>JAADKA010000014.1:0-627500 GCA_009982855.1 Lizonia empirigonia | reverse complement strand
TGCAGATGCTTGGTGTTACTCTGCCTCCGATAGACAGCGAAGACATGATGTTGTTCCCGTCACTAATGGACTTTGAGGCCATGGAAAAGCAAATGGATGGCAGCCTTGCCGGGCTCGAGGCTGGCATCTACTGATCTGTTGGGATTGGTTATCTTGCACTTGAGCCATCAGGCATTTTGCCAGATTGATGGACTCTTTTACGTTGTACTATAGCTTTCCCCCATTTTTTTCGTCGTTTTCACGGTCACTTGCAAGGCGCTCTTGGGTTCGGGGGGTGCATCACGGATTGGGTCATGTGCAATGGGGATTTATTCATCATGTGCCCCTGTTGGGTGGAGTGGAGAAGTCGTGTGTATCTGACACTTTTGTTGTCTTTACCCTGCTGTGGATACCTATACCCCTATTTACTGTTGTTCTGCTGTTCTTGGATGGGTTCTGCCGGCGGTCCTGGGTTTCTTGCACATACTGAATGAAGTCATGTGCATCTGAACTTACAGACACGGCATTGTATTCCTAACGTTCCAAATGGCATTGTAAAATACTGCAACTGTCTCACTTGCCTCGACCATGTGCATGTTGACTTGCCTCGACCAGTGCCCATTCATTCGCCTCGACCAAGTGCCCATTTGTCAGTCTTACAACTACAAAGAACCTTTCGCAATCCAGACAAACCCCAACCACATCCCCACACGTCGATGCTGTCAGCCCGCCCAGACACACCTCACACCACCTCCCCCCCTCCCAACCCACCGGGCCTCTTCACCGGCAAGTCTGCCCCTCGCTGCTCCGCAACCAGACGGATGCAGCCTGACAGCATCCCCCGATGCCGCGCGCTGCTGACTCCCGCGCTCCATCGACCGGTCCACCCGGTCATCACTTGCTCATCGGTCTCGAGCGCCCCAAACCACGGTTCATCCTCCCCAGCGCGCGCGCAGCGGCCGTCTGCCTGCCCACCCAGCGCCCCAGGGCTCTGCCGGCAGTGCATGCTGGTGCCGCACAGCTTGAGCCAAGCCATGACGTTGACTGAAGAAAATCTCATCACTCACTTACTCACGCACTTGCTTACTCACCGGCGTGGCTCAACATATTTCGCTGCGTTGCCGCAGGTGCACACCTCACGTCATGGCACAGGCGGGCTCGCCGGCAACCGCGCACGCGAGGGCCATGCAGGGCCCGTGGTGGGCTTGCCGCGTGCGGCTAGCGCGGAAGCCGGACGGAAGGTTTGGAAGCGCGAGTGCTGCGCCGGTGTGGCGAGGGCCGGCTTCGGAATCGAGGCAAGGAAGCTGCGGAGCGCGGCGTGGGCGAGAGCGTGGCGGCTGGAATGCGAGGGCTGAGCAAGCGCCTGCACCGTGGATGCTGTGCGTGTTCGAGAGCGCGAGGTCGAGACGGCAGTGATGCTTCTTCTTTGTTGGGTGTGGTTGGGAACGGCATGGCGTTGCTTTTCCCATGGTTCGCCGACGACTCGTGTCAGTAGGTTCCGTAGTCGTGGCCGCACTGGGCGTGCTGTCTTTGGCCGACAAGGAGAAATTTCATCTGTCAGGCCTTGCGTGGGCGTACCGCCGTTTTCTTATTGCAAAGGCTTCTGGACAAGGTCGTCAGTCGATGGATGGGGCTACAGGGGGTTTGGTGCTGGTGGGTCTGGGTAGCGGGCTGAGGGAGATCTCTGTGGCACCCAGAGAGCTCGGCAAGGAGGCCTCTCGGTTGGCTTGCCGAGACGAAGGAAGGAACGTGGCGTTTTGTTTGATGCTGACGCATCGACACGGTCACGCAGAGACGGGTGCATCGAAACTAGCAGGCAATTCCACAGCTTCTGTACACCATGCGGTGGATCGCTTATGGGTCGAGCCAATGAGTGGATTTTCTGACAATCCGATCGCTCGGCCAATCAGAGAGCTAGAAACTTGCTTAGTAATCAGATCTTCGAAGTTGCAATGCAATACACCCACCTTCATGATGCTTCAAGGCGTCGAACTTTTCGAATTTTTCAACCACCACGCGATGCCTGTACCTCCACCAAAGCAGAGAGGCTCTGTCGACACCTCCCGTACGCAGCGCGCTGCAGTTATTACCTTGCGAGTAGTCGCAGAGTGGACTTTTGAGCGGATTAGCAGCGCGCTCGGCATCCCGAAGAGCACCTGTATTGGTATTGTCCGACGCGCAACTGATGCCACCAAGAACGAGGATATCAACGAGCTACTTGACTATACTGCCCGGGAGAACAATCGTGAGGTAGCTGGCACTGCCTCGACCAAGATATGGCCGTACTCAGCAGAGTCCGTACTGATCCAAGACGCAGCTTACTGGTATCCGCGCGAGACGTGGCATGAAGCCGTACGCAACTACACGCCGTTCGGAGAGCTTGATCGCACCACGATAGCTAGAATCTGCCGCCTACACCCTCATCCTTCGCGCGATCAGCCGCTCTCTCGAGTGCTAGAGGTCCATAAGCCACCTCTTTCGATCGATCTCATGGATCTACGTGTCGATTACTGCCGCTGGTGTATCTTCTGGCTCGACAAAGGCGCTCTCTTCGTCTTTACCGATGAAACGTTCATCCGCGCCGGCGGCCGCCCACACAAACGTCAGAAAGTTACAGTCGTACAGGGCCAGCCTACAGAGACTCGGAGCCAGTATTTAGAGCCTATACACTTCAGTATCATGCAATGGGGCGCTGTCTGTGAGGATCTACGTGTCCCCTTCCCTCTGCTGCTCTGGGAGATGGAGACACCAGAGGAGAAGGCTCAACACCAGCTAGAACTCGACCTGGAGAACCTCACCGAGCGTCAGATCGGCATCTATCAAGGCTTACGAGCGCGCCAAAACGATACAATTGAGCGTACGATACTCAGCGAGATCAGTAGCAATGTAGAGCTTCACAACCAAGCCAGACGGGCTGCCGGCCGTACAAGAGGCATGAAGCGAGCCCCCAGCCCACAACGAATATTCAAGCCCACAAAGCTTACGCGAGGTGTAAAAACCAGAGGTATAGACTGGTTTCTATACCGTAAATACGTCCTCCACGATCGCCTCTTCCCATACCTACGAAAGCTTCAAGAGCTGAACCCTAACCGGCCGATAGTCGTCGTAGAAGACAATGCTCCAGCACATACAAAAGCAGCTGAAATCTGCACTGCTGAGTACGCGTTACGTGGTATCATCAAGGCTCCACACCAGCCAAATTCGCCTGACTTGAACCAGATAGAGCCTCTTTGGGACTACGAGAAAGACCAATTAGATGGGCGTTTTCAGCGATCAAGTAGTAAAGACGCAGTACTTGAAGGTAGAGCTCTTATACAAGACGAGTGGGCAAGAATTGGGCCAAAAGCCCACCAATTCTGTCAGGGTTTTCGCGGCAAATTGCAGCAAGTAATAGATATGAATGGCGACAAAAAGTATCATGGATGAAGTAAGCGTCTCTCTAGCTGTTCAAAACACCAAAAATTATCTATAAACGATCAAAATTGAGCTCAGAAATGGCTATGAAAGCTACCCTCTTCTTCTCGAAGTAATGGTGGTGTTCCTATACAAATTGCTACCAAAACAAGTGAGATCGTTCATTGGCCAGAGGCCCTTGTTCGCCACTGAATCCACCGGAAATCAGCCATTGGCTCGACCCATAAGCGATCCACCGCATGGTGTAGGACAGGTCGCTGGATTGGTGCTTGGTGACCACACCGCTGACTATCTACAACCACGTCCACGCCTCACGCATTCTTCAGGCCGGAAGCGTGACTTCCGCTGAATCCAATGCCCAGCAGCATGCACATGCGCGTCAGGGCGAGGAAGTAGACCCAGCCCACATTACCCCAGTCGATGGCGTTCCAGTTCCAGCACTGCAGGAATGCTCTGGAGAAGCCCAGCGGCAGGACCGAGTACAGATGGCCCACGTCAGCGATGAGCAGCACCATGATGAGCGCCTTCCACACGCTGTACTCGCTCGTCACGCGCAGCACGAGGGCCTCGGTCAGGGCGAGCCCCAGGTACAGATTCGCCAGCTGCGTCAGCACAATGGACGTGGCCACGGGCACGGCGCTGGGGCACTGGCGGCGTGCGTGAGGGACAGGTAGGCTGGCTGGAAGAAGAAGGCCTGCACGGCGCCGGCGCAGATGGAGAGTGGCTCGAGGTAGAGGAAGACGAGACGGTAGAAGGCCGGGACCGGGGGAGGCGCCATGATCAGGTTGTTTGGGGAGTTTTGGGAGGTTTGGGCAGTTTGGGACATGTGGAGAATTGCGAGTTTGGCAGGGTTTCGTCTGGTCTGGCTTGTGACGTGCAGAGGGAGCGGTGAGGGCGCAGAGGCGCAGAGGCGCATAGGTGCAGAGGTGCAAGGCAGCGGGCAGCACGAATGGGTCTTGCAGTGTGGTGCAGACGTGCAATTAGTCACTGGCAGACTTGCTGCAGAGCGCCGGCGGCGATGCAAGACTGCGTCTCTGGGTGCCGGCGAGGTGACTACTTCGTAGGGCTCACACTAGGCGCGCCGATGGTGCTGTAACCCTTGGGGCCCTTCCAAAGTTGGGGCTGGTGCGGCAGAGTTTGGCTCTGACGGGCTTTGGTTCGCCTTGGGCGCGCCGGTTGGAGATAAAAACACTCGCGATCCAACTGTCATCCCAATCCCATACTCGCTCTCTCTTCGTTTTTCCGACCACGGCCCTGGCCGCACAACCGCTCCCTCCCTTCCCTTTCTTGTCTGCTGCACACGGCAATTCGGCCTGGACGGTCCAGCCCACACACGGTGACGGCGTGCACGCTCCTTAATTGTTGTTGTTGCTGTTGTTGTTGTTGTTGCTGTTGTTGTTGTTGCTGTTGTTGCTGCTGCTGCTGCTGCTGCTGTTGCTGCTGTTGTTTCTGCCGTGACTCTGCTGCATCCCAGCGCGCCCACGACTCGCTGCACGTTTCGGCGTCAACCCGCCCTCGCCCCCTGGATCTGGCCTGCATTGTGCACACCGCTGCACCACTGCAACGCTGCACCGCCGCCAGACGCCTCTGAAGACGCTCCAATGCATCGCAGTCTGGCTTCCCGTCCGAAGACTTCCTCCGCTGCCACCGACGACGCCCACGCCTCGCCCTTCGACCACACCATGAAGCGCACCGCCTCGCAGACCTTCAGCAGCGTCAACTACTACGGCGAGCAGTATGGCCTGGCCCTCGACGCCGTCAACGAGGGCGCCGACAGCCACGGCCACGGTGAAAGTGCCCTCGCCCGCGCCCTGGGCAACCTCACGGGGCCCTTCACCCGCCAGAAGAGCCGCAGGAGGCTCTCGTCCTTCTCCTCGGCCTCGGCTGCCCCCTCGCGCCACCGCAGAGGCTCTATCCAGAGCTTCATCGACAGCCTGCCCAGCTCCACCGCCGCCCGCAAGCCCAGCACCGACCACCAGCGCCTGCCCCTGCCGCACACCGACTCGGGCATCCCCTCGCTGCCGCTCCTCACGCCACCCCCTGCCGGCACCACCAAGCCCTTTTCCCTCAAGCGCTTCAGCTCCATGCGCCGCAGACCCGTCACCTCGCTGCCGGCCGCAGAGTCCTCCAAGGCGCCCCAGCAGCACACATCGCTCCTGACCGCCCAGCTCATGGTGGGAGGCGCATCGGCACGCCAGTCGGCCGCCGCTGCCAACGAGAGCCGCCTCAACCAGCTTCGCCGCGAGCAGGAGCACACGCACCGCTTCCTCAACGGCCTCATCCACGACGACAAGCCGCACATGTGCGATGTCGACTTCAATGACAACGAGAGCGGCGTCGACATGACGTGCGCCTCGCCCATTATTAGGACAGACAGTGCCTCGGACAAGAAGATGAGTACGTTTGGTACGTCGAACCATTCACACTCCAACAATGCTAACTGTCCATCTAGCCGATCCGTTCCAGCGTCTGCCCGCAGAACTCGCTACCGCCGTTCTTTCAAACCTCGATGCTACCTCGCTCGCTCGCGCAGAGCAAGTCTCTCGACACTGGAACGAGCACGCCACATCGAGCCACGTCTGGCGCAACGTGTTCCTCCGCAAGTACGAGCCCGAAGTCCACGTCTCGCCCGCACCCATCCAGATGGGTGGCTCCGGTGTGGGCAAGCAAGCAAACGGCAAGCCCGCCCCTGCGCAGGACTGGAAGAAGATGTACTCTGCACGAAGCACAATCAACAAGCGGTGGAAGGCCGGCACTCCCGCTGCTATCTATCTCAACGGCCACACGGACAGCGTGTACTGCTGTCAGTTCGACGAGAACAAGTGCATCACTGGTTCCCGTGATCGAACCATCCGCGTGTGGGATCTGAAGACGTACAAGTGCATCAAGGCCTACGGTGGACCAAATCACCGTCCTACCATCAACACACCTGCACCCATGGAGGAGCGTTCGGAACGTGTCATCAGCCACGCCTCGGTGAATGGCACAAAGACCGGCAACCGCATTTACCATGTCCCTGCCGACTACCACGACGCATCTATCCTCTGCCTACAGTACGATCACGAGATCATGGTTACCGGCTCTTCTGACTACACCTGCATTGTCTGGGATATTACCGGTGAAGACTACGTCCCCATGTACCGCCTTCGTGGTCATGAAGCTGGTGTGTTGGATGTTTGCCTTGATGACAAGTACATCATCTCGTGCAGCAAAGATGCCATGATCAAGGTATGGGATCGCAAGACTGGTGTCTGCGTTCGCACCCTCAAGGGTCACCGTGGCCCGGTCAACGCCGTCCAGCTTCGCGGCAACCTCCTCGTCTCTGCAAGTGGGGACGGCATGGCCAAGCTTTGGAACCTTGAGACTGGCGCTTCCATCAAGGACTTCCCCTCCGAGGATAGGGGCCTCGCAGCTGTTGAGTTTTCCGACGACGCCAAGTACGTCCTAGCTGGAGGCAACGACCACGTCGTGTACAAGTTCGACGCAAACTCGGGCAACCTCGTTCACAGCCGCGTTAAGCACGAAGGCCTGGTCCGTTCGTTGTTCCTGGATGCCTTCAACGGCCGTATAGTGTCCGGCTCGTACGATCAGAGCATTCAGGTATCCGACTACGAGACGGGTGCCACGTACGCTGTGTATAAGAACTGGACAACGAGCTGGATCCTCTCTGCCAAGAGCGACTACCGACGTGTCGTTGCCACCAGTCAAGACGGTCGCACATTGATCCTCGACTTTGGTTTCCAAGTGCCAGGGTCTGAGTTGCTTGTTGGAGAGAAGTAAGTGAGTGATTCACTCACTCACATCTTTCTAACAAGACACGCTAGCCTCACAGCCACATGCCTCGCCTCGCAGCGAACGGCGATGCGACGGCCTGGGTCCATCTCGAGTTGGAGCGCTTGGTGTAGCTCAGCGTGGACCCCGAGAGAACCGACCCGACCATAGGTTGACAAGCTTGGCTATCTTCGGTACTATCTACCTGACCTTAGCAAGGAGAACAAAGTTGAGGTTATTGAAGAAGAGTCTATGCACTATGGACGCATTATAAGATATGGAGAAGACGTACAGGAACAGAGAGTCTTGATATTCAACAGGGCGTTATTTGCATCAGCGAGCGTTATCACATCATCGGCATTGGCATAGGCACATCGGAACTACTCATCCGATTCCCTCCCTTCTCTTTTGTAATCAGCAGCGCATCCTAGATTCAGAGAGTTTATTGTCGCAACGCATGTGGGACACTGAGTCGCCTTTCGTTTCTTGTTTGTATTGCGCGAAAGTAAGTTTAGCGTAGACTATGGGCTTACCCACCCTCCCTAATCAACACAATAAACAATGTATACCTTCAATCTGTTTGTCTGTAATGTCAATCACCATGGTCTGCGCATACATAAGGCTGTGCGTCACTGATGAGCATTCGTTGACTTTGACCTATTTCCGGATACGGTAATTTTCGTCTACGGTAGCCGCGGCTCTACCAGACGCTCCTCGTTGGCTTTCTTCAGTAAAACCGTACGGAAGTCAGGCGCACCGCATCAGATGTCGATCGCGTGGCTGAGCCCCACCAGTCTTACACATCACCTCCGCCGGGCACATCCCTACGATCCTTCCCGACGATTGGCTCCCAGCCTGCACAGCAGCAGGCTGAGCAAGGTCACTCACTCAGCCATCTAGGCCTCCCAACTACATAAAAGCTTTGAGTACGCCGTCATCCACCTCGAGAGTTTTTTTCATTCAGCTTCAGCCGCTTGCAGTTAAGCACCGCACCTACTAGGCCTCCCTCACCAACTCCACCCACCACCCACCATGGCACACCTAGCCCAGGTCCCCTCGCCAGTCGGCATATTCCCGCAGTTCTTCGCGCGCGGGCCCGAAACGCTTGTCCTCAAGGAAAAAGTCATGTCCCTGACCGGCGACGACTTCCACATCAAGCTCGCCAACGGCACGCCCATCCTGCGCGTCGAAGGCAAAGTGCTATCCATCTCCGGCCGCAAGAAGGTGTTTGACGAGCAGGGCAACCATCTTTTTGATATTGTGAAGGAGCACTTCCACATCCACACCACCTTCCGGGTCGACGATGCGGCGGGGAAGAAGATCATGGAGGTCAAGAGCTCGTTTAAACGTGAGTATGCTGCAGACGGCGAGGCGCGGCTAAGCGCGTGCTTTTGAGCTGCGGGCAGTTGTGACTGATATGTGCAACAGTAATGGGATCAAAAGCCACCGCAACATTCACTTCCCAATCCGGGAAACCAGAAATCCTCACCATGCGCGGCAACTGGTTCGACACCACCGCCGACATCACAGACGAGGCGCAGGGAAGTACGTCGTTCAGCCCCCGTTCCATCTTTCCTTCAAATACTCACGCAACCTCGCAGACGCAGTGGTGGCCAGAATCGACCGCAAGCTCCTCAGCAGCAAGGACATTTTCTTCGGCCAGCAAACCTACGGCGTCACCGTCGCGCCGGGCGTCGACATGGCGCTCATTGCCGCACTGTGCATTTGTCTCGATGAGAAGAACAACGAGGGCAAGTAGAATGTGGGATTCCTCGTCCCGCAGCTCGTGGCGGGCGTGCAGAGGTTTGGAGCAAACGGCGCGACAAGGCGGACGAGGAGGGCGAAACGAGTGGGGAGTCGCGCACGGGATGCGCAGGTGGAGAGATTGTCTAAGGACTCGGTGCGCAGCGCATCGCGAGATGGTGAGAGCAACGCTGAGGTCAGTAGGAGCGCAGTGCAAACACAGCGTGGTCTGGCCAAGACGGACCCCGGTTCCGCGTGGCAGCAGATGGCGTGGAAGGCGGGCGAGGCTCGGATTTGAAGCGTGGTGTTGTTGTGATATCCTATCCTATCTTTTAACTAATGCTGGAGAAATATCCTAACGGATTGAACTAAGCACTCCCTATCCCATCCTATTATCCCCGGACACGTTGAGATACCTAGGTACAATATTAAAGTTGCTATTCCATACTATTGTTAACACCACTCCACTCTTCCCCTCCCCGGCCTCGTTGCTCGTGCACCGATAAGCAACATCTGCACCTCCCTTTCCGGTACCTTGGCCTTGCAGTATCTACCTACCTATCCATGCACGTCAGCATTCCTCGCTGTAACGTTACGCTGTATTGATTTGCATGCACGGCCGGGCTTGGCAGGCGGACTGCCGGCAGGACATGGCGGCTTTGGGATCGTGGCGGTGCGGGGGGAGATGGGGGGGCAGGGTGTTGGGTTGGGTTGGGGATGGGCGGGGATGCGGTGGGTGGGGTGTTGTAGTGGTCAGGGAAGGTGGAGGAGGAGGGGGGGTTCGTTGGAGTGTTGGAGTGGTAGGTAGGGCTTGAGGTATGCTTGTAGATATGCTTGTAGATATGCGTGTCTGCAGCGCTTGGTGCGATAACGTGCCCGTGCGCAGTGTGCCCGGATTCAGTGTGCCCCGCAGAACACCACATGCCCAATCTCGAAATGAGGCTGTACAGCGCCACGCAATAGCTTAATATTGATAGAAATATAGTTTTGTAGTAATTAGATGCTTGCGATCAACTTGTACTATCTATATTCTTGTGGGAGATTGACGTTGCGGCCACGTGATGTGACTTTGGCTGGAGTAGCACAGATAGCTCATCTCCAGCTTGAACACCAGCATGAGCAGCGCCAGCGCGTTTTTGACGCTTGTTACTTGGTAAGACTAATCGTGAGGCTTTACGCTTGCGTTGTTGAGCTTGTTGGATAGATTTTTTTTGGTGTTGAGCTTCAACTTTGCGCGCGCGTTCAGCTGCTTTCTCAGCTCTCTCCTGCTCCCTGACGTCCTTGAGCCTCTGCCTTTCCACACGCTTCTCCTCGAGCTCAACTTGACGCTGCATTTGAGCCTCCTCGCGCTGCTTTTTGGCCCGTGCTTTTTGGAGTTTCTCCTCCATCTCATCTCGCTCCCGTACTACTTCTCTAGCTCGAGCTTCACGCAGCTTGCGAGGAGACCAGTGGACGGCGCTACCGTGATACTCCTGGCGCTGTTGAAGGTCAAGAGCTTTGCCCTTCTTCTTGTGCTTCTTTTTGTGTTGAAGAGCCTCCTTTAAGCCCTCATTCTCATGCTTTAAGAGCTCATTCTGCACAGAGAGATGGTGAACGCTTGAACGCAGCTTTTTTGACTCAGTCTGTTCGGTATCCTTCACAACAGCTCGAACCAATCGGTCCATCTTTCTCCAATCATTGTCAGAGAGCCCTGATGATGAGCTTCTCTCAGCTTCTGGCGTGCTGGCAAATCTACGAAGGATAACGTTAGCATCCATCGGCCAGATCCCAGTAGCTTCGAAGGCCTTCAATACGAGGCTCTCCGTGAAGGAGGATATCCAGGCGCTCCAGAAGAGTGGGAAAAAGTCCCCTTTCTTGATTGGAATAAGGCCTTGAGCCTTGTGGAGATGGTTGGTGAGCTCGTTGGAGTAGGCTTGAGAGAGTGGCTTGAACAGCACTACATCGAGCGGCTGGAGCGTGTGAGTTGAATGGGGTGGAAGGACCATGAGAAGGATCCTGTGGCGATCACAGTAGTCGATAAACTCCATCGTGACATGAGATCCATAGCCACCAAGGATAAGTAATCTCCATCTACCTGATCGTTGCTTTGTACAGCGATCAAACACCTGCTCAAGCCAAGCTAGGCCTATGTTATCGTTTGACCAGCCTGTTGGAGATGATGAGACAAAGACCTCATGTTCTCCTGCCTTGATATCCTCTACCCAACTTGATTGTATAGCTCCTTTTGCAGCTGCGTATATGAGGCTTGGAGGCAGCGAGCTCCCATCGGCGCAACAGCAGGCTAGGAGTGTCAGAAACTCGCGTGATCCATCCTGGAGAGATGCTCGAACCTCTTTCTTCTCCCATTGACGCCTGCTGAATATTCTCTTGCTTCTGCCTATCAAGCCAATCAAGAAGCCCTTCTCATCCATATTGTATATATCTCGAGCCTCAAGGTGATATTCAGTGATCTTTTGATGCAGTAGCTCCAAGTAGAGACGGTATTTTGACTCAGAATCAGCCAGGTGGCACGTACGATCCATGGCGGTGGTCCACTTTGAGATGAGATGGATCTCGTGCCGGTTGATGAAGCGAGTAACCCAGCTCTCGCTGAGCTGCTGACGGGCTACTTCTGATGAGAAATTCCTGATCATCTCCCTCGTAGGAGGTAGGCCTTGCTTAGTAAGCTTAGTGATATATCGTACAAGCTCTAACTCCTGTTCTGGGTTGAGAGCTTGCCTGCTGGCATGCCCAGCATCCCTAGGCCCTGTCACGCCTCTCCATCGCCGCCCCAGAGTTGACCGGTCAACGCCATGCTTTTCAGCAATTTCCTTCAATGTAAATTGTTCTTCTGAACCTCGCGATTTTAGATCCTCGATCGCCTCATCAATCGGAGCCATGGTCGTGGAGTTATCGCGCGTTGGAGTTGTGGTGTTGAGACGCGCGTTGGTGTTCTGCGGGGCACACTGTGAATCCGGGCACACTGCGCACGGGCACGTTACCGTGTCCGTGCACACAATGCACACCGTCAGTCAATGCACGCGCATCACCAAAACGGGTTACACAAAATTAAGGCTGTAGAGCCACACACACAAGTAATTATTACAAGGAAACTTAGCACAGTACTCTATAGACCTATGCGACAAACTTTCTCACCAATACTTTCTTGGCCGAAGGATTTTGCGGCCGCGAGTGTTGGTTCGGTGTGGAGGTGTAGGCGTGCGCGCTATGCGTGAGCCACCACCCACATCATCCTCAGCACTACGTTTCTGCTTCTTCCTTGGTGCTGCTTTCTCTAGACCCTTGCGCTTGCCTATAGAGGGCTTTTTTATAGCTTTTTGAGAGTCGCAAGCTTGCCTTTGGCGCTCTCTCTCTGCCTTGCGTTTAGCGACTTCCTTAGCCTTCTCTGCCTTCAGCTGTTCGCGCTCTACCTTCTCCCTCGCACGTGCATCACGCTTCTCCTGCGCAATCTTCTCATTGTATAGCTTATTAGCCTTAGCAAGCTCCTTCATGTCAGCCTTTTCCTTCTTGTCTGCCTCTTGCTCCTCCCTTGCAAGCCTCATGCGGGTCTTGGCTTCTCTGAATGACCGGGGAGTCCACATCATCGAAGGCCCCCAGTACTCATAGTGTTGCAGCAGGTCTAGAGACTTGCCCTTCATCCCTCTCCTTTTCTTAACAGTAAGAGCGTCAAGCAGGCCCTCATTTTCACTCTGCAGAAGGGTGTTCAGTATAGCCATGTGGTGGAGCGATTGCCGAACGATAGACGCGTCCTTCTCTAAGGCACCACTCAACGCGCGCTTTATAACTGTATTCAGCTTCTGCCATGCCTCACCGCCATATGTAGGAGCTTCCTCTGAAGCGTTGCTAGACGTATCTGAGTCGTCGTTGGTGAAGCGATCGAGTATAACGTTTGGGTTAAAGGGGTGTACACCTGCTGCCTTGAACGAGCTGAAGATATTCTTCGCAGTAAAGCTGCTTGCCCAAGCATCCCAGAACAGGCCAAAGAAGTCGGCTTTAGTTACAGGCACCAGGCCTTGATGCTTGTGAAGGCGTGTTGCGAGCTTCTTTAAGTATGCTGTGCTGAGTGGCTTAAACATTACTATATCGAGCGGCTGCAGCGTGTGGGTGCTGTGAGGTGGATAGATACCTAATAGTATCTTGTGCCTGTGGCAATACTCTAGAAATTCTTCTGTTAGGTGGCTCCCATGGCCATCCACAAGCAATAGGCGGTATTTCCTCCGAGCTTTGGCTGCTGTAAAGCGGTCAAACACCTGCTAAAGCCAGGCAAGACCTAGTCCATTGTTTGACCAGCCACTGCCTAATACTCTAAAGAGGGCCATATGTTCTCGCACCTTCACATCCTCAACCTAGGTGTCTTGTATGTTCTTTGAGTCGGCTGCATATATGAGAGCTGGCGGCAACGCTGTACCATCAGCGCATATACACGCCAACAGGCTTATCTATTCACGATTGCCGTCTTGCAGCATCTGCTTAAACTGCTTCTTCTTAAACTGCCTCTTACTAAAGATCCTCTTCTGTCTGCCAACGACTCCAATCATGAAGCCTTTCTCGTCCATATTGTACGTATGCTCTGGCTCCATTTCGTAGAAATCGATTTTGCTGCCCAGCTGTTCAAAATACACCTTGTACTTATCGCCAGAGTCAGCAGCGTGGCGTTGCCGATCCATAGAAGTACTCCATTGGGATGTAAGCTCATCTTGGTGTCGGTGGAGGAAGCGAGTAACCCAGCTCTCAGAGACAGAGTGTCCAGCGATATCAGACGCGTAATTCTGCACCATCTCTCTTGTAGGAGGTAGCTTTCGCTCTGTCAGCCCCTCTATATACTTTACAAGCTCTGCCTCCTGTTCTGGTTGAAGATTGCGACGTGCTAAGCCTGCCTCCGCGCGCGACCCGCTGACACCTTGGTGCTTGCGCGACAACGTTGAGCGATCAACACCATGCTTTTTAGCTATTGTTGCGTAGCAAACTTCTTCGCTAGAGTCAAGAGCATCTAGATCTGCAAGGGCGTCTTCCATAGTCGTCGTGGCGTTGAGTTGTGGGGTGTGCGAAGTTGGGACGAAATCGCGATCGCGTGCATTGAGTGCACGGACACGGTAGGTGCTGCCACAATAAACACTTATCGCGATCTCTACCGTCTTGCTGCAGAGCCCCTGATGTCACCTGAAGCGGCGCAGGGCGCGCGACTCGCGTGCCGTGTGCATGGCAAGGCAAGACTCGTGTTCGTCCGCGTTGGGCTGAGGCGTGCTTTCGCTTGGGTGACCTATCAGCAGAAAGAGGGTTGTGGGTTCGCGTTGGTCTACTTATCCTGAGCTATCTTTCACGACTACGACTCCCCTGGACGCGGATGCCAGTCCAGCACCGCGTTTGATTCGCGCAGCGGGAGCTGTTACGGGCATCTGTCGATCTGCCGTGTCCTGCGATTTGCGAGCCCAACCATCTGGACGACTCGGTGATGCTGGGCTTCCTGATCCGTAGCCGAGAACGAGTCCACCTTCGATATCAGGTTAGTGCTGCTCGTGAAGATGATTCTACGGAGCGCTCCGATTAGCCATCTGCCTCGTGGAACGTGGTTCGGCTGAGCAGGCTAAAGTTAAAGCGCGCGGGTTGTCTGCTTACAAGGTTTATGATCTGCTTTCTGCTTGTTCCTCGCGGACGTCGAGAGTTCCTTCGTTGTGGTCTCTTTTTGGGTTGCCAGCTGCGTTTCTCGTCCTTCGCTTTTTGTCTTGGTTTACGGCATTCATTGACGTCCTGTAATCGTCCACCATGTTGTGGCTGACGCCAGCACTCGGTGCGCTCCTACTCACACTCTTCCAAGACGGTGCCTCAGCAGCACCGACATGGCCAGCCCCTACCGATGACTTGGAAGATTTGATGTACATCAACTCTGGTTATCGAGCAAGGGGTTTTGCAACACCGGTTATTCCATGTTCAAAGGGTCTTGCTGCAGATCGCAATTCGGCGGCCGAGTGGGTACGAACTGCCTTCCACGACATGGCCTCGGCAAGCGTGTCATCAGGGACAGGAGGTGTGGACGCGTCTATTCTGTTCGAACTTGCTAGTCTCGAGCACGCAGGTGCTGCCTTTCGCAACACCCTGGAAAGATATGCTCCATACTTCTCGAGTCGCACATCACTGGCGGATCTGATCGCTGCTGGTCTGTACAGTGCCACAAGATCGTGCGGTGGCCCGGCAGTACCTGTGCGAGGCGGGCGTAGAGATGCTACAACGGCTGGAGCATCCGGTCAGGTTCCTGACGCAGCAAATGCGATTGGTATCTTCAGGAATCAATTCAGTCGCATGGGGTTTGCGGGCGTCAACAACACCGAGATGATCCAGCTGGTTGCATGTGGTCACACACTTGGAGGAGTTCATGCTGCAGAGCAGCCCAACATCATCGATGCTGGGCAGTATCCGAACGACTACGCTACATTCGATACCTCGGTTGCATCCTTTGACAGCAAAATTGCGTCAGAATTCGTCTCTGGTACCACAAAGGACGCCATGGTCGTCGGCAAGGCGTACAGAGCGGACAACAGGGGAAGAGATTCTGACCGCAGGATCTACAGTTCGGATGGAAACATTACCATCAAGGCTATGCAAGACCCACAGACATTCAACAGCATGTGCAAAACTGTTTTCCAGAGGTTGATCGAGACAGTCCCAAAAGACGTCGTGCTTACCGACCCGATCCTGCCGTACGACGTCAAGCCTTATGACGTCCAGTTGACTGTACTAGATGGCGGTGCTTCTTTGGGATTTTCAGGCGAGATTCGAGTCAAGACGACTTCGCGTGCTGTCAACAAGGTTCAGCTCACTTACAAGGACCGGACAGGCGCTTCCGTCTCCACTTCGATCGATACCACTGCCAAGGGCACCTCTTCTGGTTTCGACGACAGCTTCTCATTCTACGGCTTTTCAACGACTCTATCAGCCGATACTTCGATCTCATCTTTCAATGTTGTAGTCTCGTCAGCCGACGGTGCGCAGGAGACATTCACGAACAACGATAAAGGATATGCCGTCAATGACAACATCATCTTCCAAACCCCTCAGAGCTGCGCAGACGGCTCAGGGAAACTGACTATTGTTGCTGCTGTTCGTGACGACAGTGTGCCCAACGTTCAGCTTGTTGCCAGGGTTCCACGTCCAAGTCCCACTCCGGTCCCAAGCCTGTCCACAAGTACCATAGCCATGGCTTCCCAGTCCGCTGTTGGACTCTACAAGCTGTATTCTGCAGACAGTGCTTCTACGGCTAATGCAGCGACGTTCGGTGTATTTGCTGGTCAGGCGTCCGATAATTACAAGGATATCAGCATACTGCCCGCAAGCTGCAAGCCTCTCTCCACTGCGACGCCAACACCAACACCGACACCGACATCGACACCGACATCGACACCAGCATCGACACCAACATCGATGCCAACGTCGACACCAACGCCGACACCATCCGCGATCCCGCTGGACTTCCAGGGATGCTACACCGATCCTACCAGTAGCCGCGCTCTGGCACCAGCCGAGCTGAAGGACGATGAGATGACAGTCGAGAAATGTGCTGCTTTCTGCAATCCGTACAAGTTCTTTGGACTCGAGTACGGCCGGGAATGCTACTGCGGTAATGTGCAGAACGCGGCGAGTGTATCAGCAAGCGCTTCGGACTGCAATATGCCCTGCAGCGGCGACTCGACCCAGACATGCGGTGCTGGTCAGCGATTGAGCTTGTACAAGACTGTGGGCTGGTCACCGCCTGCCAATCCCGCAGTCGATGGATATGATTACCTTGGATGCTATAGCGAGGCTACACCGAACCGCGCGCTATCAGACTCGAGTACACAGAGTGACAGCATGACGGTTCAGATGTGTGCTGCTTCGTGTCAAGGCTCTGTGTTCTTCGGTCTGGAGTTCGGACGCGAATGCCGTAAGTGTGACACTGGTAGTCAGACTTAAACGATTACTGACTTCATCTAGACTGCGGTTCGGCGATCAACAAAGGTAGTATCCCTCAGCCGGCAGGCGATTGCTCGCTGCTCTGTCCCGGCAACACCAAGACACTGTGCGGTGCAAGCCAACGTCTCAACATCTACAAAAACAAAACGCCCCCTGTCCCAACAACACCAGCAACGACACCCACACCCACACCTACACCCAGCAAACCCACATTCTCCGGCTACACATACACAGGCTGCCTCGTCGACACCCTCAACCCCCGCCCCCTCAGCGCAAGCACGACCTCCTCCCCCTCCAACAACTACACGACCTGCTCCACCTTCTGCACCGGCTTCCCCTACTTCGGCGTCGAATACAGCAACGAATGCTACTGCGCGTGGAAGCTCCCCTC
The DNA here is from genome assembly GCA_009982855.1 of Lizonia empirigonia. Taxonomy (NCBI): domain Eukaryota; kingdom Fungi; phylum Ascomycota; class Dothideomycetes; family Pseudoperisporiaceae; genus Lizonia; species Lizonia empirigonia. The sequence continues at coordinate 610,258 of JAADKA010000014.1, read as the reverse complement.
CGCGCCCTCTCTGCGCGCCGACAGCGAATGCAACATGCCATGCAGCGGCGCCGCCACGCAGTCCTGCGGCGGGCCCAACCGCATCACCGTCTTCGCGTCCACGGCCGCAATCGCCATCCCGACCAACCCGCGCGTTCCCGCTTACGCCTACAAGGGCTGCTACTCCGACGACGTGTATGCGCGCGTCCTGACCGGCGGCGTGCTGCGCGATGATGCCATGACGGTTGAGCGCTGCGCTGAGGCGTGCGGGGGAGTCGCTATTTTGGGACGCAGTTTGGGCGCGAGTGTTATTGTGGTGAGAGCTTGGTGGGTGAGACGCAGGCTGTGGATCAGGGCGAGTGTGCGATGCGGTGTGGGGGGGATGGGATGGAGTTTTGTGGTGCGAGCGCGAGGTTGAGCTTGTATGAGAGCTTGGAGCATGGCAATGGGACGGCGAGTGGGGAGGTGGATGGAGGGGTGTGATGGATTGGTGAGGTGAGAAGGGTTGGGTGGTGGGTGTGTGCTCGTGGCGTTGCTTGGTAGTGTTGCATCTAGACCAGAGTGATATAGTAATCGTAATAATTATGAGATGGTTCAAAGCAGTTGCGTTCATTCCTCATTGTGAAGTCGCAGCAATTGGGAAATGAAACATGTGCCCATGCTATATGATAAATGCTCGCGTGGCACATGTTATTCAAGCAACGCTACCAGCGCCAGACGCCTTGCAAAGTATGCCCAAAAAAACATCATCAAACCACCTTATACCGACAAAGCTCACCTGATCTTATCAACTCTCTTCTTCGCAATCCGAATCTTGCCATCCACCCTCTGGACATCCTCTTCCAACAGGCCCAACATGGCGTTCTGCTCGACAATCTCCTCGTTGATGGCAACGCCCATCTGCCGCATCCTCTTCACGACTGTGGCCAGATCGACCAGATCCTCGTCCTGCTCCTGAATGATCTGCTTCTGCAGCTGCAGCACGCCTTCGTTGTCGAGTTCGCGCGTGCGCTCCGTCTCCACGGGCGCGCCGCCCAGCACCCGCCGGCCGGAGGGCTTGGAGGCGGCCTTGAAGAGCGCGGCCTTTTGTTCGGCGGTGACGGCAGCCGAGGATGTCGATGGCGTGCTGAGCGTCCCGCTGCCGCTCAGGGCGGCTTTGGCGGCCATGGTGTTGAGCACGGATTCCAGGCCGTCGCGCTCCTTGCGGGAACTGCTGATCATGTCTTTGCGTCTGCGCACCTCGCCATCGCCGAGCTTCTCGCCGCTCCACTCGTCGCCGCTCGTCCCGCTGAGCCTCCTCAACCCCTCGTCGAGCGCAGAAAGCAACGACCCGGCGCGCAGCAGCGAGCGTTTCGCGTTCGCAGCGGCCTCGTGCTGCACGCTTGCCGCTGTTGCCTGTTCGCGCGCCGTGAGCCATCTGCGTGCATCCTGCAGACTGCTCTTGACTTCGGCGTGCTTGTCCAGCCAATCGCTGCTGTCCCGCACGCGGTCCTTGCCGAACTGGCTCCCCGGGAACGAGCTGGATTTCTTGCCCTCCGGATCGTCGAGCCCGAGGAAGTCCCGGTACGCTTTGCTCACGCGCCACCGCGCATCCTCGCTGCTCTCAACCGCGCGCAAATACGCCTCCAGCCCCTGCCGCCGTTTCTCGATTTGCTCGGGCGACCCCAGGGTGCTGCCGAGCCCGAAGAAGCCCCATGATTTCGGCGGCAGGGCAGCGGGTGGTGCGGCGACGGCGGCGCGCAAGGCAGCGTCGAGGTTGGAGAAGTCGGAGTAGCGTTTGGAGACGGAGGAGGTTGCGCGCGGGAAGGGGTGGTCGATTTTGACGGTGTATTCTGTGTAGGGCTTGCCGGATTCGGGCGTCTTGGTGTGCGCATCGGGTATAAAGATTTTGAGGGGCGCCATGGTGAAGGGTGTGCGTCCTCACCGAGCTGTGCGTCCTCACCGAGCTGTGGGGTTGTTTGTTGACCCCTGGAGATGTCGTGTGACTTTGATGCAAAACTGAATTGTGTCGGCGAGACTAAGTCCAGCTCAGCGTGCAAACGGCGGAGGATTATGTTGTTGCTGCTGCCTGTGGATTCGAGCAGCTTCTTCACGTGCACAGCGGCAGGTTGTAGGTTGGAGCTTGAATAAGGATCCAGGGTCTCGCTGCCTGACATCATCCGTAGTCACTTATCTCACGAGTCAGTCTCTCGGTCGACCAATCAGCAGCGAGGCAGCCAGCGGTCGCCGAGAGTCTAAGGGAAAACCGTTTTGATTTTGGTAGTGCTCTAATAAGCTTTATTAACTTTGGTAAGGAAAACCATCCCTTACCTACAAATATACTTCGCACTACAAAGAATGTATCCTGGATTTAAAAAGAGCTAGATATAGATAAGAAAAGAGCAGACTGTTGAAGTTGTACTCTAGTCGAAGACCGTGAGCACAGATTCTATTGGTTCTCGGGGATGAGTACGGTATCTGGATCAGTAGGGTTATCACCTAAGCAAAGCTCGTGATGATAGGGGTTGCGCTGAGTAGTATAGAGGGTACTATCTAGTTCGAGTGCAGGTTGAGATTCCAAAGACAAACTTGATTGACGAGGTTGAACACGAACCATAAGGGTTGTGTTCCTACTGTATATATATACTAGAGGGACCATCCACTAATACCGTTGCCATCCATTAATGTTATGGATAGCAGTCCCGCCTGTGGAGGCTGCCGTCGTCCACAGATGCCATGGATGGTGACGCCGTCCGTGGACGCGGTGGACGGTAGTGCCAAGACTGGATGGTAGTCACATGATCTTGTGACACGCCCTGCCCCGCGATTGCCCTTCGTCCTGTGGTTTCCCGTTATAGGCTGTTAATCTTCCTTGATCGTAACACAGACTATCTATTATAGGTTAAAATCTAATAAAAAAGAATAACGTGGTTCACCAGCGAGCGGGCCACCCCACCGAGTGGGCCAGCAAACCCCACCAAAGCGCCTTCGCGACAACAACACGTAATGTCGCAACAACGCAAAGCTCCCAGAACCTATACTGAAGCTGATATACAGCTTGCTATCTCTGATATCCAATCAAACCAGTTCCAAAGTGAAAGACGCGCTGCAGCTATCTACAACGTCCCTCGAACAACTGTGCAACACCGACGCGACGGGAAACGCTATCGACGCGATTGCGAGCCGAATTCAAAGCGCCTTACAAAGCTAGAAGAGGAGGTGATTATACAGCGGATACTTGACGAGAGTCTACGTGGCGTACCGCCCTCGAAGCTATACGTACGAGCTATGGCTGATAGACTGCTGCGAGAGCGTGGCGGGAAGCCTACAGGCAAGAACTGGGTTGATAGGTTTATCGCGCGTACACCTGAGCTGCGCACGCCATGGAGTCGTCGGTACGATCGCCAGCGAGCTGCCTGCGAAGACCCAGCGGTTATCCGGCCCTGGTTCAGCCTGGTTCAATCGATGAAGGCGAAGTATGGTATCGTAGATGAGGACACCTGGAACTTTGATGAGTCTGGCTTCATGATGGGCAAGATATCCTCTCAGCTTGTTGTTACAGGCTCAGAGAAACCTGGGAAACAGAAGAAACTACAGCCTGGCGATCGCGAGTGGGTTACCCTGGTCCAAGGCGTCGCTGCGACGGGGCGCATTATCCCACCCTTCCTCATCTTTGCAGGCAAGGTCCTTATCTCCTCCTGGTTCACTGGTCTACCTCGCAACTGGGTTGTTGTTCATTAGATGAGCAGGTCAAGCAGCTAAGTAAAGGCGCTCAGCAGATAGCTTATAATATGGTGTTGGTGCAGGAGGAAATAGGCCGCCTTCGAGACGCTGTTGATACGCTTACAAAGCGCAAAACCCGTAAAAGGCGGTATATACGCGCAGAGGAGACTCTTACAGTTGGTGAGGTATCTGACCTGATTGCTGAAAAGGAGGGTGGTAGTCGTGAGGAGGGCGAGACGCCTGCGAAGAGGGTGCGCGCAGAGAGACGCTGCGGCCGTTGCAGCGAGGTTGGGCATAACTCCCGCACCTGCAAGGTAGAAATAGAGGACGTAGATGATAGCGACGCTTCTGAATAATATTACGCTATTATGTACAGTACAGTAATTTGTTGTGGTGTTGCGCTACGTCGCTGCGTAGGTGCTTTGGTGTGGTTTGCTGGCCCACTCGGTGGGGTGGCCCGCTCGCTGGTGAACCACGTTAACGTAAACCACTACCGAGTGTCCCACACCACCGAGTGTCCCAAAATCTCTTGGCATAACCAACTCATGCTACGCATCTTTAATTTCATCGCTATTAAATAAGGAGCCTATGTACGTCGTGCTTGCATCTGATTCAGAATATGCCTCTATATCTTTTTTGCACGTTCGCGCGTTGTGCCCAGTCCTGCTGCAGTTCCCACAGCGCCGTAGAGCTGGTTGGGCTGGTTCTTGATCACCACTACCACGAGTCTTCTTCGACCGCCCAGCAGCTACAGACGCCTCTGCAGCCACCTGGGTTGCTGCCTCGCCATACTCCATAGTGCCACCATGCTGGATCCGCTTACGCTTACGCGATTTTCGCTTAGTGATCTCTGCTAATTGCTCTTCAAGCTCATGAATCCGAGCACGTTGAAGCGCATTTTCATGCAGCATCAGCTCACCACCTTTTATAAGCTGGGAGAAGCCAGCCTGGGCTATAACAGGTGACCGAGTGAAGGAATCGCGTACCAGCTTCGACTGAGATCCAAACTCATGGGTATTGCTTGGAGTCTTTGACTGCCATGGCGTCTCCTGTGGTGGGGGTGCTGGTGGGGTACGCAGCCGTACTTCAAGGCGATCCAACACCACCTGCGCGTTGATAGGGACTAGCCCTGACGCCTTAAAGGCCTTGCAACAGTTCTCCTCTGTAAACACGTTGAAAAACGCGTCCTTAAAGGCGGGGAGGAAGCCTTCCTTATTAATATAGAAGACGCGTCGGCGTGCCAAGTCTCTAACGCGCTGGGAGTACTTGCGCTTCAACGGCGAGAAGCAGACCACGTCAAGCGGCTAGAGGATATGCGACGAGTAAGGAGGCATGCAGAGGGTCAGGATCTTATGTTCAAGGCAGTAGTCCTTGAAATCCTGGTTGAGATGGCTCTCATGGCTGTCCAAAATGAGCAGCCGGTAACCCCCTACCTGGCGCGTCTTTGTATGCGCGTTAAATTGCTTCAACCACTCTAGACCGAGCGCGTTGTTGGTCCAGCCATTCTCAGAGACTAAGAGCTTCCAATTGCGCGGTATTGAAGCCTCCTCGTACTAGGCAGAGATGTGGACGCGTCCCTTGTAGATAATAAAGGGCGGGGTCGCGTACCCAGCAGCGTAGATGCTCTATATAACTGTAACCTACTCGCGATCGCCTAGCTAAACAAGCTTAGGTCGAGCGCGTCTCTCTGCGCCTGTAACAACCTTTATTAAGCTAATTACGCCTATCTAGAAGCTAGTCTTGTTAAAGTTGTGTATAACGTACCGTGACTAATCAACGAACGGGCCACCTCAATGAACGGGTCACCCCACCAACTTTCACACTTACTTTGACCCCCACACCAACTCACCACCACGATGACTGTTGAAGAAGCCCTTGCAGAGATAAAGTCTCTGGGACCTGGAGAATCTTTTTCGTACCGAAGTCTTGCCAAAAAACATCGTTGTTCCTGCACTACTTTGACGGAACAACACCAGGGTCGGAGAACGACCCGTGCAGGGGCTCATGATCAACGCCGACTACTATCTCAACGCGATGAGCTGGAGCTTGTACAATACATCAGAAGCCTCACTAAGAAACACTGTCCACCTATGCGGCAGATGATTATCAATTTCGCGACTCCCTTGTGCCAATGGGAGCCTTCTGAGGCATGGGTTTCTAGGCTCATTCACCGTCACAACGACACCCTTATCACTGCCTGGACCACCCCCATGGAAAGCAGTCGTCATGAGGCTGATAATGGTGGAAGATACCGTCTATATTTCGGTCTTCTAGCCAGGAAAGTCGCAGAGTTTAAGGTGGATCCTGAGAATACCTACAATATGGACGAGAAGGGATTTATGATTGGGGTAATTGGTAAGACTAAAAGAGTATTTGATAAGGTACTCTACAAGGAGAGGCGCTTCAAACAAGCTAGTCACGATGCCAATCGGGAGTGGATAACCGTTATAGGGTGTATATGTGCTGACGGTACTACCCTCCCCCCTGCGGTGATCTTCTCCGCAGCCGGAGATCAGGTGCAATCCAACTGGGTACACGATATTGACCCAGAGACTCACTCTATATACTTCTCAGTATCACCCAGTGGCTGGACGAACGACGATCTCGGCGTTGCCTGGCTTAAGCAGGTGTTTGATCCCGCCACTAAGAGGAAAGCTCGGAGAAAGTACAGATTACTTATCCTAGACGGCCACGGCAGCCACGTGACAAAGGCCTTCATCGATTACTGCGATGACAATCGAATTCTGGTGCTGGTATACCCCCCACACGCGACCCATACGCTGCAACCCCTAGATGTATCATGCTTCAAGCCCCTGAGTCAAAATTACTCAAAAGAGCTTATCTATCACAACCACACAACGGAGGGATGGCTCCCAGTACAAAAGGCAGACTTCATAAGTCTATTCTGGCCTGCCTGGATCAATACCTTCACAGAAACGTTGGTGTTGAGTGCCTTTGAATCCACAGGTATCCACCCACTTGAACCCTACTATTGCCTGTGTGTACCCCTCACTCCTGTATGGGACTGAATGCTGGTACAGAGGCCGCACTAAACTGCCACGTACACTGGGACCAGGCAGGCCACAAGAGGTCAGCGCTTACGTTGGATGGCACATAGCTGCTATAGACAAGACACTGGCTATAGCAGCAAGAGGCATCCTACCAGCGTGGAGAACAACCCCTACAGCTGCACTCTTCCGAGACGCCGGACTGCTATCGGCAGCAGTAGCTCTAGAGGAAGCTAAACTCAGATTCGCAACTCATCTGTGCACCACAGATGCAGACCACCCTCTCACTAGGCGCACAGTAGTACATGTAGTGAACAGGGGCGTAAAAACCGGACAACCCCAGCGAGTCAAGACTAAAGTCCAACAGATGGCATCTCTTCTACCAGAGATCCCTAGGACGACACTAACAGCCCCTCACTACTCGGCCAGCTGCCGAACAGACCCAACGCTTGGCATGGACAAGAAGACTGCAGCCACGGCTTTCAATGAATGGTGGGCCCAGCTCTCGCCACTAGATGTCACTATCTTCTCAGATGGCTCTGAACAGTACATAAAAGAAGGAGAAAAGCGGGTTACCTACGGCTTTGCAGTCTATCAGAACAGAAAGCAACTGCAGACTGGACGCGGCTCACTCCACTCTACCTCGCACGTCTTTGACGCTGAGGCAATCGGAGCGTGGAGAGGCCTCTAGCACACTATAAGGCAACCAGCGCTCCGCACCCGTCGAATCTGGCTGTGCATAGACAGCACCTCAGTGATATGGTGCCTCAGGGGCGACGCACCCCCTACCTCTCAATGGGCCTTCCTGGAGTGCCACGGTGCCATGGAGACACACGACGTCTCTATCAAATGGGCCCCGGGACACCTAGGCATTGGAGGAAATGAGGCAGCAGACAGGCTAGCCAACTTAGAAGCCCAGCACCCATCACCCCCGACTGGAAAAGCCTCTATACCTACACTCTCAGGCATCAAGACAATAGCCCGCAAGACATTACGACACACACAACAGACCTGGTGGTCTGACAAGAAGACCAAGCTCTCAAAATGGTACAAGAGCTGGGAGTTAGACTATGCACCACACAGCGGTCCAAAAGAGCTAGACCTACCAAGAGATGTCCTAGCCAGACTACTTTCTATCCGGACCAGACACGGGGATTTCGCCTGGTACCACCGAAAGTACAACCACAAGGATGCAAACCTCATTTGCTCATGCAGACAGGACAAGACACCAGAGCACCTCGCGCTTTGCCGCAAGACCCTAGGGACCTTTAGCAGATGGCCACTACGACCGCCTATACCACCATCCAGCCAGGCTGATGGCCTAGCGTATACTGCAACACTAGATCTGCCCCCGCTAGCTCTTGCAGTCTTGCAACAGCAGCAAGCAATGCAGCACCTAGCAGAACTAGGTCCAGCACAATGGCTGCGACACCCCCACCTCCCCCCAACACACACACACACACACTCTCTCTCTCTCTCTCGGCACACAGATGCCTCAGAATGCAAGGAAATCACCCTAATGTACATACATCGCTCAGCCTCCCCAACTGGAAGGGGAGCTGTAGTTCTGAAATGGTAGCAATACCCGCGCAGGCAAGAAATGCTTTCTAAGGTAGTGTGTTAGCACTGTAATTCCATAGCTTAGCACGTCGTATATGCCCTTCGGGAGGCGAGATGGTGGACTTAATCCCCATTAACAGACGAAAAATGAATACCAACCAACCAACCAACCCACTTGAACCTGACGTCATACTCGATCGCTTTAAAAAGCCAATACCACCACCACCTGTGACGCCTCCTAAGCAAACTGAGCCTCAGCCTGCTGCCTCCTCACCTAATTGGCGACGTTGTAGGTCAAATTTTGACCGAGCAGTGAGGTATGGGGATCAAAAGGCAGCCAATGAAGCCCTACAGGCTATACATCAGCTTCATGTGCAGAATGAGCTTAAGGATCACAGGATATCAGACCTTGAACAGGCTATACAGGCCAAGAAGAAGCGGAGTAAGAAGAAGAAGGTATTACCACTGTCACCGCGCGACCCTAATGTACAAGGGGGGCAGTCTTCTATGATCCTCTATCCAAGGCACGTGCTGATCGACGTATGAGGGATGCGGAGAAGCAGGAGATGGCAGAAGAGGCAGCAAAGGCAGATCAGAAGCAACTACGGTATAACAACAAGCTTCTAAGAGAGAAGACTAAGGCAGATAATGCTGAGAAGGCTGCGCGGAGGCGTGAGGAGACTGCTCAAAAGAGGGCCCAAGAAGAGCGTGAAAAGCAGGCTCGGAAGGCTGAGAAGGAGCGCGTGAGAGAGCTTAAGAACGCGCAGAAAGTATCCAAATTGCCTAAACAGGCAAGGAAGAAGACCTAAAAGAAGCCGCAGTCAAAAATATCAAAAGGTGGTGGTGGTGCAGCGAGGCGTCGTCCACAGGTGGCTCATGAGCCCAGCTCCGCACCCCGAGGAGTTGAGACCCGTAGTGGCCGCGTCACACGTCCTACAGAAAAACTGAGATAGCCAAATTTTTTGCAATAGTTAATATTATATTCTGACAGCTTCTTGTATAATAATAATTACTCTACGTGGTGGTGTAGCCTCACTTCCGTGGAGGTGAGAAAGTTGGTGGGGTGACCCGTTCGTTGAGGTGGCCCGTTCATTGATTAGTTACGGTAGGGCCTCACGGGACTTGATTTGATTTGATTTGTTTGTTGCCAACTCTGCCCACCAGCGCCGTCGTCTCGAGGACTTCCTCGATCGACCGGACCCGAGCATGTCCCCACACAGGCTCCACACGCACCTCCACCCCCTCCTGAGCACCCCCCTCCACACCCTCGCCGGCCTTGCCCCACTGCTGCTTCGCAGCCTTGGCAGCCTCCCGCCGCGCTTCATGGCTCCGATCAATCTGCGCCATCGCCCTCTGCAGACTCGGCTTCCTCGCAACCATCTTCTCAAATGTCTGCACGTCGTCGACGGCGCCTTTGAAGCGCTGGTGACACAGCACGTGCGCCGTGTGCCTGAACACTGCATCCTTGGGCCCAAGACGCTCTGTCACGAGGTTCAGGACGTCAGGCGTGATGCGCGACGAGGATAGCTGCGTGCAGATGGTCGTGATCAGCTTCTTGACGGCGTTGTGCGTGGACACGATGCCGAGACGCAGACACGCTTCATAGGTGAGGAGGTTTTCGGGCAGTGAGGATGGCGACACGGGGATGTTGTGGTGCAGGGTGATGGCGTCGAGGACCTCGCGCAGCGTGGGTGTGTCGTATGGCCCGTAGATCTTGTACTTCCCGGCCCAGGGCTTGGGCTCGAGGATTTGCGATGCGTGCGCTGAGATTTGCATTAGTAGGCGCGTGGGCACGTACTTGTGGATCACTGCATCTGTCTTGCCGTCGACGATGGTGTGGAATAGTTTTCGAGGCGCTGGGAAGACCTTCTCTGGGGCGGCCTTCTCTGGGGCCTTCCTTCGAACCCCCGCTCGCGAGAGGGCGTTGAAGATCTCTTCGGGTGCTGTGGGGGCTGCGTTGTCATCAGGCTTGTATACAGTTGGCTTGAGATACTCGAGAATTGCCTTTGGCTTCTTGGGCGCAGCGGGTGTGTCGAGTTGCCCGATTGCTGTGATTGGAGTGCTTGGGAGTGGGATGTTTGCTGGGTTCGCCGATACCTTGGGCTCCCGATTCTTCGTTGCTCGGACCATTGTCTTTCTTCTTCGTTTTGATGTTGGGAGTTCGTTCGTTATGTGTTCTGTGTCTCTCAGTGTTGAAAGTGTCTTACCTTGCGATTTTGCAGAGATCGTTCTCGGGGAGCTGAGGAGGGGTTAAGTATAATTAGCAGTGCGATCAGCGCACAGTGTTCAAAGGTAAGCTTGGGCACGGTGTTCTTAGGGGATATCGTAATGAGACTCGTGTCCCTTTGTCTAAATTACATTTGGACTTAGGTCGCTGGTCTGCTCAACGGACATTGTGTCATATTCGAAACTACCACATGGGTTAACACCATTGTACGGCAGCTATCATAGCCCACGCGTTGATTTTTTTGTACCGTAAACCAGGAAAAATAGTGATGGAACCTAATTCACAGCCACAGCTTGTCATCGATGATCAATATAGAGTCTATACTAATCGGAAATATGTAACAAGCGCAGCAGCAGCATACACACTCGCCACAGGTCGCCTGAGAACTGCAGGTATGTTAGAATAAGCACCCATCAGAGCCAAAATTAGACGGGCAGGCAAGCGACGTCAGAGACACGTCGTTCAAACCGCTGTTCTCGTCATAAAAACGAAGTAAAAATCCACGTACATTTACTCACTACTCCCAAAGTTTTCCCTCTTAACAGCCAAAAACGTAAGACTCCAGAGTTGGCGAATGTTACTTTCCGTAGAGGTAATAGAGCCGAGTGGTGTCGCCTTGAACCCGTTGTCGTAATTCCAGCTCCAGACCTCGCTACTAAGCTGGGCATTGTTGGCCTCGATGAGATCCCAAAGACGATTATACGCAGAAAGAACCTTGTCGTGCAGATCGGCATCGTTGCAAAAGTCTGCTTGTCCGTTAGCAAGTGTCAACTCTGCCTTTCAGTCGCAGAATACGTACCTGGAACACTATCCGAGGAACAGCGTCCGAGCTGCCTCCCCAATCCGGCTCCCATCATAGCCAACTGCCAACCCCAGACCACGGTACCGTGATAATCGCCCCTTGAAAAGTTGGCGGCAAAAGCGGCGTTACCGGCGTAGGCAGGATTCGCTACGAACAGCCCTACATCGCTTGCCAATCCCACCGGGAAGGGCTTGATGATGTGATCAGCAGTTTGGCTCAGAAAAGTGCTGAGCTGGACTTGATTTGTTGTGTTGAGGAAGAAGTGCCGGAAACAGTCGTCGGTGTTCATGATCGGGACGACGGCACTGGACGCGTTGGAAGGGGGCGAAACATTGCCGTCGAGGGCAACACCATAGTATGTGATCGAGTTCGTGATGGAGTCGGTGTTGCTTGGAATCGAGAGATTGGCGTCTGAGACATAGCTACTGACGAGAGAAGAGGCCTCAGATTGAGGGACGTTGACTTTGAAGAACTGAAGAGTCGAGTCTTCCCAGACTTGAGCGTATTGATCTGCTGTCTCGTTCCACTCTGGGTGGGCTGTGAAGAAGCCCGCGCGACTGAGAGCAGTGATTGCACGGAGCCCTGCAGGAACGAGGGCAACGTTGACATCATAAGGGATACGACCACCACCTAAACCGTTGTTTGAATCGCGCCACTCGCCTACAGGTTGATCTTCTCGCAAGTGAATGAGATTTTCCTTGATTTGACCACCTTCTGCTGCGAATGCAGCTGTAGCGTTCATGATCTTCGAGAGCGTGATCTCCGCCAGCGTCTCGTAATTCAGGCCATCATTCTCTACAAGGAAGGTCGCAGTGGTGTTGAAAAAGGCATCAGATCGTTGCTGACCAGTCTCAGTGTCAACAAAATACTTTTCCATGGCGATTGGGAGAAGGTAGTCGGTGTCTACCATCTTGTAATCGCATTGAGGGTCTGTGGAGGTGATGTTATCTTTACGATTAAGGTACGTAGCATAGTCGCCAATAACTTCCTCGTGGCACACTGTGCCATCTGTGCGGTTGATGCGTTCGAGCACTGCGCCAATGACGGCTTCAATGGCGCTGTTTTCACCTTCGCTGAGCACAGGTTGCATGAGCAACATCGAAATCATGCTGTCTCGGCCAAAGTATGTCAGGAAGCGCCAAGTACCTGCTAGGAGCTTGTTTTCGTAGGATAGAAAAGATAGAGATGTTGTTTGGTCTGGTTGCTGTTGTATCAAATCAGTCGATTGAGGATTCAGCACTTCCGACGGATTGAGTTGTTCCAGGTGGGGGTAATTAAAGGAGGCGTTGACTGTGGATACTTAGCTATGCCCACGACAAATTTGAAGGTCAGGTTATCTGTGGGATTTAACTTACACTGATATGTGCCTGCACCGAATATCAAGTGATTGGTACTCGACTCAATTGCTACAGGCTCTGCGCCATCAAGCGGAGTGAAAGTAAGCATTGTGTTCGTGGTATTGTCAAACCAAGTCCGGTTGATAGTGGCGCCATTGCTGTCCGACTCTGAAAAACGAAGACCACCCTGTACATCCGGGTCGAGAATGCTAGGCCCTTCAGCGAAGTCTCGGATCGTGCGAATGCTGCCGAGGATGGGTGTTGTCAAGTTGGCGGGGACGTTGAAATTGATGAAACCAGAGACCCCAACACGGGGATCGCCGTCCTGAACAGGCTCGTAAATAGGTTCCAAAGTATTTCCTGTGGCCGTAGAGTTCTCAATTTGCGGCGTTAGACTTCCATTTACCCCATTCGCGGGCTCGAAATACGCAACAAGGCCACTGTTGCCTGCAGGCCATGCCACAAGCAAACGCGGTCCAATGATGCCAAAGTTGTCACTCTGCGAAGGACTGGTGACGATGACATGAGAGCTTGAGTGGCAGTCGAAGTAGATGTAATTGGCGTATGGTGGATCTGGGAGATACAGTCGCGAGGCAGGCTCTTCGCAGGTGTCTTGTGCGATACAGGCAGTTGCAAGCAGCGCCGTGAGCAGTAAGGATAGTGGAAACATTATCTCGTCGACCGCACCAAACAATTTTGAAGGGTTCCAATTGAACTGTTCGATTTTGGAACACTTGTGGTCAACTGTAGTGCTATAGGCGCAGGTCGTAGGTGTTTTGGAGTCTGGGTTGTTGGCTTGCTGTGGCGCGAACCGAGCCACTGAACGTGTGCTCGAGTGAAAGAGGGTGAAGGTACGCTTTCAATGTGAAACAAGCTTTAATATTGGTGGCTAGAAGATGGCTCGAATTGCTGATAACTCTAGTAATACATCGAGTAGCTTCAAGACTTTTAGTGCGGAAGAGATCTTGGAACGATCGATTCTCGCGGGGTGATATATATGAGAGCAAATCAAGTATCCCCGCACGGATATTGTATCATATGCTGGGGGGAAAGGACTTGCACGTCATAAGGGCAGTAAGTTAGTTGGCTTGCTGTAGGTTGGCAGACCGTTCCTCATCCTGCAGCCCGTCAAACCAGTGAGACTGCTCCCTGCCCTGTTAAGCTCCATGATGTGGGGTCACGATGTTCTCCTCGACAACCTGGGGTTCTGTGGGTCGGCATGGAGTAGTGGCTATGGTGTGAAGGTGTGGTTGGCCAGGGACGTGATCTACATGACCCGATGACTAGTCAGTGAAGGCTTTGCCTTTTTCGGACTAGACCCTACACAATGCGTCATGAACACACGCCCTGCATAACTCCCGCCACCACGTTGCCATCGCCGCGATATACTCGTGTTTGCTTGGCTACCTACTAGATTGCTGCATGTTTTGCACGTGTTGCACGTGCCAGAAGGAATAGGACTACAATAAGTACTATGGGATGACGAGAGGATCTTCAGATTAGATGTCAAGCAATTGGAGGGTGAGATTTGAGCAAAACGTTAGAATACCAATTCGGAATTTGAGGAAGAGAGGACGGAGCCCGAGGAATGGCTCCAAGACACAGAGGCAACACTCGAAGATGGGAAGCAGCAACTAGAGTAAACGATCAAGAACAACAACCTGCACGAGAGGAAAAAGCGACACCTTGAGGAAAGCCTTAATGATACCAGATACGTCTTCAAGAACAAGAGAACCGCTGTTAAAGCTACCAACCAGGCGAGATGCAGCACGGTCGTTCTTCCCCGGGCCTGCTCAGCTTGACCACCTGGGCAGCTGGAGAAGTCATTGTCAAGGTGAGGGATGCTCAGAGCGCTGAGGCAAAATTGAGGAAAAGAAGGATTAACAAGCTCAAGTAGCAGTACGTGAGGGATAGCAAGAACATTAGAGCAAGACCGAGATATCGGAGAAAGAGATTGAAGACGAGAACAACGATGTCGCCAAAGCTGTTTGTGCATACTCCGCATATTTGAATGTCCTGCACACAGAAGAATGCGCCACAAAAGAGTTGTGTTCACAGGTACAGTATACCAAAGACCTCGGGATACATACAGCGGTTAACATCTCCCATCCGGACTTTCCAGGTTTTCGATCGCATCGGACTCAAATGATCATCAACACACACATCGAGTGTTCTACTCGTTCATGGGTTTACTCAAACCTCAAAACTTTCTAAGATGTTTTTCTGCTCCTCTCCAGGGCTTCCCTCCTCTTCGCTGCGGCCGTCCGTCCTAAGCACATGTCCGCTGACGTCATGTTATGATCACGTGCTTAGCGTTGCTCAAAGATATCGTCTTGCTTGCTGATTCTCTTCCCTCCAAGGAGAAGTCATCATGTTTCCCTTGATGCGGTTCTTGGCTCTTTCGAGTCTTTATCAAATCTTGGTGTTTAGGCTGTCTATGTCCGAGCCCGTGGGCCCGAACAACGATGATTTCGGCTGTTGTTGACCCGAAAACAATTGCGGATAAAATCTCACACCACCAGGCACATGCTGATCACTCCCGCCCCCGCAAATGCTCAATCCATCTGTCTAAAACGGCCAGGCCCCTGTAGCGTACGCGCTACCTCTTCTGGATGCTTGCATCGCTTGGATCACGCTCTGTGGATGCAGTCTTGCGTGCCCAGAAAATTGGCGGTATTTCTGCCATAAACGACTTGGTATACCGGAAATTGCGGTTGTATACGATGGCTACATGCTGTTGCAACAATCCCGAGACCGGACGGGCGGCATATGATGCAGGTACAAAATGCACTCAAATGCTCGTTGAAACTACAGGACACGGCTTTGTGACCCTTCCACTCTTTACAGCATGTTGAAGACTGTGCTTGGCCTTTGCGGCCTCCTCAGCTGCGCAGTCGCACAAACCGATTCAGTCAAGGTCAAGTGGCTTGAAGGAACTCCTGAATACCTTGGTGGAGTTACCTTTGGACTCCCGTGGCCCCGTGGGCAGCATTTGGCCAATGCCACGACATTCACAGCTTCGGGCGGCGCACAGCTACAATCGTGGATTACAGCATACTGGCCTGACGGCTCGCTCAAGTGGACTGGGCATGCCCTCGGCGCTATAGATTCGCCAGCCGATGAGTACACCATCACTGCGTCTGGTCCAGGCAATGCCACCTCCTCCCGTCTGAGACGTCAGAGCAACAACAGCACCAGCGGTGTGCAAGTCAGCGAATCTGGAGACGAGATTATCGTCAACACCGGCAAGCTCACAGCTGCTTTTCCCAAGTCCGGAAGTGTCTTGGTTTCTTCCATCGAATCTGGTGGCAAGGTCGTTGGAAACAATGGTCGCTTGATCTTAAGGTCACAGAGTGGTACGCCCGACGATGATGAGAACGGCAAGCCAACCAACATCGACTATTTCAGCTTTGCTAGCAAGATCCACAACACTACGATATCAGAAGACAACTCCGCACGTGCTTTGGTCACCGTTCAGGGCATTCATACTGTTGACGGAGACGCATCACATGTAGACTGGCTTCCATTCACGGTGCGGTTTTACATGTATGCCAACTCAGAAGCTATTCGCATCATTCACACCATTATCTACGATGGCGAAGCCAAGAGCGACTTCATCTCAGGTTTGGGTATCCGTTTCGACGTTCCTCTTGCTGAGGAGGAGCATTACAACCGCCACGTTCGCATCGCTGGTGTTGACGGAGGATTGTTACATGAGGCAGTCCAAGGAATTACTGGTCTGCGCCGTGACCCTGGTGCAGATGTGAGGTCAGCCCAGTTCAATGGCACCGATATTGCCGACAAGGCTACCTGGGACCAGAGAGTTACAACTCGTCTGCAATGGATTCCCACATGGAGCGACTACAGATTGACCCAGCTTTCACCTGATGGTTTCAACCTTAAGAAGCGTACAAAGGCTGGGCAGAGTTGGGTCACCATTCCTGGAGGCACTCGCTCTGGTGGACTTGCTTACCTTGGTGGCTCCTCTGTTGGAGGTCTCGCTCTTGGTCTTCGTGACTTCTGGAAGAAGTACCCTACCAGCCTAGACATATCCAACGCTGCCACTGATACAGGATCGGTCACGTTGTGGCTTTATAGCCCACAGGCGGAGCCTCTGGATGTCAGGCCATACCATGACGGCCTCGGACAGGACACCTATGCTAAGCAGCTGGATGCTCTTGAGATCACCTACGAAGACTACGAAGGTGGCTACAACACGCCTTATGGTGTTGGTCGCACGAACGAGCTCTTCCTGTATGCATTTGCCAGCACCCCGTCAGCTGACCACCTTTCAACCATCACGAACAACACCAATGATCCTCCCGTTCTGGTCCCCGAACCGGCATATATCCGCGATACCAAAGCAATCGGTGGTTACTGGGACGTTCCAGGCTCGCCGAAAGATTCAGCGCAAGCACAGAAGATCGAAAGCAATATGAAGTTCTTGATTGAATTTTACGAAAACCAGGTTGAGCAGCGCCGATGGTACGGATTCTGGGACCATGGCGACATTATTCACACATACGACGATGACCGTCACCAGTGGCGTTACGACATTGGTGGTTATGCTTGGGACAACTCCGAGCTGTCCCCCGACCTGTTCTTCTGGGGCCACTTCCTACGCACCGGTGACGCGGGCGCGTACCGTCTTGCCCACGATCAAGCTCGTCACGGCGGTGAGGTTGACTCGTATCATCTCGGAAACTTTACAGGTCTCGGTACGAGGCACGGTGTCCAACACTGGGCTGACAGTGCTAAGCAAGCTCGTATCTCTACACCTGTCTACAGAAAGACCTTTTTCTACATTTCTGGTGGCGATGAGCGCACTGGCGATCTTGTCCGCGAGGTCCAGGAGGTTGAAAAGGCCTTTGTACTTGTGGATGCTCGTCGCAAGGTGCGCGCTGCGGACGTGGTCTATAATCCTGACCCTGAGGCGCTATACCTGAACTTTGGTACAGACTGGGCTGGTATTGCGCAAGCCTACCTGATTGAGTGGGAGCGCCGCGGTCCAAACTGGGAGCAGGCCCGTGATAAGCTCATCGAGGCCTTGAAGACATACCCCAAGCTGAAGAACGGGTTTGTCACCGGTGAAGCTCTGTACAATTCCTACACCGGTGCCTGGGCACCACCACCTACGGATCCCACTAACTCTGGCAACATCACTGTTTCTCATTTGTCTGGCGTCTTCGGTGTTCTCGAGACCATCGACCAGCTAATCGAGCACTTTGGCCCCGAAGGCCGCAACACTACTCAACCTTTTCTCGATGCCTTCCTCGATTACTGCTACTACTACGGCGCTCCGAAGGCAGAGCAGGCAGCCAGATACGGAAAGGACTTTGGAAACTTGAATCTCAAACAGGGTCACTCTCGTTTCACTGCCTATGTCGCCAATAAGCGCAACAACGCAACCCTCGTACCGCGCGTGTGGTCTGAGTACCTTGGTGATGGTAGCAAGGATGGTCTTGCACCCAACGCACTCTGGAAGACGGAGCGCTTTGATGGCAGCGATGTCTTGATTCCTGTTGATGAAGCGAAATGGGTCAGCACGAATGCTGCTGCCCTTTACGGCGTTGCGGGTATCGAGAACCTTGCGCTGGTAGGAGCACCCGATGCATCCTCAATTGGAGGCAACGCGACTGCCAGGTCGAGGCTTTGAGGAGCTCAAGTGGCACCGCCTGTGCACTATAGCTGGCAATTTCTTTTGTATAATCCTTGGCCCTTTTTTGGCCTTTGGCCCTCGCCACATTATAATAGTCCATCCGTGCAGCGTGAATGGTGAAGGCCAGAGCTGATGCCATCATGAGTTACAACTATCATAGGAAACGGAGGAACAGTTTGAGATGAGAGTAGGTATACATAAAAGTGTCAAACCTATGGGCAATGTCTGAAACGATACATCCCAGCGCACTCAATGTAACATCCACAATCACATCGGAGTCGATACTAGTTTTCACTTTTTTTTGAGCACAAGATAACGTATTCCATCAGCGAGTGGCGCGCATCGGCGAGTGTCGCAGAATTCTCTTGGCAACCACCATCTACCTTCAACACAACATGTCTTCATCAAACAACGTGAACTCAGTCTATCATGAAGGTGCAGTTGAACTTGCACTTGCAGCTTTCCAATCTGGCCAATTCCGAACGCAAAAAGCTGCTGCTGACGCCTTCAACGTTCGCCCAAGGTCCCTCAACCGACGCGTACAAGGAATTTCTGCACGACGCGATTGCATCCCCAACAACCAAAAGCTTACTGCGACTGAAGAGAAGACGATTGTCCGATATATCCTCGACCTTGACTCACGAGGATTTGCGCCCCGGCTGTGCGAGGTAGCAGATATGGCTGATAAACTACTGGGTGTACGTGGTGGTGAGCCAGTTGGCAAATGCTGGGCTGAGAGATTCGTAACGCGATCAGATGAGCTCAAGATGGCGTTCAATCGAGCAAAGGATCACCAGAGAATATTCCAGGAGGACCCAGAGATAATTAGCGCGTGGTTTAAGCTGGTGGAGGACACCAAAGCCAAGTACGGCATCCACGACGATGACGTGCACAACTTCGATGAGATAGGCTTTCAGATGGGCGTTATTGGCTCAATGAAAGCGGTTACAGGCGCAGAGAGACGTGCTCGACCAAATCTTATTCAGCCAGGCGATCGCGAGTGGGTTACAGTCATCCAGAGTATCTGCGCTGCTGGGTATGCAACCCCACCTTTCATCATCTATAAAGGGCGCGTCCACATCTCTGCCTGGTATGAGGAGGCAGATATCCCGCATAATTGGAAGGTCTCAGTCTCTGAGAATGGCTGGACTAACAACGCTCTTGGTCTAGAGTGGTTGAAGCATTTTAACGCGCATACAAAGACGCGCAAGGTGGGGGTGTACAGGCTACTCATTCTAGATGGCCATGAGAGCCATCTCAACCAGGATTTCAAGGACTACTGCCTTGAACACAAGATCCTTACTCTCTGCATGCCACCTCACTCATCGCACATCCTCCAGCCACTCGATGTGGTCTGCTTCTCACCGTTAAAGAGGAGATACTCTGAACGCGTTAGAGTCTTGGCATGTCGACGCGTCTTCCATATCAACAAAGAAGGCTTCTTACCAGCCTTTAAAGACGCGTTTTTCGACGTGTTTACAGAGAAGAACTGTCGAAAGGCTTTTGAGGCATCTGGATTAGTCCCTATCAACGCGCAGATAGTGTTGGATCGCCTTGAAGTGCGGCTGCGTACCCCACCTCCACCTCTACTACAAAAAACACTATGGCAATCAAAGACACCAAGCAATACGCACGAGTTTAGATCCCAGTCAAAGCTAGTAAGCAACTACTTCACTCAGTCACCTATTACAGCTCAGGCTGGCTTCTCCCAGCTTGTAAAGGGTGCTGAGCTGATGCTTCACCAAAACGCGCTTCTGGCTGCTCGGAACAAAGAGCTTGAAGAACAATTAGCAGTAATCACTAAAAGAAAAACTCGCAAACGGAAGTATATCCAGCAGGGTGGTACTATAGAGTATGGTCAGGCAGCATCTCAGGTAGCTGGAGAGGCTTCTATAACGGCTAGCCGATCGAAGAAGGCTCGTGGTCGTGGTGATCAAGGAACAGCCCAACCAGGTCTACGGCGCTGTGGAAACTGTGGTGGGACTGGGCACAACGCTCGCACGTGCAAAAAGGATACAGAAGAGAATTTTGAATCAGAGTTGAGCTCTATATGCACAGAGCTCTAGGTTGATAGTGATGAAATTGAAGAGTAGTAGAATGAGTTGGTACTGCCAAGAGATTCTGCGACACTCGCTGATGCGCGCCACTCGCTGATAGAATACGTTAAGTGTTTTTGTAATTAGCGTCAACCCGCTTCAAATGGTTGTTTGCTAAAGCTGATTCTATTTGAGCTGACTAAGTGAACACTGCAGCTCAGAAGATGCGCAACCAATGGCTCATCCCTGAATGCAGCTAGATTCTGGGCGCTGATCAAGACAAGTTTGATAAGTGAGGGTTTGAAGACTTGGTCGTGGACAAGTGGCCGCATGCGTATTGCAGGCACCTACGAGCAGTTCACCAATTCAGCTCTTCCCACATCGCAACACGTCTTCACGCACCTTATTCAGCACCTCAAGACATCCCTATTGCTATCGGAGCTACAACAAGAGCAACCAAGCCATTTTTTGATGGGGCGTTTCGTTTTCGAGCGAAGTGTAGGCAGTGCTCAAGTCTTCGGAGTTGGTGTTTCTGCTTGTACAACCGCCTTAGGCCAGTCCATCCACTCACTCCAGTATGGGCCTAGACAATGATCCACGACCTCGACAATGCTCTTGCCACATCCTTCAATCCACCAGTAGTCATCCATTTTGTGCACCAGAGCTCCGAAACAGGCGAAGATAATCATCGCTGGCGGTTGTCTTTGTTGAAGAAGCGTAAAGAAGGCTTCAGGTACGGTTGATGTCCAGATGAAGGGTGCGGACCAGGGTCCATAGTTCACTTTTGGTGGGCTGTTGTCGTCTTGCCAAGCATGTGATTGCTTCAACCACATGTTGCATTTCCGCAAAGCGAACATGGTTTGATCATAGATTTCTGCATGTTCGCTATTGTGATCTCTCTTGTGCCAAATGTCCGCGATCCGACTGATGTGTTGGTCTTCGATGTCGTACTCCAACCCTGGACGCAGCTCCATCCACTTGACAATATCAAGTAGAGAGCTCAAAGGTCCTGCAGCCACATGCTCCCGGACTCGCTCGATGACGGGCCCCAACCCACGGATGAGAGGAATCCAGGAAGCACCAAGGATCCGAGACGTGTGAGCGGCAGCATTCGTACAGGTCTGTTGATCGTTGTAGAGTGGGCCAAATGATATGAAGGCGTAGAAGAACGTCAAGACCGCATTTGCGAATACAGCGTTACCCAAGTCTGAACCAGTACCGTCTTTTAAGCCCTCCAAAAGCCCCTTGATCGCTTGACTATGGTGTTGGCCGGCGACTAGCATGGCTGAGTGTCGATTGGCAGGGTCCAGATAAGCGCGATGCAAAGCTGCAAGGCTGAGGATTCTACTCATCAATGCACCATTCTTGAAGGCGAATTGTGGAAACCCTGATTGCCAGATATAGTTCACAGATGGCGACTGAACGATGTTCGGGCTGGTGATTGTGGTCCAATGATGGAGCAACGCCAGGTCGCTGAGTGTGAAGAGAGAAGAGTCGTGCCCAACATTACTACAGTAATTTGTGGGATAAAGGTCATTTGTTGTGATTTGAGATAGTGATGGTGTCCCAGGGGATGGGATTGTGCTCAATGGTGAGTCGGTGTTGGACGTTACCCTCGCAAGTGGTTTTGAAGGATACACACAAGTCACGAGATGCCGTGTGCAGTGGGCACACAATGGCTTCTCTTCGCCACACTTACTCTAGTGTTAGATTGAAATAAACAACGAGGTACGAGACTGTACCTTGATGCGCCGTCGCTTGCATTCATGGCACCCCGTACGTGACTTACGATGTGCTCGTCGCGTCTGGCCCATGGCAGGCTAGTGCGCTGCACACGCAGGGACCAGTGTTCAGTGATTGGTTGTGTCTGAGTCAACTTGGTTACTGTGGCGAGACGGTTGTACTTTCCAGAAGCTAGGCGTGTAACTGCTCTATAAACTCTACGAACGCGGAAAACGAAGTACGCCCCCTGTTCGTCGTCTCAGGCTAGTGCTCTCTTCTGACGCGCTAGGGGAAATCCCGATGCGACCGAGCGCTCCCTTTTCCTTCGCTCCCAGCCTTGTTAAACACCGTGTCGAATCTCTCTGGCGCTCACAAGCACCTCACACTTGATCCCTTTGATACATGTCAATCACACTCTCCGTCTTTCCCAGTCTTGATGACCGCCCTACACAGAAAATCTCCGCTGCGTACACGAAGTGCATCGTAACCTGCACCACCAACATTGGCGCTGCGTCAAAGATGTACATGTATATCTCATGACTGACAAGATAGCCGCTGTGTCCCTGCGCGAATTCGATGACGCGAAAGATGCAACGCAAAATGATGATGACTGCGGCGCCCAACACCATCTTTAAGAGTTTGTCCCATGCGTGCTTGCCGTATTGCGGGACGGCGTGTTTCTTCGATGATTTCGACATACGTTGCCAAAACACCAATGATATGCAGAGGAAAAATCCGAGGAAAAGAAGCTGAACAAAGAGACCAAGTAGCATGATCTTCTGGCCCATGTCCGCCATACTGGCTTGAGCCATCATTCCGCCGCCACCAGCTTGCATGAAGAAGGCGAAGACGTCTCCACAGAGGAAAATTTTGGTCACGCATGTCGGGCGGATGATAGAAGCCTCGGCGGCATTGACGAAAACGACAAGTCGGCCATATATCATGTATATCGTTGCGGCGTATAGCGAAGGAGGCAGGATGATGCACAGAGACTGTGCGATGTACGGTCCCAGATCTGTGGGAGATCCTGCGGAAATAAAACGGAAGACGTATCCTGCCGTCATCACTAGCGGAGGTCAGTACATGGATGCAGGCATGATCAAGGGTCGACTCACTCAAGGAGCCAATGACGAAGGAGGTATAGAACCACGCTCTTGACCGGAACAACTGAAAGAGATGGTATGCGGCACTGAGTCCGAATAGTCCAGCTGCAATCAGATAGGCTGGCTTGCTTGAGGTAGATGCCATTGTCTCCCGCCATGATGATACTCTGGAGCTGCTAGGACGGCTAAGATTGTGAAAAAGAAAAACCGAAAGTGAGAGTTTGGACGTTGCTCGAGATGTATTAGAAAATGAAAGTGACTTAGAACGACTGAAAAAGGTATCAAGAGAGAAGTGATATTCTATTGTTGGCGTCTTCTACATTTAAAGCCACACCACACCTGAAGTGAGGACAAGACCGGACGACGTTGCTGTGCGTTTAAGTGTCCCAAAGCAATACGTCCGTAAATGCTATACGGCGACGCACTGACTCAGTTTCGATGCACAGCCACACACCTGTCATTTGAGACCCCTATATCTCTACACTTCAGTAAGTGCACTGACTGTAGCGGCAGCTTTCGGCTACCGTAAAGCGTATGCACAGTGATTTTTGGCTGTGGGGCCATAAAGGCACCTGCTGCGTACGTGGCGCATAAAATCGTACACAGTAAAAAGTTAGACCTTGAGACCACGGCATCTCAGTAGGTCCTTGCTCTAAGGTTACGTGTTTAGGGTGTTTTGAAGACATGATAGGTGGGTTAGCAGAAACACGGGTACGTAGTGGTATATTCGAATGTTTATATTCAGTAAGCCCCTAAGAATCACGCATTCGACGAGTCCACTAAGACAGTTGATGCCGACACAATGGATGAAATTACTGAATGGTTCAGCCCTCACATACAACCAGGGTATTTCGCACCTTTTCGGTACCGCTGAACTCTTGGATCTAGACGACCCTGCTTGGCGGTCTACGAGCGTTCCGCTATAGGATAACGTTGATGGTACAGTCCTCTACCGACCTCTGTACATCTTTAGAACGCACTGTCGAAATGTTCCAAAGTGGGCAATTTAAAGGTTCAACACCTAGTGTGCTCCCTGCTGCTCACAAAATATGCATGCTATGCGCCCGAGT
The DNA here is from genome assembly GCA_009982855.1 of Lizonia empirigonia. Taxonomy (NCBI): domain Eukaryota; kingdom Fungi; phylum Ascomycota; class Dothideomycetes; family Pseudoperisporiaceae; genus Lizonia; species Lizonia empirigonia. The sequence continues at coordinate 586,053 of JAADKA010000014.1, read as the reverse complement.
TTGCTTCAAAGCGTGTGCACATCACGAGAATATTCACCCATCTATCTCGCGTACCCACATCTTCCTTTCACTTTGTAGTCCTGCTCATGACTAGTGCTCAATTCCTAGCCGGTGATTGGTTAACAAATTGCGCATTTCTTCATTCGTCTAGGCAGTCCCCGACCCTACCATACGTACCATGGTTGACATAGAATCTCATTGATACCTGGGTAACTCACTCCCCTCTCCGCACAAAAACCACTCTCAAACAAACTTTCACTCAACATTAAGATCGATCTTCAAATTTTCCTACACCTTCACAGAAACTACAATAATACCCCCCACAGTTTCAAAGTCTCCTGGACACGCACATCGAATACAGACCATGCAACCAACGCACATGCTACCTGGCCCTGCAATGGAAGCTACAAAGATGGAGCGCTTCGATAAGGCGCACATCTACCAAAACACTAGATGCTCGATGCGCTTGGAGACGAAGAGGATGTTCGTCCAATGTTTGCGCGACTACGAACGACATAATTACATTCCAACAAGGCGCACAAGGCCTGCGCTACTGAAGCGTCGTTACAGCGTTGATGTCAACACTTCGGGCTGGGACAATCATAGCTGCCGTGACTTCGGGGAAGATGACGATCAACAGGTAAGGTCTTTCCTGCAGAATTGTCTGGGCCAGCGACTACCTCCAAGCCCCTGTGCGACTTGTCTGATGTGGAGGCTAACTATGTGATGGCAGGTGCTCGACAACACAAACATTGCCGTTTCTTTCTCCAAAAAGAGGGAGCACGACGAACTTGAGCTTGTTCTTCCAAGCACAACAACACTTACTTTCCCCACCCCTCATCGTTACATCGACTTCAATCGACGGCTAGCCCGCTGGCCACCTTCCAATGACGACATCTATCTAGAACTCGACATTGCCACGATCAGCAACAACGAGTTTCTGTACATGACAGATACCGTTGGTGCAGAAAGGTGGATGCGCGACGGGGGTCTCGACATGGCGCTCACGGTCCTTTCGCGCGACTATCACTGCTTGCGGTCGAAGATCGGCATCGCCAGTTCAGTCGATTCACAAGTCTGCCGGTACCCAGACCCCGGAGGCAAGGAGGAGTATGCAAGCCGCTTCAGCGACAAAAACTGGATCTTCATGCCTGTCAACGATGGTATGCTCGGGGTTGTGAACGACGGCATCAACGGCGTTCACTGGGCGGTCGTGGCCTTGGACCGAATACATAAGACGGTCCACTATTTCGACTCCCTCTTTGTCAACAACTTGTCGTATATTCAGCTTGCGACCGACGTGTCTCTCGGCATGTTGCGATTGTTGGACGAGAATCCGCAAGCGTGGCAATTTTTTGCTGAAAAATGGAGTCCGCACCAGTACCGCGACAATCAGTGCGACTTCGATCAGGGGGCCTGCGGTCCCTTTGTCTACACAATGGTTGAAACTGCAGTGAAACACATACAGCTTTTCCAACGGGACAACCATGAGCAGGGTTGTTGGCTGGGCCTGACAAGAACGTTCCGTGACGAGTTCGCAAGCCAATTCCATTCGTACAATGTCCGCAGGAGCATGCAAAGAAGGATTGCAGATGCGAAAATGCGTAGCACCGCCGGTCGGCTTTCTGGCGCCCACGACATACGGGCAATTGCCGGCGAAGACGTTGAATTGCTCAGCGAGCCGGCCATCAGATTCAACGCATCGCCGCGACCCGCTCAGCCATTGGAAACTGGCCCAGAAAGCAACAGTGATCATGAAAGTGCGATGTCCACCGTGACGTCCTCTTCGGGAGATGCTGTAACTACAGTAGACATCCAACTGCCATCAGCCGGCGATGTGCCTGCCTTCTTCCACACGCGGGAGGATCTGAGTACCTCCAATGGCAACGACAAGCCTGCTATCGACATTGTTCCAGAGAACGTCTCCCAGGGTGAAGTTGATAACAACATCAGCAACTCCCAGGAGCTAGATGAGGGAGGTGTTCAGTGAAGCGCTGACGGAGCATAAGGATTAGCATGGCGTTTTGGAAGCGGAAGAGGGGGGGGATTGTACTGTATATAAGACTAATTGCATACACACACCGCAATTGAATTAATACCCCTTCGCGGAACGAGGGCGAGAAGAGGACTGTATTGTTTTCTGCAAAGCTGTGAAATGACCACTACATTCATCTTCTATTCCACCTCATCAGACCAAGACAGCCACGACCCTAGTCTATGTTCCACGACTACGGCGTACTATTGCTGCCTTTGCAATGTAAATCAGTTGACCTGTGTAAGAGGTATGCTTGTATTCGTACTCGTGAATACGCAGCGTGCAGACATGCTGACGAGATGGAGACCGGATACCTGTAGGCTGTGCTTGGATTACTGTTTGGCAGCTTTGGACAGCTGAATGGGCAGTGGGATGATGTACGAGGGCTTTGTGAAGACAGAATGGCAGGGTTTGGTGTATTGACGGGATGCGTGGACGAAAGATGGGAAATGGCCCTGCTCGCTGCCAAGGGCTGCTGGCTCAGATCATGGAAAGATGAATTCCAGAGGAGTACCTGGTTCAAGCTGTCGCATTGAAGAGGTGTGGAGTCCGTACATCATGAAAACTGCCCTTCGATGCAAGATTCATTTCACATGCCAGCACCAAGACCCGAGGGTTGGTTGCGGTGAAGTCAGCAGACGAAGTGAAGTGGGCTGACGTACACAAATCCCCAGCCGCAGCTGCACAAACACCCCCAAGCCGATTTCAAGTGCGTGAAAATTCTACAATCACCGGGCCTGAAAACGCGTCGTCAGAGCTGAAAGTGTTGGATGGAAAACCAGTAAGGTATGCAGGGCCCATCAGTCAGCAAATCAGTATCGGCAGAAGATCTTCGGGATCCGCGACGCGGGAAGGGAACACAACGTTGCCGTGGTGGTGGCGAATATGTCGCCAGCCGAGGTAAGGCGAGGTTGTGCCTGAGTGATGGGCAGGAACCGCGAGGGACGGTGCAGGGATACCTGTTCAGTGAATACGCGCAAATTAGTTGTTTGAAGGAGCTTGACGGGTGAGGTTCGTGTATGTGGGGTTGCGTGTGGGAGATGGTGATGATGACGTCATGTCGCAGAACGGTAGATTGAAACACGACTACTGTGTATGACTGTGACTGTGACTGTGTGCTCATCAAAGTACCCCACGTGGTTCAACCATCGTGATGAATTCTTTTCATGGCGACAGACGCTGTTCAGACGCGCAGGACGCGCATAGTGTGCATATCTGACACGCACAATAACACGCCAAAGCTGCCGGCAGGCGACATTTTGATACATGCTGGCGACTTGACAAACCAGGGCTCATATGATGAGCTTGAGCGCACTGTAGCATGGCTTGAGAAGGCACCTTTCGAGGTCAAGATTGTCGTTGCTGGTACCTTACCTGATGGAGAGCTCGGGGACGGTTGAGCTGATGCATGCAGGAAACCATGAGCTCACACTCGACGAACGATTCTACGAGGAGAAGGGAGCGCGGTGGAAATGGCCCGCTCCGCAAAGTCCGCGAGGATGTATGAAGCTGCTACGAGAATCGAAGACAATCGCCTACCTGGAAAACGAGTCGACGACGGTGTGCTTGAAAGAACCCTCCGGGACGCAGACGCGCCTTAAGGTGTTTGGGAGTCCGTGTACGCCTGGGCCTGGGGCTTAGGCGTTCGAGTATCAGGAACAAGATGCGCAGGGGCGTTGGGCGAGGATTCCAGACGACGTCGATGTCGTGGTAACACACACTCCGCCCAGAGGGCACTGCGATGCGGCGACGAAGGACGAACGGTCTGGATGCCCTGCACTGCTGCGGAGATTGGCAGAAGTCAAGCCCTTGCTGCACGTATGCGGTCATATCCACGAGGCTCGAGGGATTGAACGTGTGCAATGGAGTCTTTCTGGCAGCGACAGCCTTGTCGACAGCGTAGAGCATTGGCAAGACCCGGGAAGGGGTAACAAGAAGCTCTCACTATTGGATCTCACATTAAAGTCAGGGCGTCCTTTGGGCAACAGCGCAAGTAAGACACGCCAGGATGTGTCTAACTCGCTGCAGCGCTGTCAGCCTGGATTGTCGATGCCTAGATTTGGGGTCCTTCAGCCTGCCCAAGATAACCTAAAGTCGACGTCGAGCCTCATCGGAGGTGCCCTCCATGAAAGTGAGGCGTTCGGAGGCATTCATGGTAGCGGGGCTATGAAGCAAGGACGTGGTGCTGAGCCTTCCAGGGCAGCCTTGCAAGGCGACTTAGGCTTCGAGTCTAGATCTTCCAGATACGAGTCTGCGGTGATCAACGCTGCGTTTCTTGGGCCGAGGATGAATGGTAAGATGACTGGTACCAACAAAGCCATTGTGATCGATATCGACTTGCCCCTGTCGAAGGTCGCAGGAGATGTATGATGATGTAGCAAGTGCATGTTCACGTAGCTCTGAATGATCTCATCGCTGGAGTTGTGAATTCTGCAAAGCTCTGCTCAATTGAAGACGACCACGTTGAGGACTCGGCACGACGGCTTCAGAAGAGCATCTGATGATTGGAGGTTGATGCGCTGTGTGCCCCGCTACCTCTCGGTCTAGCATGCACAAGCGCACTTTAGCAACCACTCAAATGGGAGGGCTAATGTCTGTCAACTGGAACCAGCCGGGACGGATCGAGCGCTCGAAATCGCTGCCTCGTGAAGTAACCGCCGTGCCAATCCTCCTGACGAACTCGACGGTTGGGGATCCTGGCCATGGTGTCAGGGCACGCACATCCTTTCCTGGGCCGGTGCAGAGGGTGTGCAAAAGGAAGCAAGCGTGCAGAAGTCGCATGACTTGCGCAGGTACTCTGTCTGGAGGGCTTGACGTCTCGGAATTCCACGAGACGCTGCATCATTCGGGTGGTCTTGAGAATGCGCAGTCGTCATGCTCCACTTGCTTCGTCCTCGCTCGGCTGCAGTTGGTCACGTCTTGCAAATGTCTTTTGCTAGAGGTGGGGTATTTGCTGATTGGGTGGTTGGGGGGTCAGTTGGAAGCACAAGGTCCTCTTCGGTGCTTTCTGGATCATGCAGGTTCGTTCCGTCGTGTCTGACCATGTGGCCGCATATGGGCCTGATTGGGCGTGTGTTTCTTAACCGCTGAAAGCGTTGGGACAGGGCCCTCCCCCAATCGGACTTGCAACGCCTCTGCGATTCGAGGAGCGACTCACAGAAGGCCGAGCGTCGTCCTCTGGGAACGAATGCCGCTGAGCTTCACTACAGAGCAGGCTGTTGCGGAGCAGGCTGTGGAGCGAGTGAGAAGTGGAGACGGCATGCTCCAAAGCATACCATAGTACGGTGGCCGCGGAGGGCTTGCAGCAGCGCTGCGATCCATGCATCGATGTGCGAGGTCCTCACGCCGAAGTGGTTGCTGTGACTGAGTGATGAGCACTGCCTCCTGTGTCCTGTCCTAAATGGCGTCCATTCCACGGCCTTTGGTCCACGCTTGATTCTGTTGCACACACGATTGCATTTGGACGCTTCTATATTCGATTCTGTGCTCCCCATCGATCCCATCGTAGCATCGTCTGGGCCACCGACTACCAGCTGCCGGGCCCTGGGCATTGACGTAGCCCCTCTTCACCGCTTTACACCGCAACATCGATCAGGTTCCCCGCGCAACAAGGGACGCTTGAGGCGAGCCAGAGCAAGTACACAGCCTCGCAGCGGGCTTTGTCACCAGAGCGTGTGTCTTTGTCCGCATTCTTTTCACATTCGCCCCTTGAATTTTCGCGTTGCCACGAGCTTCTCCAGGTTTCTTCGATCGCCGTCAGGGACAGCCATTAGCTCAGCAGAGCCCAAGCCGCGCCGTCACACCCCCCAACCTCATACGACCAACAGGAGACCCTTTCACAGCCAGCATTTCCCCCTCACCCTCTTTTTAATACAGCAGCGCCGCACCGCACCGAGACTTGTCGCTCGACCTTTGCTCCACAAGCTCTCGACTTTGCCACCGTGGAACCAGCCACCTCTGCCGCGCACTGCCTCCAGCCGCCGCCGCTTGCTGAGCCTTTATATTCAACAAAAGTCTGATCCCATTGCCCACCGCGCATTGCGGCGTCAGGCTCCCTCTACTTTCACCTCACCCCCCACCCTCACCTTCAGGTTGGTGAGAAGCACGTGACGGACACGACGCACACAACGCGACATGTCTTCAGAACCACTGCCAGACCACTACCGGGCCCTGGGGATAGACAGGAGCGCCGACGCTGCGACGATCAAGAAGACATACCGCAAGCTGGTACTGACGTGCCACCCGGACAAGGTCACCGACCCGGCCCTGAAAGCGCAGAAACAGGACGAGTTTCACAAGATCCAGCAGGCCTACGAGACTCTGAGCGATGAGACGCGCAGGGCCACGTACGAGGCCGAACTGAAGCTGGCCCAGCTACGGCGCGAGAAGCTCGCCCGGACTGCCAGCGGAGCCACCTACACCACCAACGGAGCGCCTCGCTACTCCACCGAGGTACGCACGCCCTCGGGGGCCAAGTCGTCGCGCACATACGAACACGACGACGAGCGCTACTACGACAGCCGCCGCAAGACGGAGGAGTCGTGCTTTCCCTCGCCCCGGCCCAGCCCCCCGTCGCGCTCGTCGCGGGAGAAGTACGACAAGGAGTCGTCCTCACGCAGCGCGCGGCCCTCCACCACCGACCGCACACGGTCCAGCGCGACCAAGGCGCGTGACAGCGACCGCCGCGACCGCACAACAAGATTCCCCGTCCCCGTCGACAGCGAGGGCTCTTCTGCCGACGAGAAGAGGCCCTATGGGCGCGAGTACGCCAGGCGCAGCACCGAAGACGAGCCGCAGAGGCGCGCTGAGGACCGCCGGAGGGACGACCGCCGGGACGACCGCCGCTACGACACGTACGAGAACATGACGCCGCCACACAAACTGAGCGTCCAGGAGAAGGGCGAAGATGACGCCATCCGCTACATGTACAAGTCTCGCGCCGAAGTCGAGGCCAACACGCGCCCGTCGCCCGTCCGAACTACCTCGCGCGACTACTACGACCCCAGCACCCGCTCGTCCAGGCACCGAGAGGTCCGCCCCGAGCCAGCGCCGCGCCGCTCATCTGCCCGCCCCAAGGACGGACGTCCCGGCATGACCTCGCGTCGTGAGACAGACCGCGGCATTCCCGAGGTCGTCGAGTTGGACGACCGAAGGCCCACCTTCAAGCAGTCGTCTTCTTCGCCAGCCGAGATCCGCATCCCCCCGGCACCCCAGCGCGCGCAGACTGACTACCGCCGCTCAGAACGGTCGCCACCACGCTTTCCCGGTCTGACCCGCTCCGCCACAATGCCAGTCCCCGGCCCAGATGCAGGCTCGCGCCGCGAGACCAAGACGTACACTCGCCCCTCAGGTTTCCGCAAAGAGGCCAACAGCAGTCCCGAGCGCGAAACTTACGCCAACGTCCCCGCGCCCGTCTCTAACAAGACTTACTACTCCTACAACCTCAGCGAAGGAGGCGTCAAAACCATGGACCCGCCCCCACACCGCACCGTCCCCCGCGAACCAGAACGCACTCGCCACCGCTCGCCCTCCCCCATCATCACCAAGCCCCCCATGGGCGCCAACCGCCCGGGCCTGTACTCCTCAAAGACCTACACCCCTGGTCGCTCGAGCCGCCAATCCTCGCCTGTGCGCGAAGAGCGTGGCCGCTCCAGCCAGATGAAGTACGGCGAGGTTTCCTCAGACTACACACGCAGGCGAGGCATGCCCGAGCGCCAGCCCAGCTACAGCCCGCACAACGTGTCGTACAGCCGCAAGTACGGTCCCGAGGACGTCAGATGGGCACCCCGCGAGAGCTCTGGATATCCCGAGCGCAAGCCCGGGCTCGGGCGCACAACCACGTCTGTATACTAGAGGTCGACATCTCTACACATGCAACCGGTTAAGAAACATCGCCGTGCATCGCACAGAACCCCGTCCCTCGAACAACGAAATAAATCGAGCTCCACCCAGAGCACGAGGGCGTACATACACCATCCACCCGCACATATGCACCCCAGGATACCCACCCACGCCCTTCCCATTTCCACCGACCCAATTCCTCGGGCCTAACACCCTCCTTTTTTTATTTCCGGCGTACACGGCGTATTGGAGCATTTACACGGCCCGGGCCCACCCCCCTCTCGCGCTGCAAGTGCTGCTTGGCGTCGAGCTTGATCTTGTCTACCACTATTGGTCGCAGTTTCCCACATTTTGCGCGGCTCTCCTCGAGGCCGCCCGTTTTGGCACCGGATATTGGCCGCACTCGCTTGGAGATGTGATTAACGACTTTGCTGCATTGGTTTTTTGGGGGGTTGTGGTGGGGCTGTTTGATACTACAGTGGGATGGATGAGGGGAGATGTGTAGAAATTAAATTTACCGAATTGAAGAATATTAAAATAACATTGACATGTTTATGGAATGTGGTGACGATCCACGCGCTGATACTGAGAAGTTTATGTTCAAGTAGTAAACGCACAGCAGCACCAAGCATCCACACAAGGTAAAACACAATTCCGAGATCAAAACAGCATGGATCCTCACTACGAAATCATGCTGAACACACACCACCAACACCTCCCACCCATCCCCCCACTCACCATCACGCCCTCAGACCGAACCCCGTCGCCCAGCCACCGACCTCCTGAACCCCCCCCCCCGTCCTAAACAAGATGCCGTACACACTACCCGGCCTGCTTGCAAGCTGCCACAGCCGATAATCCCGCGTCACAAAGTACGAGGCGGCCTGCAACTCGGACAAGGCTAAGGCCCAATCGCGCATGACGGCCCAATCCGTGTTGAGGAAGCGGGCTAGGGCATCCGGGATAGTTCTAGGCTACGCTAGAAGTAACGGAGTCGGTTTCCGACGTAGACACGGACGCCGTGTATGCATCTGCGTAGAGGAGCTCATTCACTTCCTGCTCGAGAGTGACGTCGCTCCCAGCCTCGGACGATGCACGACGTGCTTCGAACCGCTCGTTGAAGCCGCGAGAGCGACTTGGCCACGCCTCGCCGCCGCGCAGAGATGCGGAAGCGCCCTATCGTTCTCGGATTTGCGCGGCCATTGCGGCTCTGAATGAGCCCCCAAGGTCCGGGACGGTGAGTAGTGGGTGCCGTCTGGTGCTGTCATACGTCTCCTCGCGAAGCAGGGTGTATGGTTTCGACATGACATGGCCGCTGCTGATATCCTGCACCCAGTACAAATGGTCGTGGTCCAGGCCCCGCGTTTCGCTCTCGGGATTCACGACCAAGAGGCAGAGCGTGGACGCATCGTAGATTGACGTGATGTTAGCAAATGTGTCGTAGCCTAGCGAGCGCATGTAGTAGCAAAGTCTCAGTGCTTGCAGGGGTTCTGGTTGCTGCCCTTGCGGGACGATGGCCTTTGTCCATTTATAGGCATCCCGTGCGGCAAGGACTGTGTCATTCTTCCAAAGTGCTTTGAGGATCTTGCGCTGTACATGGACGTATTCGAGTGACCGCTCGAATTCTTGCTCGTGTTGTTCCCTGTAGGTGATTTCGGGCAATCTCGAACCATGGTCACGGACAGATATGTTTGGTTCCCTGGACGTCGGTATTTGGTCTGGTGGCGCCCTGCTCATAGATGCACGCTGGCCGCTCAAACTACTAAGTTGCCCTCGTAGCTCGACTTGTCGTCGTCGCGCTATTTCCTCACTGTCAGTAGAGTTATGGATTACGATTCGCTGCATAGTAGCATCACTAAATACGCGCGGAAGGGCAGTCTGGCTGTTGAGCCTTCTACCTGCAGATAGTTCTCGTGCAAGGCGTTCGATGTCTTGAACCAGCTCACGTCCCCGGCTGGCTACCTGGCTGCGAACGGTAGTCTCAACGCTTCCGTGCTGGTTGAACAGCGAATGGGCTAAGGGAAACTCATGAGCGATCCGAGGTGTGCTATTCAACAGGGCCGGCATGTTGTCTCTGGAGTCGTCCGACATGACTAACGAGTGTAAGGCCCTTTTATTAAGAAATGCGTGTAAAGATGGCAGTCAACGGAAATTGCAGGTGTGCAGCGTCAAGAGCAGAACGGCAGCAAAAGTAAAGCGATCGATTGCCAAAGTTTGTGCATGGCAAGCATGATCTTGTGAATGTCGGAGAAGGTGCAAATGTATATCCATCTAAGATCCGGAAGGTGTTAGAAGCTCAGCTAAACAGGCAGTGACCGTGACCAACATTGCTTATGATGACGATCTTGTTGATGCGCACCTGCACGACCGATATTGACTATTGTAAACCTGAAAGCGTGCCGAACGTTATCGAATGCCACATAGCGACCGATGATAGGTTGGTTGGTTGGTATTCGATTTTCGTCCATAGGATGGGGATTAAGTCCACCATCACCGCCTCCCGAAGGGCATATAGGACGTGCTAAGCTATGGAATTACAGTGCTGCCACACTACCTTAGAAAGCATTTCTTGCCTGCGCGGGTATTGCTACCATTTCAGAACTACAGCTCCCCTTCCAATTGGGGAGACTGAGCAGTGTGTGTACATCAGGGTGGTTCCCTTGTGTATATTCAGAGGCGGACCGATGATAGGGATACATCAGCTGCCCTAAAGCTTGAGACTCGAGAGACATGAATAGTACTGGATGTATCTCGCGAGGACCGATGCATGATTAGCGTGCCGGCCGAGTGGGGCACGATACCCATGAACGCGTTCCAGTGTTGTGGTTCGCTCCTTCTCTGTCTTCCTCGATGTGGAGTCACTCCCTACTCCCTGACCGCTGTGCTGATGGTCCAACGTTTCTGTGCCTCACGCTCGAAGGCGACATGGTCTCCGTCAAGCATTCGCAGGCTGTTTGTCTTGAATGTCGCGGCGTCGTTGTCACAGTTTTGGTCCGAGCAGCCTCCTCGAAGATGGCAAGGCACATGGTCGGAGCACGTGGATCGTTCACTGGCAAGGCCTCTGCAGTATTCCACCAGAGCGCATCGAGATCAAAACGAAGCTGCGCGAAAAGCAACCAGCTTATTATGCGACTTTGATGGTGAATCCTGCGTTGACGGCCCTGCGATGTTCGATGCAAGGAAATGACGAGAATTGATGTCAAGGCTAGCGTGCTGCGCTAAGGGTAGCCGCACGCGGGCAGATCAACGGCAATCTGCTGTTCCAGTGCGCAAGCGAAAGACTGTCGCGACGCTGGACTGTTCTCCGCTGACATCCGGACACGAATGATTGGCGTGACATTGTGTGCAGAGCGCGAACGACTCGTCCGTGAAGACGAACGTTCTCTGCTTTGTCCGCAATAACTTCTTGGCTCTTTGTCTGGCCAATGGTACAACGCGACGTCCGGAGTGCAAGCATCTCAAGCCTGGTCAGCCACGGTTACAGGTGGGCCGGCTGTCAGATCAGAAGCCTGGCATCGATGCGTCCCAAGGCGCAAGGCCAGAGTAAAGAGAAGGGCGGTGACATATTGCGTATAGTCGGCACGCAAGCGACGCGGATCTGTTGAAGACGGTGGGCAGCGATCAAAGCATCGTCGTCAAGCAGGCAGAAGAAGGTTTCCGGCCCCAAACCTGGAGACTTGAAAGCCAACACGTCCAAGCGCGTCGAGAACCGGGGACGCGAACTGTGAGGCGGTGATCAATGCCGCCTAGCGCCTGCCTCCAGGCCACCTTTGTGCATACCAAATAGAGAGCAGGCTGGCTGTGCAGCGGCTGCGATCATCTACAACGCGCAAGACACCATCCACACCATCGTCAACACGGTCGCGACTGCAACCACCAGGCACAGGCGACGCTTGCCGGACGCTTTGAGTGGTCCGCCGGCGCTGTCGCGGTAGCAAAAATTTCGAGTTTCTTCACCCTGATCTCACACTAGTCCGAGCTTAGGCAAGCGCGCTAGCCGTTCCTGACACACGCGATATTTAATGCTGTCCAGGTGCATCTCTTAGATAGGCCCGCAGCCCACCTCTCCGAACCAGCACTCCCGGGCGCACGCGTTACCTCCCATCACGTGATATCACCACCACGCGCATCAGTGCAGCCTTGCGCAAAATTGCTCGATCCATGGCATCGCCTAGGTGATCCAGTAATTTTTAATCTACCCATAAGAAGAGGGCTTGCTTGTCCTGCAAGCGGCCGTCTGCTGCCAAAATGAGGTATGGTGCTAGCACCTGCATGTCTAGAGGATGCCCGCTAATGCTCTGATAGTGCTACAAGATTGGACCGTCTCGTAACGTAAGTCTACCCTTGACATCACCCTACAGAAGTACCCGGTATTTTCTGCACGCATTGCAGCGCTGTACTACCATTCAAGACATTCCGTTCCCAATCCTCGAAATTATCCCGAACAGATAGCACGCTCAAGCATTCTCGCTAACCTTGCCAAGGCTCCTTGAGACAGGCAGCACAGCACTGATCCGGAACACAGCAGCCGAACAGCTAGCCGACGTCCAAAAACAACATCCCGAGGACCTATTTCATCTTCTAAACCGCGTGCTTCCTTTCTTGCGATCCAAGAGCTGGGAGACACGGGTGGCTGCAGCCAAAGCAGTCGGAGGCATCGTGACCAATGCCGAAAAGTATGATCCCAACGCTGAAGACGAGCCGATCAAATCGGAAGTCAAGTCAGAAACAAATGGCCACACGCAAGAGGAGGATACCAACGGAGCAACCGTCAAGAAAGAAGAGAATGGCGACGTAGATATGCCACTAGCGACTGACAAGTTTGATCTCAACACTCTTGACATCGCTTCCATTCTGAAAGACGGTAACCATCTGGTCGGTGCTGCCAGCAAAGAACTCGACTACAAGCTGCTGTCAATGAGCCCTGCAGATCGCCTCGCGTATCAGAAAAGCGTTCTCACTAAGCGACTTGGCCTCGAGGGACCTTTTGTCGAGATCGCCGCGGCGCCCACAGAAGAAACAGTTCCACAGACACCCGGCCTCCGAACGCCTGCCATTCACCGCATTGACACAAACCTTGTAAGATCAGATACCTTGAATTCTGCCGCATCACCGCCTGCTGCCACACCAACAGGTGACCAGCCGGCTCTAAGCAAGCGTCAATTGAACTCGCAAAAACGCAAACAGAAGAATGCGCACAAGCACAACAGGGCAACGACAGTCGACTTCAACGAACCCGGCTCGAGAAAGCCTTCGCAGCCAGATGCCATTCAAACGCCCGCGCGCTTGACACCACATCCTACATCGCTCAAACAGGAGAAGTCTGAGAACGGCGATGGAGGCGACGGCCTTGGCGATTACTTCTCGCTCGAGCGCAAGGGCGGAGACGACGATGCAAAGTTCGTTAAAGAATTCAAGGGTGTCGAGCTGCCCGAGAAGTCTTCTTTCGAAGGCGAATCTGACGAATCTGGCTTAGAGTGGCCTTTCGAACGTGTCTGCGAGTATCTTGCGCTCGAGATGTTTGACCACACGTGGGAAGTTCGTCACGGTGCCTCCATGGGTATCCGTGAAGTCTTGCGTGTGCATGGCGCCGGTGCTGGAAGGGTCAAAGGGAAGACACGAGCAGAGAACGACAAGCTGAACCAGCAATGGCTGAACGATCTTGCATGCCGCATATGTTGTATCTTCATGCTTGATCGATTCGCAGACTACACATCCGACACGGCTGTTGCACCGATAAGAGAAACTGCAGGGCAAGCACTCGGCTCCGTGCTGCAACACATGTCTCGCGAGAACATCCTAGCCACATTTAGCGTGCTTCACAGCCTCATCAAAAAGAGACTGGAAACCGATAGCGGCTGGCATTCCTGTCAGGGCGGCATGATTGGCATGCGGTACCTCGTAGCTGTACGCAATGACCTGCTGCGAGAAGACGGGTCTCTTATGGATGGCGTTCTCACAGCTGTCATCCAAGGCCTGGGCGACTTTGATGACGATATTCGAGCCCTCAGCGCAGCCACTCTCATCCCTGTTGCTAAGGACTTCGTGGAAATGCGACCCAAGGCAATGGAGGGTCTCATGAACCAAGTCTGGTCGTGCTTTGATGGCCTACAAGACGACCTCACCGCTAGCACTGGTTCAATCATGGATCTTCTCGCCAAGCTGTGTAGTTTTCCCCAAGTCCTTGCGGCGATGCAAGCCAACGCGGAGAAAGACCCTACACAGTCTTTTCACGAGCTCGTACCTCGACTCTTCCCTTTTCTTCGACACACTATCACGAGCGTCCGTGCTGCTGTGTTACGCGCATTGAGCACATTCCTCGATATTCAAAGCGCTGGCTCTGGTGGGTGGATCGACAGCAAAGCACTCCAACTTATCTTCCAGAACACTCTGCTCGAGCGCAACGAGGGCGTCCTGAAGCTCTCGCTGAAGCTATGGAACACTATGGTTGATAACCTAGGAACGCAGATCGCGACCCACCTTGAACCGATACTGGATGCTATCATTCCCTTGACTCTTACTCCCATTGGTGTCTCTCGCCATCCGATATCTATGGATATGTCGCTACTGATCAGGCCTTCTGGACAAGTTATGGGTCCTGCTCCGAGCTCGATACCCAGTCGGCGATCGACACCACCGGGTGGCACCGAACCAGCTGCAAAGAAGAGAAAGAAGTCACGACACGGAAAGGAGGATAACATGACGCCGATCCCATCTTCTACATCCCACAACGTGGACGGACATATGATTGCTGGTGACCTCGAACTTATCGGCGCTGATGTTATGATTCGTTCCAGAGCATCTGCAGCACAGGCTCTGGGTAAAGCGATCGCAAATTGGCCAGTAGAGACCAGACTTTCGGTCTTTGGCCACAAGCTTCTGCCACCGCTCTCCTCGACCAGCTCGACGACACAATTGACAGCCGCCATGGTCATCGAAGAATTCGGCAAAAACATGTCGGTTAAAGACTCCTTGGCTGAGCTCCTTGCCGAGACGTTGCTACCCATCGTTGAGGGCGAGCGGCCGATGGCCTATGAGGATCTCGTACCCAAGTTGCAAATTGTACGAACGCAGTGTATGGCCTTGCTGAACATTTTCCGAGAAGGGCACGTTCAGAATCTGCCGGCTCTCGCTGTGGTCGTACAGGGCGATCCATCTGCCAGTCAGTACGCTTTCGGCGTTGCCGACGCAGAGAAGCTTATTACCTTGCAATACGAGAAGTTGAAGAAAGCAATGACACCATCTGCACGGATGGTCGCTGCAGCCAACTTAGAAGTCTCGAGGAAAGAAGTCGAGATCAGCCTTCAAGAAGCCAAGGACATCAAGGAAGAACGTGATGTTCGCATAAGAGCTGCAGCCGCAGGCGGACTGATCTGGTTGAACGCACCGCCCAAGAAGCCATCAGCTCCGATTAAGGCCATGATGGACAGCGTCAAAAAGGAAGAGAATCTACAATTGCAGAAGCGATCGGCAGCTGCTGTAGCCCGTTACATTGTCCACTTGGTCGAAGGCAACAAGACCAATGTTGTCAAGAAGGTGGTCGGCAACCTCGTCAAATTCTACTGCATGGAGACGGCAGAGACTCCCGAATTCCAGGGTCAAGGCCATATTGAGACCGGAATCCTCACTTTGAAGAAAGACGAAGACGTTCGTGACCACCCCGATGCCGTCAAATTTGCAGAAGAGTCAAGAGCGGCCAGAATCACTAAGCGTGGAGCACGCGAAGCTCTTGAGCAAATCGTCGAGCAATTTGGTGCAGAGATCTTCCAAAAGGTTCCCACCCTGGAAGACTTGATTCAGCGACCCATCAAGCAAGCATTTGCTGAGGCAACACTTCCCCCCGAGATCGGTAACGAGGACGGCATCTTTGGTCAGGAAGTTGTTGATGCACTATCAACCCTGCGCGCCCTTGTAGGCAGCTTTCATCCAGACGTTCGCGGTTTTATCAAAGATCTGCTCCCTTTCGTTGCAAGGGCGTTGCAGAGCAGGCTCTACGTACTCAGATATGCTGCCGCTAAGTGCTTCGCAACTATCTGCAGTATCATGTCCGTCGAAGCTTTCACTTTGCTCGTCGAAGCTGTCTTGCCTACTATCAGCGATGGCAGCAATGTCCATGGTCGTCAAGGTGCCATCGAATGTATTTACCACCTTATTCACGTCATGGAGGACCGCATTCTCCCTTATGTCATCTTCCTGATCACTCCCGTTCTCGGACGTATGAGCGATTCAGATAACGATGTTCGTCTGCTAGCAACAACAAGCTTTGCAACACTTGTTAAGCTCGTCCCACTCGAATCCGGTATTCCCGATCCGCCAGGCCTACCTGACTCTTTGCTCAAAGGTCGTGATCGCGAACGCAAGTTCGTCGCTCAGATGCTTGACGCCAAGAAAGTTGAACCTTTCGAGATTCCTGTCGGCATCAAGGCTACATTGCGGTCCTACCAGCAAGATGGCGTCAATTGGCTTGCCTTCTTAAACAGATACAACCTGCACGGAATTCTGTGCGATGACATGGGTCTCGGTAAGACGTTGCAGACTCTATGCATGGTGGCTAGTGACCACCACCTGCGTGCTGACGAGTTTGCGAAGTCTGGAGATTCCAACTTTCGCAGACTGCCATCGCTCATAGTCTGTCCTCCCACTTTGTCAGGTCACTGGCAACAAGAGATTCGGCAATATGCACCCTTCCTCTCTTGTGTGGCTTATGTCGGTGCGCCACCTATGCGTGGCCAATATAGATCTCAGCTCCAGGACGTTGACATCGTCATCACCAGTTACGACATCTGCAGAAACGATATCGATGTCCTCAAGCCCATCAACTGGAACTACTGTGTTCTCGATGAAGGTCACCTCATCAAGAACTCGAAGTCAAAGACAAGTCAGGCTGTCAAACAATTCCAATCAAACCATCGCCTGATCCTCTCTGGTACGCCTATTCAAAACAACGTGCTCGAGTTGTGGTCCCTCTTTGACTTTCTCATGCCTGGCTTCCTCGGATCAGAAAAGGTCTTCCAAGAGCGTTTCGCGAAGCCAATTGCAGCCTCTCGGTTCGCCAAGTCTTCTTCTAAGGAGCAAGAGAAGGGTGCGCTGGCCATCGAAGCGCTTCACAAGCAGGTCCTTCCTTTCCTTCTCAGACGTCTCAAAGAAGAAGTGCTCGATGATCTGCCCCCCAAGATTCTGCAGAACTACTACTGCGATTTGTCCGAGCTCCAGCGCAACCTGTTCGATGACTTCAATAAGCGACAAGGCAAAGAGATCCAGTCAAAGGCCGGCAATGCCGACCGCGAGAGTAAACAACACATCTTCCAGGCGCTGCAGTACATGAAAAAGCTGTGCAATTCGCCCGCTCTTGTGGTGAAGGGCCCAACAAACAAGGCCTACGAGCCCACACAGCAATACCTGAAGAAGCACAACACCACCATTGACGACATCTCTCATGCACCAAAGCTGAGCGCACTCAAAGACCTGTTGGTGGACTGTGGCATTGGTGCCGCAGATGTCGCTGGCGACAAGTCAGCGGCTGCTAATGGCGACTTACCTGAGGCTGTCTCTCAACACCGTGCTCTGATTTTCTGCCAAATGAAGGAGATGCTTGATATGGTCGAGTTCACCGTGTTCAAGAAGCTACTTCCGAGCGTTCAGTTCATGAGGCTCGATGGTACAGTGCCGGCCGAAAAGCGTCAAGACATCGTCAACAAATTCAACTCGGATCCATCCTACGATGCTCTGCTTCTGACCACCAGTGTTGGCGGTCTCGGTCTCAATTTGACCGGAGCTGACACTGTCATTTTTGTCGAGCACGACTGGAACCCGCAGAAGGATATTCAGGCCATGGATCGCGCTCATCGTATCGGACAAAAGAAGGTTGTGAACGTGTACCGCATCGTTACCCGCGGGACGCTCGAGGAAAAGATTCTCAAGTACGAACATCCCCATCATGACAAGTATTGAATGTTGCTAACATATGCTCAGCCTTCAACGTTTCAAGATCGACGTCGCGAGCACGGTCGTGAATCAACAGAATGCTGGCCTTGGCTCCATGCAAACAGATCAGATCCTTGATCTTTTCAATGTCTCTGCAGACAGCGCAGACCCGGCTGCGTTGCCACCTCCTCCATCCAATTCGAAAGATGATAATGCCATTGACGAGAACGACGCCGTCGATGCTACTGGTGAACTACGAGAGAAGGGCAAGAAGGGGTTCCTCGATGACCTTGGCGAGTTATGGGATGAGAGGCAGTACGAAGACGAGTTCGACCTCGATGGTTTCTTGGGGAAAATGCAGGGGCCGGCGGCTTAGGACACAACCGGCCTACCTCGCACCGAAAGCTGGCACAGGAGTCTGGGACAATACCCTTATGGTGATTCGTCCCCTTGTTATTGGCGATGATTTTTATGGCGTTCGGTTTGGGTTAGCCAACCGCAGTTTACCACACTGCGCGGCATGTATAGGACAGCATGGACGGATTATGGATTGGCTCCATCATTCGACTTTAGCATGGCGTTGGATGGCTTCGATTGATTACGCCCGGGACTTGACTACTAGATCAAGGGCCTCTGTATGCTCATGCTTGTATTCGTACGTAGTGGGCTCTTGAGAGCAGAGCTCATATGACACAATTCCTGGACCAGAACGTGCCAACCTGTGCAGCTTGCGAGCTTTCGCATATTCTATTTGTTAGCCTCAACAAAAGCGGTGATTGACTTCTGAACGTTTCTTAATATATCTGAACGCTAATTAACGAGAAGACTCTATATAGCGATAATCGTCAAATAATCTCGCTCAATTATTCAATTAATAATTAACAGCTTTTAGCATGGCTTGCAATCGCCATCCTCCT
This sequence comes from Lizonia empirigonia, assembly GCA_009982855.1. Lineage (NCBI taxonomy): Eukaryota > Fungi > Ascomycota > Dothideomycetes > Pseudoperisporiaceae > Lizonia > Lizonia empirigonia. The sequence continues at coordinate 567,336 of JAADKA010000014.1, read as the reverse complement.
TCGCAAGTCGCGGAAACAAAGCCTTCCCATTCTCATAATTGATCTTAGCCCTCAACTCCGCCGTCATATTGAAATTCTCCAGCTGCTCCAAAAACTGCGGATACGCGGCCGCCGACGCGTACGGGAAATCGCTCTGGAGGGTATTAGCATGCTTGCGCCACGTGACCTGTGTGAGAGACTTACGCCGTAGAGAAGGTGGTCGTGCGGGATGATTTCGAGCGCCATGTTGAGCACCTGCGGCGATGCGGAAAGGGCGAGATCGTAGTGGAAGCTTTGGAAGTCTTTCCAGCCTTGCGATGCGGTGGTTCCGAGGTTTGCTTGCGCGGTGGCGTCGGGGGTCCGCTTCAGGGGGTCGATGACGCGGGAGATGAGGTATGGGAGAGCGCCGCCGGCGTGGGAGAGGATGACGGTGCAGTTGGGGTACTTGGCTCGGGTACCAGATGTGATCATGTCCATTGCGGTGCGGGTTGTTTCGAGGGGGTAGTCGATCAGAGGTTGCAGCAGGCGCGGGTTGACTTTGTTCAGGTCGACTGGGTGAGTGGGATGCACGAAGACTACCGCGCGGCGACGGTCCAGCTCCGCCCAGATGGGGTCGAGATCTGGATGGCCGAGGTAGGTGTTGTTGTCCCCATAGCGGGTGAAAAGAACAACGCCGTCAGCCTTGAGCGTGTCGAGTGCATATGCGATCTCATTGAGAGTAGCAGTGGTGTCTAGGAGGTTCGACAAGTTGGCAAAGAAACCAAACTTGCATGGTTGTGCATCTCGAAGGGATGCCGAGTATTCATTCATTCGACGTGCAAGATCGTACGATGCCTGCCCATCCAAGATGCAAGCACCGGGCGCTGTGACTGAGAAAATAGCAGTTTTCACACCGAGCTGCGTCATCATTGTCTCGGAGGCATTTGCTGACCAGGCTGGAGTGGGCCAACCGCTTGGATCGCCTGGAGACTGTGTTCGCTGTTAAGAAAACTTCAACTTGATTCTAATTCGTACCTCCCGCATCAGTTACGGCTACAAACGGTTAGCTGAATTCGTTCACAGTTTCGTGAAAACATACCTTGAGCATAGAAGTCTGGCACGATATGGTGATGTGTGTCGATCTTATTAATCGGAGGCCGTGCAGGCCAGCCAGAAGGCTGGGCTGGGGCGAGATCAGCTGCCATAACTCCAGCGATGTGCAACAATGTTACGGCTTGACAGAGTGTGAGGTGAAGAGGCTTGAAGAAAACCATGATTGCTGATGAACTTCGCAAATAAACACCGTCACTACGCGGACGCGGCCATTATATCATAGGACTTGAAGGGCCTATCATAGGGGCAATCGGAACGGTCCGGTGGGCACTGAGTCGAATAGTGCCACAACATGGGGTTGAAATTGCGGGGTTTCGGAACGTCTCCGTTGTCGTAATGCGCGAGAGTTACCTACTGAAGGTAAAAACTGCTATGTATAGCGCGGCCACAAGCGTCCTAATTTGTTTAGCATCCTTGAGCCCACCGGTCAATCAATTTGTTGTCGACCAACCTACCTACCTGGTCGACCCGCATATCTTCGGCTCCTTCGGGAAATTTCGTACAACCCAGTTGGGCTACACTTTGTACAAGTATATTCACTAATATGTTAGAGGTACTCTTTGGCGAGAATTACAGCACGAGTAACGTTTCTCAGAATGCCAGATGTGTATATGTTGTTTCTGGAAATAGAGTACAAGACGACGATAATCGCATCGCTCACGGTGTTGATCTTGCGGAGCGTAGTGAAGAAGTGTGACCGACTCATTTGACTGGTGAACATGAGGGTCTTGGTGACCCGGAGCTCGTGTGCCAGCTCCAAAGCAAAAGCCTAGACTGTGTTGGCAAACATTCAAGTGGATTTAGACACGGCGAACTGACCTAATACGATGCTGACAATCCCACCTTCGATATGCCATAATCTGTGGAAATTTGCAGGGGTGAGGACCGAGTCTATTGAGCTATTCGCAAGCATGCGTCCGTGGTACCCCTCTACCATTGCTGCCAAGGGCTCCTTTTAGGCAAGAACGGTGAATGAGGATCACCTTCCTTGTCACCTCCACGCCCTCGTAAGCGTGCTCCGTATCCACAACGATTTTTCTCGTCGGTCCGGCATTATTGAACAAATGGTCGCACGTCGATTATCTTCCTTGGTCTCAGCATTTGGAACCTTGACTTTCGACGCTTATACCAAGTCACGCTGATAGAAGCACAGGTTCCTTTAAACGATGGTAAATGGCACATAATATACAACGACGACGCGAGTTTTCGGATTCGTAGCCAGAGATGAGACATACTCGCGCCAATACCACTGCTTCCGCGAGTGATGAGGATCGTCTACTGATATCGGTCCCAACTTCTTCCTTTGCACCATCAATGTGGAATTGACACATAAGCTAGTCAATCCTGTCAAGGACCGTATCGATGGCGGTACAGAGTGCAATAGGTATGTGCTGACTAGGCGCTGATGAAAAGGGTCTTTTCTCAAGACTCTGCAGAGCAAGATGCCTACAGGATTTCGCTATATAGTAATGTTAAAGTTCGAGAGAGGAATGAGTCTCTGAATAGGTAGCATCAAAGAATCGATGCAGGAACCCTTGCGTGAAAGGTCGTCAAGCTAGCGTGCGCCGATTGCCGTTGTATGGCGTGGAAATGATCTGAGCTGATGAGATCTATCAATGTCATGCAGGGAATACGGAACGAGCCCCTTCCCTGTAGGTACCTGACATACAAGACGTTGGACTGTCGCAGGAGAATTCCAGTGGGGTCCAAGCCAGTGTGTGACTCCGGGTCAACTCATGACAGCGTTGGTGGAAGATTACGGGCAAAATTTGAAAGTTGATGATCAATGTCTACAAGAACATCAAAACGTGTTCCTGCGTCTGATGTTTGGTTCCTGTCCTTCTCATGCTCGTTGAGCTTGTACACGCCGAGTAAAATGTTCTCCACGACCCGGCACAGTCTTACCGACTCCGCAAAGAAGGCTATAATCGATGCCTTGGGCGTTTCTGGGTCAGTAAGCGTTATCCAGTCATGCTCGTGCACTGGCTCCGGCAGAGAACGATGCGAGTCACCCATGAGCATGGTAGGACGCCCAAGTGCCATACTGATAGCAATGTCCATCGTGACACACCCATGCCACACTCGTTTCCTCAGCTCGCGTTCTGTGTTCTCGAACTGCCGATCAGTGCTCTCAACGTGCAGGCCAAGCCCTTGAGCAAGTCTGCAGGCTAGGCCATAGAAGTCCAGCATTTACTTGGACAGGTCGTAGACTGGAAATACTGCGTCAGCAGTAATAAGTTTGAACCAGAGATATGTTGCCATCGTCGAATAAGTCCAGTTGAAGAAGCTTCTTGGACTTTTCCATGCAGACAAAAGACAGCCGTTCTCTGTTTTCAATGTTGAGCTGTGTAGAGAATTGCATGCCGAGTGCGAGCATCGCATTGAATGCGCAGTGAAACACAATGGAAGATGGACCGGAGTCGGCAGCTGCACCCAGACCAAAGCCAGGCTTATTTCGAGTAATCTGGCTAGCGGAAGACTTCCATAAATCCTCGTAGGCTTGGTTGAAGGAGGCCCTATGTACAAATGGGTAAAGAACGTGCACCTTACTCCAATACAGAGATATCAAATGGTCGGTCAGGTGCCGCGGTAATAGCGAGAAAGTTTCTGGCTCAACGGTAGTGGGAATAAAGGAATTCGCCTGTATAGGTCTCGGAATTGATGCAACAGAGTTACGTGGTGGTGAGTGTGCGGCTTCCGTTCGAAGAATGTCGCTGTAGACCTGGCGTGTGATTCACGGTGTGAAGGATAAAGCTGATGAGCTGCCATAGAACTTATTGCTGACATTGGGCGAATCTTCTGGACCAGCAGTCCCTCCCATTGCGTCAACAGGGCTGTCGACAGACGGGATATTATTCTGTGCCTGAACTGGCAGGTGCTCAAGGGTGCGCTCAGTGTCCATGGCTGCTGGCGTGGGCAACCAAAGCACTGTATCATTCTCTGAGGAATGCCGCACAGCATGGAGCTCTCGTTCTAGTTGAGCCACACGGGCGAGCAGTGACTCCACATACTCATTTGTGTGGGCTGGATCGGTAGCTGAGACTTTGTAAATGCATTGCCGTGAGCGACTTGAGCAGCCACCGCAAACAGGCTTTTCGCCGTCGCATCGAGCCTTCTTCCCACGACAAGGCTCGCAAGCAATGGCGATTTTTCGCCTTTTCGAACTTGGTTCTGTTGATGGTGACGTGCTAGGCGTCATGGTCGTGTCGAATGTCACAACCGAGGCACAAATCATTGCGCTCAGCACAGGCCATTCATGCAAACATGCTCTGAATAATGGCATAACGTGTTCCACGGGCGAGCGCCGCACCTTATTCAACGTATAACTTAACAACGCCATAATAATATATATAACGTAAAGCACCACCGAGCCGGCAACTTTTTCTTGGCATTGCGAACACCACGTACAAACAACAATGGCTCAACAACGCAAAGCTAAGCTACTCCAGCAAGAAGGCAGGATAGACCTCGCACTCCAGGCGTACGAATCAGGTCAATTTAAGAGCGTGCATCTTGCTGCTCTAGCATACAACGTCCCACATCAACGACTCTCTGATCGGCAGAACAAAATCACCTTCCGGCTGTCTGCTACGCCCAACGGCCGAAAGCTCTCTGCGACAGAAGAGCAAACGATCGTACGATACATCCTTGACCTTGATTCGCGTGGATTTGCCCCCGGCTGTGTGAGGTGGCAGATATTGCAGATAAACTGTTGGCTGTACGTGGTTGGTTGGTTGGTTGGTATTCGATTTTCGTCCATAGGATGGGGATTAAGTCCACCATCACCGCCTCCCGAAGGGCATATAGGACGTGCTAAGCTATGGAATTACAGTGCTGACACACTACCTTAGAAAGCATTTCTTGCCTGCGCGGGTATTGCTACCATTTCAGAGCTACAGCTCCCCTTCCAATTGGGGAGACTGAGCAGTGTGTGTACATTAGGGTGGGACCCTTGTGTGTGTTCAGAGGCATTTTAGTGCCGTGAGAGAAAGAAAAGGAAAGAGTAGGTAGGTGTGGAGAGCCGGTGCCCTGCCGAATCGAAGCCGTGGCTCTGCGCGAGGAGAGCCTTTGTACTAGGCTTGGCCATGCCTGTGTCTGAGGAGATAGGTGTAGTAGGTAGGCAGAGCCAGGCCTGTCCTTCTTCTTTATCCCCAAGGGTCGTGAAATCTAAGGCCATGCTGGCTGCCTTGTTTGCGTGTTGTGTCAGGTCTGGGACGCTGACAGTCGGTCTTCAGAGAGCTGAAAGCAGCTCTCATCGTTGTGGGTGTGGAGAGCCGGTGCTCTGTCGAATTGCGCCGTAGCTCTTCGCGTGGAGAGCCTTGCGGTAGGCCTGGCGATGCCCTTATACTGCAAGAACAAGGAGTGGCAAAACTGTCTCCTTGTCTTGGTGGTGGTTGTGGCCTTCGACCGAACGTGAAAATCTGAGTAGCGCACGGGCCATTTTGAAGAGAATTCAGCTCAGCGAAGAGCTGAAAGACAAAAGAGGGCAGCGCGCCTGCCACAACGCCTGCAGCGGGGAGAGGACGTTGGGAAACAGATTTAAGAAGGCATTTGAGTCGTGTTTGAACGAAAAATCGATGGAAATCGACCTTTCGCTGACCTGGAAAAGTTGATGTTCGGTGTGGCTGTACGTGGTGGGACACCTATTGGCAAGAACTGGGCTGAGCGATTTGTGTCGCGTACGGAAGAACTCAAGATGGCTTTCAATCGCGCAAAGGACCGTCAGAGAATACTCCAGGAAGATCCAGAGGTTATCAGCGCGTGGTTCAAGCTCGTACAGGAGACAAAAGACAAGTATGGGGTCCTAGATGAGGACATCCACAACTTTGATGAGACCGGCTTCCAGATGGGAGTTATTGGCTCAATGAAGGTTGTTACAGGCTCAGAGAGGCGTACAAGACCAAACCTTATTCAGCCAGGCGATCGGGAGTGGGTTACAGTTATCCAGAGCATCTGCGCTGCTGGGTATGCTATCCCACCCTTCATTATCTACAAGGGGCGTGTCCACATCTCTGCCTGGTATGAGGAGACTAATATACCGTACGACTGGAAGCTCTCTGTCTCTGAGAACGGATGGACAAACAACGCGCTTGGTCTTGAGTGGTTGAAGCATTTTGACGTGCATACAAGAGCGCGTCAGAAGGGGTTGTACAGGCTGCTTATCTTGGACGGCCATGAGAGCCATCTCAACCAGAATTTTAAGGACTACTGCCTGGAGAACAGAATCTTAACCCTCTGTATGCCTCCTCACTCATCACACATACTTCAGCCACTTGATGTGGTGTGTTTCTCACCGTTGAAACTGAAGTACTCCCAACACGTACGAGCCTTGGCATCCAAACGCGTCTTCCACATTAACAAGGAAGGCTTCCTCCCAGCCTTTAGAGACGCGTTTTTCGACGTGTTTACGTACAATAACTGCAAGAAGGCCTTTCAGGCATCAGGACTAGTGCCTACTGACGCGCAGGTAGTCATTGATCGGCTTGAAGTGCGATTTCATAACCCTCCACCAGTACCTCTACTAGAAACACCATGGCAATCCCAAACACCAAGCAATACGTACGAATTTGGGTCGCAGTCAAAGCTTGTAAGCGAGCGCTTCGTACGGTCACCAACATCTGCTCAGGAAGGGTTCTCAAAGCTAGTAAAAGGAGCTGAGGAGATGCTGCATGAAAATGTTCTTATTAAGGCTCGTGTACGAGAGCTTGAGGAGCAATTAGCAGAGGTTACTAAGCGCAAAGGGCGTAAAAGAAAGCAGATTCAGTATGGTGGGACAATAGAGTATGGTGCTGCAGCGTTGTCTGTAGCTGAGAGCGCAGCTGCAGCTCGTACGGTGTCAAAGAGAGCGCGCAGTGGTAGTGGTCAAGAAAGAGCCCAGCCAGGTCAACGGCACTGTGGCAACTGTAGAAAGACTGGGCACAACGCTCGTACGTGCCAAAAAGATGCAGAAGAAGATTCTGCATCTAATACAAGTGCGTCGTACGCGGGTTCTGCAGAGGGTAGTAAGTAATTGCTTGTTTTGTACATGGTGTTCGCAATGCCAAGGAAAAGTTGCCGGCTCGGTGGTGTTGCCGGCTCGGTGGTGCTTTACGTTATATATTAATAGAGTTAATAAAGCAGTAACGTGGTTCACCAGCGAGCGGGCCACCCCACCGAGTGGGCCAGCAAACCCCACCAAAGCGCCTTCGCGACAACAACACGTAATGTCGCAACAATGCAAAGCTCCCAGAACCTATACTGAAGCTGATATACAGCTTGCTATCTCTGATATCCAATCAAACCAGTTCCAAAGTGAAAGACGCGCTGCAGCTATCTACAACGTCCCTCGAACAACTGTGCAACACCGACGCGACGGGAAACGCTATCGACGCGATTGCGAGCCGAATTCAAAGCGCCTTACAAAGCTAGAAGAGGAGGTGATTATACAGCGGATACTTGACGAGAGTCTACGTGGCGTACCGCCCTCGAAGCTATACGTACGAGCTATGGCTGATAGACTGCTGCGAGAGCGTGGCGGGAAGCCTACAGGCAAGAACTGGGTTGATAGGTTTATCGCGCGTACACCTGAGCTGCGCACGCCATGGAGTCGTCGGTACGATCGCCAGCGAGCTGCCTGCGAAGACCCAGCGGTTATCCGGCCCTGGTTCAGCCTGGTTCAATCGATGAAGGCGAAGTATGGTATCGTAGATGAGGACACCTGGAACTTTGATGAGTCTGGCTTCATGATGGGCAAGATATCCTCTCAGCTTGTTGTTACAGGCTCAGAGAAACCTGGGAAACAGAAGAAACTACAGCCTGGCGATCGCGAGTGGGTTACCCTGGTCCAAGGCGTCGCTGCGACGGGGCGCATTATCCCACCCTTCCTCATCTTTGCAGGCAAGGTCCTTATCTCCTCCTGGTTCACTGGTCTACCTCGCAACTGGGTTGTTGTTCATTAGATGAGCAGGTCAAGCAGCTAAGTAAAGGCGCTCAGCAGATAGCTTATAATATGGTGTTGGTGCAGGAGGAAATAGGCCGCCTTCGAGACGCTGTTGATACGCTTACAAAGCGCAAAACCCGTAAAAGGCGGTATATACGCGCAGAGGAGACTCTTACAGTTGGTGAGGTATCTGACCTGATTGCTGAAAAGGAGGGTGGTAGTCGTGAGGAGGGCGAGACGCCTGCGAAGAGGGTGCGCGCAGAGAGACGCTGCGGCCGTTGCAGCGAGGTTGGGCATAACTCCCGCACCTGCAAGGTAGAAATAGAGGACGTAGATGATAGCGACGCTTCTGAATAATATTACGCTAGGTGTAGGTGGCGTTGGCGTACGTAGCTGCACATCCAGCTTCGATAACACAACGTCAGGGTCATACGGGGCTAGCCCAGCGCCTCGAAACCCTGCGCGGATATTCTCTGGTGTAAATGTCTTCTCAAAAGCTGCTTTAAATGCTGGTAGGAAGGTTTCTTTGTCAATATGGTGGATGCGGCTGCGTGCCAAGAGCGAGATCCCGTCGCCGTAGTGGCGCTTCAACAGCGAGTAGGGGACAACGTCAAGAGGCTGCAGGAGGTGCGATGAGTGTGGTGGCATACAGAGGGTAATAATCTTGTTCTCCTTGCAGTAGTCCTGGAATTCGATTGAGCAGTGGCTGTCATGGCCGTCAATAATGAGCAGCCTGTATGCCCCAGCAGAGGACGCCTTCGTATGGGCGTCGAAGTGCTTGAGCCACGCCAGCGCGACGTCGTTGTTGGTCCAGCCAGTAGGAGAGACTGTGACAACCCAGTTGCGAGGTAGACCAGTGAACCAGGAGGAGATAAGGACCTTGCCTGCAAAGATGAGGAAGGGTGGGATAATGCGCCCCGTCGCAGCGACGCCTTGGACCAGGGTAACCCACTCGCGATCGCCAGGCTGTAGTTTCTTCTGTTTCCCAGGTTTCTCTGAGCCTGTAACAACAAGCTGAGAGGATATCTTGCCCATCATGAAGCCAGACTCATCAAAGTTCCAGGTGTCCTCATCTACGATACCATACTTCGCCTTCATCGATTGAACCAGGCTGAACCAGGGCCGGATAACCGCTGGGTCTTCGCAGGCAGCTCGCTGGCGATCGTACCGACGACTCCATGGCGTGCGCAGCTCAGGTGTACGCGCGATAAACCTATCAACCCAGTTCTTGCCTGTAGGCTTCCCGCCACGCTCTCGCAGCAGTCTATCAGCCATAGCTCGTACGTATAGCTTCGAGGGCGGTACGCCACGTAGACTCTCGTCAAGTATCCGCTGTATAATCACCTCCTCTTCTAGCTTTGTAAGGCGCTTTGAATTCGGCTCGCAATCGCGTCGATAGCGTTTCCCGTCGCGTCGGTGTTGCACAGTTGTTCGAGGGACGTTGTAGATAGCTGCAGCGCGTCTTTCACTTTGGAACTGGTTTGATTGGATATCAGAGATAGCAAGCTGTATATCAGCTTCAGTATAGGTTCTGGGAGCTTTGCGTTGTTGCGACATTACGTGTTGTTGTCGCGAAGGCGCTTTGGTGGGGTTTGCTGGCCCACTCGGTGGGGTGGCCCGCTCGCTGGTGAACCACGTTATCTTAAGTAACGTGTTCCACAGGCGAGCGCCGCACAGGCAAGCGCCGCACCCCACCAAACCTGCGCACCTCTCTCATCTCAACGTACAATGGCTCAACGCAGCGCTACTCAATTAGCTTTAAATGAAGCAGACGTTCAGCTTGCTATCTCCTCTATCAATTCTCATCAAATACAGAGCAATCGCAGGGCTGCTACTATCTTTAGCGTGTCTGAACGAACAATCCGCCGCCGACGCGCTGGTATACCTGCCCGACGCGATTGCCAGCCCAACTCAAGGAAGCTCACTCAGCAAGAGGAGGAGGTGATAATTAACTATATACTTGATCTAGATCAATGTGGATTTGCGCCTACGTACGCTGCTGTACGTGATATGGCTGATAAGCTGCTTGCTGCGCGCAGCGGAGGACGCGTAGGAATCAACTGGCCATCTACCTTTGTTAAGCGTACAGATAGTCTCACGACGCGTTTCAATCGAGCGTACGATAGGCAGAGAGCTCTGTGTGAAGATCCAGTCCTAATCAGCGCCTGGTTCAAGCTCGTAGAGGAGACAAAGGCGAGGTACGGCATCTGTGATGAGGACGTCTACAACTTTGACGAAGCTGGCTTTATGATGGGCAAGATCACGACTCAGCTCGTCGTGACAGGGTCAGAGAGAAGAGGCAGGCCAAAGGCTATCCAGCCAGGCAATCGCGAGTGGGTGACGTTGATCGCTGCGATCAACGCTGCTGGCTGGTCAGTCCCGCCGTTCCTCATCTTCGCTGGCCAGTATCACCTATCTGCCTGGTATGAGGAGGATATCCCACGCGACTGGGCGATTGCAGTGAGTGACAATGGCTGGACGAAAAACGAGCTAGGAGTTGAGTGGCTGAAGCACTTCAACGCTCATACAAAGACTCGTGTTGTAGGTGCACGTCGCCTACTTATCCTTAATGGCCATGAGAGCCACCACTCTCTTGAGTTTCAAGAGCTCTGCAAGGAGAACAATATCTACACTCTCTTTATGCCACCTTACTCATCTCACCTACTCCAACCTCTTGACGTTGGCTGCTTCTCGCCATTGAAGCGCGCGTACAGCCGTGAGGTTGAGAGCCTGATGCGCCACCACATCAACCATATCACCAAGCTTGAGTTCCTGCCAGCCTTCAAGGCAGCGTTCAATCAATCGTTCACCTCATCTAATATCTGCTCAGCCTTTTGAGGCGCAGGCCTTGTGCCTCTACAACCAGACGTTGTACTGTCAAAGCTTGACGTGCAGCTACGTACACCTACTCCAGCTGCTCTGCCAGAGGCTCTCTGAGAGGCTCGTACGCCGAGCAACGTACGTGAGCTTGAGGCTCAATCAACGCTAATTAGTGATCGCGTGCGCCAACACAAAAGCTCATCACCAGCTTCAATTATTGAGGGGATCAATCAGCTCAAGAAGGGCGCTGAGGTGATGATGCTCTCTCAGCTGAGCTGATGCGCGATCGGATTGCCAGTCTTGAGAGAGCCAACGAGGCAGCGTCAAAGCGGAAACAACGTAAGAAAAAGAGACTCCAGCATCAAGGAGTCTTAACAAAGGGAGCTGGCGAGGATTTACTTGCTCAACGTGAGGCTGATCAGCAGATTGCTCGTGAAGAGCGTCGAACAGGAGAGCAATCAGGCCTCAGTCGCCAGGCTCTAGCGCGCTGCAGGAGGTGCAGAGAGACTGGCCATAACTCACGTACGTGCAAAGTAGATACTTAAGATACTGCTGTTGTAGACGTCGTTATCGCAGATGCCGTACCTCGCCTTTGTCTCCTCTACGAGCTTGAACCAGGCGCTGATTAGGACTGGATCTTCACACAGAGCTCTCTGCCTATCGTACGCTCGATTGAAACGCGTCGTGAGACTATCTGTACGCTTAACAAAGGTAGATGGCCAGTTGATTCCTACGCGTCCTCCGCTGCGCGCAGCAAGCAGCTTATCAGCCATATCACGTACAGCAGCGTACGTAGGCGCAAATCCACATTGATCTAGATCAAGTATATAGTTAATTATCACCTCCTCCTCTTGCTGAGTGAGCTTCCTTGAGTTGGGCTGGCAATCGCGTCGGGCAGGTATACCAGCGCGTCGGCGGCGGATTGTTCGTTCAGACACGCTAAAGATAGTAGCAGCCCTGCGATTGCTCTGTATTTGATGAGAATTGATAGAGGAGATAGCAAGCTGAACGTCTGCTTCATTTAAAGCTAATTGAGTAGCGCTGCGTTGAGCCATTGTACGTTGAGATGAGAGAGGTGCGCAGGTTTGGTGGGGTGCGGCGCTCGCCTGTGCGGCGCTCGCCCGTTAGATCACAACTATTCTAAAACGAAGTTCGTAGTACTTACATGGTGCAAAGCAATTATGTCACATTTTCAACGCGACCTATTCAAGCGTACGCGCTGACTTGCATAGTACGACTATGCGGCCAGTCACAACCCTTGTTCCACATACTATGACACTTTTATGGCTACAAGTCGGTTCAAATCGTTTCCACTGGTCTCCCGTCCTCAGCAATGATCGGCACACTCTCCCTACTCGCTGTACCCAGCTTTTTGCGCTTAGCCTAGCCTAGAACATCTGTTCTACAGATCTAGTCCTTAACCTCAATCATCCTACGATGGATGCGGAAGTTTGCATAAACGAAGACTTAGCATAGTATGACCTGCCTCATGGCGTAATGCCGCTCATAGGTCTTTGCAGACGGTAAGGACACTGTGCCTGCTACGATTAGTTTTCGTTTCCCACGACCGAGAAGAACGAGCTGAGAAGTTGCAGTAGCTGTGATTTCCATCTGAAAGTACAATTTTTCAAAGCGTGGTGTTCATGCGGGCGATGAATCGCCAAGAACTGACGTAGCGAATCGCGTGAAAGTGGGCGTGGCCTCTGCTGCACCCAAACATTCACCCACGGCCATGTGTAGCCGCGAAGACAGCTGGCAGTAGCTTTAGCCTGGCATCGCCGGAAGATGTCTGTCCTCAAGAGGCTGCAGGAGCTGTCAGAGCTGCACTGCATGCTCCTCGCGGTGCAATATGCCACCGAATCCAACATGGACGCTCTTCGAGCATTGACGGCACTGCGCGAACCCGAGCTGCCTCTAGGGCTGCTGCTGAACATTCTTCTCACATACCTCCCAGAAGGCACAGAACCAGCGACATATGTTGGGTTCCTAAACGAGCTTGCGACCAACACACGACACCCCGGCGACGACCCCGCCGTGCATCTGAACATTGCGGCAGTCGAAGCGCTCTCGAACTCGCAGGCAAGGAGGAAGAGGAAGGAGATAGACCTGCTGCCCCTTTGTCACCCCCAGTACGACGCAGAGCTGGAGCTCGACCCCTTCAGCCACTTCCTCATTCACCGCGCGCATCGCATCGACTCCCAGACCGGCCTACTCGACCTCGTCCCCCAGCTCATCGTCCCTTTCCTCAGCCACTCCGAATATGTTCGCACGTGGTTCATCTCGACCGTTCTACCCCTCCTTCGCCTGAGCTACGAATATTATCCACAGACCGCCACGTCAACTCTTGACGAGTTTGCCGGGTTGAGGGGAAAGCGAGCGATAGACTTCAATCTTGCGAGTCTCCGTGGTGCACGAAAGGCTGGAGAAGACACACAGCACGCAGCACGCGACCTGCGGGGCATTGTTTCGCCATGGATTTGCGGGGCCAATGATCGAAAGAGGCGGAAGATCTCGAGCGAAAACCGCAGGGCGTCGATAACAGGAGAGCCAGCACCAGAGTCAAATGACTGGGACTGCCTATTCCAATGGCTATTGCACACTTCCAAGGAGGACCTGCCACTCGTCACTGCAGCTATATCTGAGTGGGATGGGCCCGAGGACATGAATCTGGGCGGCTTTGAAGAAGGCCGTGACTATGTGGACGAGGAAACACAACGCCACTTGGAGATGAAATATGCTCAAACAGCACTCTCGTGCCTATATCTGGTCGATGGGAGCGACGTTGGGACACTGCAAACGGCTCACGCACTGCTCACACGGATATGCGACCTCCTTCACTACGACCCACCACCAGATCTCAACATCGGTGTTGAGTCGCTCCCGTCATATGACCTAAAAATACCGTTGCTACAAGATGCTACATCCTCATTGATTCAGGAGGATCACCTTCTTGAAATCGACAACGACATCACGAAACCGGGCCAAGATACCTTCCAGATAGTCGAGCTAATCCTCTTCTCTGCATGCGTCTTGACGAGTCTGCAGCATCCCACGTCTCCGCGCGTAGTCGCTAAGATGTCATTGCGGGATGATTACTCCGAGCAATCTTCGCTGCTGCAAAAGGTGCTGCACACCCTGACCAGCGGCCCGAAAAAGGACAGTGACCAGTGGCGGACCATCAGGTCGAAGCTGCTCTGGCTGTGGAGCTGGGGAACAAGTATCCACGACAACGATCGAAATGGTCAAGGCATCTTTGGCATGCTTGCTAAGACGACAATCGAGACTGAGATCTTGAGGTCGCTCATCGAGGGTAGCCATTTCCCCCTTGCGGTTCAAATCTACATCAAGCCAGCGTTCGGTGAACATCCACTTCTGCAGTCCGAAGTCGAAAAGGTTGTATTGTCGACCGCTTTGCACCATTACGACAATGCCAGCAACGGCAATCGTAACAGAGGCGGCATGAAACGTTGCACAGAAATCGTCGCTGCTTTCGCTCCTCATTTCAAGCAATCATCGCGCTTCCAGAGAACGCAAGCACTGCTCTCAGCGACGCATGCATTGTCTTTCTATTCGTTGATACTCCAGCACGGCGTACCCTTTCAGCCAGTCAGCATCAGGGTCACCCCAGATCCTCTATCGCTCATCCAGAAGTTGCTGTCGCAGAATCTGGGCAGTTACACCAAGCTAGACGATCTAGTCTCCATAGGCCAAAACCTGGTTGTATCGATGCCGTCGAACATCATGGACGACCCCAAAGATGCCGGTCCGCTCGATACGACTACACTCGAGAAGAAGAAAGCGGCTGCAGAACGCCGAGTAATTGGCATGGCTATCGATGCTGCCCTAGAAGAGGGCGACTTTGAGACAGCGTACTCTTACGTTGTAAATCGTCTAACTCCATCAGCAACACCTTCGCCAGCAGCTTCAACATCGTCACAGCATTTCTCCTTCGACTCTAATGCCTCATCAAAACAAGTCGACGACGCAGAAGACATTGCCTGGCGCGCAGCTCTCCGTGCTGGTCGCTATAACCCTTCACTCTCCTCATCGACAACCCGGTCATACACGACAGCTGCACGACCCGATCTACGCCGCCTCGAGCAGAGGATGGAGCTACTATCGCAAGCTCTCCTCATCGCCCCGCCACACCATCTCGAAGAAGTGCTCACCGTATGGCAACAGTGCGAAGCCCAAATGACCGACCTCCTCGCCCAAGAAACAGAAGCCGAGCAACGCTTCAACGACGCCGCCGACCGCAAACTCCCCGGCGCTTTCGACACAGGCTCTCTCCCCACCGTCCAACCCCGCCGCGAAATCGGCCGCGGCGCCGTCGAAGAATCCCCCATGGGCCTCTTCGACGTAGCTCGCGGCGCCGCCGCCGCATTCTCTAAGACTGCTTTCCCCCTGCGCGCAAGCACACATTCCTCCTCGCGCCCCGAGTCCAGCGGGCGCGCTAGCCTGGACCTCAGCGACGCGGATAGCTTGCATGCACACGAAGACCGCGTTCGCAAGCGCGATCTCCTGGCTAACACGGCCTCGGGCGCGCTGCAGTCGGGGCTTGGCTGGGTGCTGGGTACGTCTGGCATGTGATGTTTGCGATGTGCTTTTACTGACGCGTGTGCAGGTGCGAAACCGGCGGGTGAGCAGAATAGATAGTCGGGTGGTTGTGCGGAGATGCAGTGGACCCTTTTGTATTGCTGGCTGGTGCCGAGTGGGTTGCTGTGCGTGGATCTGGTTGACTTCCAGGCTGCATTTTATCTTGCTTGTCGCGGGTTGCTGGGCTTGCCCTTGCATGCCCGGAAGAGGAGAGCGCTTGCTACGGGCGATACGAAACTAGTCGCGTAGACTTTGGGGTTTACTTGGGGTGGGCGTGGGCTGAGAGGAGATAGTCAGGAGCAAGTGGAAGGGATTCTACCAGCTGATGTACAGGAAGATCCAGGGATCTGAGGGCAGTCATCTGGGTGGGTGTGTTGCATGAGTGGTAGGGATTTGATGGTCCATGTCGTCATGAAGGGTAGGAGATTCAGGAGCCAGTGCGTTGGTGAGGCGCATCAGTTCCTCGAAGCATCACGGTAGAAGCAGAAAAAGCCAAATGCTTGGTTTCACATTCCATTCCAAGTATCGACGCCGTAGCAATCGAAGCCATCTATCTTCCTTTGCAGCCCGCCAAACCATCTTCCACATATCCACATACATTCATTCCTCATCAGTCAAGATGTGCCATAAATAAGGGTGTCGAGACGCGGGCGTCAATGCGGCGGGATGTTGCAAGCTAGTCACCACTCTGATGAGCGCGACACGCTTACTGCTCGGTCTGGAAGTAGTTGAGGAGGATGGAGCGCTCCTGCGACTCCTCACCCCAGTCCTTGACGACAACGCAAGAGCAGTTGACGACCTTGCGGGGGTTACCCTCACGGTCGATCTGGCCTGCCGAGTCTATTAGTCCTCATCCAAACACCATATGCTGTAGTTCCAACGTACAGAGACCAGCCCACTCGCCGAGCTGCTTGCCATCGGGGACCTTGATGAGAGGGATCTTGTGCTCAGAGCAGAGCGCAACAACGAGCTTCTTGTAGGCCTCCTCCTCGCAAGCCTCGTTGAGGACGCACATGTGAGCCTGGCGGCGGTCGAGGGCCTTGGAGGCCTCGCGCAGACCGCGGGCAAGACCGTCGTGGATGAGCGCGAGCTTCAGCACGCCCTTGAGAGCCTCAAGGACGGACATCTGGCCCGTGCCCGTCGACGCATCGGCGCTGACTTCGACCTCGGCGGCCGCAGAAACCTGGGACTTGGTATCGTCTTCTCCGTCCGACTGCTGAATGTTAGCCTTCTGTTCGCTCGCTGTGTTCCTGTCGATGCATGGCGGAGCATCATCGCGAGCTGCACGTCGCAGTGTGTGTCGCGGTTGCGTGGCGATGCATCGGGGCGGTGAGCCGTACCATGATTGCTATTGATCTATCGGGGTTCCTCGAAGAGTGTTGGTGTAGATAAAAGAGAGAGAAGATTCAAAAGTTCGCCAAACGCGCAATATTGCCGGCCGTAGTGGGAGCGGCTAGCGCAGAAGCGAATAGCCGGGTGCGCTAGCAAGTCTTGGCGCCATTGCACTTCATGGGTTTTGTGTATTGCGTAGCTCACTCGAACACCAAGAAATGAAGGGACAACTGTAAAACTTGAAATCTCGTGTGTATAGGCGCCGCGCAGAATCTAGCGCATGATGGTTCAGATTTCAGTATATATCCCTGGACGTCGTTGTCACTCTACAGCAGCGAGCTTGCGCATACATGCCGCCCGCCATATCCAATACGATGGTGTATAATAGATCGCTAAAGAACGGTTGTGAGCCAAATGGTATCGAGTGTGATTTCCGAGCCTTCAATTTGCATTCAGATATCCCTAATATTCCTCACTGGAATCTCCGTCTCGACCATCTCCAACCCGCTCAGACTGGGATAACGTTTACTAAACGCATCCACATCCCATTCGTCTCCAGCGGCCGCATCGCCCGCAATAGCTGGAAGTGGCTTGTCTCTAACATTCACGCTTCGTAGTGAGGCAGGTTTGGAAGGCGACCCCGGAGCTGACGGTGGATTCGCCGATGAGCCGGTTTGCAGGGCTTTCGGCTTGGGTGCACGCGGTGGTGGGCCGGAGGGGGCGCGCAAGTTGATTGTTGGGGGTGCAGACGATGACGGTGCCGGAGGTGGCAGATTGGGCCGGCCGGAAGGCTTAGGGTATGCAAGATCCTGAGACTGCTGTGGTCCACCGACAGCCATGGGTTTGCGCGCGACCGGTGGTGGGCGCATGCCGTTTTGATCTTCTGGCCTAGAAGGTAGTGGCTTTCCAGTGTCTGTGTACTTGCCGTACCCAGCCGCGGTACGGTTCACAGGAACTGGCTTGCTGCTTTCGTCTAGGAGGTTCTTGACGCGATTTTGTATGGTCGACGCTTTCGAAGGCGCTCTTGGCTTGCCTGAAGCCTGCAAAGCGACTCGTAGCTTGTATTCGGCTGCTGCAGCCTCAACACGTCGCTCTTCCTCACTCAGTCTGCGTCTTTCCAACTCTCTCCGAACCTCAGGCGACAAATCTTGCGTCTCGTCGATTGGGCCACGGTCATCATCAGTAGGTGCCAATGAAGCGACGGAGCCTGCGATGGGGGTAAGATCGCGATGGGTCGATGGGTAGTCCTTCACTTGTTCGCTTGTTGACAGTACTGGCTCGGCGCGCTCGTGCTCAGGGGTCTTGTTGTTCGCCTCGAAGCGGCGGAATGCATCTCCAAATCTGCCTTTGACGATATTCTTTGTGTTACTCGTCAGTGATGACAAGCTACCGAGTCGGGCATGTTTCGACTGTGAGTTGCTGCGGCGATGTTTGTGTTTCTGATTTGGATCTCCTTCGATTTGACGAAGAAAATCTACACTAGATCTGACGTTCCTCGCATCAGGTTCTGCGTCAGAGTCATCGATCGCGTTGGAAGTATTGCGACGAATCAGGGAGGGGGCATCGAAACTGCGACCAGGTGCAGACTCTCGCTCTCTGAGAAAGTCGAGGTTCGACTCCACATGCATGCTAGCTGGCCGGGCATTGGAATTTGCAGATCTGGATCGGTCGATAGTGTATCCAATATCTAGCTGAGAAGGGCGCTGGCCCTCTAGAGATGGTCGAGACGATGCAGGGGATTTGGGAATGCTCAAATTTGACATGTGGGACCTCGATCTTGAGTCCAAGGATGGTCTTGCAGGCAATGCAAACTCTGATGGCTTCAACGACGGGCTACCTGGTGGCTTTTCGAACGTCCGGGGCTGACTTTGTGTTCGATTGTGATGGCCGGACAATGGAACTTTCCATATCGGGCGCTTGTTAACGTCAGGGTATGCTTGAGCGGAGGGTCCCGGCGATGGTGCAGGCGATGTCTGCACGCCAGTAGAAACCATGTTACCACGTTGTGGCACGGGTTGTTGGATCGCAGAGCTCGACGTGCGAGGGCTTTCGCTTGCTTCGTAAGCTTTCGGCTTTTTGATCGAAGCAGTTCTCGAAACAGTCGCCGATGGTGCTTTCGACGACGGCTTGGTTCCAGGCGCAGAATCTGTCTTCGTAGCGGGTGGGAGAGCAAACGCATCGTCAGCAAGGGCCTCGGTGACACGCTTGTTCAGTGGCGACCCGGTTGTTGGAGATTGTCCGAACTCGAACTTTTGGCCGCGATCATGAAGCAGCGAAAATTCATCGAGAGATGGAAAACGCTGAGCAAGTTCATCTGCAGCTGCACGTCGAACCTGGACGTCTTGGCTGTCCAGAGCCGCAAATGGGTCTGAAGCGGTGCCCCTCATTGGAGACGGACTCGGTTTTGCTGCTGGCGGTTGTTGGGCAGGTGCAGTAGGCCGGCCTCTTCTCATCGGTGTAATTTCTGGAATGTGCTGCACTTTCTGCACAGGTGCAACCTTCTGTATGCCTATCACTGGCGGTGGAGAGGATACTTGTGGGTCTGTAGGCGGGAGCTGCTGGTTTCGTCGAGCTTCAGATTGTGTTCGCCCAGAGTATATCTTGTGAGAGTCAGTGACCATTTTTAAGATAAGGTGTTACTACAAACATCTTTGATAGGACATGCTCGATGCCGCATAGCACATGTTTCAGCCACCACCTGGTAGATGTTCGGTCGTTGCTGTGGACTTTCTCGCAACATCCACCCTGCCCAGAGTCAGTCCATGTCGGATCCTGTCATTACCAGGCCTTACCTATCAGCTTCTTTATCCTGTCGGAGAACTGAGGGTAGTGTGGGTACTTGAAGCTTGCGTTCAAGATAGCCATCTGGCCCACCTCCTCGAAGGGTGTAGTGTAGTAGCAAAGCTTGTACAACAGCACGCCCAGTGCCCAAATATCACTCTTCTCATCTATTGGCTGTTTTCGGTATACATCGATCATCTCTGGACTGCGGTATTGCAGGGTCGTGTGTCGTTGGACGTCATCCTCAATTAGCCTTCCCTCGGCGGCTGTGGTAGCAGCAGGCCTCGGCGGCGCAGTGGAACCGAAGTCGCACAGCTTGTATATTGTGTTGCCCCCAGCTTTCGTGATGAGGACGTTCTCGACCTTCAGATCGCGGTGGAGCAGCGGCGGCTTCAGGTAGTGCATCGTCGCGACACCCTCAGCCACGTCGGAGAAAATATGCAAGATCTCAGGCTCGGTGAGTCGGTGTTGCAGTCGAGTGTTCATGAAGTCGATCAAGCCCCCACCAGAACAGAACTCCATGAGCAGGAAGACCTCGTAGCCTTCACCCTTCAGCTGCGAAGCGTGCGAGTCGAAGTAGGTGACGATCTTGTGGTGCCCCTTGAGCTTCTTCATCGTCTCGACTTCGGTCCGCATGTTGGCCAGCGCCTCCTTATCTGCGCAGGCCACGCGCTTCAAGACGGCAATCTCTGGCGTGCGCTCGTCGGCCTTGGGCACGCGGACCAGGTAGACGTGCGCGAAGCCGCCCTCGGACAGGTACTTCTCGATGGTCACGCGGTGGCTGCCGACTTGGACCTTGGTCCCCGGCGCAAAGGTGCCTGGCGGGGCATTGGACACGGCAACAGGGGCTGGGGAGCGGTATGCGGCCTGCTGGGGCATCAAATGGGCCGTGGAGGGGGCATAGCGAGCGGAGGACATGCTGGGCGGTGTGGGAGCCTGCTGGGCGGTGTGGGAGCCTGCTGCGGTGCAGGAACAACGGGCGTTCTATAGGCGGTGCATGGAAAAAGATAGCAGGATGCAGTAGTCAGGCCTCAGGTACAACGAGCATGCGGCTTGTGTCGTGTTCAGGTCGAGGTGGTCACGCCCAGGGTCCATGTTCACACGGTGCCGGGGGTGGTCACAAGCAAAGCCACCGCACAACGTCAGAACTTGGAGTTCAGGAGAAGGCACTGGCTCCGCTTGGGTTGTGTACGAGAGTAGTAGGAGTAGTGGATTTTAATATGTGCACATCATCAGGCTTGCGGCATGCCTTCTGCCCATCTGTGGCTGGTGTGCGCCACACCTTGAACACCCTCATCCCTCTCCGATTGGCTCGTGCATCTCGAGACAAGTCGTTCGCAGCAGAGTCGAGGCCGAAACTGTACGTCAATGCGCTTTGCGAATCACTCAGTGCAAGTCTGTGTATGCCAAACTACGAAATGCCGTCTATGTGGAAGCCCTTTGAAGGGCCTCAGGGAAGGAGGATGGTCTCGCTAGGATTATGAGTATAGCTCCCAGGTCGAGTCAAGTCTTCAAAGCTGAAGCTTCGTTCCTGCTCGGCGATTTTCTCTGGTCTTGACTCTCCATGTGGCTTACAAACAGCACGGTTTAGCAGCCAAGGATGACTTTCACTAAACATAGCACCAGTGAGGCCTTCTGCTTTCGAACTGGGGACGTGTTCAAGACTGCGTTCTGTAGCTTGGCTCTGCATATAGCCGCGTCAAGGCTGCATGTCAGGCAACCGCAGCAACACAAATGTCAAATGCAATTAACTTCGCCAATACGACCATCACGGGCCGTAGTGGTGCGTGCGCGGCTTCTGCGGTTCGTGACGGTCGCTGTCGGTGGTGAGAAGGCCGTGATGCCGATGCTAAACACGCGAGCGCCCTCGCAAAGCAGGATGGTGAGGGAAGGTCGGAGTTGGTTGCGTTCATGGTGATGGTTGGTGTTGCATCCAGAGCAACAGCCTCCAAGCGGTTAATGCAGACAAGGGTTCGTCTGCCACGACAAAGACAACAGAGCACTGCTTACCGCACTCTTCTCGTGTATCGAGCCCTCTTCCCCTCCTCCTGCCCCTCCTGCACACGCCCCGGGAAAGTGCGACCGTCATTCCTATCTCCGCCCGTCTCTGTTGTTGTTCTACCGCATGAAGCGCCGTCCCGCGTCATACTGTAGCACTAGCGAGCGTCCTTCAGCCCTACTGTCCCCTCACCGTCCGTGCAAGAGCGCGTCCCTTGGTTGACGCCCCTCCTTTCACTCTTTGCTCGACTGTTCATGTCTGGCATCGCTGGCAGCCGCGCCGCTGTTTGCAAGTAAGCCGCGCCGCCTGTCCAGTGACCCTTGAACCGCCGCACCGCATCCCTAGGCCAACCCCAGCCTTGGAATCAACAGCCACCGCCCAAGCCCGCGTGCAGCCTCTGGTTTGGCCCACGCTCCCAATCCACACCGGACGACACCACGCTCACGGCGCACGCCCCCTCTGAACTGCATCCCCTCCCGGTAGTCACTCAACATGGCGCGCTCCCGCAGACAGAACCGAGACGAGAGCGCTTCCCGTTCCGACACCTCCGCCTCCACCTCGCCCGAGCGCGGCTTCGACGATGACAAGGACTCGATCATGCTGCAGTCAAACGACTCGCTGTCGTCGCTGGCACCCTCCGTCTCCCCTGATTCGGACGACGAGGCCCGCCGACGCGCCATCGAAGAGCAGAACCGCATCTCCCCGGTCTCACGACTGCCCGCCGAGCTCATCATCGCCGTCTTCGCAAAACTCGCCTCGCCTGCCGACCTCAAGAACTGCATGCTGGTATCGAAGGACTGGTCGAGAAACGCCGTGGGGCTGCTGTGGCACAGGCCGTCCACCAACAAATGGTCGAGCGTCAAGAGCGTGATCCGCACCATCAGGACCGCAGATAGCTTCTTCGACTACAGCAGTCTGATCAAGCGTCTCAATCTATCCGCACTGGGGGGCGAAGTCAGCGACGGCACACTCGCGCCCATGCACGACTGCAAGCGCATCGAACGATTGACACTCACGAACTGCACCAAGCTCACAGACCTGAGTCTCAAGGCCATGCTAGAGGACAACCGAAGTCTCTTGGCGCTGGATGTCACAGGCGTCGAGTCCATCAGCGACCAGACCATGTACGCCTTGGCCGAGAACGCAATACGGCTTCAAGGATTGAACATCACAAACTGCAAAAGAATCACAGACCAGTCGCTCGAAGCAGTAGCGAGGAGCTGCAAGCACCTCAAGAGACTCAAGCTCAACGGATGCTCACAGCTGAGTGACAAATGCATAATAGCCTTTGCCCTGCATTGCCGGTACATCCTCGAGATCGACCTTCACGACTGCAAGAACCTCGAAGATGACTCCATTACCACCCTCATAACGGAGGGACCCCACCTGCGAGAGCTCCGCTTAGCACACTGCTGGAAGATCACGGACCAGGCCTTCCTGCGCCTTCCCGCTGAAGCAACCTACGAAAGCCTACGAATTCTGGATCTGACAGACTGCGGCGAGCTGCAAGACTATGGTGTCCAGAGGATAGTGGGCGCAGCGCCGAGGTTGAGAAACCTGGTCCTTGCCAAGTGTCGCAACATCACAGACAGAGCGGTGATGGCTATTACACGCCTTGGCAAGAATCTGCACTACATCCATCTGGGGCATTGCTCGCGCATCACCGACACGGGCGTTGCACAACTAGTAAAGCTGTGCAACAGGATCCGCTACATTGACCTGGCGTGTTGCACAAATCTTACCGATGCCTCTATCACGCAACTGGCCTCTCTCCCAAAGCTTAAGCGGATAGGTCTGGTCAAGTGTGCAGCGATCACAGACCGCAGTATCTTGGCCTTGGCGAAACCAAAACAAATGGGCTCCAGCGGACCTATCCAGCCAAGTGTATTGGAGAGAGTCCACTTGAGTTACTGTACCAACCTCACTCTGCAGGGCATCTATGCTTTGTTGAACAATTGTCCGCGTCTCACTCACTTGAGTCTGACTGGGGTACAAGCTTTCCTTCGCGATGATCTTCTTGTTTACTGCCGCGAGGCACCACCAGGTAAGAGCACCAATTACGCTCAATCACGGTCTGCAATACTGACAAATGCCAGAGTTCAACGAACATCAGCGCGACGTATTTTGTGTTTTCAGCGGCATCGGTGTCCAGCGTCTCCGCCAGTTCCTGAACAACGACCACGAACATCAGAACCGTCAGGCTTCCTTCTCCGACAACGAGGGAACCATGTACGAAGATGGCGAGGAACCCGATGTCATCCTCAATGTCACCGCCCAAGCTAATGGTATGGCGATAGACGAGGACGAAGACTTGGGCGACAGCGAAATGCTGGGCCAGGACTAGCCGCCCTGGCTGCCATGAGCTGGTGCTTCCAATCTCGTGCTTCGGCAGCATTACGACGCATTTTGAGTTTCTGGTCTTCTTTTTTCAATTGCATATATGTCGGCGTTCACATCATCTTTACCGTCCTTATCCTCTTAGCGGCATGGAGCGCACTGGTCACAGGCGGCTTGGACGCTCAACCCTAGGGGTGACGAGGCAAATACGATACCCTTTGTATGTCTTTCTTAGTGGGCGACGCTAGTGTCGGATTGTAAGGTGGGCATTGTAGCTGATTACATACCATGGCGGCGCAGTGATGGCGCTTTTTCTTGCACGCGTGAGCACTCTTTTTGGCGTGACTTCTCTGGCCGTTTCTGGAGCGTCGTTGATACGTCTCAATGCTTTCTGGGAAACATATCGCTAGACTTGAGTGAGAAATTCGTGCCTCCCCTTTTCTCCAGACCATGGGTCCTCGCCCGTCTCCCACCTCAGATGGGAATGCAGCTTCGCACCACACTGTCCTGTTCTGGAGCGAGTTTCTTCCTCGCTCGCACGCGACACGACTGAGTTGGACGCCAACGATTCACGAGAGGTTGTAGATCTAGATAGCGAGCATGTTGCTGTTTAGATGTGTGGGGATGTGTGTGCGGGTTTCGAGATGTGTTGTGTGATTTGTTATACTGACTAAGGGAAGAGAAGTCGGTACGTTCTGTTCTGTTCTAGTTTGAATGGGACGGTATGCTCACAGAAGTACCCTCGCATTGATATCCTCCCAGCAACATACTCACAGCGATATTCTCACAGCGATATTCTCACAGCGATATTCTCACAGCGATATTCTCACTTCAGCAGTCCACACATGCACCCACAATCCGGCACGGGACACATAGCATGCCTCGCAAACCAGTCGCGCGCATGGTGTCCATGGAACCCATGCGTGCAATTCATGCAAAACACCATCAGCCTGCTCTCTAGATCCTCTCCCTTCAGCGTCTCCGCTCCGCCGGGCTTCGCGGGATCAGGACTGCCCAGCCACATCATGCATAATCCACACCGCGGCATCTGCGCGCCGCAGTTGGGACACGCGAGCGCCGGGCTGGTGGTCGAGTGCTTGCCTGCAGCGCCTGGCTTTGTGTGGAGCATGGTGGATTTGGGATTCGATGGGTGCTGTGCGTGGTAGGGCGCGCCGGTGACGGGGACGAGTCTGCTCTTTGCACCTCGTGTTTCCTTTCTCAGGGCGAGGTTTAGTTGGCACTGCGCGCACCGGATTGCAATGCTGGGCTGCGTCGGTTTGTTCCGCGCGCTCCCGTCGCGCGTCACGCTGCGCGCGTTGTGTTCTTTCGTGAAGCGCGTACGCTCGAGGAAAGTGCGCCATGCTTGCATCTGCTCCAGGTACACGTCTTTCCAGAGGTACCAGCGCGGGTCCTGGATGTACAAGGGGCAGGCACGTGAAAGGAGGAGTACAGCAGTTTGCAGCTCTGAGGGGTGCGCGGCGATGTGCACTTGGAGGAGGTCCAGGGCGCGGGTTGTCAGACCTGTGAGTAGCAAGCCGGAGATGGAACCGCTGTGGATGCAGGATGTGGTCATCATGGACAGGAACCGGGAGAGGGATGCGTCGGGGAGGTACTTAAGAGCGACAGCGACACGGTCGGGGAGACTGAGTGAGGTCATGTCGACTACAGCAGTCCAGTCAGCGGTTATGAAGTACGTCAGGAGGGATTTGAGATATGGGTCCGTCGTCATGTCGGCCATCCAGGCACAGGCTTCGCGTTGTTCGGCGGGCACGCCAGAGGAGGGGGACGCGCACGCGATGACAGCACCGAGTCCGATGTGGTCATGGGACAGTTTTCCTTGCTGCAGTGCGGCTCGCAGCAGGGACAGTGCAATATCTTTATGGCCTTGGAAGACCGCAAGAACAACAGCTTTCAAAACGCCCCCATCATGGATAAAATCTTCGCAATTGTCTTGCACGCCCTTCTTGTCAAGTGGCCACCCGCACAAGCTCAAACATAGTTGTCTGTTCTCTGGGAACAATGTGTCGACTCCCTCGAACGGGGGGAAGTCCTTGGCTTCCACAATTTCCTTTACGGCATCTCTGAACATGTCCTGGCTTTTCTTTGCATCCGGATCGATACGGCGGTCGTCGTACATTTCCAAATCGTTGGCCCAGATAGACTCAATACCGAGGTAGTTGAGCTCGAGACCATTGCCTACCATACCATCGCCCCAAGCATGTGCATCCATGCGCTCAACGAAAGTCCACACTTCCGTCAGCCAGGGATCATTTGCGACAATGGCCTTGTTCTGCGCGCATTTAAGGGAGTAGCCTTCTTGACACCGTCGCTTGGAGCTTTGCATGAAAGCAAGATAGTCGGCTAGTGGTACCTTGACATCAGGATATGCCAGTCTCAGAATGTCCTCGCGCAGTCGTGTGCTGGATCGTTGATCGTCGTTCATGTCAAGCGTTTCCAGGTCTCCAGATAAATCTGCAGGGCCGAGACCACCCTTTCTACTCAATGCCTCATTTTGTATCTCGGTAAGATCTTCTGCTATTGTGCCATGAGAACTCCTCGGTCTAGCGATGGTAATACGATCCTTGTAGATCTCTTCGAGAGCGCTCACGTTAATACGTGGAGCTGGTGGTGGCACCTTGAGCACTTCCACCTCCCGGTTCACGTGTAATGCTAACGCAAATTGACCATTCAAGGGATTGCCGGTGGTCATGAAGTCGTACGCCATGACACGATCTTTCTGCTTCTGCGGATGATACTTGCTATGCCACGGGTGGCAGAGGTTGTGTGAGACCTTTGTATAGTGCTGCGACGACCAAGCTCGAGCCATAGAGGTGTCAGTAGATGATTTGAGTGTCTCTAGTCGATGCGAGTGCTGTGCGATTTCCAGGATTTTGAACTCGCCTGTGTTCGCAAGAACGCCAAAAGTACCTTTCTTAGTACCAGAATATCTCAGACTCCAGATGCTTGCCGGCTGGCTATTATCAACGACTGGCTTAAACTCTAGAACTGCACCGGCATTGTCATTGCGTTGTTTCACCATCCGTTGGTCCCACAAATTCACGATGGGCTCTCCCATAGTCCCAGCCGAAAGGAAATAATTCTCGTCGAGCGGGTCTATCGCGATGTTGTGAACTTGTTTGGTCTGTATGTTGGCGATTCCCTGTGTACCAGAATCTAGAACAGATCAATACTGGACCAATCCACCTTTCAAATTTGTCACAAAACTAACCTCGAAGGTCATACATCCGAATGTACTGCCTTTGAACGCCTGCGAGAAGCGTGTCCGGCTGTCCTTCGAAAAATTTGATACTGGAGACCGCCTCTGAGCTTGCAAGCTTTCTATATGGCTCATCCTTGCTGGTAAATCTGGCGTCATTCATGTCGTATATGTTGAGGCAAACATCGTTCCTCACTCGATCCAGACCAGTGGCGAGGAGATTTTTGTGACTGAAAGCAATCGAGTTACATTTCCTCTGGTGTCTGATGGGGAAAGCGTGGACGAAGTCACCGTCGGGCTTGCTAGGATCCAATTGCACTATGTGAGCTTCCCCGGAGGCGGAACCAATGGCGACTATATCAGGATTCTTCTTGGACCAGTCGAAGGCTGTGTAGTTTGGGAGCTTGTCGCGAATGAAAAGCTGTTTGTAGTTGACCTTCGATCCAGTGAAGCCCTCGATCTCGCACAAACGAAGCCGGTTGCCGGCAACATCGATGATCAAGAAGCGTGGCTGGTCCTCAGTGGAGTGCGGCGACCACCTGATTGCAGCTTCCATCTTATCAATCACCGGCTCCAGATGTCGCCGTGATGAAGTACCAGTTCCTAGCTCTTATGGGCCTCATTGAGCCTCAGCACGACAAGTCGAGCTGACTATGGGATGTTGGCATCAGTCTTGGTTCGATTGGGCCCAGTCGAGGAAACAGCGAGTGGGGACGCGAGAGTTCCAAGGGTGAATGCAGCCAACGCGTGACATTGACCCCGGCTGCGCTAGATGCAGCTGCATCCGCGCTATCGATAAGTGCGGTAAGTGCCGCCCCACTAAAACTTTACTACTTGCAGCCAGCCTGAACTTTTCCGCAACCCTACAAACTTCACGAAAACACACGCAACGATGTCGCAAAAACGGAAGCACGAGGAGGTAGCCGATAACGACGCCGTGAACCCTGCCGAAACGAAGAAGCCGCGCTCTTTTCCAAATGCTGGCAGTCCAAACGCCGCCAAAGACAAAGATTCCGAATATGGCGCCAGTGCCAACGCGCTCAAGAATCGAATCCGCGATTTGAAGCGCCTGCTAGCGCACGTCGACAACGTCCCCAAGCACAAGATGTCAGCGAGCTCGAGGATAGAACGGGAGAGGGAGCTCGAGGCATGTGAGCACGAACTGGAGGAGAAGACTATGAAAGCAAGAGAGAGTGAGTATAGGAAGAAGATGATTGGAAAATATCACCAGGTCCGATTCTTCGGTATGTGCAGACGTTTCTAATGAGTGTGTACATGCTGACCGTTGCAGACCGCCAAAAGGCTACCCGCATACTCAAACGACTCAAAAAAGAGCTTGCTGCAGCAGAAGATGAAGAGAGCAAGGCCGCTCTACAAAAGAAGGTGCACAACGCAGAAGTGGACGTCAACTACGCTATATCGTATCCTCTCATGAAGCCGTACTCCTCACTATACCCCACAACCAAGAAGGCAAAATCCAAGAACGCCGAGACCGATGACAGCGACGAAGCCAAGAGCAAGCCGGATGAGATCGATGGGCCAAAGGGCGATGTCATGGTGTGGAAGATGGTCGAGCAAGCCATGGAGGAAGGCACACTGGAAACATTGCGGAACAGCAAGAGCCGAGAAGAGATACCCGGTGCGCCACCGAAGAAAGAAAAGACAACAAAGGCCAAGGCTACAAAGGATGCGCAGCCAAAGAAGACGTATGCGCCGCTTGTTGTGCCGGCGAATCGGCGCGAGGCAAGAGCTGCTGCGAGAGAGGCAGAGGATGAGGATAGTGATGGAGGGTTCTTCGAGTAGGATCTGGATCTGGATTTGGATCTTTGAGCACTTTGAGCAGAAACAGCGACATTGTATGCATTATATACCCCGCGACCCCGTCTGGTCGCTCGCAACCACAACTTCCTTCGATACATTACAACCAAGAAGAAACTGCCACGATGAACAGAAGGATGCAAGAAGAACCAATCAACTTAATGACCAACAAAGCACAGAATCCAAAACGCAATGCAACCAAGGAATCGAAAACACGAACCCATCCACACTCCCCAACCCGCACCCACCTCACTGCCCAAAAACCCTCACGGGGTGCGCCTCCGTATTAAACACCCACTTATTCCTCCCCTCGGTACTAACCTGCCACTCGTCATCACCATCCACCTGAATCAAATAGCTATACTTGAGCACCTCCGCAAACCAAAAGCTCTCCATCATATCCGCAAACCCGCCGCCACCCTGGACCCTCACATCGTTAATCGTGCTATACCCGCTGCCGACGCGCGTCGTCGCATTGACCGCGACAAACGCATCCCAGGCCCAGTCGCGATACTTGGGGTCGCGCGTGGCGCGGAAGGCGTAGTAGTAGCTCTCGATGACCTCGGGGCGGAGCTGGTAGCCCGGCGCGAGGATGTAGAAGCCGTTTGAGGCGAAGAAGAACTCCTGGCCCGAGGGAACGAGGGCTGGGTCCCACCCGAAGACTTCCGGGCCGATGTGGGTTTGGGTTGCGGCGTAGGTGGCGTGGCAGCCGTCGACGAGCGCGAGCCCGTAGGCCAGGTATGTGCTGTTGGCGAGGGCTTGGCCGCCGAGGATGAAGTTGCCGCCGTCGAAGCAGGCGAGGTGCTCGCTGAGGAGCTGCAGGGATGTGCCGTTGTAGGTTGCGACGAAGGTTAGGTCTGGTCGTGGGAGCGGGTGCGAGGTCAGGTATGTGATTGTCGAGTCGGCGGCGGCGATCCATTGGTCGCGCAGCGCAGAGTACCGCGCTGGGTTGTAGATGTACATTTTCAGCAGGTACTCGTAGAACGAGTCGTCGCCGCCTATCCAGCCGCCGCGCGCGTCGAGGAACTGGCCAGTCTGCGGGTCGATGTTTGTGCCCAGGAGGCCGGGGAAGGGCTCGGAAGACGCAGGGGAGGGCGCGAGCAGGTAGGATTCTGCGCGCTCGACGAGCTCTGCGTATGTTGTGTTGCCTGTCAGATCGGACAGGCGTACCCATTCCATGATCAAGGTGCCGACTGTCGCGAGGCCGTTTGGCTCGGCTACGACACTGCGTGTGGACAAGTTGAGGAAGTTCCAGGGCACGCCGGTGGGTGTCTCGAAGGCGTAGCTCAGGTTGTTCGCGAGATTGATGGATTGTTGGAGCAGTGCATCGACGTTTGCTGGGTTGTCTGCTAAGTAGGCCAAAGGGCCCGAGAGGAAATCGTAGCCCGAGAGCATGCCACCGAGGTATCGTATCGTGGTTTCGAAGAGTGAGACTAATGTTCCCGTGGAGGACCAGTCGATGGAGGGGATGTAGGAGATGATTTGGTTCACTATCTCTCTCTCGCCCATGACGAGCGCCGTGCTGAGGGCATCAGCAGCCGATGCACCCCAGCCATTGCTAGAGAGAGTCAATAACCTGTGACAGGACAGGGTCTGATGTTGAAGAGTGTATACCGTGAATTACCAAAGCTGTTTGTGACTGGCTTGAGCTCATCGTTAGGAAACGCATACGTGTAATATCCTGCCCAACTCAATCTGAACGTGTCGACAACAGCCTGTGCTCTGTCTACTGCCTGCCGCTTCTCTCGAGCAACATGTGATTGCTCATTAGGTGAATTCGCAGGGAGAGCCGAGACAAGAGGAAGTATACCGGCACTGAGCGCGAAAACGCTGGGACGAACCATTGTGGGCCGTCCTCACAGCCAGAATGACTGGTAAGGAAGTCTTTATGGGTGTGGAGACCAACATGAGAGGAATTCTTTATCGGTTGCCACCTTATAGAGAAGCTCATCTAGGTCTAGGGCAGGGTCCTATGCAATAGTGTGAGCCATTATACACAACGTCTAACGCTTTTTTGAATCTTGACAAGGATATCATCTTGAAATTGTGGTCATGATATGCTGCACACATGCATCAAACCGACAACTTCCATGCTGTGATTGAGACCGACATGAAGATGGTTGTTATTAGCCAATCATGTTCGACTGTTCCAAGTGGATGGTAAAGCATGTGCTAGCGTCGCGTGATTGGTTGTCGGTTGAGGAAGGTGTGAAGCCAGAATGACGGTATTGTCTCACAAGGCGCGTGCGCTCAATATGTTGTGCTCCCATGTTGCGTGCGCCGTCTATCAGTCTGCTCCGACGACGTTTACGTCACTGTTCGATCTTTGGAGATCGCAAAGTATCTCCTACATGAGCACTATTAGTACCATGGACGCGAAGACAACGGAGGTTTGGACGGTTTGGCTATCTGGAGAATGCTTGGCTGTGTTCATGCTAGAGTACTATATGCACCCTTAGATGCAGGATCCGCTGATCGGAGAATCGTCATAATTCCCGGCGGCTGTCCCGCGTCTTATTTGCATTTCGAGCCATCACACACGGCGTGCCCATTTGAGCAGCAGCTAGATGGTAAGGGAATGGGTCATCGAACTCGTTCTATTCGTTTATATTGCTGGACCTCGTGCATACCTCCGCGACAGAAACGTTTATGTTGGCTCTGACCAGTCGACCTGCTCTGATACCGGTCCTGCACTGCCTGCATAACTGAGCTTGAGTCTTAGCCTGAGCTTTGCAGGGGGAGGCTGTAAATGTGTCAATATTTTTCTATAAGTTGCTGCTAGGATTGAACTTACCCCATTGACGGCTGTGACTCGCATTTGTTGTGTCGCGTCTTGTCCAGCATCTAGTTCACCTGTGCTAATAGGCTGCAGTTGCAGCTTCTGACTCTTCGGAACGGCGGCTTGCAGGTTAACGGCGGATAGTTGCCCAAAGCCACCTGTGTTATGGAATCGAGCAAGCAGCTGCACCGCATTGGCGTCGCGCTTGAGCTGGAAGGTAATTGCTAAGTCGTTCTTGTTGTATACTGGGTGCGCAGGTGGCCCAGAAGCCACTGAAGGTGTCGAGGTTTGAGGTGGCGGTGATGACACGCCACCAAGACCACCAAGTAGATCCATTGACGCTGCTTGTGGGGGCGGCCGAGAGTGCATGGGTGCCGGTGAGGTTGTTGGGCCGCTGTTGAAGAGATCCATTATGTTCGCAACATTGGACTGTGGTGTAGGGGATGTTGTCTGGGGAGGTGGTGAAGATGTGGATGGCCCGCCACCACCGAGGATGTCCGCCAAAAGGTCCTGGTTCTGCTGGGAACCACTGGCCGCGCCGTTCGTCTCCGGTACGCCAGAGTCACCCATGAGGTCGAGGAGCAGATCTTCTGTCGCTGCTTGTGCTGGCTTCTTCTTGCTGATAATCTTGGATTGCCGCTTCTTGGTTGCCTCGCCTAGCACGCGTTGCTCCTCGCGAATCTCAGGAGGGGGCATCTTCTCAAGAACGCCTCTCCTGATTGAGTCATGCCCGAAAAGGTTGCCATACTCGACCGCTCGTTGCTGGGTCTCGACATCGAGATTGGATCCGTATCTTTGCAGGAGTCTGCGGATGCGTTCGATCTGGGCTGGCTCGCTTAGTCGTGTTGTCAACTTCATCGAAGCTGTAATGATATACTGCTGGACAATGAGCCCAGCATAGCTGCTGTTTAGGATGGTTTCGAAAAGATCGACAATATCGCTCTCTTTTACTTCCTTGACAAGCTCCTCCTCTTCATATTGCCCACCTCTTAACAGTGCATCGCCGTATTCTCCAATGACCCACGAGCCAGCCAAAGTCAGGCCTTCTTGGGTGATGTCCTCCTTCAACGCCGCGTAGAGCTTCTGCACAGAGTATGTCTGAAGATCGGTGGTTGTCGCAATTAAACGGACGAATGACGATAGAATCTGCTCCTTGACGTAGTTACCAGCCTAGGTGTGTGTCAGTTTTTGGAGGATGCAAAGCTGTATGGTACCTACAAGTTTCAGCACGCGTAACATGGTGTCAACGTGCCATCTTTTGTTTGGAGCGAATCTATCGGCTGCGATTCCAATTTGCGACGTCATGACTGGCTTGAACTCGTTGTCGGCGACTTCAAGGAAAGCAAGCAGTTCGCGAATCAGTACGCGCACATTGCTCTCGTTGATGAGAGTAAAGCTGAGATCGAGTGCACGCCTGCGGATACTGATGTCAGGGTCGCGCAGGCAGTCCAGGATGGTGTTTCGGTGCCGTTGAACAGCGTTTGGTTCGACGGCAACAACCTTGTTTAGCGTGTTGAGTGCAACGTATCTGATGTTGTTGTCCCTGTTCGACAGGAACTTTCCAAGAATGTTCACGCCAAGCACACGGAGACCAGAATCTGCCTCGATGTCGAGGATCGTGAGCACGGCCTCGTATAGAATGGAATTTCCAACGTTCTTTGAAGAATCTGTGTTTGTGGCGACCTGCTAACGTCAGACACGGGGAAAGATTTACATATCGGACGACGTACCTGGGCGAGAATATCGTTGATCTGCTCGCTGACCTGTACGTCGCCGCGCGCAAGCACGCGCAGCAATTGCAGAATCTTGCACTGCACGAAGGGGTCTGTGATGCCCGTTACGTCATGCTCAGGGGCGTATCCTGACGAGGAAAGCCCCTTCAAGATCTTGACCAGAGCCGGCACTTGAGGCTTGAACATGTCCTTGATGCCGTTCTCATCGTCCTCTTCTTCATCTGCTTCACAAAGGCTTATGACGAGGGTGAGTCCGCACAGCAGAACACCGTGGTTGCGATCTTGCAAGAGCAATTTGGCCTTTTCTAGAAAATGCTCCTGCAGATCAGGGACCTTTCTGCATATCCTCATGGCGCAAAGAGCGGCTTTTCGGCGAATGTAGGGGTTTGCGCTTGCTATGATCGTCTCGACTTCGGGGAACAGGTCCCGGGCCATTTCGACGGAGGCGATGTTTCCAAGGGTGCAGAGTGCAAGGCCGACGGTGTATTGGTTGGGGTGGTTCAGATCACTGTACGAGCGTCAGCTTTCACGGCGTCTCGGGACTGCAGGATGCCTTACTTCTTCAGAGAATTGGTGACCAGCGTCAGAACCTCTTGGTTCTCGTCCAGCAGCAGCATGGTGCCTAGGTAGCCCAAGCGCTTGTCTGCAAAGCGCGGGGATGCCAGCAGCTTCAGACACTCGATCTGTCCGAAATGTGTCCTCTCGCCCAGGGTGAAGAGGTAGAGAAGTTTTGCGACATTATTTCTCCTGCTTGAGTGTGAACACGCGCCCCGCCTGCTGCAAGCTGGCAACACACCTGACGTTGGAGTCGTGGCTCTCTTCGCGGAAGCTGGCACGGATGGCCGCACTCTCCTTCTGCACGACGGCGCGCTCGTCGGCAATTGTCTTGGCGGCTCGCACATTTCGAATGAATTGCTTGACTGGACCTTCTTAGCATGCGTGCATAGCTGGGGCCTGTGATGCTTGGCGTACGAGAGGCCATTATGACGGTCGCTGGGACCCCACCCCCGGAATTGGCTGGAAGAGGATCGAGTGGGCGCGGGCGGCAGTCGAGGGTGCGGGGCGTGGAGGCGTGGGCGCAGTGGCTCAGTGCTGTCGTTGGCGCTGCTGACTGCTCTTGGAGGTTCACGGTAAGCCTTACAGCCAGCGAGCCAGGGTTCCGAGGACACTGGGCGTTGTACGCACGGACACGGTAGCTGCTTCCTGCTTAACGGCGCATGACTCGCGGAGCCGCTGATGTCAACGCCGACCCCTACGCAGCACGGCCAGCACCTCTGCGCGCCGCCGTCATGTCTGTTGCAACATGGCCGAGTCTACCTCGACCGACCTGCACGCCCACAACGGCCATGGCGACCACCACGCACCGCGCCCGCGCAAACCAACCCGCATCGACTTCCTCAAACCGCAGCTCAGCGACGAGTCCGTGAGGCAACACTTGGACGCCGGCTCAGGGGTTTCGAGGTTGGTCCACTGCAGCACCGCCAGGCACACAGCACACTGACGTCTTTCAGTGGTACAACAACGCCCATCCCCGCCGATGCGCCGCCCTCCGTCCAGGCCGCGTCTTCTGCGCGCCGCCAGATTCGAGCTCAGCAGAAGCGCCGCATGTTCCCTTCCATCGACTACGTGAATCGCGTCTCCCACTTTGACCCAGCCAGCGACTACCACGATTTCCGTGGCTTCTTCGTGCTCTTCTGGATTGGCCTGGCCATCATGGTCATGACCTCGATGCTCCGCACCGTGAAAGAGACAGGCTACCCGTTCCAGATCAGGCAATGGGACTTGTTCAAGGAGAAAATATGGGAGCTGGGGCTCGTGGACGGCGCCATGGTCGGCAGCACTGCCGTGGCACTACCGCTCCAGAAGCTGTTCCTCAACGGCAAAGGTCCACTGCGCTGGAGCCAGCTTGGCATGGCAATCCAGAGCATATATCAAGTCTTCTGGCTCTGCTTCTGGTGCACGTACGCTTGTCTTCGTCTTACGTGCAGTCGGCTAGCTAATGATTTCAAGGTACCCCTTTGTCCGTGACTGGAGCTGGACTGCTCAGGTCTTCTTCACCCTGCATCTCCTTGCAATCTTCATGAAGATGCACTCCTACGCGTAAGATGATCTTCGACTGATGATTTTGTCGTTACTAACTTTCCCCAATAGCTTCTATAACGGCCATCTGAGCGAAACACTGCGCCGTCTGAACGATCTCGACAACCCGGAAAAGGCCAACAAAGCAGCAGCGGTACGCTACCCGAAACCTCGCACGCACCTACACGAGATTCCAGAGTCTCCGAGCCAAGGCGAGACCGCTGCAGCGGACATGGAGTCTTTGCGCCAGCTCCGCGAGGATCTCGCCTTCGAGCTTTCGTCACCTCTTGGCCGTGTTTCTTATCCCGAGAATCTCAACCTCTACAACTGGGTCGACTTCATCTTCTGTCCGACACTCTGTTACGAGCTCGAATACCCTCGCGTCGACTCCATCCGCCCGTTGGAGGTCTTTTACAAGGCCCTAGCTGTCTTTGGCTGCATTTTTCTCATGATCATCACGACAGAGGAGTTCATCCTCCCTGTACTGGATGAGTCTGCCAGTAACCTGCAACACGCGAGGGGCGCTCTGGACTTTAGTCTGGTTTTGGCTGAGACCATCCAGCGGCTGCTTCTTCCCTTCATGATTACATTCTTAATAACATTTCTCGTCATCTTTGAGTATATTCTGGGCGCTTTTGCAGAGCTCACTCGTAAGTCGTATCCACTCGAGAGCTTATCGACGTGCCTAATGTGTGCCTAGGGTTCGCTGATCGTCAGTTCTACGCAGACTGGTGGAACAGTTGCGACTGGCTCGAATTCAGGTATGTACAGCCTTTTTGGTGATTTGTTCTGGGACCTGACGAGAGGAACACAGCCGCGAGTGGAATGTGCCAGTGCATAACTTCTTCCGTCGACACGTGTACTCGGCGTCCAAAAACCATCTATCACGGCCGCTTGCTACACTGATTACATTTTTCGTTTCTGCTCTTGCGCACGAATTGGTCATGGGCTGCATTACAAGAAAATTCAGAGGTTACGGATTCTTCGCCATGATGCTCCAGATGCCCATTGTAATGGTGCAGAGGAGCAGGTGGGTCAAGGGCCGGACGTTGCTGAACAACGTTTTATTCTGGTGCAGCATGATCCTAGGACTGAGCATGGTAAGTTATGCAAATGCCATATATTTAGCCCAAGCTAACAAGTCACAGATGTGCGCACTGTACGTTCTCGTGTAGACTGCTTTTACGCCTGGGTGGGATTATGCGTACAGAGACGAGACCCTTTCCAACGTTTCTAGATGGCTTGCGAGATACTCTTCTCTTTGGTCACATGCCTGGTTCTGCACTTATTAGACTAAATATACGAAAACTTTTCTCACCGATTGCTACAATTAATTGTCTGTTGGATGTTTCACAAGCTTGACAGAAGGATCCGTTCCACTCGCGTTTCAAGTCTATTTCCGAGGTTGGCCCGTCATACCCTAATACGATGCGCAAGACAGTGAAGATGCCTTTTCTGAAGTCTGCCATCTCTGAGCTTCGCAACAAACACCGACTCGAGCGCTAGCGTGACGTATGCGGGCGCTCTGGCCGTTTCAGGGTCCATCCCACATGGATCATGGATGTGAGGGAGGCACCCCCGCGAATTGCAGGGATATGACATCAGTGGTATCACGCATTCGCGTGATCCTCCAGTGTGCAACCCGCATGTCCCGAGACCTTGCTTTTCAAGAGAGTGTTTTATTGTTTCGCTGAACGTCCATCCTGGTTTTCTGCGTCTGTTTCTGTGATGCATAGCACAATCCCCATTTGCTTTTTACTTTCGTGACTTCATCGCCTCGTCACAATTTCGCCGAACCCTCGTAGTGAGCTATTCAGCGGCAAGCAACAACAATCGCTCGAGACCACCTGGCAACCTGTCGTCATCGCTTGAAGCTTGTATACAATCCGGAACCTGTGCAAAATCAATCTGCGTAACCCAAATTTCTCAATATGGCCGAGCTGCACAAGGCGCTAGAGTGTCTCAGACCCAAGGACTTCAGTGACGTGCCAACCGACAATCTCAAAAGCTTCCTGCCCGAGATTCTCTCCAATGCGGAGCTTATCGCAAACTCGGTCCCTCCGCCACCCAACGGCACACCCTACGAGTCGGCACAGCGCACGCGCACCTCTCCACAGCCCGCCGCCAATGCCGCGGATCTCACAAAGTCAGAAGTCCGGCGGCCACCGCCTGCGGAAGCGCATGAAGCGCTGCAGAAGTCATGGGGGAAGCCTGTGAAGCTGGGAGCCAAGGAGAACGCCACCGGTATGAGCGTGTACAAGATGGCAGGCCACGACAGACATGGCGCCTGGTTTGCGCGGTCGAGTGTGCATGAGGGCCTAGGGTTCACCAAGTGGAAGCGCATGATGCAACGAGAGTTCCCTGAGAGTCTTGAAGTGCAAGGTGGGCCTGGAGAAGGCAACATCAGAGGCATTGGCGGGGACCAGAGGCTGGAAGACATGACTGTCGACGGCGTGGGCAACCTGCAAGGTATGGAGCATGCTGGACGTAGATTACGGACACACTGACAAGAAGTAGTCTACCAGCTATCGGCGCAGTTTCCGGGACCGACATCACCGCGAGAATTCATCACCATGCTCATAACATCCGAAAATGCGCTCAGCGACGCCTCCAATATTGGGTCTATAACTCCCCGACACTGGATGGTTGTGTCAATACCAGTCACGCATCCAGATGCGCCGCCTCGGGACGGTATGGTCCGCGGCTTCTACGAGTCGATCGAGATGATCCGGGAGATACCACTGGAAG
This sequence comes from Lizonia empirigonia, assembly GCA_009982855.1. NCBI lineage: Eukaryota > Fungi > Ascomycota > Dothideomycetes > Pseudoperisporiaceae > Lizonia > Lizonia empirigonia. The sequence goes on along the minus strand of JAADKA010000014.1, from coordinate 529,107 downwards.
GTAATAAGGACGCTGAAATCAATCCAGTCGAGTGGATAATGGTCACGCGCAGTGATCCTGGAGGTGGCATACCACGTTTTATGGTAGAAAGAAACGTGCCTAGTAGTATCGTAGCAGATGCGGTCAAGTTCCTCGACTGGGCATGCGCGAGAAACAACATGGACTCGGACGAGTTAGCGAAAGCTGAGCAGGCCACGACTCAAGATGCTCCACAGCAAAATCTCGATGCACAACCGCGCTACTCAATGGAGAATTCGAATGGAATCGGTGCAGGAGTTGGCACAAGCATAGCGGACAGGCCGTCTTCGACACGCAGACGAGCGTCACACCGCGCGGTCGAGAGGGCGGTGCCTGCCCAAGAAAGCTACCTTGACCAGCTCAAAGATGCGGTAGGCGGCCTAGGCGCATACATTCCAGATGCCATAAACCCTATGCCTAAGCTCGAACGCACCGTCTCCAGCAGTTCCTCCTCCAGCGCCTCATCCATTGACTCCTTTGCGTCTGCAGAGCAGTTTACAAGCGCCCCGCAAGGCCTGCCTATCGATAACAGCATCGCCACACCATCCACCGCGTCAGAGACGTCCATTCCCGTCGACGACGACAGCCTGCAAGCGCGTGAGCTAAACAAAATCGAGGCCAAAAAGGTACAACTGCGGGAAAGGCTCGAGGCCGACCGCGAAACGCGCAACGCAGCTGTGCAGAACGCGTCTGAGAAGAGCCAGAAGGAGATTGAAAAGGCCGCCGAGAAGCACGCCAAAGACAAGAAGAAACAAGAAGAAAAGTATGCCAAGGAAATCCGCAAACTCGAAGAGCGCCGCGAGAAGGAGACTAGGAAGCTCCTTGCCCGTCAGGCGAAAGAGGCCGACAAGTCGAAACTCACCGCCGCGCAGCGGGAGAGGGATGAGTTCAAGCGCGAGAAGGAGTTGTTCAAGGAAGAGAACAAACTGCTCAAGGTGCAGATTGGCGACCTGCAGAGGGAGAACACGGCGCTGGTGGCCAAGCTGGGAAAGAGTGACATCGGGCGGGATATCTTGGCTAGCGTGAGGGAGGGAGAGGGCAGGACGAGGGCGAGTAGCAGGGCGAGCGCGAGCTCAGGGAAGAGCGGATTGGCTAGAAGTGGGACGACGATCTCGACGGCTTGAAGTGATTCATGTTTCCTGTTTCTTCTGATAGCAGAGCGTGGCGTCCTTGGGTTTTTGCAGTCATACACAGCGGGAACACCTTATTGCTCTGGCGCTATCCCCCGCTTACTCACAACCACCTCGCAAGACAGTCTGACCGCAAGGTAGTCTGACAGTAAGCCACAACGCTTCCATGATGTGATGTATGACTAGCGCCGAACGAGCCGCGACCTCGGTCCCCGACTTCGATCTGACCGTCTCCAACGTCTCGAGCATCTGACGCCAACCGGACATCCATACCCAGCATCTCACCTCTCCAAAGAGTCTGTCCCCTCCGCCGAAAGAAAAGCAAAGCCCGTGTGTCGCTCACCCCATCTGCAAGAACCCCATCAAAGAGGGCTACTTACTCGCGTCCTCACCACGCCCAACGCCATATACCCCCCCAAGCAATCGTGAGACCCCAACCACGCAGCAGAAAGAGCCAAGAAAAAATTTCCAGAAGAACCACCCGCCCTTCCAAGCCCAAGACAAAACGCACAGGGCATGTCCGCCGCCACACCGTCCGCGACGTACTTGACACGCAGCACCACCCCGCCCAGCATGTCTTGCGGCGACGCGGGGCCGAAACCCACACTCCTCGCGTTCCACGGGTCGGGCAGCAACGCGACGATCCACACGGTGCAGCTGGCGCGCCTGAACAAGTTGCTGAAAGAGTATTTCACGATTGAGAGTCTGGAAGGTATGTTAGTTTTTGCGTGGGTGCACGTGACACATCCCCCCCCCAAATACACACACACACACACATCACCAACCCCCCCATAAACACCCCCCAACTAACCCGCCCAGCACCCTTCCCCTCCCCCGCCGGCCCAGGCATCCTCCCCTTCTTCACCGGCTGCGGCCCGTTCGCACGCTGGCTGCCCCCCAGCGAAAAAACAAGCATCTCCGCCATGCAAAACGGGCCATCCACCTCCTCTCTCTCCCCCGAAACCGAGCGCCTAATCCGCACAACCATCCACCGCATCACCAGCACCGGCGGGCGCGTCGTGGGGCTCATCGGCTTCAGCCAGGGCACCAAAGTGGTCGCGGGGCTGCTCCGCGGGTCTCAAATCCGGCGCGCGCTAGGGGCCCGGGGGGAAGACTGGTTGGCGGGTCTACGCTTCGCCGTGTGTGTGTGCGGGTCATATCCGCCGCCGCTTGTGCCGCAGGGGGTGCTGCGGGTGCCGGAGTTTGTGGGGCGCAGCGAGGCGGAGCGCGCGGCGTTGCTGGGAGAGAGGATTGTGGCGCCGACGCTGCATGTGCTGGGCGCGCAGGATGAGTGGCTGTGGGTTGGCGAGGCGCTGGTGGCGGGGCATTTTGAGGTGGGCGAGGGGAAGAGTGTGGTCGAGACGTGGGATATGGGACATCATTATCCGCAGAGGCCTGAGGAGAGTGAGAGGATCAAGGAGTGGTTGGTGGAGCAGTTGGGGATAGTGGAGGGGGAGCAGCGGGCGGCGTGAGTGTCGAGGTCGAGTGCTTTCGTACAGATATCATAGACGATTAGAGCTGGTACACCAATTAACGTGGTTCACCACCGAGTCGCCAACCACACCGAGTCGTCAGCTCTCCCCCACCAACACGCCTGCGCGGCAACAACGCGTAATGTCTCAACAACGCAACGTGCAAAAGTCCTATAATGAAGGAGACATCTACCTTGCTATCTCTGATATTAAATTAAAGCAAATTCTAAGCGAAAATCGCGCTGCAGAGATCTACAACGTCCCCCGAACAACAATCCGAGACCGACGCGCTGGACGACGCGCCCGACGCGACTGCGAGCCAAACTGCAAGAGCCTGACAAAGCTAGAGGAGGAGGTGGTTATACAGCGTATACTTGACGAGAGTCTACGTGGTGTACCACTCTCGAAGGCACACATACGAGATATGGCGGATAGACTGCTGGGAGAGCGCGGAGGCAACCCTACTGGCAAGAACTGGGTTGATAGGTTTATTAAGCGTACTCCTGAGCTGCGAACGCGATGGAGCCGTCCGTACGATCGCCAGCGAGCTGCCTGCGAAGACCCAGCGGTTATCGAGCCCTGGTTCAGCCTGGTTCAATCGGTGAAGGCAAAGTACGGTATCCTTGATGAGGACACCTGGAACTTTGATGAATCAGGCTTCTTAATGGGCAAGATCACGTCTCAGCTTGTAGTGACAGGCTCAGATAAGCCTGGGAAAGCAAAGAAACTACAGCCTGGCGATCGCGAATGGACTACCCTGATACAAGCTGTCGGCGCGACAGGGAAGCGCATCCCACCCTTCATCATCTTCGCTGGCAAGGTCCTAATCTCTACCTGGTTTGAGCTGGGTATACCACGCGACTGGGTTATCCAAGTTAGTCCAAATGGCTGGACAAGCAACGATCTAGGGGTTGACTGGCTTAAACACTTTAATACGCATGCAAAGTCTGTAGGAGCGTACAGGCTGCTCATTATTGACGGCCACGAAAGCCATTGCTCGCTTGCTTTCCAGGACTACTGCAAGGAGAACAAGATTATCGCTCTCTGCATGCCATCTCACTCATCGCACTTGCTGCAGCCTCTTGACGTCGCCTGCTTTGCGCCGTTGAAGCGCTCTTATGGCGACAGCATCTCAGCCTTGGCGCGCAACCACATCCACCACATCAGCAAGGAAACCTTCCTACCAGCCTTTAAAGCTGCCTACGACCTGACATTTACTGAGGAGAACGCTCGCGCAGGGTTTAGAGGCGCTGGATTAGTTCCATTTAACCCAGATGCAGTGTTGTCGAAGCTTGATGTGAGATTGCGCACGCCAACTCCACCACAGCGCGACGACGCCGCGTGGGAGGCGAAGATGCCGCGCAACGCCAAAGAGCTAGAAGCTCAGACTACGCTCATTCAACAGAGGATGCAAAGGCGCTCAGGTTCCTTAGCGAGCTCCCTTGATGAGCAGGTATGACAGCTGAGTAAAGGCGCGCAGCAGATAGCGCATAATATGGTGTTGCTGCAGGAGGAACAGGCGCGTATGCGAAGCGCAATTGAAGAGCTTACAAAGCGCAAGGGCCGGAAAAGGCGGTATGTACGGGTAGAAGAGACCTTAACAATTGGCGAGGTATCAGACTTAATTGCTGAGAGGGAGGGTAGTAGTCGTAAGGACGGCGAAACGCCTGCAAAGAGGGTGCGCGCTGAGAGGCACTGCGGCCGTTGCGGCGAGGTTGGGCACAATTCCCGCACCTGTAGGGTAGAAATAGAGGATGCAGATGATAGCGAAGAATCTGAAGTATAATCTACTGTAGTGTATAGTAAAAAATATTGTTGTGGTGTTGCGCAGCGTTGCCGTGCAGGCGTGTTGGTGGGGGAGAGCTGACGACTCGGTGGGGTTGGCGACTCGGTGGTGAACCACGTTAGAGGGGTTGTCATTCTAAAATATGCAATCCATTTTGTTATTGTATTATACACAGCGCGCCATGCTCATGACTTTCGTTTCGTGATATGCAATGTCCATCGGACAGGGGCAACACAACCCAGATTTTCCAATTTCGCCAATCATTACCGCCGAGATTCGTGAGAAGAAGAGACAGTACAGAAAGCAAGAGTCGTGGATCATGATCATAGATCGTTCTGATCTTTCCGAGACGCCGTCATACACCCAGATGCAGATACCATGTGACAAAGGGAAAGTTTCGTGAAATGCGCTTCAATGAGCAGCAGCCCTCAAGACCTGGAGGTATTACCACACTGCAAGAAAGGTTTGGTTGTTGTTGATCTAAGCCTTGCTGCGCTTAGGGGTAGCGAGGAAAGCGAGCCTGGACTTGCTCAAGGCGCTCCCGGGGTTGCGGCGAGGCAACTTGCTTGCGCTGGCCGGCGTCTTGGCAGGTGTCGCGGGTGTGGGTGTCGGCCTCATCTTCTTCGTAGAGCGAGGATTCTCAGGGCGCTCATCATTCTCCTTGTCCGACGTCTCCTGCAGCGTCTCGAGCTTGCGTTTTGTGCTCTCGACGATTGACGGAGCATCGCTCTTGCGTACCATGCGGATGGTGCCAGTGGTGGTCGGACCTGGGACAATGTTAACATATTTCCCAGCGCAAGCCGCGGAGAGCGTACCGAAATTGACGGGCTTTCCGGACTCGAAAGAGAAGCTTCGTGGGTGGTTTGCAGCTTCGCCGCCAAATGTGAGACGGCGAGAAGGAGAGCCAGTAGGAGAGCCATCGTCTTGTCTGAGCTGAAGATAGCCCACACCAGAACCGAGACTTGGGTATAGAACTGCACCAGAAGGGATCTCACTGCCGGCGCGGAACTTCATAGGGGAAGGCGATTTGGTCAGGTCCTCAGGAGCTACTCGAGCCAGCGTGCTGCTGCTGAAGTTCACTTGCTTCTTGACCGGTGCAGTGGCTGGAACAGCAGGGACCGCCTTGTCCCAGGCCGACTCCGGGGGCGGAGACATGTGCGTGCCAGCCGCGATCTTGTTAGGGTCGTTGGAGAACTTGCGGCTGGGGGTGCGAAGGATGGATCGCACACGCTGCAGGTTTCGACTGGCCTGATGCATGCTCTCACGGGCACCATCTCGCAGAGCCCGGCTGATGTGAGTGGGTGTGAACATTTTCTTCGCGGCAGGAGACTGTGGAATCATGGAGGCGGTCTTGGTAGCCTTGACGGTCTGTGACTGCGAGCGTGCAGCCGAAGACTTGGTTGGTGTCATGAGTCTGGCTGCAAGACGAGGGAGCGCAGTTTGAGAAGTGATCTTGCGCGGAGGAACCGGAGCCTTGGAAGAGGACGCCTCCGCGTTGCTGTCGCGGGAGGCTGGTCGAGTGGTAGCTGCATCGTCGACCTCAGTGCGCTTCACGCGCTTGGGCGCCGGATCGTTGGAGCCTTCTTGAGCAGAGATCAGACGGACAGTAGACTGCGAACGTGGTAGGCTGGAGCCGGTCAGGTCGGCCTTGGACTGGGTGCGCTTCAGTGGTGTTGGGGGAATCCTGCTGAATGACTCTGCTGCGCTCGTCTTGGGCTGAGGCCGGACGGCGGGCGCTTTTTCAGCCAGATCCATCTTCGACTGTATATGCTTCAGAGCAGTGGGAGGCTTTGTGCTCGACTCAGCCAGGTCCATCTTCGACTGGGTGCGCTTGAGCTTGCTGGTCTCTGGCCTGGGCAGGTCAGGCTTGGAGGGCGTCTTCTTCAGGCGCCAGGCCGAGGGGTGGTTGGCAACAGAGTCCATCTTCTTGAACTGCGCCATGTGGATGTCGCTGAAGCGCGCCATCTTGCCCTTGGGCTCCGCCTTGGGCCTGGCCGGCGTAACGTCGGCCTTGGAGGTGAACTCGTTCGCACCAAAGATGGCGCGGCCTGGCGTGGCACCGACGGCGGGCGCCTTCAGGATGTTGCGGGTGGTCGGGCTGAGATCACCGCGCTTGGGGGTCTCGGTGGCCTTGGAAAAGGGCGACTTGAAGCGGAAGCGGAAGCTGTCGGGCGTCGAGGCCGTGGCGGGGGCTGCAGGGACGGGCGTCTTGGAGGGCGTGCCTGGAGCGTGGCCAGCTACATTGGGCGGCGCCATGTGAGCTCCCAGCGACTGGAAGCCGAGCCAGCGCGCTTCGTCGAGCGGCTTTGCGGTGCTCGCGTGATGCAGGGCGGGGTGCATCTCCACCCCAGCAGGCTTGATGGGGGTGCGGTTCGTGGGCGTGTGCGCTGGGTCGACTGCAGCCAGCAGCTTGGCGGAGGAGCTCTTGCTCAATGGCGTCTGCACCGTCTTCGCGGCGGGCAGGCGGGAGGCAGACTTGGGCGCCTCTGCGACGGGCTTCTGCGGGGTCCTTGCGGCGGGCTCGGGAAGCTCGCGCACCGAAGGCAGCTCAGGCAGCGGCGGCTGGTCCTGCTCCGACTGCGCTGTCTCCCAGCTGTCGTTCGATCCGGCCCTCGTGGCCCTGTCAGGTGTGGGCGAGGGCTGCAGCGGTGCGGTCAGCAGAAGTAAACAACAACAACAAGCCAGACACGATGCACAGGCTCCACACGCGCATACATACCTTGTGCAGCCTCGCTGAACGGCGCGCCATGGTGTTGAGAGGGACTGCAAATGCGAGTCGTGTCAGTGTAGACCTGCGGCGGACTTGGGTGGCCGTGGGTGGGGTCGAGGAATGTTAAATGCCCAGGGCAGCAAGCCGCTAGCCGACGGGACGTAAACAATGCACGGCCGTTGTCCTACTCTCGTCCCACCCACAACGCTGCGTCATTGGGCCTGTTGCTGCACGGAGCCGCATCAGCATCAACCGTTTTGCACATGTGGTGAGAGTAAACACAGCAGTCGACCGCCTGTCAGCTGTTGAGCTGCTCCCGCTGCTCCTTGATGTAACTCTGCAGTTGTGCTGCCTGCCACCAGATGACCGGATCATGTGACCACGACGAGTGCAGGAAGAGCTCCCAGTTTCTCACACCCTGGGGCACCGGTGCACAAATCTAGGACGCGCAGAACATGTGCTGCTGGATGACACCGCCCTGCTCTTAACAGTTCATCCATATGCAATTGACTTCTCTCATCCAAACCCAATTGACAACCCACAACCACCTCTCCCGCGTATCATCTCCCACCTACCACCCCCTCCCCCCCTTCTGCGCCCCAAACACCGCCTTCCCGGGACTCTGCAACCCGCGCGCCACCTCCCTCGCCTCCCTCTCAATCAGCTCCCTCGTCCGCTGGTCATCCTCCTTCTCCTTGCGCCACATGTCCTCACTCTTCCACACCATATTCCCCGCGCCGCCCCTGCCCTGCCTCGCAACCGGCAGCTCCACGCCCTCGGGCGTCCACGGCTTGCTAACATTGCGCTCCGCACTGACCGGCGCCGCCGTCGCGTCGACGCTTGTCTGCAAGAATGTGCCGTCGGTGGAGAGCGTCGACGGCTGGAACCAGTTGCCCGCGCCGCCGCGGCCCATGTGTGCATACTCCTGGGAGGCCGTGTGCGAGGTTTGCGGGGGGGCTGAGGATGTTGGGGAGGGAGGGTGGGCGGCCTCCATGTCCTGTTGGTGTTGTGAGTTGCTTTACCTCTTGAACTATGCGTTTGTAGAGCGTACTCCTGCGACCTTCTTGCTGCTTGCGGCTGCTTGCGCCATGTTGCCTGCGCCCCCGCGACCGTACATGGTTGTTGATGTGTCTTGGTACTGGGCTTGCCGTCCTGGAACTACTGAGAGCAAACACGTGAATGCAGGCGAAGAGAAAATGGCAACTTGTGATATGGTCGTTGTGTAGACATGAGACTCCAAGTGGGGCTCTCAGCTAACTATTTGACATGACCATCCGAGGGATCGGACATGATAGCAACGTGGGGAAGCCTTGTCTAGACCACTGGCCCTCGAGACTAGTCTCAAGAATGTGGGGGTTGGAATCATCTGAATTAGTCATGACTTAGCACAAAATAAGCAACTTCATCTGTCGTTCAACGGTCAAAACACTACATGCTTAACCATGTACACGAGGCATGTGTACTAGTGGTGCATATATGTAAGAGGCACATGGAGTTGTTGCTGAATAATGGGGAATCTTTCAATTCAAACGCCGTCATATAGGCATCTCGCAAGCAAACAGAAATTGGACAGGCCGTGAATGGTACGACCCTTATAGAGACAGTTGAGGGCAGGAAGCAGAAAATCACACCATGTCCGTGCGACAACAAAACCTTCGACCCGATATGCCAATCGGGGACCCCCTGGTCATACTCCGCAACGCCAATTGAACTGCGACAACACAAGAACTCCCGCTTGAGTCGACCTACTCCCGACCTTCTTGCACAGCACGAAGGACAGGGTAGAGGTTGTGCTCGTCATCGTCCTCAATGGTGCGGTGCTCCTCCTTCACATCCTCTTCCTCCTCATCAGCGTAGTCACGAGTGTCAAGGCGCTCCTTTAACCAGGCCCTGAGCCTCTCGATCACGCGGATGTTCTCAACCCAATGACCAGAGTCGTTCGGTGTTTCTGTAGGAGTATCGGATACAACACTAGGTGAGCGAAGAGCAGGGTCAACCTTAGGCGAGTGGATAGCCAGCTGGTGAACATCATGGTGCAAGCTATCCTGCTCAGAGTTGCGGCGAGACTTGGCCGAGCCATCCGATCCAGTGTCCATCTCGTCACTCTCGCTTCGGTCCGGAGCCGCCTTCTGGAGCAGGTTACCGGAGAACCTCCGTCGGCCATCGGCATCGAAAGCAGGTGCAAGGCCAGACGAGGGAGCCGCAGCCGACATATCAGACATAGCGCTGACCGATGGCAGAGTTGGGTACATGCTGCCCATCGAGGTCCTTGAGGTAGGAGACACACCGCTGGAAGAGTGAGTGGCACCAGGCGAGTGCTGAGAGCTGTACGAAAGAACGCTGGAAGCGGGTGTCAGAGCCGGGGTGTCGTTGGGGGCAGCCGTGGCGTGAGAAGACTGGGAGTGGCTGCTCGACAAGCCTGGTGGGGAGTGGCTTGAGCGGTAGCCTGCGCCGGTGTGGACATAGTGAGCACCAGCTTGCTGCACACCAGCAGCTGCAGCGTGGTTGGGGTTCTCGTAGACGGTGCTCTGGAGCTGCTCCAAGAACTGATCGATGTTGAGGAGATCGCTCTTGGTCCTCAGGTTGGGCAGAGGTAGGGAGTACGGGTGGTGCATGGGAGGATGCGAAGCCTGGGCGACCATTGTGCCACCGTGGCCGTACTCGGACATGCCAGGTGATTGGTAGCCACCAAGGACGGGCAACTGAACACCTTGAAGACCCATCAGACGCTGGCCTACGTCGTAGTAGCTGGAGGGATCAATGGCGCGGCGCTTAGCATCGCCGAAGAACTCATTCAAGGCGTCATATGCAGCGCGCTTACGGATCTCATAGTCATTAGTCAGTTGTTGTGTCTGGTTAACAGCGTAGTAGACGGGGCCATAGGCGGAGTTCTGGGGTGGGCCTCCGTAGAATCCGGCAGGGGCGCCTCCAGGGTGTTGCTGGCCATAGGCTCCATTGGGTCCAAGGGCACCGTCAGGATATTGGTATCCACTCGCTGTGGCGGCAAGCGCCTGCAAGTCAGCAACGACTGTGGCACTGGTTAGACACAAAGAAAAACAGTTGAGACGAACTGCTTACGTTTGCCGCTCTGACCAGGGTAGCCACCAGCACCGTGGGGACCGCCACGGTTGGGTTCAGGTGAGCGAAGCAAGACGGAGTCATCGGCGTGGGTCTTGACGTGCTTCTTCAAGTCCTGAGGTCGCTTGAAAGCCTTACCGCAGAAGTCGCACTTGTGCGGCTTCAAAGGCACGTGAACACGAATGTGAGACGTGATGTGGTCACGCTTTACAGTCGTAGTACGGCAGTTACCCCATTGGCAAGTCAAGTTCAGGTTGTTAGTGCTCTTGCGACCAACATGGCGTTCGCAGACGTGGTCCTGATTGATGGTTAGTGTGTGTAACGATCGAGTAAGAGCGTATGCAAACTTACGTAAAGCTGCTCAGCAGAAGGCAGACGCTCGCCGCAAGACTGCCACTGGCAGACAAGCTGGTCGCCAGATGAGTTAGCAACAGACGCAGGAGTGGGCGCGCTCTGTTGTGTGGGAGTGCCCAGCGGCTGCTGCTGTGGTGTTGTGGCCGCAGCCGGCACAGGTGCTTGTTGTTCTACGCTGCTCATGCTTGGCAGCAGAGATGCTATTTGGCTCTGTAGTGAAGACACGATGATCGATGGCGCGAACGTGTCTCGTTCGGCGCAAAAGAAAGAGTGAGGATACAAGAGTGAAGCTTGGGGTGTGGAGCGTGTCCTTGGGTTACAGTAATAAGAGGGAGGAGAAGGCGCCGAGCTTTGAGCATAAGGTCGGGGGCCACGGCAGATTATGAGAAAGAGCGTCCGCAGCGGAATCCAAGAAAACCCTGCCGCGGCGCCCAGATGGCGAATCACCTGTACGCAGCCAAGGTGCGCTAAACCATAGCCTCTTGGCACCATGCCTCTTGCAGCCATGCGACAGCACTCAATTTGAGTCCGGCCTTTTGGCCGCACTGCCTGCCACCCGTCGAATGCCCATTCGATGCGTGTGATCGCGCACGTTTTCGCGGTTCGGCAACCGTCTGCGCATGCCCCAAACTTGCGGACGAAAAGCTGGTCAGGGCGCGCATCGATGTTGGGGTGTCCTTTCGAGCGGAAAACCTTGGTTGCTCTTCGTCTTGGTCGACTCTCTTGGCCGGGCGGAAGTCTTGTCGCCGTAACGCTGAGCGTCGCGTCTTCCTGACCAGCCCCCAGGCGACGCAGCCCGTGTCGCAATCAGCGAGGCTCCCCAATCAATTTGAGAACTGATCCCCTTCCCGTCAAAAAGGAGCAGGTGGTTGTTTCCGGGAATTCAGCATTTACCTTTTCCCTCTTGCTACCAAGCTAATCTCTTCTGTTCACCTCTCACTCAACCCAGCAGTACGTTCGTAACATGGCACGTGCAGCTGCCGCCAGTGAAGACCGCTGTTCCTGATTCGAGTAGTCGACCAAAGAGGTTGACGAACAGCTGTTCTTGGGACCTGCTGATGGGTGAAGAATAAGAACAGGCTGTGCAGCCCTGAATTTTACCACCACCTCGTTCTCTGCCTTGCGCATAACGGCCGTTGTAATCGTATTCACATTGATTGAATCCATCAAGGCGAACATGGCGACCCCAAGCAAAACTGCCAGTGCCATGATCCCGCTCGTCTTGGCCACTTTCTCCGCAAAGTGCCAAGTGCCCAGACTCCTGTTGTCTTATCGCCTCCAGCCAAGACCTGAGCGAATTTTGGTCATCGAAGCTGTGCAAATCCAGGAGAATCCGCATGGCCGCTTTCTAAGTCTCCATTCGCTCGAACTAATGGGTTATGATGTGAACTTATGGGCCTACTAACCAGCGGTCGGTCTCGCCAACACGCATAACCAACGGGCGAGAACCAAATCAAGGTGCTTCGAACCGCACCATGTGTCAGAGTGCGTAGCGTGTGGTCGCATATCCAGTTTTACCTCCTGTCAGACGTCACTCTGCTGTTGCGGCTTCGTCTTGGATCCCTCGGGCTCCTGGATCGTGACCAATTGTTACGTTTTTGAGCGATACAATCACCTCAACACTGCCGCGCAAACAGCCTTCACTCGAATCGCCTACTACAAGGCGAATATCGAAATCGAGATCACAATCGTGTGACCATATTCGATGCGCCACAATTTGCTGTGCGTGGCGCATATGTGCGGCTGACACTGTGATCCCTTTTCTACTCCTGCTCAGAACAGGCCATCACTCAGAAGAGACCGAGGGAAGAGCGGAGAGAGCAATGTAATCACACCTTGGCGCACCCGGAACCCAGACATCGATCTAGGAAACGGGCTGCTGGATTTGTTGATATATCGCAAGTCATGTACAACGACCTCAACTAGTCTTAACACCACCTCAAATCACTTTGCTCTTACAAACGCTATCGAGGATCGGCTTCCATTACAAAATCTTGAGCTACAAACTGCACACTGCAAACGCACCGCCACAACCCGAATGCGAAGACGCAATCAGGGACGATGACAACGGCCTTGGATTGAGTGGCTTAACCGATGCATTCCAAGAGCGCGGACGCCTTAGTGCAACTTGGTTCAACATTGGCCTCTTGTCCCGCATTCTCCGCATCTCCCAAGACTCAACCAAGAAGAGCGGAACTCTGCCAAGCTTCAACAACAAAAAGAGTAACAGGGCGTGCGTGAACTCGATCTGCAACCCGCGCATTCGCGTGCGCAGGTGCACTGTGCTGCTTGAGATGGTGGACTTCGAGTCTGAGCATGCCACTGCCCATGGGCGAGTATATCGTTTTTGCTGATGCCATACAACTGTAATCGTTGACTCGGAGGGAGGCTAAGATGTAATCTTGATTAGTAGGACTTCTAAGCTGTGCGATCATTAAAGGTGTACTCTATGCTCTGTCTTATGGCTTCGCCCGTGATGAAGATCCGTGACCACGAGATCAAGGCATGGCAGAGGCACTTGAATGCTAAGGATGGGGCAAGGCACACCAGATTCCAGATATTTTTGCGGGTTTAAACAATGACGGGAGTAGTCTTCGTGGTAGTTGGTATGAAGAAGCCTTATTCAAGTCTACGATCTTAAAAACTATGAAGTCTCCACTTGGATCTGCAGACTTTTCGAACATGATGCGGCCCGGTAATAGTACACTGATCTCTCGAGATGTTGTACAGTGTCTTCATCCTCCCTGGGGTCGACTAGCGATTGAGTTTAACGGCTCAACTCTTATAACAAATACGCTTTGCAGGTCCACAAAAGAATAAGCTCACTGGAAGTTTGACTATAGAAACAGAATGCAAATAAAGATAGCAATCACACGGTAGCCTTATCAAATACGAAACCTAAAGCCTATCATGCCACTCTCACTAGCCAAACGTTTCATCGTACCAGTATACATCATGCCCCTTCTTTACATATACTTCGACGCTCCTCTTCAGGTCCTCTGTCAATCTCTTCGGCCCACAGCAGATAACTGCAGTCCTCATACCTCTGCTGAACACCTCGTCGACAATCTCACTCATCTTCGGTCGCCCACTCTTGACAGTCATGCCCTTCCGTGGCCTTTCCATTTGCTCTTCCATGCTCAGCAAATGCTCGTTCTCCTGCATCTCAAACTGCTCTACCTCATCGTCATCATCGACAGCGAAAATGGGGGTAGCAGATGTAGTGTTGTGTAGAGAAGGCCCCGATGGCCGGGTGACGTAGACCTCTGCCGTGCTTGCTTTGTTCAGCAGACCAATTTCAACCGCCTCTTCTCTTTCTTCGTCCCTTTCCTCTCCTCCCTCGATCACAGCGTCGGGAAATGCCCACTGCGTGTCGGCGAGTTTCTGCACCGCCCATACGAATCTGACCTGCGTCGCTCCTGGCGTCGTGTCGTGATACTCTGCGATAGCGCGGTAGATGGGCATGATGAATGTCGCGCCTACGCCGCCGGCTACAAGGAGGACTTTGTCGAAGTCTGTCAGGTCGGGCAGACGGTTCGATGCACCATACGGCCCTTCAAGTGCGATGGGTAGGATTGGAATGTCGCCCGTTGCGGTGGGAAGCATGGAGAGTCCGCTTCCACCCTGGGAGAGTTTTTGAGCAAGCTCGCCGAGGTACTTCGTGTTTCCGTTGAGTGTTCGGGCGACAAGAAGCAATTCGCGATCTGTGGCCGGGATAGAGGCCACGGTGAAAGGGTTAGATTTGTTGGCCATGATCCATTGTTGGTAGTAAGACGGGGCTTGTGCTTTACCCCAGGGTCGGGTCAGATAGACGTGCTGGCCGGGATGCCAGTTCAGAGCAGCGTGTTTGTCCGGCAAAGGAATGCGGATTTGTACGAGATTGGTGCCCGGTAGGAGTCGAAGAGTACCCTGATACATTTTCAGGCGAATGGCGCGAAAGATGAGATGTAAGCACTCCACGATGATAACTTGGTAGACATAGATCCGGATATGCGAGACGTGGAGGTACATTGGGACGATGATGAAGTTGGCAATGGCGATATGTGAGATGTAGAAGACACGGTAGTTTCTTCGACGAACGAAAGCCAAAGCCGTAGTGCTGATGGCGGCAAAGAGGATGAGGGTGATGATGCCGAAGATGACGTCCCAGTCTTTGATGCGTTTAGCGAGGAACCCGGACATGGCGAAGAAGACAAGGTAAAAGACTGCGTGGAGAATGAAGAGCAAATAGACGATGCGGCCGAGAATTTGGTGAGCAGCTTTCAGTTGCTCGTGTGAAAGGCGTGTAATCCATTGGATCGGCGAGTATGGTGCTCTCATGGCCAGAAGATAATGTAGGGGCAGTTGTGAAGCTCCAATCTGGCCAAAACGCTTCGTGAGGTGAAGATAGTCTGCAGAGCCTCATTAATTTGATCATCTCCGCTGGGAAGTGGGCGCTCTTACCAGGCGAAGTATTCACGAAACACAGATAGAGTAGCCATGCAGTCCATAGTGTCCCGCCAATCCACTCTCCTCTTGTTCCCCAATTCCATCTATTCATCACGTCCTTCTGCATCCACCACATCATGCTTGCGTAGCGACTATGTAGACTCTTCAGCCATCCCAGCGTGTTCTCACGACCTTTGTTAAAGGAGGGAGACTTTGGCTGCTCATAGCGCATGCCCTTTGTCACAATCCATCTAATGCCAAATGACATCTGGAACAAGGCAAAAATTACCAGCACCGACCATTCCGCGGCGAAGCCATAGTAGTCCAGATTCTCGCGGCGTTGATGCTTCTGCTCATCGTTCAGAGGCTCGAACGAGTACCCAAAGGCCCAGTACGACTTGGAGTCGACCTCATGGTGCCCTTCGTGTCTTCGGAGGAAATTCATCGGGAATCGACTGGAATGATGAAATGGAAGAGTCGCAATGTGGCATCAATTGTTACGGCGAGATTCGACAGACGGCCCGAGGCCTTGAGAAGGACACTGATAGCGCCGGGACCTGTCAAAACTTGCTCACTGATTGTTACCAAAGCAGCGCGTCGTCTGCAGCTATGTACACGGCATCGTCTGTGGTCACTGAACTTAATGCATGTTGCGCCAGGGATTGTGCGAGTGGAGGATCAATAGTGGTGCGCCTATTGAAGGGCCCCAGTTCAGCGTTCGTCAGCTCCCCGCCAAACGTGGCTGGACCCTGCATTTGGCACCGTCTGCTGCACAGCTGTCTATATAGAATTGTCTATTGTTATTATACTGTACATTACTGTATATCCATCCACTATGTCGTCAAGGATCCCACTTTGGCTCGACTGTGTCTGTACTCGCTCGCGACTCTACCAGTGCCCTTATTGACGACTATCAGGACACCGGACACGATGTAGGGCCAGTCTACCACCACCAATTGCTACTGCTCACTGTCTGCTCCAGGATGCATATGCCCTCCTCCTTAGCGCCCACGATCCGCACGTTGAGCTCTTAGGCGTCAGTACCGTCCACGGCAACGCCGCCCTCGATCAGACCACCTTCAACACGCGAGCAATACTCGAGGCCTTGGGCAGACGTGACGTGAAGGTCTACTCTGGCGCTGCCAAGCCAATCGTGCGCGATGCTGTGCATGCTGCCGACATCCATGGCGAGAGTGGCCTCGACGGTGTGACTCTGCTACCTCAACCCGTCGAACCGGCCGTCACCCATGTCGACTACCTCGAAGCCATGTACACGGCGCTCATTGCAACCCCACCCAGCACCGCCTGGCTTGTGTCGACAGGCACTCTGACAAATATTGGACTGTTGTTCCAGAAATACACCGACCTGGCAGGGCATCTCAAGGGCCTGAGCATTATGGGCGGCGCGGTTGGAAGCAAATTCACTGACGCGCCGATGGGCAAGATCAAGGGCGAGGGAGAGCGCTTCGGCAATTGGACAGCCTATGCCGAGTTCAACGTGGGTAGCGGGTGAGGATTTTGATATAGACCGAAAAGCTGACATGAGACAGATTTATGTAAGATAGAAGAGGCTTACTCCACGTTATACTAACAGTAGCAGTGTGACCCGGAGGCGTCTCACTTCATTTTCTCGCACCCAATCCTCATGTCAAAGACGACCTTGATACCACTGGATCTCAGTCACCAAGTGCTCGGCACCCAATCCGTCCGCCGCATGCTGTTATATGGACAGAGAGTCGGTTTCGAAGTGGATACAACACGAGTACCGTCTGCGCTGCGAGCTTTGTTTGCCCAGATCATGTCATTCTTCGCAGGTACCTACGCAGAAGTGTTCTCAATCACCGAAGGTCCACCCCTGCATGATCCCCTTGCGGTTGCCGCAGCGATCTACCCGGAGATATTCGACGATAGGAATGGTGAGCGATTCTGGGTCGATGTCGTCACCGAAGGGGTGCACTCTCTGAACCAGTCTGAAGTTGGGGAGCTCGGTAGAACGAAGGTCTCAGAGCTTCAGGCAGGCGAGGGCGGCTGTCGAATCCCACGAGGAGTGGACCTTGACAAGTTTTGGGGACTCACTGAAGATGCCCTGAAGCGCGCAGACGCTGTCAGTCCGATGCCACATATGTCTCGGGAGGCCCTAGAGAAAGACGGTGTCTTCGTCGGAATAGACTGAGTTTGTTCTGGCAGGTCGCTACAACACCGCTCTCGCCGATTGGCTTCCCCTTCGACCTTTCCTTGTAATCATAGACGCCAAGAAAATCAGCCATCTGCCGTCGCCATCCTCGGCTGTCATCTTAGCCATGCAGAAGAGCCGCAGTTTTCGAGAAAGTTCGCAATTAGCCTTTTACCCAACTAGCGCATACTCAGCCTTTCGCAACAGCATCTCCACCCATGAACGATCATCTTAGTAACAAGCTAATCTCCGCGCGGAGTGGTGGAGATTTGCGGGGTACAGCCGTTACCGCTCATCTTTAGCCGAATGCTTGTTCATCACAACCCTCAGTCAATGTCCAAGAAACGATCGGTCCGTGATCTGACATGCTCCAGACCGCATCATCGTCATTCACTCCGACATTGTTAGCATGAGATGGCTGTTGTCGAGGATGGCCCTACGCCTACGTTGCCCAAGCCGCTATCAAGGGCCAAACGGTATTTGCACCCCGGATATATTTAGTGAAATTATATTGAAGCCAGGAACAACCGCGCCCAGCTTACTGTATCCAGTATAGCCTAACGCATACGCTGGTCATTTCCGGGCTCGAGGCTTCTGTACCTTGCTTCAACCGTGCGATCACCTCTTCTAACTGCTTAAATCCATGGCCTGGCCTGGTCTTGGGTTGGCTTCCACGTTCACGACCCGGATGAATTGCTTGTTGTGCATAAGGATGCATTGCCGGGGCCTGGGCATTGCTTGTCTTAATTATACATACGTTCTGTGTGGCGTATGAGTATATATATGGCCGCCTTCGTAAACCAGGTAGGAACATCTCATTCAAAATAGCCCCATCACTTTCTTGGGTATATTGTTGAGTCTCATAGCCAACATGAAGGTCACCCTTGCCGTCTCCCTCCTCTCACTGGCAATCGCCTCGCCAACCTATGGTACCCAAAAGCCAAAGCCTGCGCCAGGTCTTGCTGACCTCGCTAAGAAGGCAGACTTGAAGTACTTTGGCACCGCCATCGACAACGTTGTCCTAGACAACAAGCAGTATACCAACATCGCCTTCAACAAGTCTGGGTTCAACCAAGTCACCCCGGCCAATGGCCAGAAGTGGGTGAACATCGAGCCTTCGCGCAACGTGTTTAACTACACGCTGGGCGACCAGATCGTCGTCCCTCGAAGAAAGCCGGCCAACTGCGCCGCTGCCACAACTTCGTCTGGCACCAGCAACTCCCCACGTGGCTGACCAGCCAGAAGTGGAGCAAACAGGAACTCCTTGCCATCCTGGAGAACCACATCAAGAACGAAGCACGCCACTACTACAACGACTGTTACGCCTGGGACGTGGTAAACGAGGCCTTCAACGACAACGGCACATACCGCTCAGACATCTGGCTCGATACCATCGGCCCCAGCTACATCGAATACGCATTCAAATTCGCACGCAAGTACACCGCGCCGGGGACAAAACTGTACTACAACGACTACAACATGGAGACCGTAAACAACAAAACCCTCGCCGTACAAGCGCTCGTCAAAGACTTCCAAAAGCGCAAAATCCCCATCGACGGCATCGGCCTACAATCCCACTTCATCACTGGCGCCTCGCCCTCGTACCAGCAGATCCGCGACGCACAGGCGCTGTACACATCGCTAGGCCTCGAGACAGCGCTGACAGAGCTCGACGTGCGCACCGCGCTGCCCGACGACGCGGGCAAGCAGGCGACGCAGGCAACCAACTACGCCGACGCGGTCAGGGCGTGCGTCGATGAGGAGCGCTGTGTTGGCGTCACGGTGTGGGATTTCTGGGACCCGGTTTCGTGGGTGCCGAGCTCGTTTCCGGGCCAGGGGGATGCGACGCTGTACAATGCTGATTTCAGCCGGAAGCCGGCGTATTTTGCTGTTGCGGAGGTGTTGAGGGGTGCTGCTAGGTAGGGGTGTGGTGGGACGAGGGGGAGAGTGGACTGCAGTAATGAGGAAACTCTTTGCACAACAAAAGATGAATGATTGCCTAAGTGCCCAGCTAAAGTTTTGTTGGTTTCTCGATATGCTATGTAATGTCGTCCGTTGGATCTGCTGGGGTGCGATGTTGGCGGGTTTGAGCAAAGTATATGTGAGTGACAGACTCGTGCTTCTGACTGTCTTCCACAACGAACGTCGATGATGGATCATGAAATTGCAGCGAGAACATGTGATACATACAGACGCCATTTCCTCGCTTTATCTCCTATTTCTGATCCACACGGCCAGCAATCATGGGAGCCAGACATAGAGTGCGCGTTCGACAGGCAAAAGCCGAAAGGCAAGAGAAGACACATCTGTGACCGTCAACAGTAACTCACTCATTTCACAAGTGCGGGTCAGAGCAGTAGCACTACACGCCAGTGTGTCTGTCATCTGTACATTCTACATCTTCTATACAATCTAGATATTCGCCTGCTTGGCTGTCTCGTCCAGCTTGTTCAGCATGCCCTGAACCTCCTTGACCAATGCTTTCCTCTGCGCCCTCGCATCCGGATCGCCCTCTGTCTCGACGCCGTCTAGCTTGAAGATGATCTGCGTCAGAATTGTCTCGCTCAGCTTCTTGTACTCGAAATCCCGCTTGCTCTTCTCCGCAGGTGGGCTGCTCATGAATTGCACGCACATTGGCACGAACTCGGTGTGGAACTTGCTGGCAATAGCATCGAGCTTGCCTGTTGCTGTCTGAGGAGTTGCAGCTGGCTTCTGCGGTGGGGGTGCGGAGGACGGTCGCGGGCCGCCGATGTGCGAAGGGATGGGGAGGTATTCGGAGCCGGCCGGGGCTGCGGAGGAGTAGCCTGGTGTCGAGGACCCAGAAGTGGGTGCAGGGCCCTTCTTCTTGCCCTTCCTGCCACCGCGTTTTCTTGACTTCTTCTTGCCGGACGAGTTCGCGCCGGAATCGACGTCGTCTGAGTCGGAGCCTTCATTATCACTCCATTGTGGCGCGATCTCGTCTGCACCTGGGGCAAGGCCTCCGGCGGGCGCCTCGCCGACTGTGATGAGGATCTCGCTGCCGGTGCCGTCGCCACGAAGACCTTCCTCGCGCGCGGTGCGCTCGTCAAACTTGAGGTTGCGGCCCTTGTGGAACATGCGTATCCGGCGGGCGTCATCGACACCGAGCTTTTTTGCTGCTGCCTGCCTGATTGTGCCAATCTTCAGGTTTCCGTCGCGTATGCTGTGCGCAGGGAAGTGGGTCGGGTAGTGTGTCCTCTTCTCCTTGAATACCACCACATCTGTCTCGCGCTCTGGGTTCTTATCGTCCCAGTCGACAATCTCGGGCGCCGTCCCATTGTGCTTCCGCAAGTCCTCGTTTGTAATGTAGGAGAAGTCTGAGTCGTTCACAACGCCCGAGTTAGGAGAGCTTCCTGGGCGGCCGAAAGGAGAGAAGCGTCCGCCCCAGCTGCCGCCAGCGCGAGAGAACCACGACATGGTGACGAAGACTGCAGCTAGTCCGATAGCAAGGGTGGTGAGGTATGAAGGGTCGTCGAAGCGGGGATTCGCAACAAAGTCAGCGATCTCGGCGACTCGCAGGGTGTGGATGATTTTGGTGAGCGTGTCTGGATTTTCGGCGTCCACGTGAATGGGTGGGACAGTGGTGGAGAGCGCAGGGTGGTTCTTGAAGAAGTACAATGACTTCTTCACGTCGTCCAGGAAGGTGTTAGTCGACGCCACGGTGGAAGGGGGCGAGTGCCAGTCCTGCGATCAAAGCAGGGCTGTTCACGCGATCTCAGGTGACGTATGGGGCGGGTACAGAAGGTGCTGTTGGCGGTGAGTGGGGTGGGGTCGCAAGCTCGTGAGTTGCTGATCGGCAAGATGTTCGAGCCAACGTCGCCCCGGAGAAGACCCGAGCACGAGGGTCCTGCGGGATGCTGACTAAGATGGTATAACTTGCTTGTCCTTAGTTCAGACAACCCGGCATGGCAACAATTTAATCTATGACCAGAAAACACCGATAGTATCATTGGATGTCTAAAATTGTGCCACATTCAACGCAGCTTGTTTCGATACAGCTCTGGGCCAGCCTCAGCTGCGTCGCTTTGGCCCATAAATCGTCCAAAGCCCCTGCTCCATTCGCCTGAGGGCTTCCAAGTAATAAAAAAAGGGTTGCTTCGATTTAGTTCAGCTTGTTACCTGTGCCCTCACACAGTAACGAAGCGTTTGTGCTCATCGACAGTGAAGTCGTTTGGTGCGAGCATCTTGGCGCAGTGCTGTATCTGGTAATGGGAACACCGATCCACCGCTGAATGTAAAATATGCAGTGATCTGAGATGGAGAACAGGCAAGAGAAATTTGTAGGACGCTGTACGCTATGAGTCCGGTAATACAGGGGTGGAAAAGAATGCACGGGTATAGCCACCCCGCGCTCAAACGCCATGTACAAGAACGAAACGACTTTGTGTGCAGTATGTCTTTGAGATGGAAAGGAAATGGGTATATGCAGGATTGGATGCTACATGACAATGCAGCATTTGCCCTTCTTCTCGGGCATGTCTTCAGTCGGCTCTGGAAGTCGGGTGGTCTTTGTTTTCTCGCTGGGAGTGCGCTTGACTGATGCTGGCTGTGGCGAAGGCACACGGGGGCTTTGAGGGATGGTTGGTGTGAGCTTGAAATGAGGCTGCTCGACTGCTGGAGACTTGTCGGCAATAGGCTCCAGCTTTTCATCTGCAGGTGAAGTTTGCTTCTCTGAGCTTGGAAGAGGCCACTGATCATTCTGCCTTTCCTTCTCGAGCGCGATAGGATCGATCTGCGACAGACGCTGTCCATCAATTTCCTCAGTGTTGAGCAATCGGAAGTCTGTGTCGTACATAGACCCAACTCGGCCCTCGTTCTCCCACTGCTCTTGCTGCATCCGCTTTGCGTGTGTGGGAATGATCTGCTGGTCTTGCGGAAGGCGAGGGTCAGGTTTGTACATGGTCGCAATCCAGGGTGCCTCTCCCTCAGGTCGATGACCGGTAGTTGGACGGGACACGCCGTTCCCACTCGTTCCGGGCCTTTTGTTTGTGCCAGAAACTTGCCTCGACTTGGATTGAGTCCGTGATGTGGTGCTGGTCTTTCTTGTCGCAGCCGCCGACTTGCCTGGTGTTTTCGCTTTGATAGACGATTTCGGAGGTTGTTTCATGGAGGACGTACTCGCGGAGGAGGAGTTGTTGCGGACGTGACCATGCTTCCTCTCGTCCACAAAGTCGTCGAGCAGTACCTGGCTTCCTATGCTCCCGCTGCGTACCCGTGCACCAGCAGCAGCAATGTCCCCAGTCCAGTTCGTACTGCTTGTTCGCGATCTTGGCAAAGGCGCATCTCGATCGGCCACCGCTGCTGGTACGGGTATTCCACTCGTTTTCGGGAGAGGAATGCGGGACGTACTTGGCCTCACAGTGTGATTCGTTCGCGACGGTGGCTGCATCTCCGGTGCAGGACCATCGCTACCCGTTGGACTCCATGCGTGATAGTGTTGATCGGCCAAGGCCTCCTCGTCTTTGGCAGGTATAGGGGACACTATACGTCTTTCGTAGCGCTCGTCGCCATTCTGGAAACCGTCCGTCAGGTCGGAGTTGGTGCGGTCGCGTGCTCTTCGTGAAGCGCTCTGTGATCGGCTGTTCGATCTGCTTGTGCGCCCCACTCTGAAACCGGCCTCCTCCATTTCCCTGATCTCAATTTCCTTCAGCTTGTCTCGATGTATCCAGTTGCTCTGGTCGGCCTCAGGATCGACGGGACTGCCGGACGGAGACTTCTTCGCACCACGGCCCCTAACTGACGCTGGAGGCCCCATCTTGCCTTTGGTGTTGCTCTTAACGTACATGCCATCCTGATCGCCGCTGGGGATCACATCACGGCTTGTCTTCTTGTGCAGAGAGCCTGCGCGTGATGAAGCCTGATACACTCTGTCATCGTCGTACTGGCCTTGCGACTCCCATGTGGTCGAGTGGACGGGCTTTGCGAGGCCGTTGGCTTGCGAGGTGTGCGGTTGACGGTTGGCGTGAGAGTACGCGGGCGCTGAGTTGCCGGACATGAAGGCTTCCTGGTCGTATGACTGTCTCTGCAACTGCTGTCAGCAAGATCTCATGCTGTTTGTATGAGCACATGCATGGAACTCTAGCTTGGGCAGCCATGGACTGGGTTCGCGCTACTGTCATGCAACATTGACAAGCTGCAGTAGTGCCAGTAGCGGCGATTTCTGACCCAAAAACCATGCGTCACAGTGACACAAAAGGAGGAGGAAGAGAGGACAAACGCACCGAACCGTCGAGTGGCACAGCAAACTCCCACGATGCTCCAGCGCCGTGTGAGCTGCTGGGTGGTGTCAACTGTTGTACTGGGGCGTGTTGACGCGACGACGCAAGGGCTGCCATAGGATGTGCTGCTGCAAGATGCGGTCAGGGGAGCAGTGCAGCGATCACAGCTCTCCCGGACGAAGGAGTCTTCAAGGGCGAGTCAGGTGCTGATTGCGATGACGACGTTCGTGAATTGTTTGAAGTACGGGGAAAAGGCGAGGCGCCTATCTGGGATGAGGAGTATAAGGAACGACGTGCTCGCAACCGCCGCAGGGACGAGAGAGACGCTTGGAGAGTCGACAGAAAGACGGCCCCGTTGGTGAGGCGCGCGGAGGATTATGAGGAGGGGGTTGCATGCACGAGGGCGGGAAGCAGGCCAATTCCCTGCAGGTGCTGGTCGCGCAAATTAGGAATTAGGAAAAACAAAATGCAAGAGTAAAGAGACAAAAGCGAATGATAGCGACCGAACGACACTGCAGCGCACTCTGCCCTGCGTCCAGTAGCTGAGTTTGCCTCGTGAGACCTGCGAGCTGTCGACGCGAAGGACTTGTTTGGCGGGCGAGAAGGGAGGCAGCTCGAGGGCCTGGAGCGCTGCGATTCGTGTTTAGCTCAAAGATACCTTGCTTAATTTCGGCATGCAGCCCTGCACATGCACCACGGCGAAAAGGGCACGATCATCGCTCCTTGAAGCCAGAATGCGGACATCGCTGTGCCTGGAGGCGCTGCAGAAGGTCTGCCGGAACAAGAAACGACACGCAGCTGCTTCTGGTACCCTGGCAATCCGTTTTGATTGTCACAACACGTCTTGCACACCTGCTGCTCTGTGCATGTTTGCATAACCGTCGCCTTAAGCTCCATTCTCTTGAGTCATACCCGATCTATACGAACGGGTTTCTGGTAGCTCGTGTTCCCACTCGTCAGCGGCTCGGTCCTTGACAGACGTTTAGGGTTGGCCGGCGACTGTACCGTGTACGGTGATTTTGGTGATCTGTACGTGACCTGTACAAATAAATTTTACTGTACCGTACAGATAAAATCTTGGCAATTTGTCAGCAGAAGTACTAGTAAAAATAGGGATCTGTATCTCGGATAACTTGCCTTATTTAACGAACTACGCTATAAATAGACGCCAAGAAATCACATAATCACGTACTGTACGACTGTACGATTTAGTACATGTACAGAGTTTTGCCGAATTCACCGTACAGAGCCATCCCTACAGACGTTTGAAGGCTGGACCGCTTTTGGTGCATTGCCGGTGCCCTTGAAGAGCACGGCTGCCAAAGAACTTCTCCTGTGCCCAATAAGGAGACTTTCTATGCAAAACATCAGCATCGCGAGATTGAACAGAACCTGGGCTGATTCCGACTATCATGGAGCGACTGGAAAGCATTGAGAAAGGAATCCACAACGCTACAATTGAAGAGTTGGCCGCAGAGCGTACTCGTTAGCTGCGTAGGCGTTGTTCCTCCGCATGCACCCTCGTGTATTGATTCCTATCACTGCAGAGTTGCGCACTTCGAAAGTTTAATCTCACGACCAGCGCACCTAGGAACAATATGTCTCCCTTCGGTTCGAGACTGGTGAAGATTGAGAGGCTGCAAAAGAGAAAATTGTGCGCTGATTCACCAAATCAGGTTCGAGGGCAGGCTCTACAGGGTCGATATAGCCAGATGGTTCACACGCCTCGAAATGCTTTGTGGGACCACATCGACGGTCTTCTCTATCACGTCCGGCTTCTTAAGATTTTGGGATTAATGATGGGCAACAGCCACAAGACCCAGCTCGATGCCCTCTTCAGGCGAGCTAGCGAACACGGCTCTCACAATGCAGAAAATGCAATTGCGGCTCCCACTCTCGAACTTTATACGCCTGGATAGCTTCAGCAGGTGCTAGGCCGTGAACTAACGTAGATGTAGTACTTTGCATTCTTTTATCGATTCACTCAACAAAGGTGCCACAGTGAACCTTAAATGCCTGATAGTTTCCACAAAATCTATTTTCAGGATGTACACCCTCATCGACTGCACCAGCACGTAGAGACTATATAGTGCTACAGTCTTCTCCTTTCCGGCTCCGGCTTCGAGTCGGTCTGTTACCTCTCTCCGCTTTGGTTCCCCCCTTCTGGCATAATGCCCTCTGGGCTGTATGTCTTTTTTCGAAGCTTCGAGGGCCGGCGGTGACAGTTGGTCCCTGACAATTTCAAGTTTCCCTGCGAGAACCGGGGTCAGCCTCCAGCTCTTGCCAACTTGGTGGTATTTCCCCAGCACTCGAAGTCATGCTCTACCTAAGTCCTCTTGCCGATTTGCCTAAACGGTGTGCCAGCTTCCACCGAGAGCGGCGTCGCTCGGCTTGCTTGTCGGTAACTCCAGACGGGTTTGACAAGGGTTGAGTCTGGGTCTTGAGTGCAATCTATGAAGGGGTGGCGTGCAGAACAAAGTTGCAGCACGACCTCCTATCCATATTAGCGACGTCTTTGCAGGCGACCGTCAGGACCTAGGTAGAGAACAGCTCAGCAATCGACCTGGCGGAAAATCTTGCATTCCTCTCAGCTTTATAGAAGTGTATGTCCAGCCCAAGTCATCCCATGCCAACAGGGTTATTCAAGTAATTGTGTGTCGCAAAGTCGTCCTCGCGGTTTTCAGCAAGGACGTCGAGTGTACTCAATCGAAGTGTAGGCTGTCCGGCACTCGAAGGGCGTTGACGTGGAAGGAGGGGATGTGGACGGCTCGTTGTC
Source organism: Lizonia empirigonia (assembly GCA_009982855.1). Classification (NCBI taxonomy): domain Eukaryota; kingdom Fungi; phylum Ascomycota; class Dothideomycetes; family Pseudoperisporiaceae; genus Lizonia; species Lizonia empirigonia. Next base: position 502,946 of record JAADKA010000014.1, on the reverse strand, counting down.
AGATAGCTCGGTGTGTGCTTGTCATCTGGATGGTTAGTCTTGATCAGGGCGGCGTTACATTGAGCGATCTCAGTCAGCTTGTGACTTCAGCAGTCATCACTGTAATGACCCTCTAGTATGATTGCCAACGATTCGCATTTTGGTTGGACCAAGGCCCATCGTGAGGGAGGTTTTCCGGGAAGTCTTTGGCATGATGGTCAAAACTTGCGAACATAGACGGATCCAGGCGCTCGAGGCCATACCGAGCATCAAATTCGCTCAGTTGATGTGAAAAAGATATCGAAACAAGCAGCGCTGCGGTATCCGACAGTAGAAGGTGGTGGGTGTTGTTACCACGGCGAGGGAGACATCAGTAAGGTTTCGTAGTAGCTCATCCCGTACAGAGGAGGAGGCTGGTGATTCACCGCTTTCGTATTAATCGTGGTCTATTTTTCGAAGACTGGCTCGGGTGGAAGCTCCGCGGGAGTAGCATGAGATATCGTGTGACTTGCAGCAGAGCGGTAAATGAAACCACCTGCAGTCTTGCGTCGAGCAAAAAGGGCGGCTTACCCCTCTAAGGCCCAGGGCGGTAGAAGCACTCGGATCAGTCAGTGCACTTCGATATTGTGACCACGACGACATGCATGAAGACAGAGGGGCAAATTGGGTGCAAATGGAGACCTTGAACACGGTCTTTCATGATGCAGAGAAAGTGGGTTATCCCCTAGATGGCGGGAAACTGCCTTCGGTAATTGACCAAATCAAGATACGCCTTGGCGGCCACAAATTAAGTCACGTGTAAACCAAAATCACCCAATCAGAACCAGCGATTGGTTTAGGGTTAACATGTGATCTAATTTGTAAGCGCCAAGTTGTACTCTGATTTGCTTAATTACCGAAGGCAGTTTCCCGCCATCTAGGGGATAGCTCGAGCCACCTACGAAAATCAGCTATGCATCAGATATCACACAAGCAGAAGCGGGGTGCTAAAATAATAGTTAAAGGTCTTCTATACATAAAAGGAGATTATTAAATATATTCTGCAAACAAAATAGGTTAAAATAGGCCTATAGAGGCTCTGTTAATTCATTCTATCTCATGTTAACGATGCTCGGTGGCTTGAGCTTATAGCCCATCATGAAAGACGGTGTACATGTTCTGGGTGGAGAATTGGGATGGCAATAGAGTGGAGTACATGCAAGTGGGGCTATGATGTTAGTTGTTTTTGGAATACCCCGCCATCCGCCAAAACTTTTTGTGCTCTTAGGGAAGGTTTGGTAGGGAGCTTTGAGAGATCTGAGCCATCAAGTTGTGACTGAATAAAGAATCCTGCAAGCAGAGTGCGTGCAGTCACCACCCTTCGGGCTATGACTCACGCTCAAGTCAAAGCCTCTGTGATGCAAATGGCACTGCACTGTCCAACAATCGCATGAGGAAGCTGCGGCTGTGGCGAGTCAGGTGCAGGCGGTAGCGCAAGGCAGATCTCGGGCAGCCAATCAATGAATGTGGTTTTGCCTCTTCGCGCTCCAGGTGAGAGAGGGGCCCTGCAAGGCTTTGGGCGTTGCTGTGGAAAATTTGCGTCGCTCGACGTAGCGACGTAACAGCCCTAGCGTCACTTGGCTTGGCGGCTGGCTGCCCCTCCGTTATAATCTCTTCCACGCCCGTCCCCTCTCATTTTCATCGTCTCTCACACCATACACGAGCTGTATATCTGGTAAGCCACCGATGTTCACCTCCATTACCTTCACATTAGCTAATACATTTACTGCAGAGAAATTAAACTTTCCCCTCAACTTTCAACTTACAATACACAACCGCCACCATGGGGTAAGCACCTCCCAGCCTCTAGGTGTCGAGTAGCAGTCCCTGCCTATTCGATGCATTCCACATGCAGCATACTAACAGCTGTCGCAGTAAGGAGAAGACTCACATCAACGTCGTCGTTATCGGCCACGTCGACTCCGGCAAGTCGACCACCACCGGCCGTAAGCATTCCTTTCCGAACGATTGCGGGGTACATCAACTCACAATGGAACAGACTTGATCTACAAGTGCGGTGGTATTGACAAGCGTACCATTGAGAAGTTCGAGAAGGTAAGGCACACTTTTTTTTTTTCCTGTGGCAACATCACACGCATTTGCAGTCTTTGAACGAGTGGCCTTTTTCTGGGCTTATCGTTCATTGAGGGGCATTTTTGGTGGGGTTGTGCGAGCTTTTCGCGCGCGCACGCTAGTGCGTTTGGGGCGCTCGCCAACTTCAACACCATGCCCCACATTGCATTTTGCATCGCGAGCTTTTGGACTTCGGTCGACGGCTGCAACACCTTTCGCCATGTCATTATCAGTCTTCATAATGCTAACAACCATCACAGGAAGCCGCCGAACTCGGTAAGGGTTCCTTCAAGTACGCATGGGTTCTTGACAAGCTCAAGGCCGAGCGTGAGCGTGGTATCACCATCGATATCGCTCTCTGGAAGTTCGAGACCCCCAAGTACTACGTCACTGTCATTGATGCTCCCGGTCACCGCGATTTCATCAAGAACATGATCACTGGTACTTCCCAGGCCGATTGCGCTATTCTCATCATTGCCGCCGGTACTGGTGAGTTCGAGGCTGGTATCTCCAAGGATGGCCAGACCCGTGAGCACGCTCTCCTCGCCTACACCCTCGGTGTCAAGCAGCTCATCGTTGCCATCAACAAGATGGACACCACCAAGTGGTCCGAGTCCCGTTTCCAGGAGATCATCAAGGAGACCTCCAACTTCATCAAGAAGGTCGGCTACAACCCCAAGCACGTTCCTTTCGTGCCCATCTCCGGTTTCAACGGTGACAACATGATCGAGGCTTCCCCCAACTGCCCCTGGTACAAGGGTTGGGAGAAGGAGACCAAGTCCAAGTCCACTGGTAAGACCCTCCTCGAGGCCATCGATGCCATCGATATCCCCACCCGTCCCACCGACAAGCCCCTCCGCCTGCCCCTTCAGGATGTCTACAAGATTGGCGGTATTGGCACGGTTCCCGTCGGTCGTGTCGAGACCGGTATCATCAAGGCCGGTATGGTCGTGACCTTCGCCCCCGCTGGTGTCACCACTGAGGTCAAGTCCGTCGAGATGCACCACGAGCAGCTCGTTGAGGGTGTCCCCGGTGACAACGTCGGTTTCAACGTCAAGAACGTCTCCGTCAAGGAGATCCGTCGTGGCAACGTTGCCGGTGACTCCAAGCAGGACCCCCCTAAGGGTGCTGAGTCCTTCAACGCCCAGGTCATCGTCCTGAACCACCCTGGTCAGGTCGGTGCTGGTTACGCCCCAGTCCTCGACTGCCACACTGCCCACATTGCTTGCAAGTTCTCCGAGCTCCTCGAGAAGATTGACCGCCGTACCGGAAAGTCTGTTGAGAACAGCCCCAAGTTCATCAAGTCTGGTGACGCCGCCATCGTCAAGATGATTCCCTCCAAGCCCATGTGCGTTGAGGCTTTCACTGACTACCCCCCTCTCGGTCGTTTCGCCGTCCGTGACATGCGTCAGACCGTTGCCGTCGGTGTTATCAAGTCCGTTGTCAAGGCCGACAAGGCTGGCAAGGTCACCAAGGCTGCCCAGAAGGCTTCCAAGAAATAAGCGATCACTTCTTCGGTCGTTTGTTTCTTTCTCATATTCTCTAGATACCTGGTTCTGGGGATGCGGGGTGGCTTCGGAAAAGCTATGATGACTTTCATGCATTACGGTCTGGTGGAATGAGGCGAGTTCTACCGTAGATCTCATAATGATTGAATGAAAATGGATGGACACATAACCACTTTTTTTGCTCTTAGTGAAGCTGTGATGTATGTTCTTGATTTTCTTTGTGGCAATTTGCCGATCCGGCCCCTCACTGTTCGTTGTTGGTTCATCCCTATGCACTTGGTCTGTGAGCGTGTCCCCACGCGACGGGTTGAGGGACTTGTCAGCGCAAATAAGATGCGACGCCTGTGATATACTCCCTGCCGCATGTCACTAGATGCGGGATGCGATGCTGCTGTGACTGGTACATGATCCTTGTTGCCACATGGTTCTCGTGGATGGAGTTGTGAATGTGTCCGTTCTTGAGCGCTGGATCGATTCGGCCTAGTACGGTCGCTCTTTCCCTGACCGACATAAATCTGCATCACACTCTTCAGTCGCACACGTCTCTTTTGCAACAAGCAATGTCAGCGGACCTTTTCGCGGAATTTAGCACAGATTCGAACACGAACCAGGCTCACCAGTCGAATGCTACTGTCAATCCGCAGCCTGTATCTACATTCAGCTTTTTCGATGACTTGAACAGCCAGGCGCCAGCCACCACGGTCCCTCAACGAAAGCCACCTGCGTTCACACAGTCCTTCGGGCATGGCAGTTCTCTTCCAGCACAAGCATTAACTGAAGACGATACTGACGATTGGGGCGATTTTGAGGGAGGTACAAGCTCTGCTGACCAGGCTCCGCCTGCGCAACACGGCCCGTTTGCATCCACATCGACCCAGCAACCTCTGCAGCGGACTTGGACAGTTCAATCATCGGCACATGATCCATTCAGTTCCCAGCCTGATTATTTGCCCCAGACATCGCAAGAGTCATGGACAAAAGCACCGATCGTCAAGGCGAAGAAGCCTACAGACTCGAGAGTGCTATTTGATGCCGAAGAAGATCTGGAAGACGAAGACGAATTTGGCGATTTTGAAGATTCTCAGTCGAAGCACGTCACACCAGCACCGGCGGCACCATTAAGAAGCTCTTCAGCAATAGTCGACCTGCTTGGAGACCTGGACGTATCACAAGCTAAGCCTTTCGTACCCAGTGAGAAAAGCAAAGAGGTGAGCAAGCCCAGCTCGAAAGCTAAATCAACAACAAAAAAAGACACTGTTGGAAGACCCAACATTGCTTCACATCCCAAACAGCCTAGGCCTGCACCTGCGTCAACACCACAAGTTGCGGACGACAGCTGGGACACATTTGACGACTGGGAGGCCTCAATACGCATAGCCGCTACGAACAAGCTAGAAGCCACCAAGATCACTCCCAACCCAACTAGCTCAGCATCAGCACCCATCTTATCCCTTGCAATTGATGATGTACAGCCCGGGGAACAGCCACCCACCAATGTCCCACCACCTGGTATCTTACTTTCACTATTTCCATCATTCTTTGCGGATGCACAGGAAAAGTTATTCAAGCCTATGGCTGCACAAACATTACCAATGAGGAACAAGCTTCTTGCTGAACCAGGCACTATTGCCTATCTTCAAGGTTACCTCATGTTGGCGTCTGTTGCGGCACACATTATCGCAGGTCGCAAACTACGATGGAAGCGAGATCAGCATCTCTCACAAGGCATGCGAATTGGTCCTGCGTCATCTCGAGCCACGTCTGGCATGAAGCTCACGGGTATTGACAAGGGCGAAAACTTGAAGGAAGAGAGGGAAGCCTTGGATGTTGTGAGGTTATGGAAAAATCAGATCGGAAGGCTGAGACATGTGATCTCGGGTGTGAATCAGATCAAAGCTGGTACCCTGGGCGCTGCACCTGACCTGCAGGAGATGATGCCTGTCAGGACGCTGAAACAATCGGAAGGTGGTGTTCCTGCGCGACAACCTTGTATGATGTGTGGTCTGAAGAGAGACGAGAGGGTCGGTGCAGCAGACCTGATGGTCGAAGACAGCTTTGGAGAGTGGTGGGTAGAGCAAGTCAACATGCATCGAGGTTCGTCTCCTTCGCTGCAACCCGAAGCAACATGACTAAAGCCATTTCTAGGATGTAGAAACTTTTGGAATGAACACAAGGACAAGCTCAGACAACGCTGACATGCTCGATTTAAGCATGAGCAGATGTCTTGGCATTTCATGCAGTTCGGCACGTAGATAGTCTGGGTGCTCACCCACGGTGGAAGCCCCGATCAATAATCGAGATTTGTATTCGCGAGATGAACGCATACATATGAACATGGAAGGAAGTTGAGTTGCATCCAGTCTTGAAGACGTTGGCAACAGCTCCTTCGCGATGCGTTTGTCCGAGATGCGCCCGATGGGCCGTATTGTATTGTGCCATTGAAGGCATCGGGCAAATTCACGGGTGGCATGTGCTTCAGGGCTCAATGCTCACGTCAACACTTGAACAGCAAATGGCGTTTTGTCACGGTAACTGGAGGATGCGCTGACAAGGAAAATATGGTGCTGTAGACGTGGATGCCTGCAGGCTGTGTCATGTCGGCGTGCTGGCTTGAAGATGTGTCGATGCAGAGAGCTTGGTACAAAAGTACCGGTAGCGTGAGCCTCTCTGCCGCGGGACTAGAGGTGCAACTCAAATAGATACTCCGCATCGAGTCGCATCCTGTGCCACGGGTTACAGCCGCAGCCACCGTCACGCAGCCATCGCAGCCCGTCTCAACCTTCAGATCTGAGCACTCGTCCCCCCGCATTCGCATGTCCCACCACGAACCGTTTTGTGCCCTGTACCAAGTGCCACCACCACCGCGACGCACCTTTCCTGCGTACGGCGAGCACTGTCTGTTCGGATAGCAGCCCTCATCCTGCCTGTAGTAGTAAATTGCTCTGCCCGCGTTAACCGATGCGCAGGCCACAGGATGGTAAGTAAGACCACCCGTCCTGTCATGCACCACCACATGCAGCTGTCTTACGGCCGGCGCGCGTGCAGTGCGCGGGGGAGCTTGACCGCTCTCCGCCGTGAGAATGGGTGCCTGGAGCTGCTGCGCCCACTGCGTTGATTGGGTTCCACTGCCCGCTGCTGCGCGTGTGCTTGACGAGTCTCTTCCTCGATTATTGCTTGCTCTGCTGCTGTTGCCCGCTCTGCACCTGTTCTGCACGCCTACATGTACTCGACCGCTGACTGCTCAACCCCTCCAGGCTCTCTACCAGAAGAAGCCCACTTCGATGCCCTGTCCACGGCCGACCATGCCTCGCTCGTCAAGAACAAGAGCATGTCGAATCTACTCTCACACGCCATCCCAGCCCCGCCTATGATGGAGACGGCAAAACGCATGAGCTTCGACGCCGGCCAGCTCGACCGTATGACAAGGTCGCCCATTGTCCCCGAGCACGAGCATGGCTTGGGAGCATCTGGCCTCCGCCGCATTCGCCAGCAGCCGCCCAGGCAACTGCCCCCCGCCCAGCGCAGCACCTCGTTGAACATCAGCACCCCGCCTGTGTCGCGACATGCCTCTGACGCAGCACCGTCGGCGCCAGGATCCCCGACCCTTGCCTTTGGCGAAGATCTCACTCGCTTCCCCTCCGAGTCGCTGCATTCCTTCTCCTTTGCAACACAGTCAGACGAGTTCATCCACAATCGGCAGAATGTCCTGAAGCGCTCGATAGACTTCATGCGCGACAGGCTGGGATGGGCAGCCACGAACCCAGGCATTGCGAACGCGCAGGCCAAGCTCAGCGGGGACCTCGAGGTGCAGAGCATGATGGAGCTGCTGCAGAGAGCGAATCTAATTGGGCAGGACGGCACGGGCGCCCATGGTCTCGGAGCCCTTGGCCCTGTTACAGGACCTGCAGATATGTCGGGCGAGAACCTCTTCGACAAGAGCTTCGAGGTCAAGCGGTCTGCGAGTCCGGAGAGCATGCTCGAGTCTGCACGGCCAGCGGTGCATCGCGCTACGACCACCGGTGTTGCTGACATCAACCGAAAAGACGAGCAAGAAGCACTCAGCAGTCCCACATCCGTCTTCAGCTCCGAAGCCCGAAGCCCTACAACCAAAGAGGCGTCCCTACCTCCGCAACGGCCCAAACGTGCTGCCCTGAAGCGTACATTCACCGACGTCGCCCCGCTCACCATCCAAAGTCAGCTCCATGATGCTTTAGCTAAACCTTACTTGGTGGGCGACCAGGGTCACAACAATTCCGTCATATCACCAAATTCTATCTCGTCGGTGCTACCGAGCTTCCACAGCGTACAAGGCCCCCTTTCTGCAGGTCCTGCACCTCACGGTCACGGAACACGACACGCTGCAGCTGCGCAGGCTATTTTCACCACTGAGGCGCACCCACCGTGGACAATCACATCTGCAAACGACCTGGCATGCTTGGTGTTCGGCGTGACAAGAGCGGAAGTCCGTAAATTGGGCATTCTGGAAGTCGTGCGAGAGGATCGGCGGTCATGGCTCGAGAACAAGCTCAAGAATCCCCATGTAGCCTCCAAAGCGCAGGCCGCTGCGCTGGCGCCGACAACTAATCTCAAGGTTGGAAGTGGGCTTACAGCTCGACTGCTAAGCAAACCTCCATCACGAACGACAGCTGCAAGGAAGGCAAAGACAGATGATGGCAGTGGTTCATCGTACTACAACGCCAAAAAGACAGGAAAGCTCAATCATGAGTCAAAGGGGTCAAGAGGCGTGTTGCTGTGTGGCGATGTGATCCCAATACAGAAGCGCAACGGTGCTACTGGTGCGGCAAGCTTGTGGGTCAAGGAAAAGCGGGGTGGCTTGATCTGGGTGCTTGAGGAGATTGCTGAGGACGTTGTCTTTATTAACGTCGACGAAGTAGGCTGTGTTTCCAAGGGCTGGGGCGCAACAGAAGCCGTATTTGGGAGCGACCGCTTACGGAGAGGCATGGATATCACACGCCTAATACCGGGGATACCACGCCTGAAGGGGACCAACACTGGCGTACTGGACTACGAAGAGATTGCAAACGTGCGAAGCTACACAGCCCGCACATCGAACAGCATCAACATTCCAGTCACGGTCGAAGCACTGCCAGAGGAGCCCACCTTCCGCGTGTCCAGTTTCCCACACATTGCTGGCATCATTGTTCTGTCCTCTTCCGACCTCACTGTCACGAGCTCGAACTCTGTATTCTCAGAAGCGCTGTTTGGACAACCGCGGCCGGAGAACCTCCATATCAGCAAGCTAATACCCGGTTTCGATAGGATCCTGCACGTCATGACCGATGAAGATAAGATTGAGCTGGTGGACGGCATTGTCATCCCAGAGCACAGCTTCCGTCGTGCACGAGCTCTTCTTGCCATGCGCGAGGGCAGCGCAGACGCTGCGGCAATCTTCTTGAGGCCGAGTGGTCTTCCAGCTGTGCACCGCGATGGATCAGAGATTATGGTCGATGTGCAGATGAGGGTCGTAAAGAGTGACAAAAGACCTCGCTTCGATGAACATGTGATCGAAGAGGAGGATGGCTCAACTCCGGCACCAGTCAAACCAGAATTGGTGTACGCTCTGTGGGTTACCTATTCTAGGCAGCTACATGCTACGAACCACGGGGTCGGACCAGTCACACCACTCATATCACGTCCAGGGACCCCGCCTCACCAGCCTTCGCCCGGACAATCTAATCTCATTATGCCAGAAGAGCCCGACTCTGACCAGTCGAAAGCCAGCACACCACCTGTTTCGTTACTAACGCAGCAACTGCAAGAAGCCGCGAAACCCTTACCTCCGCAGGAGACACCCGCACACGCCATGGCGCCACCCCCTGCACCAATCAAGGAGGATCCAACCAAAAAGAAGACGATCAACGATTTCGTTATTCTTGAAGAAATGGGTCAGGGTGCATACGGTCAAGTCAAGCTTTGCCGGTACAAGAAAAATAGCAGTAACAAGGTTGTCATCAAATATGTCACGAAGCGGCGCATTCTTGTCGACACATGGACTCGAGATCGTAGGCTCGGGACTGTGCCCCTAGAAATTCATGTGCTAGACTTCTTACGGAGGGATGGCTTTCAGCATCCAAACATTGTCGAGATGGCAGATTTCTTCGAAGACGACGTCAACTACTACATCGAGATGGTGCCACATGGACTCCCCGGCATGGATCTCTTCGACTATATCGAACTTCGCGTCAACATGGAAGAGAAAGAGTGTCGCAAGATCTTCGTCCAGGTCGCCGAAGCAGTGCACTTCCTACACACCAAAGCCAAAGTCGTGCACCGCGATATCAAGGACGAAAACGTCGTCTTGGACGGCGAGGGCAACATCAAGCTCATTGACTTCGGAAGCGCAGCGTACATCAAGAGCGGGCCTTTTGACGTCTTCGTCGGCACTATCGGTACGTCAATCTTTCTTCCAGTGTTCATTGCACATACTGACACGATCTAGACTACGCTGCTCCAGAGGTCCTTGCCGGCCGCGCCTACCGCGGCAAAGAACAAGACGTGTGGGCTCTCGGCATCTTGCTATACACAATCATCTACAAGGAAAACCCCTTCTACTCAATTGACGAGATCATGGATCACGATCTGCGCGTTCCATGGGTAATGAGCGAAGAAAGCATTGACTTGGTAAGGTTGATGCTGGATCGTGATGTTGAGAAGAGGATCACAATCAGCCAGGTATTGGAGCACCCGTGGTGCGCTGGCGGCAACGGGGACGCGGATGGAAGCTTGAGATAAGAGGCGACTGAGCTGAGGTAACGAAGCATAGACTGGAGATCAAGCGACGAATCATTGTTCTGATCAGCGTACAACTTATAGAAGCCATCTGGCACAGCAATTGCACTGGACACGATGCGACGGCTTGGATGAGTGGAAGGTTGGGATCTGCATATAGAGCGATATAATGAGGATGGTTGTGTTTGGGCACGATCTGGTTTTGCATAGCGACGCGTTTGTTGCTTCCTGCTACAATTCTGTATTGGAGCAGCTGGCTGGCTGCTTATTCTTTCATTATATCATGGGTATACTAGGTAGGAGGGCGGGCTGGCATGATGGTGGTGTGGATAAAATGAATACCCAACATATCTATTTTTTGAGCTTTACTTCAACGCCCTGGTCTTTTGGCTAGCACTCGGCCTCGTGGGGAATATGTGCACATTTACATCCCCTACTGTTTCGATAGAGTGAATGTGGCGGTGCGTTGTTTGAGCGTTCTGATTGGTCATGTTCCTTTACACGCCACGCGCAAACTCGCTCTTACCTTGTACTATAAGCTACGCCCTTTCCACAACCATCCCCACATCGACTCATCTCGACTCACACATTTGCACTCTTTATATCAGCCCGTTAGATCGAAGTTATAAATTCCGGGCTCCACAACAGCAATCCACCAGCTACAAAATTTCTCACCTGTTTAGACGAGCATCAAAGAGATGGCACGAGGCGGTCGCGGCGGGGGGAGTCGCAATCCCGCAAACCAATCTCGCGAGGTGCAAGTATCCCGCAAAGTCAGCTGGCTGCTGCGGCACGGCGCGAGCTCCGAAGGGCTGAAGCTGGGCAAGGCAGGCTACGTGGGCGTCGCTGAAGCGCTGAATACGCGCGCCCTCAAGAGCCTGAACATCACCTTCGAGGAACTGCGCGACGTGGTGCACAAAAACGATAAGCAGCGCTTCTCCATGATCCGCGCTGACGCACTCGACTACCCCGAGGCCGCAAACGCGAGTCCAACAGCCCCCGCCGCCGTGTCCGATGATGAGTGGACAAGCGCAAATCCAAACGACTACCTCATCCGCGCCAACCAGGGCCACAGCATCAGCGTCGACACCGCAGGCCTCCTGACCCCGATCACGCCGGACGCGGGCAACGTCCCCGCCACCGTCGTTCACGGCACCGACGAGCGCGCCTGGGCCCTCATTCTCAAGGCCGGCGGCCTCAGACGCATGACCAGGACGCACATGCATTTTGCGTCCGGCCTGCCCGCGGGCTTCAAACCGCTCCCGTCCGCTGCGTCGCAGGCCACGGGGGAGGCGGAGACGCAGGACGCGCCGGTGATTAGCGGTATGCGTCTGTCCTCCACGGTGCTGATTTACATTGACATCAACGCTGCGCTGGCGGCGGGTATCAAGTTCTTTGTGAGCGAGAATGGGGTTGTGTTGACGGAGGGGAAGGACGATGGGGTTCTGCCGTATGAGTTCTTTGAGCGTGTTGAGAGTAGGAAGGGCGGTGGGGTGCTCATGAGTGGCGGTAAACTGCCTGAAGGCGTGCAGGTTGATGTAGAGGAGTGGGAGAAGGAGATGCAGAACGTGCGTGGCAAGAGGGGTGGGAGAGGGGGACGAGGTGGACGAGGTGGTGGGAGAGGAGGAAGGGCAAAGGCGAATGATGATGAGCGGGAACCCATGCCTGGTGTCGAGTGAATAACGAGAGCCGTATGCTTATGCACATCACACTGTAATATGTAGTAAATCCGAGAGCAACATATGCTCTTCATTATGGCGACTTGATATCTTTCATGGGCCTGGGTATCCTATCTCCTCCCTGCTGTCATCGACGACTCGTCCGTATCTGTCTCGTAATTAGTACAGCACCACAGAACATCAAAAGGGGACTACTCACTCCAATAGTAGCCTAAAGAACCATGTCTCGAAATCCGCGTTCCTCAACACCTTATCATGCCACTCGGTGCTCCTCTCCGCGATCTCCCTCGCCTTCTTTTCGCCCAAGCTCTCTCCATTCCCACTCTTATCGGCCATCTTCTCTTTTCCCCTCCCACCAACCTCACTCACATCACTCCTGTCCCCGCTGAACCAGCGCACAAGATCAAGATGCTCATCGCCTCTGAAACTCAAGGGAATATAGTGCACCCACGGCTTCAGCCACTCGGCATGCCACTCCCTGAACAGGGACATCTTGTACGTGAGACTGCGGCTCTTTAGGAAGCTGTAAAAACGCCCGGAGAAGGCGTTTCCATCCATATCAAGCAAATGCTTGTAGTACCACGCATCCTGGCCATCTACGCGTTCGACGACTTTGAAGAACTCTTTCTGTGCGTCACAGTCGCCCGGGTCGCATTGGCCGACGTGGCTGAACTTAACGTCGATGAGGTGGTGCAGGGCTCTACGGTCGATATCTTGGACAGAGTAGATTGGGTCAGGCGAGGTGCCAGGGGTGACCAGGATCTGGACTTTGTCGGGAGCGTTGAGGCGCTGGACAATGTGTTGGCGGTGCTGGCGTCTCCAGCCACCATTGCGACTGAAACCGCCAGTTGTGGAGCCGCGCCAGTATAGGCTGTTCGTCTTGTTTGCCCAGGTGGTGTCGTGGCTTCGATCGTAACCTACTTTGCCGAACCAGTACCAGGGACTGGGGTAGAGGATGTCTTGGAAGCTGGAAATCTTCGATTGAGAGAAGACAGGTGTGAGCTCGTGGATGATGCTAAAGGCGTTAGGGCGCTCAAAGAAGCCAAAGGTCGACGAGAGCGAAGGGGAGTTGCATATGTCAGAAAATGCTGTCGCATTGTAGACGTAATTTAGTGGGCCTGCAGCGTACGAGGTTAGATTGTCGGCGGCAAAGTCTTCGAATGTCTGCGCTTGGCTGCTGGCAGGGCAGGAGAGTCGAGAGTGTGTCCATGTCTGCTGATGAGCGAACCGGTTGAACTTGGTCGTGCTGACTTCATCAAAGCGCTTGCCGTCATTCAGGTCTTTCGGCCGTGTCGAGAAGTTGTTGCGAGGAGAAGAGTTCTTCGCAGCGCGAGGTAAAACCTCGTCCTGGGCTCTGGCAATCATGGATGACAGTAAATCGTTCGGTACCACAACTCGAGGTTCGTCGTGGATGTTGAAGCCCAGGTCCATATCTGGGAGATACGCAACAAAGTCCTTCATCATGCCAGTCGTGGCTTGCTGCTGCCACTCGTCGCCATTCCCAATGGACACCACCTCGCCATTCCGTATAGCCACGGCGATCATAGCACTGTCTTCGTGGCCTATTGCATTCTTGATGCGGGACCGAATGGTCTCCGGTTTGAGCGCCCAGAACGGTAACAACATTTGATTGATCATATCGAACTCATCGATCATAACAACATTGCGACGCTGCGCAAACTCGAACCACTTGTCAAAGTGTGGAGGGGGTGCTATTCCGTTCCTCCGCCGGTATTCGCGTATGGCTTGGTCGAGAGACTTCGACTGCCTCTGAAGCGTGTGCTGGAATTCCGTTTCGGCAGCATTGATTAGCTGCGCTGCTGGGTGTCCACGTTTCAGGTCGACCGGGATGGAAGTGAGGGGTGTCTCCGTTGGTTGGATCTTGAAGGTAGATGGGACTCTGGGTGAGAAACTGTAATACTGTGCTCCAAATGCATGCCGAACCAGCAGCACGCTAATGGATAGTGCCGTAACTCCGAACAAGAAGCGTCTAATGCGTATGGAAGTCCGGAGTCCGATGAAACTATTCGGAGACGAGGCGCCGTAGAGATACAAAAGGGCAGAAATTCCGTAGATGATGGTAAACCATACGCCTGAAAAGGTGGTTGCAAATTTCAGCTGTGCGCAAATGCAAGAGAACAAGGCCCAGAGGGAGACGGGGACAGCACCTTGTCGCGAGAGCTGTTCGTTTGATTAGCAGACGCTCAAGCAATACGGCAGTGTTATGCATAACCAGACTAAGGAATTCCATGGACTTACGATAAGAAACATGAACAGGTTCAACACAGCGTTAACAACGACCATGAAGAGTACCTGGCGGACGGTTCTGAAGTCGTGCACCGTTTTCCAGTCGCGGTCAAACTCTCGGTAGAGAGGTTCCCAGGTCGCGGCACCAGGAGCAACCGAGGGCTCGATCATGAAGGTCGCAATGCCGCATATGACTGTCATGGCAGCAGCAATGTCTCTCAGAGCCGCGAGGTCCTGGGCTTTGCGGCTGCTGGTGATGGAAACTCGCTGCGAGAAGGAACCGTCTGCAGACACAAGTCCTCTAGTGCCGCCCTCGCTGTCGTCCTTGGTGCCTCGCACCGCAACTTCGAGCATGACCAGGCCTGATGCTGCGAAGATGGCGCTGCTTATCCCGAGCGCAGAGGTCGTCGAGGTGACGTATACTCCCAGGGCGGCACTGGCAGCGATGGTGAGCGTGACCAGCAGGTCAAAGGGTCTCTTGCTTGACGGCTTCTCGGAAGCATTGTTCGAGTCGGTCGAGTCGCCGCGGGCATATGTAGGGAGGGTGAAATGTCTGGAGAGGAGCTCATTCTCCGAGATCAAGACGGCGAACAGTGGAAGGAGCCACTGTGTCGTGTTAGTAGCCGCTCTGTCTCTTCAGCGGTGGCTACAATCGCTACCTTTGTCGCCCTGATGCCATCTTTATCGCAGGCAGCCCTGTCGCACACGTCGGCCAGGGCCAGCAATGCACCGGCAAGCCAGCTGGTGCTCTTTCTTCTGCTGCCGCTGTTTGAAATCAGCCCCACCCGGATTACCAGCGGCACCCATAGGATTGCCCAGGAGGCTGATGTCACGAGCAGCGAGTGCTGGACCGGGCTGTTGACGCTTGCAACAGCCCCTAGGACGGTGAACAGTAGCGGAGCGAGCAGCAGGTGATGCTTGGCGGCATTGTCGGCGATGTGAGACACGACCGGGTGCATTGGGACAGGGACTCGAGGGTAGACTACGGCCCGTGGGAAGGCATGGGTTCGTTCGTCGTGCGCGTTGTGAGGGCCCAACTCGGGGCGCGTCAACGGGAAGGAGCGATCGTCAGGGCCAGGGTCGCTAATTAAGCCAGTTACGCCATGCTCAACGGTGCGCCTAAGGGCACACGCAACCTCAATTCTCCTTCACGACCCTGCATGTCTTTCTCCATGTAGACGCCAATTCTATCCAACGCTGTTGAGACCTGCACAATTACTCTGGACAGCGTTTGGTGCTTATGCTCCTTGCGGGGTTGAGAGTGCAATTCACATAGGTCCGCTTTTAACCTCCTACTAACACCGCAGGCAACAGCACATCTATATAATAACGTATTCCATCAGCGAGTGGCGCGCATCAGCGAGTGTCGCAGAATTCTCTTGGCAACCACCATCTACCTTCAACACAACATGTCTTCATCAAACAACGTGAACTCAGTCTATCATGAAGGTGCAGTTGAACTTGCACTTGCAGCTTTCCAATCTGGCCAATTCCGAACGCAAAAAGCTGCTGCTGACGCCTTCAACGTTCGCCCAAGGACCCTCAACCGACGCGTACAAGGAATTTCTGCACGACGCGATTGCACCCCCAACAACCAAAAGCTTACTGCGACTGAAGAGAAGACAATTGTCCGATATATCCTCGACCTTGACTCACGAGGATTTGCGCCCCGGCTGTGCGAGGTAGCAGATATGGCTGATAAACTACTGGGTGTACGTGGTGGTGAGCCAGTTGGCAAATGCTGGGCTGAGAGATTCGTAACGCGATCAGATGAGCTCAAGATGGCGTTCAATCGAGCAAAGGATCACCAGAGAATATTCCAGGAGGACCCAGAGATAATTAGCGCGTGGTTTAAGCTGGTGGAGGACACCAAAGCCAAGTACGGCATCCACGACGATGACGTGCACAACTTCGATGAGATAGGCTTTCAGATGGGCGTTATTGGCTCAATGAAAGCGGTTACAGGCGCAGAGAGACGTGCTCGACCAAATCTTATTCAGCCAGGCGATCGCGAGTGGGTTACAGTCATCCAGAGTATCTGCGCTGCTGGGTATGCAACCCCACCTTTCATCATCTATAAAGGGCGCGTCCACATCTCTGCCTGGTATGAGGAGGCAGATATCCCGCGTAATTGGAAGGTCTCAGTCTCTGAGAATGGCTGGACTAAGAACGCTCTTGGTCTAGAGTGGTTGAAGCATTTTAACGCGCATACAAAGACGCGCAAGGTGGGGGTGTACAGGCTACTCATTCTAGATGGCCATGAGAGCCATCTCAACCAGGATTTCAAGGACTACTGCCTTGAACACAAGATCCTTACTCTCTGCATGCCACCTCACTCATCGCACATCCTCCAGCCACTCGATGTGGTCTGCTTCTCACCGTTAAAGAGGAGATACTCTGAACGCGTTAGAGTCTTGGCATGTCGACGCGTCTTCCATATCAACAAAGAAGGCTTCTTACCAGCCTTTAAAGACGCGTTTTTCGACGTGTTTACAGAGAAGAACTGTCGAAAGGCTTTTGAGGCATCTGGATTAGTCCCTATCAACGCGCAGATAGTGTTGGATCGCCTTGAAGTGCGGCTGCGTACCCCACCTCCACCTCTACTACAAAAAACGCTATGGCAATCAAAGACACCAAGCAATACGCACGAGTTTAGATCCCAGTCAAAGCTAGTAAGCAACTACTTCACTCAGTCACCTATTACAGCTCAGGCTGGCTTCTCCCAGCTTGTAAAGGGTGCTGAGCTGATGCTTCACCAAAACGCGCTTCTGGCTGCTCGGAACAAAGAGCTTGAAGAACAATTAGCAGTAATCACTAAAAGAAAAACTCGCAAACGGAAGTATATCCAGCAGGGTGGTACTATAGAGTATGGTCAGGCAGCATCTCAGGTAGCTGGAGAGGCTTCTATAACGGCTAGCCGATCGAAGAAGGCTCGTGGTCGTGGTGATCAAGGAACAGCCCAACCAGGTCTACGGCGCTGTGGAAACTGTGGTGGGACTGGGCACAACGCTCGCACGTGCAAAAAGGATACAGAAGAGAATTTTGAATCAGAGTTGAGCTCTATATGCACAGAGCTCTAGGTTGATAGTGATGAAATTGAAGAGTAGTAGAATGAGTTGGTACTGCCAAGAGATTCTGCGACACTCGCTGATGCGCGCCACTCGCTGATAGAATACGTTATGCCTTCGCATGTGCAAAAAGATGCGGACGTAATGATATCACCAACGGACAAACGTCGTTTCCGGACGCCCACGGACGTAGACAAGGGAGCAGCATTAGGAAGCACCGTGCTCACGATATTTGTACAAAAATGTTAGATATAGTAGTTGAGAAGCTCGCCCTTCGATTGCAGTCCATATCCTACCACACCTCGAGCGATTACAAGCACCCTCTCTAAGACATGTCGGTCAAGTTGTAGATCTTCTGGATCTCCTTGAGCTCGCCCTCATGATCAAACTTGAGATCCTTAAGCAGCCCATCCTTGAACCCAAACACCCATCCATGCACAACAGGGAACTCATTCTCCGCATAGCTCAGCTGCACCGCCGCCGTCTTGATAACATTCCTGCACTGCTCCAACACATTCAGCTCAACCAGCCTGTCGTACTTGGCATCCGCGTCCTTGACGCTGTCGAGCTCGTCCTGGTGCAGACGGTATACGTCGCGGATGTTGCGCAGCCAGGGGTTCAAGAGGCCGAGGTCCTGGGGCGTCATGGCGGCCTTGACACCGCCGCAGCCGTAGTGGCCGCAGACGACGATGTGCTTGACTTTGAGGTGGCGCACGGCGTAGTTGACGACCGACATGACGTTGAGGTCGATGTTGTTGACGAGGTTGGCAATGTTGCGGTGGATGAACATCTCGCCTGGGTCGACGCCGGTGAGGGCTTCGGCGGGGATACGCGAGTCGGAGCAGCCTGTATACGCTTGTCAGCAGAGCTCCGTGTCACAGTTGGCAGCCGTGGTTTGGTGGTGTGTAGGGGCTTCGGTGTCGGTTTGAACTTGACTCACCAATCCACAGGTAATCCGGAGCCTGGCCTGCACTCAGGTCTTTGAAGAACTCAGGCTTCTTCTTCTGCATCTCCTCGGCCCACTTCTTGTTGTTCTCAAAGATGCGGTCATGGCTCTGCTGGAGGTACTTCTTGACCTCCTGCGTGGTCTGGGGATCCTCCTGGCCAGTCATCTTCTTATACCAATTACTCGTGAAGAAGGAGCTTTTGGTGAATGCTCTGGTGTTGAGCTGCTGAAGGGGCGAACGCGAAGGCTGGAGTAGAGGAGCGGAGCTGTGAGTCGACAACGGCGCGGAGATTTTCGAGGAACAAAAAGAACTCGAGCAATGGGAAGCTCCAGAGATAGGCCCCGCCCTAAAAAGAGCTCGGCCAACGTGGGGTAATCCGCGCTGCATCCTGACCCGGTCTTATGCGGTTGACGTGTTGAGGTTTGCTTCAGCTTGCGGTCCGATTGGGCGCTCTGACGTCAAACCATGAGCTAATCCTTGCGACGATCCAGATTAGCGATGTGGGCATCCCACTTCCCATATCCAATATCCGGATATCCATCCGGGATATCCAGCTTTGGTTTTGAGACATCCCGGAAGTTGCTGAGTAATGTTTCTATAGGCTAAATTTAGTACTGTTTTGCATCAAATGGGGAATAGCAGGATGCCTAAGCTCGGCAAAACTCAGCGGAATGTGACGCGCCTGATGCCAAACTTTGACACGTGTGTTTCTATCCATCTTTCATCGATATTGAAGCTGTAACTTGGTGCTAATGGGCATGGCAGGCGGATGATTAATCATGATTATGTACACTAATAATTCAATATCCAATATATCCAGGATATCCGGGATATCCAATCGTCTCACCAGCATATCCCGGATACCCACATCGCTAATCCAGATACAAGATCGCGGAACCTCGAAGCTCTGACGCGCCCGCCGAAATCCTTATCAGCCAGAAAGATCTCATGCATGTTTCGAGTTTGTGGGTATTTTCTAAAGCGTTTGACTCTTCAAGAGAAGCACTACCTTGAAAGATAACTGTGCCTGGCCAAGCATACAACAAAAGAGCCAAGTGCAACACCAGAGCCCGTGTACCACCGATTCCCCCACTAACACCCACTGAAGCATAGGAGTATATCGAAGGAGAGTTACCAATCGTACACAAGCTAAGACTGCAATCCGACTACTCAAGATTCGTCAGCCTCGCCAAGTGTAGCACAATAACACCCCAACCCGAGGCCATGGCGTTCGACGACCGACAGCAGGCCATCATACTGCAGCACGCCAATCGCCTGCTCAGCACGCGGGAATATCCCAAAACAATATGCCCTTCCGAGGTTGCCCGTGCACTTTCATCCACAGAGTTGTCGTCTCTTGATGTGTCAGACTGGCGAGCGACGATGGATCCGATCAGGCAGATTGTGTGGGAGATGCGTGAGGCCGGCGAGGTGGAGGTTCTGCAGAAGGGTGAAGTAGTGAACGCGGAGCGGCTGGAAGACATCAGGGGGCCAATCAGAGTCAGGAGGGCACAGACATGACCTGACTTATGGGGACGATGGAGTTTATGATAGGTAGGTGCTCGCTCCGATCATAACAGAGGAGCTACAAGGGCTGATGATGCTCATGTCAAGATCGAGCAACTCAGGGTACCGTAATCGACGACTTAGTCGAAGGCGTAGGGTGCTTCGGCCCGCTGTCGTCAACGCCCTGCCACTTCTCGTCCCACCCACTAGACTCAGCCGTAGCATTGCCGGCCTTGCCTTCCACCGCTAATTCGCGGATATCACTCCAGTACTCCAGCTTATTGCACTCTGTATCGGCAGCTTCAACAGCCTTGAGGAGATTGCTGATCCTGCGGGCCTCGGCTTCTCCTTCGGGCTTCTCCTGTAATTTATGTTCGTCGCGGTGGCTTTGGGCGGCGTCGAACGTGTCCGTCAGTATGGAGAGGAGTTGACGGCGTGAGTTCTGGAAGATGAGCATAGACATGATTGTGGGTATCTAACAGTATTAGCCAGAGCGGTCATATACAGAGGTTCCAACATACTTTTTCTGCTAGGTAGTGCAGCTCCTCACCACCGTCTGCAATAAATCTGTTGATGATGACAATCTTCTCTCTATCGATGGCAGCTGCTTTCAGCTTACGCATCAAGGTTGCCGTGTCGCGAACTTCCTCGTCCATAGACGCTGGCCCGCTGCTGTTCAGCACGCTTATAGTGCCAGGTGTATCCGTCCTCAACATTGTCGTACCACCAACGCTGAACCTGTCGCCGAACAGTCTCTCGCGTACAGTTTCTTTGGTCTTGGGAGGTATCTTCTGCTTGATGCGCCGTCGCAACCACCGACGCCTCCTGACGAAGCTGTGAAACCATGGGTGGTTGCCATGCCATGGGGAGCCTTTGAACAGAAGACTGTACTGCCACCCCTCCTCGTCGACATCCAGGCTCATGTCAACATACCAGCTTTTCCAGTCCCATACCCAGCTCGGGTCAGGTACTTGTGCGTTTGTGATGTTGACGGCCGAAGGCTTGAACTTGGCGTCTACCCATGGCGCGGGGTCGACTCTGAGGTTCCACAGCGCTTTTGAAGAGAAAAGTGGTATCCCGAAGACAAACCACCCGCGCTGATTCTCGTAGAGTATGTCGATGTGTGATGTTGGTGTCTGAGGAGGCTCAGACTGTGATGTTGACGTGTTGTCGCCGTCGGTGTGGTCGACAAGCTGGATGTTCTGCTCCGCCATCGCAGGTCGTTGTTTTGGAGATTAAGGGGCTGATGTCGAAGAGAGCAATTGGCGTCATGCCGTTGCTACCGTGAATGCATGGGGAAGCGCGCCAGCAGGGCAAGAACGGTGCGGCAGGCGGCAGTATAAGGGGCTGTCCACAATATGTGCAGAGGCAGAGCCACAATAGCAGCGCTATACAAGAATAAGTAGAACTGTAAGAATACGCTATACCAACATGTCCGCAAAGAGGAGCAGCACGTTGCCAACCGGACTTTGGGGTCGAGGCTCCTGCGCCTAGCCTGGCGACCTCGTTTGTGTTAGGCCTGTCTGTGCACTGGAAACTATGGTTGACAATGACGTAGTTCCGCACGCGCCTTGAAAGCTGCCAGCCGCATCACGCCCGACAGCGTTTCCCCTCATAAGTACTGCGGCTCCTCCCTTGCTCCTCAATCCTTCAATCGCACGTTACACCTCTTCATCGCACACACATAAACTTTCATCACCCTCTACAATTTTACCTCTACAGCAATGACCGGACGCAGATTTGCTACTTTTGGTGGTCTCGCCGCCGTCGGCGCGGGTACCTACTACCTCTACAGTGCCGGAGGCGACCCGAAGCTCGCCGAGAAGAAGCTGGAGCGTATGTTACTCTACTCATGCGATTGAAATACAAGCTGACAGACGCAGACGATGCTGCGAACATCACACGAAGGGTTCGTGGTGACTTTCCCGGCCAGGACAAGGAGGCCAAGAAGGCTGGTGAGGAGGGTTATGAGGCCGTTCGCGCGACTGCACAGGATTACGTACGTCATTTCCTTACATACAAATTGTTATGCGTGTCCATCCGCTGAACATATACTGACACGGGACAGGCGAACCGCGCCAGCGCCGAGGCAAAGAAGGTCGAGGCAGACCTGAGGGCCTACGGCCAGCAAGCACAGTACAAGGCCCAGGAGGTCAGCCGCGATGCACAGAACAAGGCTCAAGAGTACAGCGCCGAGGCCCAGGCCAAGTACAACTCTCTCAGTGTAGAGGCTAAGAAGAAGTGGGACGAGGCCAAAGCACGGGGTGAGGAGTACACCCGCGAGACTAGCAAGGACTTCAACGCTGCGGTTGACCGGTTCGACCGCGAAGTCACCAAAGATGCTGCACAGGCAAAGAGTTGGCTGGGTTCCTGGTTCGGTGGCAAGTAAGCCTGTCGTCGAAGTGGAAAGTTATATTTTGACATTGCATTTGCTGCTTAGCACTGGAGTATATTGGATCTAATCGCCTCAACTCATTATGAATCGAACGACTTATAACGCAGGCGCTTTCCACCTATGATCTTTGTTCATACTGTAGCTCGCTGACGCGGCTAGATAAATCGTTCTGCACTGTTAACGTGTGGCAACTAGTATCTGCGTATGCCTGCAACATGAAGGCATTTTGGCAGTCTGACCCTGTCCTCATGTCAGTGGGCACGACCGCCCTATTGATTGCGCTCTAGTATATTCGTATTAGTTGATGAGATACCGCAGCGCGTTGCATCAGCTCTACAGTACTTCGAAAAGCTCAGCACAAGGCCGAACTTGACGTTCAGAGCTGGAAAAAAGACTTGCTATTTCTACACACCGCACCGTGAACGACATGATCATAGGTGGTGGAGTTTGTCTCGGATTTTGAAGCTAGCGACCAATGCAGCACGTTGATTAGCCGACGCCAAAAAACGCGTCGCGAGCGCGCTCGGACGCGTCCGTTCCTACTTCCTGTTTCCATCAGCCCCACAACCCATAAACACTTCTGCTGTCCCTCCTTCGGGTGCTCATCTTCATCACCACAGCTTATTCCTCTTCTGCCACAGACTACCATATCTCATTACCGCATTACTTGTAATATCATCACACACTACGCACAATGGCCTTCTCACCTGGTCAGCTCCCAGCTGAGCTCGTCAATCTCCTGGCCCTGCACTCATCCTTCCTTACGGCACTGTCGCTGCATTACGCACATAACGGCACTGCTACACCTGCCGACCTTCGAGATCTCACAGCATCTGTCACGCTGGTCTGGAAACAGCGCAAAGTTACATATGATGACGTCCGTCTTCTTATGGGCGTCCTCAACTACGGTCCCTCCGGCTCGATTAATCCTTACTATCTTTCGGACTACGGCCGCGGCAAGATCGTTCTCGAGACAAGAGAGAACAGCCCCATGCTGGACGGCATGACTGGCGTGAACGAGCAGGCTTTGACAGATATGTTCAAGGAAGGTCTGGACAGCTTGTGGTCACAATGGTGCATCTCGGAAAAGATGACTACTCAACCAATGGCAACACCGAAGAAGGGACGCGGACGACCGAAGAAGGTCGATACCAAGCAAGCACGCCTCGAGGCATTCCTCGATGATAATTCCATGTCCACATTCCTCGCCCAGCTCCCCCTTGCCGACATCGAACCCTGCGCATCACTGAATGCCATTGCACCGCTGCAGGAAAAAGGTCGCAAGAGGATGAGAGAATTTAAGGAGAGCGTACAGCACGGTCGCATGCAGAAGAAGCGACAGGTCTCTGGCAAGGAGAACGACCCTACACTCACAGGGAATTCGCAGCCTGCACAAGCAAGAATAACCGAATTTGCTGCAGTCCGCAAGACCAACCTTCTCGACCGTATCCTCGCTAAACAAGAAGCTACAAAATGTGGATCCGCCGCCCCAACTGCCGCCGAACTACAGCGAAGAGCCGCTCTCCAACGTTCCGAAGAAGTACTCGGTGTAATCTCCCTCCTATGCGCAAGCCGACCAGGGATGCGAGTTTCCTTCTCCACAGTTACGGTCTTGCAGCAGTTGCAGGGCTCAATACGATCTCCAATCTCGAAAGAAGAAGCCCTGAAATGTGTCGAGGTCATCGCCAATGAGGTTGCGCCCGGCTATGTCCGTATGGTCAAAATGGGCTCTGTTTCCAGCATCGTTGTAATGCCTGCGATGCGTCCCCTGGACGTCAAGAGCCGCCTCATTGCGCTTGGTGTATAGCTCAAGAAGGCTTTCATTCTCGTTTTCATTTCCCTAATCTTGAGCGTATAGCCTAGCCGACCTATTGTTGTGTAATTATTCATGCGTTTTAACGATTTCGCTTTGTAGTTGGATAACTGCACATCAGCATCAGCGTAATTTAATCGAGCCGTTATCTTCTGCCATTATCGCGTTGCCAGTCTTGCGCATGTGCGTCTGCGCATGAAGATGTCGGCATTTCTCTGTATCATATCCAAGGGTTCCAATGTTGTCCTGCGACGCTTGGTATCTGCGACATGTCAGAGAGCGGCTGCGACGCTACAGCGATCGCTCTTGATTCAACCTCGAACTAGCCAACGTGCTTCCAGATGTTTGAAGATTCAACAAGGTTCTGCAAATATTCAACCGTCAGAAGAATATGCCACGAACCAATCTCCTGGCGATGAATCCTAAAATCTCTAGATCAAATGGGAGAAATAAACTTCAAAGCTCTGGAGGCACCCAATGAGTGCGTTCGGAAGCGTTCCCAATTCACCGCTGCCCAACGGCAACGTCAAACCTTGACAGCGGACTATGACTTCGCCGAACGCTCAGGACATGTCACTCCGATGGCATCTACCGCCAGTGATCATCAAGCCGTTTTGCGACTCACTTGAAAGCGGCCGGACAAATGTCAGATCCGAATACCAGGGCCGATAATCCGTATATAAACTCCAGAAATGCCGCCGAACGATACAGGTCCGAAGATCAGGACCGATAGTTAATAATTTTTCTTCAGAGATCCCTCCAAGCCAAGCAGCACACTCGCTATAAAGATTGTCGTTCTTGACCACTATACAGTCTTATTCTCAAGCCAGTCTCTCCTTAACACTTCACTTCACCGCTTCCTACACCTGCCATTCTACCGACAAGAATTTCAAGATCGCCAACATGAAGACCTCTTCAGCCGCTCTCTTCTTCTCTGTTCTGATTTCCACCGCCATCGCGAAACCCGTCCACTCCCACTCCTCGGGTACTCATTCGCGTGAATGTAAGCCAATTCTCCCCCTTCCCATACACAGCATTCAGGTTACTAACACACCCAGCGTGTAATACTACAACCACCTACGTCGTCAAACAAGGTGACACACTGAGCGCCATCGCCGCTCAATATGGCGTAGGCTTCTGCGACATTGCCAAAGCAAACAGCATTTCGGACCCGAACTTCATTTCGATTGGCGAGAAGCTGATTATTCCTGAGCCAACTGGCACGAAGGATAACACCAGCTGCTTGAAGACACCCGCGCCGCTCGTGTGTGTCACCACAGACCCTTGCACCTACGTCGTCAAGTCAGGTGACACACTCACCACCCTCGCTGCCAGTGCCGGAGTTGGTATCTGCGACATTGCTAAAACAAACAACATCGCGGACCCCAACCTCATCTACGTTGGAGAGACGCTTGTCATTCCTAAGGCGACGGGCACGAAGGATGACACCAGCTGCATGAACACGAAACCCTCGCTCGCGTGTGTCACCACAGACCCTTGCACCTACGTCGTCAAGTCAGGTGACACACTCACCACCATCGCTGCCAGTGCCGGAGTTGGCATCTGCGACATTGCTAAATCAAACAATATCGCGAACCCCAACCTCATCTACGTTGGCGAGACGCTTGTCATTCCTAAGGCGACGGGCACGAAGGATAACACCAGCTGTATGGCCACCCCGAGTCCCTCTGCTGACTCGACTAAGCCGACTGCTTCTCCGACTGCTTAGACTGGTGCGGCATGCATGCCCACGGCCTAAGATCACGGCCTCAGTATACTAGGGGTTTCGCGGCGTCTGTCAGGACGCTTCCTATGGGATGAGAGTGACACGCTGCAAAAACTAGACATCTTGAACACTTCAACTTTTTTTTTCACTCTAGAAAAAAACAGAAGGCAAAGAAATTTCTTTCGGTATTTTGGCAGTTTAATATATTATTTCATCGTTCAACGAATTATCTGGTCTTTTCTCACAATAGATTTCTCTTCTCTACCATCTGGCTCGTGAGTGACGGATAATGTGAGTAAATCTGCCAAAGAACTAATCTATTCGAACGAGTACAGTAAGGTGAATTTCCGTGCTCGATGACAGACCAGATTAGACACTGACCAACGACGAAACCAGTGAGCATGAAGGGAGTAAGTAAGTGCCGCGATACTACAAACGACATGTTCGACGGCATCATCGATTACGAGGATATAGCATTGGCGACGAGAAAATGGACATACGAACTTTCTGGAAACTTGGAAACCGGTGATTTGTTACACTACGTGGCATCATATTTGGGCGTTTTACGCGTTGATTAAGATAGTGCTGGGATACACCCGGGGTTTCCTATCAAATTTCCAGAGCCACTGCAGACATCGGACAACATTTTCGCAGTACTAAAGAAGCCACGCCAGTCTTTTTGACTCGCTACAGTCTACTCATTACCCTTCAGCGTCGCCGTTCCGTCAGCAGCGATATTGATCCCGGCCTCCCCTCCCACACTCGTAGACCCATCAGAGCCCTTGGTGATGCCGAGGTTGCCGCCCAAGTTCTGTGCATTCCCGTCTTTGTCCAGTGTGATACCGGCTTGCTCGGAGAACTGCTCCGCTTCCTGCGTCGCCTTGACGCCCTCCGCCTTCTCGCCTGCAGCAGCGGAGTTCTCGCCTTTGGCTGCTGCTGCTTCGGCTTCGGCCTCGGCGCGTGCGGCATCGCCTTCTTCACGGCCGGGTTGGGATTCTGTTCCTGCGCCGGCGGAGGAGCTGGGTTTGGGGTTTGATGGCTTTTTCGCAGCCGCAGGTTCAGCAGCTTCACCTTCCTCTGCTTTCGGTGCGTTGCTCGGCTTTGCGCCCGTTGTCTCACCTGCCGTCATGGTTCCATTCTTTGCGGCTCGTGCCTGGCCATCCGTTGCAGTGCCTTCGGCATTTGTAGTTCCGGCAGTACCTGCAGCCATGGTGCCGTTCCGGGCTGTACCGCCCTCGGTAGGTTTGCCTCCAGCAGCGGCTGCGTCATCTTTTCCGCCCTTACCGCCGAGCTTGAGACCGCCGCCGCTGATGCCACCGTCAGGTCCGCCAAGAGTGAGACCACCGATTTCAAGTTGGCGCCGGACGGGGGTGGATTGGTAGGTCTTGGAGATGGCGTTCTGAGGACGTTAACATTGGGGATGCTAAGGATCAGACGCGCTAGACATGTGCGTATACGTACCACTGAAATGAGCGAGGGGATTGAGAGGGCTTCAACCCCGGATAGAGCCAAGATGGCGGCTACTAGGTTATTGGAGAACCTCATTTTAACGGACGAGGAAATTCTAAATTAGGTTCAAGATGGAGATGACAGCTGACCAGCAGACAAGCAATAGACCCAAGGGGGATAAGAGACTCCAATCCAAGGGAAGATAGAGTTCTAACCGACAGAAAGGCCGTATTGAGTTCCATTATCAAAACACTTGAGAGGCGCCTCTCCGCCCTGCAGACGTCGTAAGTCATCTTGGCACAGGTATAGAATCGCATTGCGGAACGACTGTAGAACATCTTGGCTCTCTTGGCCACGCTGAATGGCAATGTCAAACGGATGTTGGTAGTAGTTGCCAAGATTGATGATGCGGTGCGAGTCGCGACAGCGTCGCAGCTGGGGTGGGGATCCTTGTTGTTTCGAAAACTACACTAGCCTGGAGCGACTTGTAGGACGGAGAAGCCTGCAACCGAACATTGAAGCAATGGTCGACTACACTTTGCTGTGACCTCATCAATGCAGTATGGAAGACAAAGCGAGCGAAATCGTCAGGTCGCTGGGACCTGAGCCTAGACCGTTTATGCCTCAGGTTCAATCAGCAAAATGCTCTTCAACGTGCATCGCAACTGCAGCCTCATTACCAGTAAACTTGAAGCATACTGGACAAGACGCAGTCTCTTCTGGCCGAAGCGGAGAAAAGGCTGGCCCAGTTCTGCGCTGTTCGTGCCTCTTATCCGCTTCTTCCAGTGCTGCAAAAAGTCCTTGATCCTGATTCGGACTTCGGTTTTCGTAGAGATATTCATCTTCTTCCCTGATATCTCTTTCTATTCTCCCCCCTCTTATTCCTCCTCTTGCTATACTTGCGACTCCTTCGCCATTCCTTCCCAGGTTTGCCCCAGCCCCGCCAACGATGGCCTCACCTTGCTGTCCCTCTGCTTCAGAAATGAGGCCTTGTACTCTGCCTACTCTTCCGTCGCGGAGGCGCACTTTCACGCCGCGAGGGTGGTCTCCACGGGTAAGCAGATCTGCAACGATACCTTTGACTTGATGACCGGATTGTTGATCCTCCTTGAGGACAATGGAGACACCACCTCCCGGGTGAATCGCTCGTATCGGAGGCACAGAGGTGTACGCTGGCCGCGGTCTTGATGGGCGGGCCGAGTCGTTATTTGTGTTTCCTCCTCTTCCGCCTCCTCTTCCGCCTCCTCTTCCTCCACCACGGTTTGGTCGACCTCTGCCACGTTGCATGCTGTGCTGATCTTTTCAAAGCAAAACTCTCGGACTAAAAAAATACAGCGAGAAGTTATTTCCTGCCTAGATTTTGCAAATATTGTACTTCTTCCAACAAACGTCTGGACCTCAGCTGCCCTTTCGACTTCAAGCCGGCGCTGGATTGATGGAAAATGCAGATCCAAGCACTTTGAAGGATTTTTGCTTGTAAGAGATATACCACTGAGCAAGCTCGATCGGGACTTGATGTCTAGTTGTACCTAGGTAGTGAAGGAGAAGACGCGTCGACAGCCAAGCCGACATTGAGAGCTTGCGTACAAAATCGCGAACCACATAGCCTGCACAACTTGGCCAGTGCGTCATTACGTCATCGCACATAACCGCACTTACTAAGCTAGTCTAACGTAACGTGTTTCACCACCTTCCCGGCCACACCACCATCCCGTCCACCCCACCAAAACCGGCTCCATTTGGCGTGCAATTACTCCACAACCACGCAGTCAAATTTAGTGAGGATTGCAAGCAAGATAGATTAGATAGCTCTACATTGAGTCCTGTTGTGGCCTTGCACGTGGCATTTGCTACACGTTGGTGGTGCTCGCTGACGTCGTGGGGCAGCGTTAACCTGGGCCTCCTCTTCAACCACATTATTAGCCTGTAATATCAACAATTGAGCTTCCTCAACCTGTAGAGCTCCCCCACGTGCTATATACTGTCTACGCCTTTGACGTTTATGTTGTTGACGTTGATTTGAGGCACGTAGCTTAGCATTCTCTTGAGTTAGGATTGTTGCTGACTGCATTGCAAGCTGACAACCCTTAACAAGCTGAGATATAGCTTGACTAGTTGGACTCTGTGACTGTCGCTGAAGGAGGTCTTGCACAAGACGAGCCTGCTTCTGTAATTGATTAACTGTATGTGGTGTCTCTGCTGTCCATTCGTTATCTGTAGGTGTCTTTGGTGGTGATGGTGTCCTGACTACTACAGTCAGATTAGATAGGACACGTTCTGGACTATGTGGGATAAGTCCTGTCGCCTGGAAACCAGCCTTGATATTCTGCTCTGACAGTGTTGTCAGCCTGACCTGTGGGTATATCCTTAGGAATTCAGGCTTGTCAACGTGGAAGACTCTTTGGCAGGCAAGCTCTGCTACCTGGTGTCCATACGCTGTCTTAAGAGGAGAGAAGCAGCCAACGTCAAGTGGCTGAAGAAGGTGTGAGGTGTGAGGAGGCATACAGAGAGTAATAATCAGGTTGTCTGCACAGTACTGATCAAACTCAGGTGTAGCATGGCTGCTGTGACCATCAAGGATAAGGAGGCGACGAGCCCCTGACGAGCGAGTCTGTGTATGTCTGTTGAAGTGCTTTATCCAGTCAAGACCTAGCTCATCTGTTGTCCAGCCGTTGTCGCTGACTGCAAGAGTCCAGGTAAGTGGTAGGTCCTTATACCAGCTAGCTTGGTGGAGCTTCCCTGATAGTATAATAAACGGTGGGATAGACCAACCTGACGCGTTGATACACTCAATCGTCGTCACCCACTCGCGATTGCCTGGCTGAATAACAGTAGCACGACCAACTGTGTCAGAGCTAGTGACGACCTTAGACGTTGAGGCGACACCCATCATAAACCCAGTCTCATCAAAGTTGTAGATGTCCTCATCAGGTATCCCATACATGACGCGTGTCTCCTCTACTAGCCTAAACCATGCGCCAATCCTAATAGGATCCTCACAGCGAGCACGCTGTGAATGGAATTTCCTATTCCACTTGGTCTTGAGTGTAGGCTGGGTGTTGACAAATCGTGACACCCAGTTCTTGCCGACAGGTGGTGGAGGTGGATTTTGGCCGCGGCTAGCGAGTAGAGTGTCCGCCATACGTCGCACGTCAATAATCTGGGGGGGAAAGCCACGTCGGTCAAGGTCTAGGATCCAGTCTACAAGAGACTGCTCCTCATTTGTCTGTAGCTTTCGCTGGTGGAGGTGGGCAACAGCTTTTGGCTGTGAGCCGGAGAGGCGGTCGCGGAGCGTTGTTCGTGGAACATTGTAGAGGTTTGAAGCCCTGCGTTGAGACTTGACGCGTCTATCTTGATAGGCCTGTGCAGCAAGTAGAAGTCTGCCTTCTTTTTGAGGCAATTGAGGTTGTGGTTGTTGAGTCATTGGGGTTGACGTGGGCGCGACGCGTAGGATTTTGGTGGGGTGGACGGGATGGTGGTGTGGCCGGGAAGGTGGTGAAACACGTTATTTGGTGGGGATGACTAAGCCTGTGGCTTAGCGCATGGCTGGTGGGCCCGTGCGGGAACACCAACCCAGAGGTCGTGGGTTCGATCCGTCACAGACGTAGTATAAAGCCAATCAGGTACCCCTTGTGCTGGAAACCACGTGGTTTGTAGATGCTTGCCCTTGAAGATGACTAGGCATTGAAGCTTGACGCCGGTGGCGGAGATAGCCTCCAGGATTGATACCCACTCACGATCCTCTGGTGATTTGATATAAGCCTTCTTCTTTGATGAATTGGCAACCACTGTGTTATTAGTACATACCCGAAGACTAACGCCAGTCTCATCCATATTCCATATATCCTTGTATTGTATCCCTAGCTCAATCCGAGTACGCTCAAACAACTCTAGAAACGCGCGAATAGTCTCATAGTTGGCTGCTGTAGTCCTTGAGCTCTCAATTGTTCGGCCAACCATAGAGGCAACGCGTGGGTTGCGCGTGATGAAATGGGGTACCCATAGATGCCCGAGTGGCTCGTAGTCGCCGTTCATGTGGAGGATTCGGATAGCCATCTCTCGTACACGTGGATGAGATGGTGGCTGTGCGCGTGAGTCCTCTTCGAGTATCCACTCTACTAGAAACTCCTCCTGCTCCGGCGTCAAACGTTGTTGCTTTGAGTGAGCTATCGCGTGTGGTTGTTGGCCTTGCAGTCGACCGCGTAGCGTGGATCGGGGGATCCCCCACGCCTCAGCTGCCTGCCGCTGGCTCTTAAAAATACCAGAATTGAGATCGTGGATAGCGTTTTGGATAGCAACTTCCTTAGGATCCATTTTGACAGCGTTGTGGTGCTGTGATAGAGCTTCAAAAACTGGGTAACGCGTTTGGTGGGGTGGGCGGAAACTATAGGTGGGTGGAAAGTATAACGTACCTCACAAGCGAGCTGGCCACACAAGCGAGCTGGCCACCTGCGCCAAGACCCCACCAAACATACTATTGCGCATAGTATAATCGCGATGAGCCAACAACCAGACAATCTACTACCTTCAAAAGATGCTCGACTACAGCTTGCTCTTGAGGCTATCAAACGCGACGCGACGCTATCCCGAGACGTGCTGCAGCTATCTACAACGTCTCTCGAGCAACACTCAGTAATCGCCTTGCTGGAACACCTTATCGACGCGATTGCACGCCCAACTCAATAAATCTCCTTAAGACAGAGGAGGATGTAGTTACTCAGCATACCCTTGACCTCGACGCGCGAGGATTTCCGCCCCAGCTTGCTGCTGTGAAGGATATGGCTGATTCTTTGCTGGCTGAGCGTCACCGTGATCCTGTTGGCCAGAACTGGGCTGCAAACTTTGTCAAACGTCGCCCTGAGCTCAAGGTCAAATTCAATCGCAAATATGACTATAAGAGAGCTCTCTGCGAGGATCCTGAGATTATACAAGGCTGGTTTCGGCTTGTAGAGAACATGAAGGCTAAGTATGGTATCCTTGATGACGACACCTACAACTTTGACGAGGCTGGCTTCATGATGGGCATGATATCAACTGGAGCAGTAGTCACTAGTTCTGAGCGTCGAGGACGGCCAAAGAGCGTTCAGCAGGGCAATCGCGAGTGGACTACAGTGATCCAGGGCATCAACGCAATGGGCTGGTCGATCCCACCCTTCATCATCTTCCAGGGCTACTATCACCTCTCTGCCTGGTACAAGGAGGATAACCTGCCTCGCGACTGGGTTAT
Organism: Lizonia empirigonia; assembly: GCA_009982855.1. Taxonomy (NCBI): domain Eukaryota; kingdom Fungi; phylum Ascomycota; class Dothideomycetes; family Pseudoperisporiaceae; genus Lizonia; species Lizonia empirigonia. Next base: position 470,540 of record JAADKA010000014.1, on the reverse strand, counting down.
TGCAGTCTCTGGGAACGGCTGGACAACAAATAAGCTTGGCCTGCAGTGGTTGAAGCACTTTGACGAGCATACAAAGAGGAGGGTTATAGGCGCTCATCGGCTGCTCATTATCGACGGCCATGAGAGCCACGACTCGCTCGATTTCCAGCAGTACTGCAAGGATCACAAGATCATCACTCTCTGCATGCCTCCTCACTCGTCGCACCTCCTGCAGCCTCTTGATGTGGGGTGTTTCTCGCCTTTGAAGACGGCGTATGGCCGCCAAGCCGAGGATCTGATGCGCAACAAGATCACCCATATCACTAAACTGGAGTTCCTACCGTGCTTTAAAGGCGCTTTTGACGCTGCGATCACAAAGGCTAATATACAAGGAGGCTTTCGAGGCGCTGGCTTAGTCCCATTTGATCCAGAGGCGGTGATATCGACGCTTGACGTACGGCTGCGCACTCCACCACTACCTACGATTGAGGACGTTCCCTGGCAGTCGCAAACTCCAAGCAATACCCTGGAATTTAGGTCGCAATCGAAGCTGATTCAAGAGAGGATTCAGAGACACGTAGATAGCTCTCCAACTTCAATGGTAGAGGCCCTTACAAAGTTCACAAAGGGAGCTGAGATGATGGCGCACTCTATGGTGTTAATGACTAATCGCAACGCTGAGCTCCAAGCCGCCAACGAGGTCTCAAGTAGGCGTAGATCATATAAAAGGAAGCGCGTGCAGCAGCAAGGGACCTTGACGATTGAGGAGAACGTACGACTGACGACCCTTAAGGAGTTTGAGGCGCGTAGTGATGGGAAGAAGGCAAAGAAGAGGGTGCGCGTTGAGGCAGGTGAGCCTAGCCAACGACGCTGTGGACGCTGCGGCGAGGCAGGGCATAACGCACGTACGTGTAAGCAAGAAGTATTAGTAGATTCTGAATAGAATAGCCTATTACGATTCTTAATTACTATCCTTGACGGTGCTCTACGGTCGTGTACAGTACTGATTTTGGTAGGGTCTTGGCGCAGGTGGCCAGCTCGCTTGTGAGGTACGTTATAGACTAGCTTACATCCGATAATCGTCGACCGACCAGCATAAGGGAGGCCTAATTCAGCCCTACATGTGAAGGGACATACAGTTCAACAACCACATAAGATCTTAACGTCAAAATTTCATAATAATTTCCCGGCGAGCCTCTTCTGCCTACTGCTATTGTATCTTGTAAATTTATAGGTTATTTGCAAAGTAGTAGGTGCTGTGCCCCCTGCAACGGGTATGCGCCCCACAGACGCTGGTCGGTCGACGATTATCGGATGTAGTAACGTAAAGCACCACCGAGCCGGCAACTTTTTCTTGGCATTGCGAACACCACGTACAAACAACAATGGCTCAACAACGCAAAGCTAAGCTACTCCAGCAAGAAGGCAGGATAGACCTCGCACTCCAGGCGTACGAATCAGGTCAATTTAAGAGCGTGCATCTTGCTGCTCTAGCATACAACGTCCCACATCAACGGCTCTCTGATCGGCAGAACAAAATCACCTTCCGGCTGTCTGCTACGCCCAACGGCCGAAAGCTCTCTGCGACAGAAGAGCAAACGATCGTACGATACATCCTTGACCTTGATTCGCGTGGATTTGCCCCCCGGCTGTGTGAGGTGGCAGATATTGCAGATAAACTGTTGGCTGTACGTGGTGGGACACCTATTGGCAAGAACTGGGCTGAGCGATTTGTGTCGCGTACGGAAGAACTCAAGATGGCTTTCAATCGCGCAAAGGACAGTCAGAGAATACTCCAGGAAGATCCAGAGGTTATCAGCGCGTGGTTCAAGCTCGTACAGGAGACAAAAGACAAGTATGGGGTCCTAGATGAGGACATCCACAACTTTGATGAGACCGGCTTCCAGATGGGAGTTACAGGCTCAGAGAGGCGTACAAGACCAAACCTTATTCAGCCAGGTGATCGGGAGTGGGTTACAGTTATCCAGAGCATCTGCGCTGCTGGGTATGCTATCCCACCCTTCATTATCTACAAGGGGCGTGTCCACATCTCTGCCTGGTATGAGGAGACTAATATACCGTACGACTGGAAGCTCTCTGTCTCTGAGAACGGATGGACAAACAACGCGCTTGGTCTTGAGTGGTTGAAGCATTTTGACGTGCATACAAGAGCGCGTCAGAAGGGGTTGTACAGGCTGCTTATCTTGGACGGCCATGAGAGCCATCTCAACCAGAATTTTAAGGACTACTGCCTGGAGAACAGAATCTTAACCCTCTGTATGCCTCCTCACTCATCACACATACTTCAGCCACTTGATGTGGTGTGTTTCTCACCGTTGAAACTGAAGTACTCCCAACACGTACGAGCCTTGGCATCCAAACGCGTCTTCCACATTAACAAGGAAGGCTTCCTCCCAGCCTTTAGAGACGCGTTTTTCGACGTGTTTACGTACAATAACTGCAAGAAGGCCTTTCAGGCATCAGGACTAGTGCCTACTGACGCGCAGGTAGTCATTGATCGGCTTGAAGTGCGATTTCATAACCCTCCACCAGTACCTCTACTAGAAACACCATGGCAATCCCAAACACCAAGCAATACGTACGAATTTGGGTCGCAGTCAAAGCTTGTAAGCGAGCGCTTCGTACGGTCACCAACATCTGCTCAGGAAGGGTTCTCAAAGCTAGTAAAAGGAGCTGAGGAGATGCTGCATGAAAATGTTCTTATTAAGGCTCGTGTACGAGAGCTTGAGGAGCAATTAGCAGAGGTTACTAAGCGCAAAGGGCGTAAAAGAAAGCAGATTCAGTATGGTGGGACAATAGAGTATGGTGCTGCAGCGTTGTCTGTAGCTGAGAGCGCAGCTGCAGCTCGTACGGTGTCAAAGAGAGCGCGCAGTGGTAGTGGTCAAGAAAGAGCCCAGCCAGGTCAACGGCACTGTGGCAACTGTAGAAAGACTGGGCACAACGCTCGTACGTGCCAAAAAGATGCAGAAGAAGATTCTGCATCTAATACAAGTGCGTCGTACGCGGGTTCTGCAGAGGGTAGTAAGTAATTGCTTGTTTTGTACATGGTGTTCGCAATGCCAAGGAAAAGTTGCCGGCTCGGTGGTGTTGCCGGCTCGGTGGTGCTTTACGTTATGGGAAAAGAAATGCTAACAAATCATCGCAAAGGAGATGGGTAGGAAGATAAGGAATTGCGAGAGTGCAGTTCATGATGTATTGAACTTGTTGAGTCATTGAGGTGCGGCAAATATACACAGCCTCGAGTAGCAAGACGGAAGAAATACTCCTTGCAATGCTGATGGTGACCAACATAAGAATGTTGCGGCCATGCAATCTATGTTCTACTAGCGCTCGCAGCTCGCGCTTCCCATACCCAACGCCGTGCGTAGAACCAAATGTGAGGTATAGACACAAGATAAGTGAACCAGGCAAATAGATGCGCTCATGAAGTGATCGTAGATCGTGCGGTGCGTCGCTGGATTGGCTGCTGCGGGTATTCGTCGAAGATCGAGGACTCACCCACTTCTTAGAAGGGGAAGCCACCTTGGAAACCTTGTTGGCCTCTGCGACCACCACCCGGCATGCCACCACCCATGCCACCGAATGGATTACCGCCGCCGCCGCCCTGGAAGTGGAAACCACCTCCACCTCCACCACGGCCGCCTCCCATGCCACCGCCGAACATCTGCATGAGAATCTCGGGGTCGATGCCGCCGGCCATGCCACCCATGCCACCGCCCATTCCACCGCCGCCGAACATATCAGAGGGATCGATGAGATCGGCACCGGAGTCGTATCGCTCACGTTTTCTACATGGTGTTAGCTGTTTTCAATTGGGATGCGAGTTTGTGAAGGACTTACTGTTCATCGCTAAGCGTCTCGTGCGCCTCTTGAATCTCCTTAAACCTCTCGGCAGCCTCCTCGTCGCCAGGGTTCTTGTCGGGGTGATGCACGATCGCGAGCTTACGGTATGCCTTCTTGATTTGTTGTTCAGTTGCGTCCTTTTCGATCCCAAGAATCTTGTAGTAGTCCTTCCTTAGAGCCTTCTTCTCTTCCAATTCGGCGTTGCGAATGTCCTTCGCAATGTTAGGCTCAGATGGGTTCTCCTCCTGAATGGCCTTGTACTCGCGGACTGCCTCTTGCCAGTTCCCGGACTCGCCCAATGCCTTCGCCCTTGTCTTGCGTGCCTTGGTGTAACCTGGGTCCAGCTCGAGAGCCTTGTCGCAGTCGGCGATCGCAGTGGTCCATGCCTTGAGCCGTGAGTGGCAGAGAGCGCGGTTCTGTAGGATCTTTGAGTTTGTGAGTTTGTTCGAGGGATCGACCTTGAGAGCCTTGCCGTATGTGTCAATCGCCTCCTGGAATCGACCAGCCTTGAAAGCAGCGTTGCCTTCCTCCTTCATGCGCTCGAGTTTCTGCACCATACGGAGGTTCTTGACTGCGTCCTTGAAGTCGGGGTCGCAGCTCAGTGCCTGTCTGAAGTGCTGTATCGCCTTGTCATTCTCGCCTTGAGCATACAAGGCGCGGCCGCGGAGTACAAGCGCATCGGGGTCCTGGTTGTTGTTGCGCAGCATGGACATGGCGATGTTCTGAGCCTCTCCCAGTGCATTGACATTACCCATGCGCAAGTAGGCCTCGCCACGAAGGAGCTGCCATTTCCGTGGCCGCTCGACACCAACGCCAAGACCCTTGTCAGCTTCATTGAGGGCGTACAGAACCATGGAACCGCCGCCATTGTCTGCTGCGGTCTTCTCAGCCGTACGCAGGTTTTTCTGCATGGTCAGCGCAGGCTGCATGTCCTTGGCTGTGGCATTGATCGAGTTGTAGACTTGGAGAGCTTCATCTGGGCGGCCCAAGCTGGTGAGCACTCGGCCCAATCGCAGCTTGATCTTCATGTTGTCTGGATCCATTTCGTCCGCCTTCTTGCAGTCCTCCAGAGCCTCGGCGAACCGGTTGGCGGAGATGTAGGCGGCTGCACGGTTGGAGTAGTAGGTGGCATTCTTGGGATCAGCCTCGATTGCTAGAGCATGTTAGCGAAGGTCCATCCGGTGTGTGCATGGCTTGTAGCAGGAGATGGTAGTGCTGGAGACTGCCACTTCAGGCCAGCAAAGGATGCAGGGAATTTACACACCCTTTGTGTACTCCTTGATGGCGGCGGGGTAGTCCTTGATTTTGAAGAACTTGTTGCCTGCAGCCTTGTACTCCTCGGCATCTATTGTGGGCATCTCCGCGGGCAGTGTTGCAGCCTCGGGCGTGGCTGCATAGTTGCCGCTGTTTGGCGGTGGGCTCTTGGTGTATCGGTGCGGCGGGGGAGCTGGGCGGCCCTCGTGGTCACCGTTTGTGCCATTTGTCTTGGGGAAGCCGCCAGGGACCTCTGTCGCGGGGCTTGAGGGCGCGGGCGAGGATGAGTCGCGGTCGACATCCATGGCAGACATGGCTGAGAAGGACAAGCGCTGGCGCTCTTCCGGGGGCAGATTAAGCGGGTGCGAGTCTGCGTCGTACTTGGACGAGCGCTTCGACGAGTATGTGGCGGAGCGCCGACTGCTGCTAGTGCGTTCCCGCTCCTTGACGCGGGAGTGCGACTTTTTTTCGGGAGAGCTGGGAGGGGTGCCTGGGTTGCTAAGCGTCGACGAGGTCCTGTGGGCGAGGGCCGGCGTGGCGTCCTTGGACTTCTTTGACGGCGACCTGTTAAAGAGAGAAGGAAGAACCATGGGAGGCGATCTCGGGCAGCCTGGTGTAACTGAATTTTAGCTTCCGCTGCTGCAACTTTGGTTGAACACCGTCAAAAGCTGGGATCTCGGTAGTAATAACGTGCTAGAATCTTCGACCGGCGCAACTGCCACAGCCGCACGCCGCAGGAAGATGGCTGGAGCGCAGAATAATCGCCGGCAAGCACCAATCACAAATTCCACTTTTAGGCTGGCTCTGCACCATGTTACTGTGTTCAGCTACTCAAGTCTGACTGGATTGGAAGACATCCTGGTGTGGCGTCCAGGGTCTTCCTTGTCTGACTGCTACACCGGAATTCTGCTAACTTTTTGCAACTTCTTGACCTTTTCTCACGACTACAAGACGCGACAAACAACTGGCCTGAGCACTCGACAGCCGCCGAGTAGAGTGGGCTCCCACACCTCGTAGCCAATCCGCAGCTCTGTGAGGTTGGGATTTGCAGTCTCAGCGCGTTGCCACGGCATTGAAGCGAGATCTCCACTCCACAGGTTCGCGTTTGCCATGTGCTATTCGTTTGATACCAGGCTGCTGGTTTACTCACTAATCACATTAGTTGTCGCTGCTGCAGTTCTGCGATCGAGCCCTGCAATGTGGTGCTTCTGGACGTTGACAGCATGTTGGACCAAGGCCAACCAACGAGAGTCTACTGCAGCTCGGATAAAGCTCCTAAGCTTAGCTGAGCATGCACCGGCGGTCCTCTTGAATCCTGCATGATTATCCTCCTAACATAGGAGATCATAGTCATCTGTATCCTGGGTCTGAGATAAGTGCAACTAAAGCCTCGATGCCTGATTGGCAGTCAACACACACAAAGTCAAAGACTTCAAGGATGATGCTCAAACATCAAGTCGTCTATCTGCTCGAAATCATTTGACCGTGTTCTGATCATACTGTGAAGTGGACGTTCGTTATATAGCCACCAGGGTACACGCGCTTGCATGTCTCCGTCATCAAGCACGTGCCAGCCCCTCTGCGTCAGCGCAGCTCCAGTCCATGCAAAGCAAGCTTCCTCTCGAACCTCATCACTGCAACTACCACAAATTGAACCGCCATACTTGCGCTTGGACGTGCACCTAGGCTTTAGAAGGTGTTGAGATAAGACGCTGCACCTGCATAGCTCCTGGCCGATTATCCTGGTTGCAAGACGCCTCCCTGTGCCCAGCGTGACCAGGATCGAGAACGTATCACAGCTCGTAGAACGTTTCCCGTTTCTCCCTACCTTATTTGCAGTCATCTGTTGCCAGGATCCAGGTTTCAATCGTCTCAGCCTCATTCGTCGCCACTCCCCGCGTCCAGGCCCTCAGCACGGCTCTCCGGAAGACAGTGGCCAGTTGCTTCCCTTTCACGAGCTGCCTTGACATTGCAACAACTCTCCGATATTTCGACTTCTCATATCAACCATCATGGGACTGTCCTATAACATTTACCTCAACTCGTCGCGCATCTACGGTTGCAAGAACTGCAAAACACACCTGTCAAACCACGATGACATTCTGAGCAGAGTCAGTGCCCAAAGGAACATTGATGCCTAAGACTATAAGCTAACACTTCGCAGAACTTCCGTGGCCAGCACGGCAAAGCATACCTGTTTGACAGCGTCGTCAACATCACCGAGTCCGAGCCCAACGAGCGAAACATGACCACCGGTCGTCACGTCGTACGCGATATTCACTGCCGACAGTGTAAGGAAACTGTGGGCTGGAAGTACGACAAGGCTTATGAGGCTAGCGAGAAGTACAAGGAAGGAAAATTCATCTTGGAGGCGGAACTACTCTGCACCGTGACATGAGTCGACGCCAGCAGGCTTCAGCGGATTACTGTTTCACTATCGCATTTACACGGAGTTCTGAATATTGGGGCATGCATAAGAGTATTGGAGTTCGGCTCAGATTTTGTTCTATATAGCGACTTGTTAAGAGCAAGGGTAGGGCCATGGCAACAGCCTGCTTTGGTAGGTGTTCATACCGCCCCCTAACTGCTCGACAATTGACGAGGTGCCAACAGCACCCTTACAGTATTGACTTTCTTCACAATGATATCCTTTCAGCAACAAGATCACTTGAAAGTTCGTCTTCCGTATGCAGCCTATTTCCATGCCTCCGGTCGGCTGCGGGGTACGAAGAAGCTCGTTTTTTTTAGTTGTGTCATAAAGAGAACACCAAAACTTGCTAAATCTAGCTACACGCAATAACATAACAACATACTAGGATAATATATTTTAATGATAAATACTAACGTAAAGCACCACCGAGCCGGCAACACCACCGAGCCGGCAACTTTTCCTTGGCATTGCGAACACCATGTACAAAACAAGCAATTACTTACTACCCTCTGCAGAACCCGCGTACGACGCACTTGTATTAGATGCAGAATCTTCTTCTGCATCTTTTTGGCACGTACGAGCGTTGTGCCCAGTCTTTCTACAGTTGCCACAGTGCCGTTGACCTGGCTGGGCTCTTTCTTGACCACTACCACTGCGCGCTCTCTTTGACACCGTACGAGCTGCAGCTGCGCTCTCAGCTACAGACAACGCTGCAGCACCATACTCTATTGTCCCACCATACTGAATCTGCTTTCTTTTACGCCCTTTGCGCTTAGTAACCTCTGCTAATTGCTCCTCAAGCTCTCGTACACGAGCCTTAATAAGAACATTTTCATGCAGCATCTCCTCAGCTCCTTTTACTAGCTTTGAGAACCCTTCCTGAGCAGATGTTGGTGACCGTACGAAGCGCTCGCTTACAAGCTTTGACTGCGACCCAAATTCGTACGTATTGCTTGGTGTTTGGGATTGCCATGGTGTTTCTAGTAGAGGTACTGGTGGAGGGTTATGAAATCGCACTTCAAGCCGATCAATGACTACCTGCGCGTCAGTAGGCACTAGTCCTGATGCCTGAAAGGCCTTCTTGCAGTTATTGTACGTAAACACGTCGAAAAACGCGTCTCTAAAGGCTGGGAGGAAGCCTTCCTTGTTAATGTGGAAGACGCGTTTGGATGCCAAGGCTCGTACGTGTTGGGAGTACTTCAGTTTCAACGGTGAGAAACACACCACATCAAGTGGCTGAAGTATGTGTGATGAGTGAGGAGGCATACAGAGGGTTAAGATTCTGTTCTCCAGGCAGTAGTCCTTAAAATTCTGGTTGAGATGGCTCTCATGGCCGTCCAAGATAAGCAGCCTGTACAACCCCTTCTGACGCGCTCTTGTATGCACGTCAAAATGCTTCAACCACTCAAGACCAAGCGCGTTGTTTGTCCATCCGTTCTCAGAGACAGAGAGCTTCCAGTCGTACGGTATATTAGTCTCCTCATACCAGGCAGAGATGTGGACACGCCCCTTGTAGATAATGAAGGGTGGGATAGCATACCCAGCAGCGCAGATGCTCTGGATAACTGTAACCCACTCCCGATCACCTGGCTGAATAAGGTTTGGTCTTGTACGCCTCTCTGAGCCTGTAACTCCCATCTGGAAGCCGGTCTCATCAAAGTTGTGGATGTCCTCATCTAGGACCCCATACTTGTCTTTTGTCTCCTGTACGAGCTTGAACCACGCGCTGATAACCTCTGGATCTTCCTGGAGTATTCTCTGACTGTCCTTTGCGCGATTGAAAGCCATCTTGAGTTCTTCCGTACGCGACACAAATCGCTCAGCCCAGTTCTTGCCAATAGGTGTCCCACCACGTACAGCCAACAGTTTATCTGCAATATCTGCCACCTCACACAGCCGGGGGGCAAATCCACGCGAATCAAGGTCAAGGATGTATCGTACGATCGTTTGCTCTTCTGTCGCAGAGAGCTTTCGGCCGTTGGGCGTAGCAGACAGCCGGAAGGTGATTTTGTTCTGCCGATCAGAGAGCCGTTGATGTGGGACGTTGTATGCTAGAGCAGCAAGATGCACGCTCTTAAATTGACCTGATTCGTACGCCTGGAGTGCGAGGTCTATCCTGCCTTCTTGCTGGAGTAGCTTAGCTTTGCGTTGTTGAGCCATTGTTGTTTGTACGTGGTGTTCGCAATGCCAAGAAAAAGTTGCCGGCTCGGTGGTGCTTTACGTTATAGAATTTAAAGCTTCATAAACTTACAAGCTTTTAAGCTTTTAATTGCTGCGTTAGGTAAGGAAATATGCTGTCTAGGAAGGTAGGTGTTTGTTGTTCCTAAAACCCACAATACAAAAAAAACGAGTTTCTTCGTACGGGAGACGAACCTCGGCGGGGCTTAAGCTCGTCCGGTCGTCACATCGTCACAAGAGCTTGCAGCTTAACCTGAAGAGTGTCGTCAGAACCCGGAACGCAGGGCGCAGCGTGGTTTTAGTATTTAGTGGTCTGAGACCCATACCAACTTGCCTCGACTTCATCGCAGGCCTTCGACTCCTCTTGTTCCAATAAACATTCATCTGTTACCCCTCACCACGCAAGACGCTCACCCCGATCAGCTATACAACATGTCAACAGATACAATGAAAGCAGTGGTCTTTCATGGACCAGGAAAGGTCAGCGTGGAAGACCGACCAATTCCTAAGATCAAGGATGACGGTGATATCATTGTAAAAGTCGACAAGGTACGTCTCAAGTCATTGGCCCCAAAATCTTGCTGACTTTTTGCAGACAGCGCTGTGTGGCAGGTAGGCTATCCTCCTATGAACCTCAAACTAGTCACCTAACACGAAACGCAATGTAGTGAATTGCATGTCTTCCGGGGCCATCAGCCATCTGCGACCGGTTTCATCATGGGTCATGAATTTACTGGACATGTTCATGAGGTGGGCTCGTCGGTCAAGTCTGTCAAAGTTGGCGACCGAGTCGTTTCGCCATTCACAACGTCCTGCGCAGACTGCTTCTACTGCAAATACGGATTCTCCTCGCGATGCACCAAGTGCTTGCTCCTTGGTTGTCCTGCTCTGGACGGTGCACAAGCTCAATACGTCCGTGTGCCGACTGCAGATGGTACAGTCATGAAGGCGCCCCCCAAGATCAAAGATGAAGCCCTGGTTCTCATGGCAGATATCTTCCCCACCGGCATGTTTGCAGCTAAGAACGGCTTCAAGCACTCTACCCCCGAGGAGATCAAGGATAGCGTCGTGGTCCTTATTGGATGTGGCCCCGTAGCCCTTTGCGCTCTGTGCAACATCACGGACTACAATCCTAAACACATTCTCGCAGTCGACTCCGTTCCATCCCGTCTCGAGCTCGCGAAGTCTCTCGGCGCTGAACCCTGGAACTTCCAGACTGACCGCGAGGGCCTGAACAAACGCGTGAAGGAGCTTACTGACGGACGTGGCGCTGATATCGTCATCGAAGTCGTCGGCCTTTCGCCAGCGCTTAGAATGGGCTTCGAACTACTGAGGCCTTGGGGTGTCATCTCGAGTGTTGGTGTTCATAACGGCGAAATCCCTTGGACCGGAAACGAGGCGTACGGCAAGAACCTGAGGGTGCAGATGGGGAGGTGTCCGGTTCGGAGCATCTTTGCGGAAGCACTTGAAAGCTTGGAGAGACATCAAGACAAGCTTGGGTACGTTCTTATTAGCATGGCAGAGGACCGAATGCTGACCCTTGTAGATTCATGGCAGATAAAGTCATGCCTCTGAGCGAAGCTGTCGAAGGTTATGACCTCTTCGACAAGATGAAGGTACAGAAGGTAGTGTTTGAGGCGCAGAAGTGAATTCGATGAGAGGCGTTTGGTGGTTGGCTGTAGGAGTGCTGCATTGGCCGGGGTAAAGCTGCAGGAAGGCAAGCCCCAGGCGTTTGTTGAGAGTGAGATGTAGCAGTTTTATGAATACAGATTTATGCCAGCACACAAGTCAAGCGCATGAGTAGACCGCATGTTCGAGTGTTCTCGCCAGCCCTGAGCATGACTCGCATGTGCTCCCAATTCACGCCAATAGGAGTACAAGCGGCAAAACATCCAATTGTTTGAGCACAATCCAAGCCTTTTCTGCACTGGGTGGCACGCGTGGGGACTTGATGGCTGTTGAGCCGCCGTTTGGCTGACCCTGCGGGGTCGCTGGGTGGGCTGTGTCTGCTGTGGACGGGGCGCTCTTGCAGCAAGTTGCAGCAATTCACAGCATGATCATGAGTGCGATGTGAGGTGCTTGCTGTCGCTGCCACTTTTACAAACATCTGCATGCACTTGCTCCAATGCGCGTCTACAGTTCTTGCCGGCAGCTGCATTCCTTCCTTGACTTGCGGCAAGGCGCAGCTTCTCTCGCTAAGAGCTAACATCAGACCTGTCCCCAAATATTGCCTTCTCTAGCTGCGTCACCTCGTCACCTCACTCAAACGTCTGCTTGCCTCCACTCGACAACGCACCTCTCCTCTTCCCCTTCTACCACCTCAACACCCCCCTCTTCCCCGCCCTCCATCTCCTTGTCGCTCTCGCCCGTCCGCCGACCGCACCGACCACCACCCCCGCCACTTTCGTAATCGCCTGTGGGTAGTTCCAACACCACCACTGCTGCTACACGTCAACAATCACTAACATCTGACGCGACAGCACACAACCGCGACCTTCAGCACGCGATCTAACCCCCCACAATCATCCTGCTCCGCACCTCCCTCTCCCTGTATGTATAATTTTGATGTGGCATCGACCCCACTAAACTGACACTGATCGCAGCACCTCCTAGGCCATTCATACAACATGTCCGCCGAAGACTCCCAGAACTCTGCAGGCAATGCCAATGCGATCAACGACCAGCTTGAGCGCTTGAACGTTGACGGCGAAGCGGCTGACGCCACCCCACGCACCGAGCAGGAGTACGCCGAGTCGCAGCTCACTCTCCGCGCTATTGTCTCGTCCAAAGAAGCTGGTGTCATCATTGGCAAGGCGGGAAAGAACGTCGCTGACCTGCGCGACGAGACCGGTGTGCGCGCCGGTGTCAGCAAAGTTGTCCAGGGTGTTCACGACCGCGTGCTCTCCGTCACCGGCAGTCTGTCTGGCATCTCCAAGGCATACGGCCTCGTTGCCAAAGGTCTGCTTGATGGCGCACCTGCGATGGGCATGGGCGGCGTCGTTCGCAGCGACGGCACTCACCGTAAGTATTCTATCATGTGCTAGACCATGCGACATGCATTGCGCCGCACGATGGTGCGACCTAAGCTAACCCATACAGCCATCCGCCTCTTGATCTCGCACAACCAGATGGGCACCATCATCGGCCGCCAGGGTCTGAAGATTAAGCAGATTCAGGACGCTTCCGGTGTTCGCATGGTTGCCCAGAAAGAGATGCTCCCTCAGTCCACCGAACGCATCGTCGAAGTGCAGGGCTCGCCATCAGGCATCGAGAAGGCTATTTGGGAAATTGGCAAGTGCCTCATCGATGATCACGAGCGCGGCTACGGCACCGTGCTGTATAACCCCGCCGTGAGGGTTCAGCCTGGTGCTGGTCCCCTCACCACCAACGGCGGCGCTACAGCGGGCCTTGGCTCTGGACGCTCGTACAACCGCACTGGTCACGGCGCTGACTTCAGCGACTCACCGCCTTCAACATTCCAGCGCCGCTCCGGCTCCGATGCTGCAAACCGGCCCCCACCCCCAACGCACACCGAAGATGGCGAAGAGATGCAGACGCAGAACATCAGCATTCCCTCTGACATGGTCGGCTGTATCATTGGCCGTGGTGGTAGCAAGATCAGCGAGATCCGCAAGACGTCCGGCGCTCGCATCTCCATTGCCAAGGCACCTCACGACGATACTGGCGAGCGTATGTTCACAATCACTGGTAGTGCCAGCGCCAACGAGAAAGCGCTGTACCTGCTCTATGAAAACCTCGAAGCCGAGAAGATGCGACGTAGCCAGGCTCAGGACTAGAGGTCTTAACCAACCATGAACGCGTCTGTGCTGACGAATGACTTGCCGAGGCTCCTCTCTGATGTGGATCCTTGGAGGATTGTACGTCAACTCGAAAAGCACGAACTTTCTTGATCCCCTTCCTGTTATTTGCTGATGGATACCACGGACGCTCGGGTCATTATTTCCTTTTTCTTTCAGGACAGTTATTGTCGACAAGTGCCGGTTGAGCGCTTCACGATGTGATGACTTATGGCTTTGATATCCGGATAGCACACCCGCCTGCAAGCCAGGCAGATATGGCGTCCTGTTTTGTTTTGGATGGGTTTGGCGAAAGAACAAAATCACGAAGGGAAAAAAAGGTTATTTAGTTAACCTGCAGCTCGCCTTCTCAGACGACATTCTCTGCGCCTCTGGTCGCACTTCGTCAAGCCCGGTCACACTCTATCATCCGTCACCCACACACCCTCCTTACCCACCGATAATCGCGAATACAATACCAGAAACATCTACCCTCCACAACTCTATATACGCATCTGCAGTCTTCAGAGGCGCGGCAGATCACTTTATTGGTTATATACCTAATGTAGAGTAGTAATGGAGTGAGCATCTGATCACAAATTCTGGTTCCATGATACAGCGATCGATCAACAATTCTGCGTGACTCTTCAATGTCTGGCTGATGAAAAAAAATTGTTTCGTCTTGCAGGTCTTTCCCCTGTGACGCCGTCCCCCGAACATCAACTTTTCCAGGTCAGCGAAAGGTCGATATCCATCGATTTTTCGTTAAAACACGACTCAAATGCCTTCTTAAATCTGTTTCCCAACGTCCTCTCTCCGCTGCAGGCGTTGTAGCAGGCGCGCTGGCCTCTTTTGTCTTTCAGCTCTTCGCTGAGCTGAAATCTCTTCAAAATGGCCCGTGCGCCACTCAGATTTTCACGTTCGGTCGAAGGCCACAACCACCACCAAGACAAGGAGACAGTCTTGCCACTCCTTGTTCTTGCAATATAAGGGCATTGCCAGGCCTAACGCAAGGCTCTCCACGCGAAGAGCTACGGCACAATTCGACAGAGCACCGGCTCTCCACACCCACAACGACGAGAGCTGCTTGCAGCTCTCTAAAGACCGACTGTCAGTGTCCTTGACCTGACACAGTACGCAAACAAGGCAGCCAGCATGGCCTTACATTTCACAACCCTTGGGGATAAAGAAGAAGGATAGGCCTGGCTCTGCCTTCCTACTACACCTATCTCCTCAGACACAGGCATCGCCAGGCCAAGCACAAAGGCTCTCCTCGCGCAGAACCACGGCTCCGATTCGACAGAGCACCGGCTCTCCACACCTACCTACTCTTTCCTTTTCTTTCTCTCACGGCACTAAAATGCCTCTGAACACACACAAGGGTCCCACCCTAATGTACACACACTGCTCAGTCTCCCTAACTGGACGGGGAGCTGTAGCTTGAAATGGTAGCAATACCTGCGCAGGCAAGAAATGCTTTCTAAGGTAGTGTGTCAGCACTGTAATTCCATAGCTTAGCACGTCGTATATGCCCTTCGGGAGGCGAGATGGTGGACTTAATCCCCATCAACTAGACGAAAAATGAATACCAACCAACCAACCAACCCTGTGACGCCGTGCAATGGTGGCTATGATAAGCTCGCTTATGCAGTCGTAAATCGTAGCCTCGCCTCGAAAACCGCCGGCGGATTCTGGTAACGCCGAATTCATGCAAAACACCTGCCCAATGCAAACCCCAGACCCATGCTGCAAAAGAACAACTCGAGAGGCGGAAGCATCATCATCAAGCTTCACCTCTCACGATCCGTCCCACAGCGCTTTTTACAAGCACCCACATGGGCCCGGCATTGATCTCTCTCTTTGCGGTGCCCTTTCCCGGCGAACCACCCCCCTCACCGCTCAACCCACATTTCCTCTTCCACTCCTCCTTCCAGCCCCGCTCCACACTTTGCTGCTTCTCCTTGAGCAGCTGACCCGCACCTCTCTTCCCCTGCCTCCGATACCCGCGCATGAATGCTGTCCATTCTTTCCTCTCTTTGACGAAGATGACAACTCCGTTGCCTGCGTCAATTGGTGCGCTGTCTGCTACGATGCGCGCTTCCCACACGGAGCTGACAGGCTGGAATGTGAAGCTGTCGGTATGCAGGACGTAGTATCTCTTTCGCTTGCCGTATTTGCTAGCAGTTTGCGAGGAAGGCGTTATCCAGCGAGAGGCTGAGGACCAGATTCCATCGGCTACGGCTTCGTGGAGTAGTGCGGATGGGATGTAGTGGCGGCAGGTGAGGATGAGTTTGTTGCGAAGGAGTGTCATGTTGATGTCTGGGTGTGCGGGGGCAATGTTGGGAGAGTAAGCCAGCAGAGGTTTGCTGGCGCGTGTTGATCGTGTGGAAGGCTTGGGCAATTGGCTTTGCCCTCTATGTCCTCGGAGGACGGTTGTGAATGTATGAGGAGCAGACATTGTCTGCGTCTGCACTGAAGCCATGGTGTATTTCTGTTTCCTGGTCTGCTCTGAAGAGTGTGTGCACGGCGGCGTGCCCTGAAAGTTTGTAGCAGAGGGGAAGAAGAAGAACTTTGTGCACGATTGTGAAGTCTGAACTTTGCAAAACTAGAGGTGCAAGGAAAGTGGGATGCCAGCACTCTTAAGACTGCCTTCAAACCAGCTTGAATGGGTTAGCCCGGCAGAAACATGCAAGTCACTGCTCGGAAATCAGTCGGGCTTGCATGTACCATTCGTCTAAACATGCACATGCTGCGAGTACCGCGTGAACCCTGGCGGTCAATCATGTGGCAAGCATAGTAGGACTAGCGAGAATCGCCGAACCTCACCGCACTACAGAGCAGACTTGATCTCACCGCGTGAGAGACGGAGCCTCATAATCAGGCGGCTCGACACAGTGGTCGTCACATGTCTGGCTATGAACAGAACCCGTACCAAACCTTGCGCACTTGACAGGCGCGAGTGCTTTGTTCATGCTCACGCCTGTAAAATGTGCAAGGGAGGTTGGTAAGGATCCTAAGAAAAGAAGCTAGCATCACCGCCTGTCACCCTGATCCCCACTTGAGGAGGAAAAGCTGGGGGAAAAGCTTGACGTCAACACGAAAAAGACCGTCCAAGACCAGAGCAAAGCCCCACTTCATTAAAGACTTCAACAATCCGACTTTGGCACGACTCTGGATGCTCGGCGATCAAATCTTCACAATGGTGCTTCAAGGCATCGAGCAGGAGGCTCGACACGTCACTGTTCAGTAGATCGGAGAGTTCGACGGAAGTGCAGGGAAGTGCCTGCCCGCCACACCCTCACGCCTTGGCAAGTTACCGGCACGCAAAGGCAATGCGGTGTCGATGCAGCGGTCCAGCCGGCCGGACGAAATGCGAATGCTCCCTACATACCGTCACCAGAGCGGTGACCACATGTCCCTTGGCGCGGATAAGCGCAAGGTACGCGAATACAGTATTGCGTCAAACATCCAACTCCTTCTCTGGTGGGGGTGAGACAGCTTGCAAACACGGCTAACGCTGGCAACTGCCCCGTTCCGAGCACTAAGTTCCGAAGATTCCGAATTCTAGTGTCCCACTTGCATTAGTGCCCGAACGCCCGGAGCTTAATCTACTCTACTGAACACATTTCTCTTTTCTCGATTCATATGCAGTGAGGCTTTTGCGCATACAGTAGCGCACCACATTCCTTCACCTCGCTGTGTAAAGCTACGCTCCGCGCTTCGTCCTTCCAGGAGAGTACCTCGTTGCGCCTGTCAATTGGAAACTACCATGGCGAAATCGGTGAAGCGCACAGCTTCTGAGGCAAAGAAGCAGGCCAACGGCTTCTCACACCAGCTGGATGGTGCAGTACACTCTCTCGAGAAGAGGCTCGAGGAGCAGGCAGAACTAGCTGCGCGAAACCCTGCTGAGCAGAAAGAGGCGGGTCTTTTGCAGTTGGTCATCTGCGTTGGAGGAATCTACGCCAGTTTGTGAGTCAGATGGGCTACAGACGATGTCGACTGGAGCTGACAATGGGGCAGTCTGAGTTGGGCGTATCTTCAGGAACGGCTGACCACCACCACCCACGGTCCTTTGAACGCGCGCTTCACCTACCCAGTCTTCCTCAATACTGTTCAGTCCGCATTCGCCGCCACAACTGGTCTCGCATATCTCTTTTTGTCTGCACCGCGGAGCAAGACCACAGGCGCACGCAGCGTGCCACCCATCTTTCCGTCGGTCCAGATTTTGTTCCCGCTCCTCTTGATCGCAGTCACCTCCTCACTCGCCTCGCCTTTTGGATACGCAAGTCTCAAGCATATCGACTATGTCACATTCACCCTAGCCAAGAGCTGCAAGCTTCTCCCGGTCATGGCTCTCCACATCACACTATTCCAGAAGCGATACCCACTGTACAAATACGCCGTCATCGTTTGCGTCACCCTCGGTGTAGCAATGTTTACCTTGTACAATCCTTCATTTGCCAAGAAAGCAGCGAAAAAGGGCGTCAGCGCAGATGCCTCCAAGATCCTCGGTCTCTTCCTCTTGGGTGTTAATCTCCTCTTCGATGGCCTGACAAATACCGTTCAAGATAACATTTTCACAAAGTTCAAGGGATTTAGCGGTCCCCAGATGATGTGTGCTCAGAACATCATGTGCACCGCGCTCACGATTAGCTACCTCTTCCTCTCGCCCTACATTGCCAGCACGCCCCTTGGCTCCTACATCGGTCTCTCGCCCACGGGGAACGGCGAGCTCAGCGATGGACTAGCTTTTGTAAACGCATACCCCTCCGCGGGCTGGGACGTCCTTGGGTTTGCGGCGTGTGGTGCCGTAGGCCAGGTTTTCATTTTCAACACCCTTGCACACTTCAGCTCGCTTCTTCTTGTAACGGTGACAGTTACAAGGAAGATGTTGACCATGCTGACCAGCGTATTCCTTTTCGGGCACACGGTGACAGGAATGCAGTGGGTCGGTGTTGGACTGGTGTTTGGTGGAATCGGAGCGGAGGCCGGTTATGGGCAGATTGAGAAGAAGAGGAAAGCGGAGGCCAAGAGGCTGGCGGAGGGGAAGAAGCAGTGAATGCATGTAGTGCAAGTGGTGCTAAGATCCGGAAGCAGTTATAGAAGTATGATAGATACATATCGACGCCAATGATGTGCACGCATCATCGATCTTACTTGATAACCAGAGCTGTATTGCTCCTTGAAGAGCAATAACGAACACGACCCTACCAAGATCAGTTCCCATCCACGCCGAACAAATGTCTATTCGCCACAAATCGACATCATACTCATCAGTCTGTCTCACCCACCGCTCTAGAAGCCCATCCGCGAGAGTAACCCACCCAACATCACGCCGCATAATGCCGTCCAATGACCCCTCGTACCATCGCTGCCACGCTGGAGAAGGAAGTGCACTTCAACAATGTAACAGCCTAGCAGCCAGATTCCCAAAATGCGTATGACGGTTAGCAGAGCCCATTCTCCTGCTCCAATCCAGGCGTCTGCTTGTAGCAGCTGTGCTTCGAAGATCCCCTGGAGCTGAGGTGGCCAGGCGTCTTGCTTGTTCAGTGTGACCCATGAAACCACTTTGTTGTCGACGGAGAGACCTGAGAAGCGCTTCTAGAGTGAATCGATGAAGCTCTTTAACACGCTGCGCGTGGATCGAGGTAGCGAGGAGTTCTATGGTCATGAAAGGGTCATATGGAGAATTCTCATTCGATATGTTTGAGGGACGAGGTTCGAGACAGTTGGTTCATACTCTATTGTCGCCAGACTTGCTATGCGTGACGTTATGTACTTCATAGATCGGTCACGGCGAGGGAAAAGAAAAATCTGTTTGGACAGCGAGCGTTGTCTTACCCTGCTCGTTTACACCGTCATGCCACTCCATGTGCTACTTATACGTCGTCCACCCTAACGCTGCCAAACAAATGCCACATCGCTATGTGTATGGCTAGTAGTGCGCATGAATTTGACGCTAAAAAGAAAATGTTTGAGAGGGCGAGAGCACTGCAAGGTATTTCAGACTCTCATCTTGTGGCGCCGATTTGCAAGCTCACAGGTTTTGAGCTGGGAGGATGGGCTGGTGTCTGTCCCACGGTATAGAGGCGTGAAGAACGACCACTCGGTTTCAGGGTGTTCTCTGCTGAGTAGGAGTGGGTATACAATGTTGCAAGGACTTCCACATCCTCGGCTCAAAAGGTATTGGGTTGAGGGCCACTGCAGCTGTTACGTGGTCTGCCGAAAGTTGCGAGGTGAAATGTGACCGGATCACTAGACTCGCCTCGTCCATTTTCTGTGACCGTTGTAGTAAGCATGATCTGTTAGTATTCGGTGTTAAACAATCAGATTTGGATCACGAGCACAGGTGCGGAGACATGTTGGTGGTGCCAGCCGAAGGCAGATGACATTGATAAGTATCTACAGAGGATTTAGAGGTATAGGCAAAGAAGTGGTTGGCTCGAGCCATCAAAGTGGGGTCGCTTCTATCATGCGCCTCCAGGAAGCTATGACTGGTTCTGAGGTGAGATGCTTAGCAAGCAGCGCCAGAGTCACTGGGGACGTTAGAGCACGAGGGGCTCTTGACACCGCCAGTAATCGAGTTGCCGGACCAATCCCAGTCGGCGCAAGATCCTGTGCCGCAAAGGATGTAGGTGTTAACACCCTCGGAGGCCATGGAACCAGTGACGCCGGTAATGTTAATGCCGGTAATGGGGACACCAGTGGTGGGCTTGCCGGTGGGGTGGCCATTCTCATAGTCCTGCTGGATGACAATTCCGTACTGGGTGATGTTGGAGAGGGTGATATCCTTGTAGGTGACGTTGGAGACGGAGCCGGTAGCGTCAGAGACGGTCTTGATGCGGACACCGTTGACAGAGTTGGAGATACTGGAGTTCTCAATGACAACATCCTTGACGGCGTTGTTGGACCGGCCACCGACAGAGCCAATGGACAGACCGTGACCACCGGAACAAGTGCCACCGACGAAGTGGATGTTGGTTCCAGAGTTGATGGCAAGGCAGTCATCCTGATTTTTGATGTCGGCGTTGGAGATGGTGATGCCAGTGGAGCTGCCGACGTTGAAAGCGTCTGTGTTGTGGCCACCGTTGGGCACGTCTCCAGCGGTGTTGTCGATGGTGATGTAGTCAAGGACCAGGTCAGTGGCACCATTGATAGAGAAACCCTGGACAGGGGTGTTCTTGACGTTCAAGTTGGAGATAGTTGACTGCTCCATGGAGTGGGCGTAGAAGAAATTGGGCTTCACCTTGCCGCCGTTGGTACCCTTGCCGTCCCACCACATGGCACCGTTTCCATCGATAACGTGGTCGGGGGAACCACTGACGGTGATCTTGGTACCGGACACAGAAATCAGAGGACCCTTCCACTCCTTGAAGCCAAAGCTGGTGGTGCCCTGAAAGGTAACGTTGGTTCCGTCATTGAGCTTGGTAAGGTCAAGGGTGGTACCGGCAGGAACAGCGATGTTGTCCAGCACGATAGCAGTGCAAGAGGTCTTGCCCTTGATAGCAGAGGCAGCGTCCGTGAAAGTGCAGCTAGCAGAGGCAGCGTCCGTGAAAGTGCAGCTAGCACGAGCATCCAGGCCCGTGGGAACAGCAGAAACAAGCGTGCCAGCGCTGGCGAGAACGAGAGAAGCTTTGATGGCAACCATTCTGTTTTTGGCGAATAAAATGAGTGAATGAAGAAGTAAAACGAATGAGAAAAAGCGAATGCAATGAATGACTGATGGGATGATATCGAGAAGGCCTTAACTCGAGATACTTATATCATTTTAACACCAGATGCATGCACCGCAGCATCCTGGAGCACTCTGAATATGGCGCTAAGTGGATACAACGAAGCTTGTCGCCCTTGGCTAAGCTTGTTCCCAATCAGACTGAAGGCCGCTGTGGAAATTGGTGGCCCAAGCAACGGCGGTGATATCGACATGCTTGACATACAAGGCTGCAGGAGCTAAATCTATGCGGTCGGAGAAAATCTGTGTGGATCTAAGTTTTGTAGTACGAAGAAGCTCGTTTTTTATGAGGAACCAACTGCGGTGTACGAGCCAACCCATGAATCCTTAGAGGAGCGCGCACTGCAACTGCGCACGCAATAGCACTTTTTTTAGTATAATTAATTATAGGATTATAGATAAGCTTATCTTATACATCTAGAAAAAATTACAATATTTAATAAGTGTTATAGGTGTTGTGGTGAATTTGCTAGATACACTTTAATATGGAATGATCGCGCACGAGCCGTTTGATTCCTCATAAAAGAGCTTCTTCGTAGCATGGGTGATGGTTGTAGCTATATCAGTAGAATATTTGGCACTGAGGATAAGCTTTCTTTTCGGAAGATCGTTTGCCGTTCGTCCTCGAGCAGGCCAAGTAATCCTTGTCAGGTCAATTTGCAGGAACAATGGTGAAACGAAACGCAGCGATGCCGTGGGTCCAGGCGTGGGGATGTGGAGTGGTCCTCAAACACCTCGTATTGACGCTTGACAAGCAGCACTTGGAAGTTCCCGAAGGTAGGGCAGCACTCCGATTGATTGAATCGCGCGAACGCGCATATATGAAGGGTGACAGATGTCAGCGAGATGGTGCCGGGAGCGAAAGCGGGAGCGATGATGGCGTCTCAGCGCATTATCTATTAAAGCCGTTGCCCGAGAAGATTCCGATGTGCAAGCTGGAGCATCGGAGGTATGATACCGCACCAATGGACGTTTAGTTCACCGCTGTAAATTGGCACATGTCCACGGGTTGGGCCCCTTTCGTTTCCTGAATATGAGAGCTTTGTCCCTCACCTGACTCGAGCCTCTTCACGCCCGAAACCGTTTTGAATCGTGAAGCCCCCTTCCGGCAAGACTTCTATCAAGAGACCTCAAGCTTCCCAGTTCCTCAACAGCAGCCTCGGCATGTGCAATGCCTCTTCTCTAAGACGGACAATTTCGCCGTTTTCAATATTACGAACCATCAGAAACTCTGCTGTGTATTTTCAATATATCGTGTAAGCTAGTTTGTACACCAGAAAAAATAAAGACATCATGTATGGGAATCCTTGTAATCTGACGCTTCTGTGGTACCGTCAAGTGCGGATGATAGAGAAGCCATGGCGAAAAGGAGGGACAATTCATCGATGAAGCCAACATCAGTCAGCTCGAACCACCTCGATCGCATTCTACATCCGATCGAAGCTACCCTGATCACATTGCTAGATCTTAAAATATCCTTTTGAAGGGCCTGCGAAACGTCCATGTTCACTCTCAAAAGCCTGAGATATGGTACGCTGCTTATGTGTTGGCTATCCCTCAGTCATTTAGAGCGTCGCTAGAAAGCTGCGTTCGAATTGGAGTCTAATGTGTCAAAAAGCTGAGATTGTCATGCAAATAATGCAGACTTGGAGAAGACTTGGGCTTGTAAGTATGATCTTCGAAGGCGCTTGACAGAGGTAAATCATTCGTCGGGAAAAGAAAACGAAACGAAAAGTGTGAAGTGCATTCGGCAACAGTCTCCTTTGAAATTAGCGGACCAAAGTGATTAAAAAATAGAGCGCAAATCGGCGTAAGACTGTCCTTCATCTTTGTTTAGTTGGTCGCTGGACTCCGGTGATCCATGACCATAAGCTTTCAGCTGACAAATGACTGATTCTTGAGGATAATACTTGAGAACTACGGTTAGCGAAACAAGTCGATCATGCACTCGCTGACATTTTGCGGCAGCGAGCCAGACCTGCCTTATAACGAAGGTCGTCCCTGTTGAGCGGTGGAGAGCAGCAATCTCAAGGCCTGGTAATCCACCCGGTACGATCTTCCGATGGACCAAGAGAGTAGGATGATTGTGAAATGCTTCGTCGTTCGTGATACTTACTGCAGACATCAATCATCTCGAGGTAGAAGTTTCGGTGGAATAGCAAGCGATTCTCTTCCCAATTGTAACTCGCTGTTACTCATCACCGACCATTAGCACCCCTATTACGGCTCGACAGAGGAGTAAAACGATGACATCTCGTTGCTTGATTGGGTCATGACCTAATGAGGATGCAGACAATCACCCAACACATCTCTACAAGGGTCGATCTTCCAAGCGCAGCTCTTGCGGATCGTTCCGTTCCGTCTGTAGCTTCGGGGCTCAAAGGAACGCGAGCCACACAGACTCACTTTGCAAGGTAAGAGAAGATTGTTGATGAAGCTCTGTGGGGAAAGCTGGCGTGTTGCCAAAAGTGATGATGTACCCCGCGCTAGGTACGGCCAAGCAGCAGGACCCACTCTCGAAAGCAGCAACACCACGGTTCTGCATCGACACAAGATGAGTACCATCGCAAACAAAGCCACCAATCATCTCAGCGCACTTCCAAGGAAGCAAATACCGAATTGGAGGATTTACAAGAGGACTTTGACATCAATGGCTCCTTTGAGACCTCGCAGGTTCGCGCCACTCGATCCCGGGAAACAGAGTGAAGGAGACAAACGACCCGTCCTGAAAGGCATCGTCTTTGATGTTGACGGCACACTTTGTGAGTCCTGAAGCCGTGGTGCATGGTTTGTATTTATCGCACACGACTCACAACATTTAGGCCTGCCACAGAACTACATGTTCGCGCAAATGCGGTATGTGCATGCGCTCACGCATAGTCGCAAGCACCAGCTGATGATGTTCAGGTCTGCTCTCGGCATTGAAAAAGGTACAGACATTCTGGATCATATCTACTCTTTACCCGGTGGGGAGCAGGAAGAAGCCCAAGAAAAGGTTCGAGATATTGAGCGCACCGCGATGAAGAAGCAACAGCCACAAGCTGGTCTTGTTGAATTGATGGAGTACCTGGATTTACGAGGCGTAAAGAAGGGCATTTGTACCCGCAACTTCGATGCACCAGTTGAACACCTCCTCAATACGTTCCTGCCATCTTCGGAGTTCAGCCCTGTCATCACGCGCGACTTTCGTCCTCCGAAGCCAGACCCTGCTGGTATCCTGCACATCGCGAAGCAATGGATGCACGAAGACGGTGGTGACAGTCTGATTATGGTTGGCGATTCCATCGACGATATGACTGCAGGCTATCGAGCAGGCGCAGCCACGGTGCTACTTGTCAATGATGTCAACAAGCATCTTGCTGAGCATCAGCATACAGATCTTGTGGTTAAGCAGCTCGACGACCTGATCGGAATCCTGGAGAACGGCTTTGAGGGCAAAGTCGAGGCTGAACAAGAGTTTGTCGATGCAAAGGGTCTGGTGGAAGAAGCTACCGAAAAGAGCTGAGCTGAGCACCCATCAACACAGAGTATGCATTTTGCATGCAAGGGATGCAGCGATGATAATTGGAACCGTCGCCAAAGCAACACGAGGTCGCAAGTACCCTGCATATTCGCTAGCCAAGCTGTAACGTGAACGATAACAGTATCCAGGTACAAAATCACTCGAAGTACTGGAAGCAGAACTCTCGTGATGATCTGGCTTGGGCACTGCATCGCCTCCTTCGTTGAACCGAGTCAGACGCGTTTGATAAGATTGGGTGTTCAGTTTCGAGCTCCAATCGATGATGCAACGATTGTGGGGAAGGGTGTGGGCCGTTGCGCGCCTTGGACTGGCATTCTCCCAAGACCTAAGCGCCTCTTCTTCCGAAGCACTGCCAAGCTTCACAAGCATTGTCTACGGACGCCCCCTCATCTTATCTGTGTCGGCGACAATTGCGAACGATAAATGTCAGGCGCACGCGAATTAGACATGGCAATGATGGCACTGACACTGACACCTCCTTCATCCGGGCGTGGCTCCGTGTCTCGCCACCATTTGGTTGGTAAACTACTTTCCGGGGAGCGCACCAATCACAAGCTACGTCTACGACAGACTTGACCCACTCAACCAAGTCGCACGGCATCGCTTGGGATCTGTACGGGGTGGTCGTCCCTTGCACGAGAAACACAGGCACCAAACGTCCGCGGCTCTGGGCATTAGCTTGCACCTTCTTGATTTGGAGGGCTTGTTTACCTCCATTTATGCTGCCGGGTATATGTACATACAATATATTCAGCAGTCCCACGTCAAACCTCCCATTGTTACATCTATCATCGTTCATCATGAAGTATTCACTCATTGTAGGTCTCCTGGCGGTGGCCGGTGCCAATTGCAAGCCGACCTCGCACATTGAAAGTAGGACCGTCAATGTCGAAAGCCTGCGTACAGTGCCTGAAGGATGGACCGCGATTGGTGCACCAGCAGCTCATCGCAAGCTTCCCTTTCGCATTGCTGTTCGTTCGGTAAGTCAAAACATGAACCCTGATACATGCATTTCCGACAATAACAGAAATACTGTCGCATGGACGAGGCTACACTATCCGTAGAAAGACGCTGACATTCACAGGCCGACAGCGACATCCTGGAGCGAACTTTGATGGAAGTTTCGGACCCAAATCATGCCCGTTATGGTCAACACCTCAAGCGTGATGAGCTCAAAGACCTCATAAAGCCACGTGCTGAGTCTTCCAAAGCCGTTCTGAGCTGGCTGAAAGCATCAGGCATTGCCTCTGAAGATATCAAGAACGATGGGGAATGGATCACTTTCCACGCACTCGTCGAGAGAGCCGAGTTGATGCTGGGCACTACGTTCAAGACATACCAGAACGAAATTCGTCGCGACATCAAAAGAATCCGAGCTCTGAGCTATTCCGTGCCTATGGCTGTCCGCGACCACATCGACATGATCCAACCGACCACTCGTTTCGGCCAGATCAAGGCAGAGCGCAGTAATGTCCTTACCCAAGAAGCTGCCCCATTTTCTGTCGCTGCCGTTAATGCTACCTGCAACACTACCATCACACCAGCTTGCTTGAGTGACTTGTACAACTTTGCCGATTACAATATCGATCCAAAGGGAGCCGTAAAATTAGGAGTGAATGGCTTTCTTGAGCAGTACGCACGCTATGCCGATCTTGAACAATTCACCTCAACATTTGCACCAAATGCTGGCAGCAACTTCTCTTTTGTCTCTGTGAATGGTACGTAGGCTATCATCAGCTCACTGATCACTTACTGACATCAGCAACAGGCGGGAAGTTGGACCAAAATTCGACTGACGACAGCGTTGAAGCCAATCTCGATATTGACTACACAGTGGGCTTGGTTGATCCCACCATTGAGACAACCTTTTATAGCACTGCTGGACGAGGCATCCTCGTCCCTGATCTCGATCAGCCCACTGAAGCTGACAATGCCAACGAACCCTACCTTGACTTCTTTACTTACCTTGCCGGGCTCCCTGATGGCGAGCTACCCCAGGTGCTCACGACTTCCTACGGCGAGGATGAGCAGAGCGTACCAGCCACCTACGCGAAGAAGGTTTGCGACATTATCGGTCAGCTTGGTATCCGCGGTGTGTCTGTCATCTTCAGTAGTGGAGACACTGGCGTAGGTTCAGCCTGCCAGACCAACGATGGCAAGAACACGACTCGTTTCCTGCCAATTTTCCCTGCTTCCTGCCTGTACGTCACCTCAGTCGGAGGTGCCTACAGGGTCGAGCCTGAGCGCGCAGTTTCCTTTTCGTCGGGCGGTTTCTCGGACCTCTGGGAGCGCCCTGCTTACCAGGACAAGGCTGTGGGTGCGTACCTGGAGAAGCTTGGTAGCCAGTGGGAAGGTCTCTACAACCCCAATGGACGTGGCTTCCCAGACGTCTCTGCACAAGGCCAAGGCTTCCGTGTCGTTGACAAAGGTCGCCAGATCTCCGTTGGTGGCACAAGTGCCTCGGCGCCTGTCTTTGCATCTGTCGTCGCACTGTTGAACAACGCCCGTCTCGCCGTCGGGCAACCCGCACTGGGCTTCCTCAACCCATGGATCTACAGCAAAGGCTACCAAGGCCTCACCGACATCAAGGATGGAGGTTCGACTGGATGCACTGGCAGATCAATCTACTCAGGCTTGAAAGCTCCTCGGGTACCTTACGCATCCTGGAACGCGACTGAAGATTGGGACCCTGTCACCGGCTATGGTACTCCAAACTTTGGTGACCTACTCAAGCTCTCACAGGGCCAATCATACAGTGTCCCTGAGGAGCGACATGTATAGGCCTCTCATACCAGACATGAAAAGGATATAAGGTTTTGCATTTATCCTATAATCTAGCGTATGAACTTTTATTCAGTTATTCTTTAAACTGCTGAGATGTTCAAGGCGAAGCTGACGCTCATGTGGCAGGAAAAGCAGACCTCAAGGATAAGAAATGTCTAGAATTTAATAATTTAATTTAGAGTGCTACCTGGTTCCCTTTCGGGTCTATAAACACTATGTACTCGTCTCCGTGTACAGGGCCAACATGCTCTAGTCGAGCTAAACACCCCTGCCTCTTCCCTCGCTGCGTTTCTCCGTGCAAGTTCCGCTCCTTCCTCGTCGGTGCTGCCCTGTTGTAGGGGAGCAGAAGGGCTTGTGTGGTTCTTAGCCTATAGCTGCAAACGGGGACCACCCCCCGGTATTAGTCTGTTCTACCTCAAGGGCTACTCTGAACTGCTCTAGTAGCCCCGTGTCCAGTAGCCATCTCCCTGCCGCCGCGACTTTCTCCCAGTCACGGAGTAGTCGGGGAAGGTCCGTCGTGCCTGCCCTCTCCATCAGTTTGAGCCTCGCCTCCTTCTGGTCCGGGCAAAACGAGAGGATGTGTGTGAGGGTCTGCCTCGAGTGACCGCATGTGCAGGCTGGGTCGGCACCTGGCACCCCTATGCCCGCTAACCATGCCTTAAGTCCCAGTACTTCCGTGCGGAGTAGCACGATCGCTGTAGCCACGTGTTTAGGGACGTCGTCGTACAGGTGGAGGGGTTGGAACTCCCAGCCCTCTTTCCATGTAGGTGCCGATCTGCGTTGCTTCGCTGCCGCGCGTTCCCACCTCTCCTTCCATTTCTCTGTGAGGTCACGGGCTATCTCCTTGACTTTGCTCCTGGATTGGATCTGCCGGCCGCGGGTCCTGCCCTCTTTTCCCGTGCTGGCCAGCGAGGCCTGGCGTTGGGTCTCTCTTTCCTCCACGATCGTGTCGCCGGCCCGGCGCACACCTTCTATGTCCGTCGCTGGCTGGGCGATGTGTCTGGCTGGTCTGCCCCTTCTCGCTGCTCGTCCTCCTGTCCTGGCGGACTGCCACACCTCCTCTAGTGCTGTCTTGATTTGCCTAGTGACTGAGTGGTTCGCTGTTGTGACTGCCCACTGTAGTGCCACTGTCCTGATGTACAGGGCCAGTGGTGGTGTGCCACTTTCCTTCTCGATTGCTGCTATTGGCGTCCTCTTATAAGCCCCAAGTGTCTTCCGTAGGCATTTGTTCTGGACGATGAGGAGTTTTCGAAGCGCTGTCTCACGGATTCCGGTACCTCCCTTGCCAGCGGACCATATCTGGGAGCCGTACACCATGATTGGCCTCGTGACCGCTGTGTAGATCAGTCTCGATTTGCGTACTGACGGTCCCCATGACGACGCCGTGATTCTGGACATGGCTTGGAATGCTGCCTCCCCCTTCGCCGCTGCCTTCTGGATGTGGGTCTTCCATGAGAGTTTAGGGTCCACCCACACTCCTAACACTCTCATAGATGTGACCAACTCCGCTGGCTGGTCTCCTACCGTGACCGTGGAGAGGAGGTCTCCCCCCCTGTTCCGTCTCCTCGTGAGGTGCATTAGTTGGTATTTCTCCGGCGCAAACCTAGCTCCGAAGCGCGATGCCCACTGCTCGCACCGCGTGTGGGCAGTGGCGAGCCTCCGGCAGTTGTCCGCGGCAGACGGTCCCCACGCCATGATGTTGGTGTCGTCTACAAACCCGAATCCCAGACATTTGTCTTGGACTGTACCCAGGTCCTGGAGGAGGTCGGATATGAAGAGGAGGAAGAGTATTGGTGAGAGAGTCGATCCCTGGGGAATGCCAGTATTGGTCTCTATCCATGGGCTGTCGAAGTCGTTAAAGCTTATCTTCGTCCGTCTGTTCTTGAGGAACGCCTCCACATATACTACTATCCACTCTGGGAATCCCTTCCGTCGGAGGACCCACGTGAGTCGGTCGTGGGCTACGTTGTCGAAGGCTCCTGCTAGGTCTAGCGCCAGTACCGAGACCACTGGTTGCCCCGCACCCCACGCCGTGGTTACTGTGCCTGTGAGTAGTTCCATCGCCGTGAGTGTGGACCTGTTCTTGCGGGCTCCCATTTGGTTCCAGGGTGTGAGCTCCCTGTCTTCCATCGCGGCTGTGATCTTGTTTGCGACAATTTTTTCGACGATTTTTGCCATCGTGTTTTCGAGGGCGATAGGCCGGTAGCTGCCTGGGAGAGAGTAGTCCTTTTTCTTCTCCTTCCTAAGTACCACTGTGGTTGACTCCTTTAGGCACATGGGGACGTCTCCGTCCCTGAGCATTTGAGTAATCGCGGCAGCGGCGCTGTCTGCTATGTCTTCTTTAAGGACCTTCCACACTTCGTTTTGGATCTGGTCAGGGCCTGGGGCCTTGTTGTTGGGAAGCATGGCTATAACCTCCGTGAGCTCGTCTGGGGATATCTCTGGTGATAAGTCGAAGCGTGGGTGCGTCTGGTTCGGGTCGATGTCTGATAGGTCCGCCGCCCCGCTCGCCGGGAAGAACCGTTCTCCCAGGATTTGGGCCTTTGCGCCGTTTGAGGTCTCCGCTTCGTCTTGTTCGTGCCTTCGGAGTGGGGGTACGTTCACTGACTGCCCCTGTCCGCCTTCAACCTTTCTACTCCATTTCGACAGGTTCCACAAACCCTTGTTGTGGGCGTTGGCCTCATTGTCGTCATTTGTCAGGTCTGCCACGACTTTCCTCCACCGCGTCCTTGCGTTCGACCGCAGGGTGCGCTTGAGCTGGTTGCGGAGTGACTTCCAGTTCCTTTCGCTGTCCTCGGTGTGGTCCCGTTGGAAGGCCCTTCTTGCCCTTTTGATCTCTCCCAGGATTTCTGTGGCTTCTGGGGACCAGTCTGGCCTGGCCTTGTCACTAATCCTTTTCCTTGGGCAGTGGTTCTCCAGGGCAGTTCCGACCTGTTTGAT
The DNA here is from genome assembly GCA_009982855.1 of Lizonia empirigonia. NCBI lineage: Eukaryota > Fungi > Ascomycota > Dothideomycetes > Pseudoperisporiaceae > Lizonia > Lizonia empirigonia. The sequence continues at coordinate 440,058 of JAADKA010000014.1, read as the reverse complement.
CAGTCCCTCGAGTGCCCACCTGCCTGTGGCCTGGGCCCACTCCCCGTGGCCCACCGCAACCTTGATCTTGTCCCAGTCAGCTTTTTTCAGGGCGAAACGTTTGTTCGTCTTCCTGGCTATCGGTCCTGTGCCTATGCGGATTTCGATGGGGATGTGGTCGCGGGTAATAGCCCAGTCTTCCCTTGGCCGGTACATTATGATTCTGTCTGCTGTCGCCCTGCTGGCGAATCCCAGGTCGATGACTGTGTGGAGGGGTCCCCTCCTCCACGTTGGTACTCCTGGTTCGTTAAGGAGGCGGAGCCCCCATTTGACCATATTTGCCCTTAGGCGTTCCGCCTGCGGTTCCCCGGGCGCAGCCTTTCCCGTCCACTCTGGGTGGTGTGCGTTGAAGTCCCCGATCACTAGTGTTGCAGTTGTTGGGTGGGTTCCGTGGAGGAGGTTCTCGATGTCTGGCCATGCTTCGATGTCCTCCGCTGTTTCCCTACCCGCTCCTATGGGTGGGCTGTACACGTTGATCAGGTGGGTCCATGTTCCCTGCGTTCTTATACGGATCCCCTCTGTGAGGTCTGTGGCGACAGTGCCTTCGATCTCTGTCTGCGGGATCTGGTCATACACTAGGAACACTACCTTCATTCCTTGGTGTAGGGTCCGACTCAGTCGATAGTTCTTGGGACAGTATGTCTTCCCCCTCGCGTTCTCTCCAACCATGGGTTCCTGGATGGCGATCACCGGGAACGAGGCCGGGTCGATCGAGTCCAGGAATGGCCTCGCCGCTCCTCCATTCGCGTTTCCGCAGTTGTATTGGATGATGTTCAGACCACTCATTGAGTGGATCGGATCACATCCTCAGTCTGCGTGTTGCTGTCCTCGGCCTCCGCGCGGAAGGTAAAGATTCGTTGTTGGCCTGGGGCGTTGGCCGCCCGGCTCATGTGGGTGGGGCGGCCAACCGCGATCCTCCTCTTGTTACTTCCTGCGACGGGGATGGTGGTCCATTCTGCGTCGTCTCCCCGGCTCGACCCTGCTCGGCTGGCGAGGGTGGAGCCTCCGAGGCTGTGGGTTGTACTGGCTCCTCCGGCTCCATGGTTGGATTGGATCTGGAGGGTTTGCCACTGGAGCCCCTTCTTGGTCTCCTCGTTCTTGCTTCGGAACGCCTGGTAGGCCCTGCACTGCCGTGTCATCCATGCCTTGTGACCCTTCTGTTTACAGCACGCACAGCTGGCCTTCGCCTCTTCGGTGTTCTTGCATCCCCTGGTGGCGTGGTCCTCAGCGCAGTGGCCGCACACTTCCTTGGGGGCGTTGCATACGGATTGGGTGTGTCCCCACTTCCAGCATTTGAAACACTGGCCGTCTGTCAGCGACACGTCCCAGAGCTGGACTGGATGCCACTCGGCTCCCATCAGGAAGCCTGATTTGACCAGTTTTTTCTGGTTCTCTTCCGTTCCTACGTTCATCAGGAGGGACCCCTTCTTTTGCTTGCCTCCTTCCCTCCTGGAAGTGAGGTTTTTGTCTGAGTAGAGCCATGCGACTCTTTCAATCCTGATGTTCGGGTTCCTCGTATGGGCCTGGTTGATCCATTCGTCGTTTTCTGCGCACTTGCTATTTCTGACTGGTGTGTTTAGCGGGATGCCTGACACCATGACCAGGTGTGGTTTCCGGATGAGCTTCATGCCCTCGGCGCCCTGTAGGCCCGTTTGGATGATCTGGTCGCGGCGGGCCGCGTCCCTGACCACCACCGACACCTTGTGCACGGACCTTGGGTGGGTGATGATCGCGCGAGCGTCCGGTATCGCCACCCGGATACGCTCCAATTGGGCCTGTGGGGACTCTCTTTCTGCCCCCTCCATTCCCTCCATCCTCAGCTCAATCTTCGCCGGCTGGTTTGTGCCCTTGGCCGCCACCTGGCTCCAGGTGCGCGGCCCTTTCTGTTCCCCTTGTTCTCGGGCCGGGGCCCCTCCCATTCTCTTTTCCATGGCGTCGAGCCTCCTCAGCACTGCCTGCAGTGCCCCAGTCTCGTTGTTCCTTCCTCCTGTCGCCGTGGTGGTGCTCTTCGACTTGTCGGTGAAAATTTTTTCCACTCGGCGAACCGCCGCCAGGAGGTCGTGGGCGACCCGCGTCGCGTCCTGGACAGTGGTGGCCTTGCGGAGCCCTTCTGCTCCCGTCCTCTGTGTTTCTTTCAGCCATTGTAGGATCTCCCTCTCTGTGTTCCCCTGTATCCTGTTCTGCTGTTCAGGTTCCCCTGTTGCTCCCTGCGTGGCGTTGGGGGCATCCCCGGCTGGACGCGCTGGCACCGCGTCTGGTTGGCAGCCCCCTTCTCCCTCGCGCTGTGGTCCCGGCATCGCGCTGCCTGCGGTGTCGATAGGTACAGCTAGTTCTGCTAATCTCTATAGCAGTGTTTTTAGGTTGATTTAACCAATATCTTGGATTTCGATAGAATGGTGTTCTGTCATGTCTAGAATTTAGAAGGCTATCAAACTAGTATTTGGCAGCTGTAATTACATTACACGTCGCTTACAGACTACAGAATAATTTGCTTACACAAGTTAAATGACTGAGTCCTACAGAAGATCTTCTGGTCACCTCGTAGAGCTAACAGGACGGAGCCTGTTGTCGGTACGTTTTTCTCTGCCACACGAGGATGTGACTTCTACCGTGGACTATAGTGTACAGTCTTTTATGGGCTCGTGCGCATCATGGGCTCGTGCACGTTTTCGTGGAAAATCAACATTTGAGCACCTGCACCCTATACCCCATAACTCAACCAAATGTCAGATTTAGAAGCTGCGCTTCAAGCGCTAGATGCTCTGAAGCCTGGAGAAGCTCCTCGTTATGCTCAGGTTGCGAGAGAGTATGGTGTTGACCGAACAACGTTGTCGCGGCGTCACCGTGGGGTATGCGCGTCGCGCGCGAAGGGCTATGAGTCTCAACGCCTACTCAACACAACACAAGAACGAGAGCTTATCAAGTATATTAAAACACTCAGCAAGCGCGGCCTACCTCCTATGAGAGAGATGATACAAAATTTCGCGTCTGAAATTGCCAGAAAGCCCGTTGGCAAAGCCTGGGCTGACCGCTTTATCGCCCGGCACCGCGAACACCTCCTGCTTAAATGGACCTCTGACAAGGACTCCAATCGCCACAAAGCTGATTCTCTCTACAAATATGAGGAATAATTCAAGGTTTTGGGCGAGAAAATAGAGCAATGCGACATTGAATCACGTCATATGTACAATATGGATGAGAAGGGCTTCTTGATTGGAGTACTGTCTAAGATGAAGAGGGTGTTCAGTATGCGCTATTACGAGTCTGGGGCAGTGAAAGATTTGATCCAGGATGGCAACCGTGAATGGATCACGCTGCTGGCTTGTATATGTGCTGATGGTACTGCTCTCACTCTTTCGCTCATATACCAAGCTGCCTCTGGGAAGCTCCAGGACTCGTGGTTGCAGGATTTTGATCCCTCACTACACAAGTGCTTCTTCACGGCATCACCAGGTGGCTGGACGAACGACGATATTGGCGTCGCGTGGCTTGAACAAGTCTTTGATCGCGAGACAAAAGAGAAGGCAAGGCGGCAGTGGAGGTTACTGATACTTGACGGCCATGGGAGTCATGTTACGATGAAGTTTATTGAGTATTGTGATGCTCATAAGATACTCCTTGCAGTGTATCCACCTCACAGTACTCATACTCTTCAGCCACTTGATGTGGTGAGGTTCTCTCCACTCAGCTGCGCGTACAGCGCGGCACTCGCTGACTTCATGGATATGTGTCAAGGCCTCTCATCTATCACCAAGCGCGACTTCTTCCGCCTCTTCTACATTGCCTGGGATGTCTCATTTCACTCTACAAATATCCTGAAGAGCTTCAGGTGCACGGGCCTATCTCCATTTGATCCACGCCAAATACTTGATCGTTTTCAGTCAGATCACGGTTCTCGGCCGTCTACGAGTGACAGTACAACCTCAGTGATAAGCGCGAGTGATTGGAGGAAGATTGAGCGATTACTGCGCGGTGTAGTGGAGGATATGTACGACAGAGAAGCTAAGAAGCTCTCACAGACAATCCACACTATCGCAGTCCAAAAAACACTACTTCAACACGAGAATGAGCGGCTTAGAGAAGCTCTGATCAATAAGAAGAAGCGCCGTCAGCGTGGCAAACCACTCCTCCTTGAGGCACCCAATGATCACCACGCTAATATCCGTGTCTGGTCAGTGGTCACCAAGCAAGGTCCAGCAAGCTCGCGATCGCCAGGAGGCCAAGGACCTTGAACAACAGCAGCAAATACACCAAAAAGCTGAGGAAGCTCGCCTCCGGGATGATCAAAAGCGACTCAAACAGCAGCTGCAGGAGGAACGACGATTGGGGCGGATGGTAGCCAAAGTAAGACGTGAGGAGGCTGCCGCGGTGAAGGTGCGAGAGAAGAGCCGCGCTGCAGTTGATCGTGAGCTTGCAAAACAACTCTAGGATGATCTACAATTATCCAAAAAGAGTAAGAGGCAAAGTATCAAAGTTTCCAAGTCCTTACAGCTATCTGAGCTACCTGTGGCGACTGTAGTTGATGATCTAGTTGGTGGGGAGCCCTCAGCCAGCTCATCAGCTCCACCGACAACAACCACACGCCGCGGCCGTAACATCATATTACCAAGTAAATTTAAGTAGCGCACATTAATTGCAGATATCAAATTACTTCTACACCACAAAATATCATGATAATATATACTCTGCGTGGTTGTATAGCCTCATTTTTGGTAGTGGGTGGATGATGATTTTCGTGCACGAGCCCATAACATGCAGATCGGTGTGCCGCTCGGCCCGGCGTAACGCTCGGCCAAACACCAGAACACCAAAGTGACGCCAACTTCAACACGCGACAACTCAACTAATATGGACCCAATTGACCTGGCAGTTAAAGCGATGGAAACGCAGGGTGAAGGAGAACAACTCCCATATACAAAAGTTGCTGAAAAATACAATGTGAGCAGACACACACTAGCCAGAAGATGCAAAGGCACCCAAGCTCCAATGCAAGCCAAGGCAACCAACCAACAACGCCTCAACCCACAACAAGAACAAGAGCTCATACAGCATATTGAGAGGCTCACAGAGAGAGGCCTTGCGCCCACAAGAGAGATGATAAGAAGATTTGCATCAGGGATAGCTCAGGGGCATGTGGGAAAGGGGTGGGTGACACGCTTTATCAACAAACACCATGACAAACTTGTCTCACGCTGGACATCTGGGATGGACTACACACGCCACCAGGCTGATTCAGAAGCAAGATACAAGCTATACTTTGATCTGGTCCACAGCAAGATTGAAGAGTACGGAGTTCTGCCTGCAAATACATACAATATGGATGAGAAAGGCTTCATGATTGGACAGGTGGGAAGGACTAAGAGAGTCTTTAGCAGAGAGACTTGGGAGAAGAAAAGGAAGAATGAAGTCCTTCAAGATGGCTCACGTGAATGGATTACTGTCCTGGCTTGTGTGGGAGCTGGTGGAGATGCTCTTCCTCCTGGCCTCATTTTCCAGGGTTTAAATGGCAACATTCAGTCAGATTGGGTGCAAGATATTGACCTAGATAAACACCAAGTCTTCTACACTTCAGCTCCATCAGGCTGGTCTAACAATGACGTTGGATTAGCCTGGCTTGAACAGGTATTTGACCGCTATACCAAGGTTAAAGCAAGAAGATCTTGGCGCCTTCTTATTATTGATGGCCATGGATCTCATATCACGCTGGATTTCATCGAGTATTGCTATCAGAACAAGATCCTCTTGTTGATCTTACCTCCCTATTCAACCCACACGCTTCAGCCACTTGATGTGGTTATGTTCAAGTCTCTTTCATCTGGATACACAAGAGAACTCACAGACCTTACCCAAAGGAGCCAAGGCTATGCCCGCATTAAGAAAGGAGACTTCTTCTTGTTATTCTGGAAGGCCTGGAAGGCCTCCTTCATCAAGGATCGCATCTTGAAGTCCTTTTCAACCACTGGGATCTGGCCAAAGAACAGTGAAGCAGTTCTCAAAAGATTCCACCATACAACCACTAATAAAGCTGAGGTTACAAACAACCCTGCAGCTCCTCTTGAGACTGATTGGAGAAAGATAAGAAAGCTCATTAATGAGTCTGTGAAGGATGGGGCTAAGAAAGAGGCCAAAACTCTCACCCAAGTCTTCCACCATCTTCAAGCCAACAATGAGCTTGTTTCTCAAGAGAATGAAGGCCTAAGAGAGGCAGTTCAGAGCAAGAAGAAACAAAAGAAGAAGGGCGTACCTCTTGACCTTCAACAGCGTCAAGAGTATCATGGTGGAGCTGTGATGTGGTCCCCAAGGAAGGGCAGAGAAGCAAGAGTGAGAAGGACAGTCATGGAGCAGCAAGCAGCGCAGGAGAAACTGGACAAGGCTAAGAGGAAACAAGACCAGGAGGATGCGAGGATTCAGAAGCAACTTGAGCTTGAACAGAGGCGTGATAAGAGAGAGAGACTCAAGAAGGAGAGGGAGAAGGAGAAGGCTAAGAAGCAGGCTGAACAACAACGCAAAAAAGCAGAGAAAGAGGCTGCCAAAGCGACTCAAAACACCCAACAAGGGAAGAGAAAAGCTCCCCAAGTACCCTATGTAAAGAATAAGCGTCAGAAACAATCTAGGGGCGGTGCATCAAAGGATGCTGCCCCAGAGGCTGCCCTATCACCCCTAACCAAAATTACTTTACGCGGTCGCAACGTCACGCTTCCTAGCAAATTTAGATAGAACAGATTTATTGCATTGCCTTTCTTAATTACATCTTTTATTTTTACAAGAGTGCAGCGACTAAATGTGGCGATTCAATTCAGTGATGTGGGTGGGCAAATTCTGGTGTTTCGAGCGTTACGCCGAGCCGAGCGCCACACCGATCTGCATGTTACTGTACTAGGACTTTAGTCTGTTCGCGCGTGTGCACAGACCATTTCAACAACGCGAACTCTAAAGAGGGGTATCTTCTTCAACTACACACGACTACATCAATATGAGAGCTTTTAGCACTAAAATTTCATCAAATCGAGTGCGCGGAGGTGAATTATCAGAAGCCCAACGGATATACTGCTTAGCCCAGGTTGAGGCTGGTGTGTCGACAAGCGAAGTTGCTGACGCGCTGGACTGCTCGCAGCGGTGCGTACAGAAAACAGTACTCCGATGGACAACCAGCTGCAGCACCACAACGCAGCCTCGGACAGGCCGGCCACCTACATTGACTAGTAGAGACCATCGCCGGCTGCTACGGATTGCTCGGAAAAACCCAGGTATTGAGTACCACAAGCTTATGGAGGAGGCTGGACTGTGGGACGCCAATACTACCTACCCCAGCGTTTCTAAGCGTACTGTGCAGCGCGCAATGGCTGACGAGGGATACCGCAAGTTCAGAGCGAGACGTAGGCCAAAAATCAACAAGAACACAGCTGCGGAACGCCTCAATCTTACTAATGAATGGCTGGGGTTTGATTTTGGGAGGCGTACTATCAGGTTCAGTGACGAGTGCAGCGTTGCTCGTGGATCTGGCCACAACACGCCCTGGGTATGGCGACTACCTGAGGATAAATGGTCGCACGAGATGGTTGAGGAGGTCACCACTGCTCGCCAACCTGCTCGTATGGTATGGGGCTCAATATGGATGACTCCAGGTGGCCGAGCAAGGCGTAGTCGTCTAGTAATTATGAATCGCGACACATCAGCCAAACGCAATGGATACACAGCTCAGAGCTACATACGAGCACTTGAGGAAGGTCTCCAGGACAGCTACAGGCCAGGCGAGTGGTTTATGCAGGATTACGCACCTATCCACACTTCCCAAGTCTCGAAGGAGTGGCTAGAGGTTCATGGTGTTGCTACGATCAAATGGCCACCATACTCACCTGACCTTAACCCTATTGAACACATGTGGTGGGCACTTAAAAAGAAGCTCCATGAGCTGCATCCTGAATTTGACTATATGGGAGACTCTCTAGCTGAGTGGGAGGCGTTCGAATTGGGGTTGATTGAGGCATGGGCTGCTATACCTGACGCACTGATCAAACGCCTTATTAGGTCTATGCCACGACGCCTAGACGCTGTGCGACGTGCAAAGGGCTACCAGACTAGATACTAAGCGTAATGCGATTAATTTGCAACCCTAATTGTCTTATTTGGTCTATGTAGTAGAGAGTTATACTGCTTTGAAGTTGGTAATCAAATGTGGTTGTGGTGGTCCATGCGTCAACGCGAACAGACTTTTGGCACCCGATTGTAAAAGACTGTAACCAACTTCGTGCAAATACGTTTTTCCACGAACAACGCCGAATTTCAACCTCCTATATCTCCACCACCTGTGGCTCAAATTGACTATTTAGAGGCTTAAATAAGAGCTCCTAATCTGCTCTATCTATTGCACCCACAAAGTACTGCCTTATACTGTACGTAGAGGATTGCAGATTTATGATTTTCATAGGGTGCAGCCTATAATAATTGTGTTAGTTAAAGCTTAAGAAAGGCTGTAATGGGCTCAGACCTTGTCTGAGCCTTGAGTAAGCTCGGCCCCCCCAATGTAGGTCACCCCCCAATGTAGGTCACCGAAAAAAATCAAATTTGAACCCAACCACCACTCTTTTTGATTAAAATTATCAACGCAACGCGTCCAAAATGGATGCACGTGAGCAAGCAGTTCAAGCAGCTATCCAGGACCTTCAATCTGGTGTTTTTTCAAGCCAGCGACAGGCTGCAAAGGCGTACAACGTGACGCTTTCAGTGTTGCAGAATCGACTCCATGGACACAGAACCAGCCACGCATCAGCCCACCAACACCTCCAACGGCTTGCCCCAAAGCAGGAGGAGTTCCTTGTTTCATGGATCCTTGCTGAGGAAGCAAGAGGCGCCCCTCCCACCCACGCGCGTGCCCGGGAAATGGTGGTTCAGATCTTGAAGATGAACGGTGATGAGAAGCCACTTGGCAAAGACTACCTTCAGGCCTTCATACGACGCAACCCAGCTATCAAATCAGTTGTTGGGCGTAAGCTTGAAAGCTGCCGAGCAAAGGCAGCTTGTTCGGAAGATGTTCAGGCCTTCTTTACCCTGTTTAAGGATACCTGCGATCGCCTTGGGATTCAGCTTCAAGATGTATGGAATATGGATGAAACTGGTTGCGCTCTTGGTGTATGTACTAACTCTCAAGTCCTTGCGAGTGCTAGTAAGAACAAGGCTTACGTTGAGTCTCCAGAGGATCGCGAGTGGGTATCAATTGTCGAGGTGGTATCAGCAGTTGGACGTCGGCTTCGATGTTTAGTCATTTTCAAGGGTAACCACCTTCAAACCACCTGGTTCCCCTCTCAATCAGTACCAGACTGGTTCTTTACCACCTCTCAGAATGGCTGGACTTCAAATAGGATAGGTGCTGAGTGGCTGCGACGGATATTCATACCCGGCGCCTGCCTTAACAACCGGCATCAGCTCCTCCTTCTTGACGGTCACGGCAGCCACGTGGACCTTGATTTCATGCTCCTTTGCAAGGATCACAAGATACACCCTCTTTATCTTCCTGCTCACTCGTCTCACCTCCTTCAACCTCTGGATCTTGCTCCTTTTTCTATTGTCAAATCAAGATACCGGGATCAAATTCGAGCCCTTTCAGCGTTGGACGATGCAGCGCCAGTTAAGAAAGAAAGGTTTATCAGATACTATCAGCTTTCCCGTGAGGAGGGGTTATCAGAACGGGTAATTCGAGCTGGTTGGAAAGCCTCAGGACTCTCGCCTTTCAACCCTCAGCTTGTCCTGGGGTCCTCCCAAATAATCAACCGTCCCAGAACCCCTACCAAATGTACATAAACAATCGCTGTTACCTTCAGATCTTACCTTTCAAACACCAAAGAAAGGCTTAGATATATACCAGGCTCAACAGAAGCTTCAGGCTTCTGAAACCTTGTCACGAAGCACTCGGTTGGTGTTGAACAAAGCAGGCAAAGCAATTATCCTCGCCAACACCAGGGCAGCTGAGCTTTCAGCTGAAAACAATCGATTGAAATATCAACTTGAACAAGCCAAAAACAAGCTCCCAAGGAAGCGCGTTCATCAGAATCCAAATGAACTGTTTGCAACGCTTGACGTTGTCAAAGTTGTTCAAGAAAGAGCTGCAGCTGAGGCTGCCAAACAAGCTGCACAAGCTGGTGCAAAGGCAGCTAAAAAGGCTGCAAATGATGTATTACAACAAGGGATAGACGCCCTCTGCAACGAGTGGCAAATCTAATTGATCGCATTGAGATATTAATGTTTGAAGGTGGTGGTTGAGTCCAAATTCGGTGTTCTTCGGTGACCTACATTGGGGGGTGACCTACATTGGGGGGGCCGAGCTTAAGGGATAGGCCTGAGTCGGGCAGATTAGGCCTCCAAGCAAGGACTAGACAGCCACGTGACACACATATATTAGCATCCCTAAACCCTTGTATACTCCTTGAGATAACGTACTCCACGGGTGAACGGATCATACGAGTGAGCGGATCACTCTGCCAAGACCACACCAAACCTCCACCTTACCACGCGATGCCTCAACAACAACACAGATCTAAGCCCTTTAAAGAAGCTGCTATACAGCTCGCGCTCCAGGCAATCAAACAAGACGCGACGCTCACACTGCGACGCGCTGCAGCTATATATAACGCGCCTTACAGCACACTACATGCTCGATACACAGGACGAACTGCAGAAGCCGATTGTACGCCAAAATCAAGGAACCTGGACCAGACTGAGGAGGACGTGGTCACTCAGCACATACTTGAGCTAGATGCCAGAGGGTTCGGCCCTCGGCTGGCTGCTGTGGCTAACATGGCTAATTCTTTGCGCAAAGAGCGCAATATGGGCCATGTTGGCGTAAACTGGGCCAGTACGTTCGTTAAGCGCCGCCCTGAGCTCAAAGTTAAGTTTAATTGCAAGTACGACTACAAGCGAGCCCTCTGTGAGGATCCAGAGATCATACAAGGCTGGTTCCGCCTTGTAGAGAATACCAAAGCCAAGTATGGCATCCAGGATGACGACACGTACAACTTTGATGAGACTGGCTTTATGATGGGCTAGATATCAACAGGAGCAGTTGTTACAGGCTCAGAGCGTCGAGGACGGCCAAAGGCAGTCCAGCAGGGCAATTGGGAGTGGACAACAGTCATACAGGGCATTAATGGCACTAGATGGGCCATTCCGCCCTTCATCATCTTCAAAGGCCAATACCACCTCTCTGCCTGGTACAAAGAGGACAATCTGCCTCAGGACTGGGTTATTGGAGTCTCTGAGAACGGATGGACTACTAACAAGCTTAGACTCTAGTGGTTAGAGCACTTTAATGCCCATACAAAGAGGCGCACCCGAGGAGGGTACCGGCTGCTCCTTATTAACGGCCATGAGAGCCACAACTCCCTTAACTTCCAACAATACTGCAAGGAAGCAAAGATTATCACACTGTGTATGCCTCCACACTCATCACACCTCTTGCAGCCACTTGATGTGGGTTGTTTTGCCCCTTTGAAGAAGGCGTATGGGCGCCAAGCTGAGGATCTCATGCGCAACAGAATCACGCATATCACTGAAACCGAGTTCCTGCCATGCTTTATAGGCGCCTACAAGGAGTCATTTACTCCTAGTAATATCCAAGGAGGGTTCCGAGGCGCTGGATTGGTTCCCTTTGACCCAGAACGGGTCATAATGGGCCTTGATGTCCGCCTACGTACTCCACCGCTACCTACTGTGGAAGATGAGCCCTGGCAGTCCCAAACCCCAAACAATACCCTGCAAATAGGGTCGCAATCAACGCTGGTTCGACAGAGGATTCAAAGGCATATGGGCAGCTCACCAACTTCAATGGTTGAGGCCTTTGAAAAGCTTGCCAAAGGCGCAGTTGTAGTAGCGCATAAGCTAGTGTTGGCCCAGAAGGAGAATGCTGAGCTTCGAGCGGCAAATGAGGCTGCATCACAACGTAAATCACACAAAAGAAAGCGGTTTCAGCAGGAGGGAGTTCTAACAGCAGAGGAAGGCCTTCGGTTAACAACTCTGACAGAGTTTGGGGCGCGTGGTGATGGTAAGAAGGCAAGGAAGCGAGCAGGTGTTAAAGGGGGTGAGGCAACCCAAAGACGCTGTACACGGTGCCATGAGGTAGGGCATAACTCGCGCACGTGTAAAAAGCCTGTAGAAAGTGTTATTAAATAATATTATGTGCTGTACTACTGTATACAAGGCCAACGTGGGCCAATACAGGCTATGATAGGGTAGAGATTTGGTGTGGTCTTGGCAGAGTGATCCGCTCACTCGTATGATCCGTTCACCCGTGGAGTACGTTATCTCAAGGAGTATACAAGGGTTTAGGGATGCTAATATATGTGTGTCACGTGGCTGTCTAGTCCTTGCTTGGAGGCCTAATCTGCCCGACTCAGGCCTATCCCTTAAGCTCGGCCCCCCCAATGTAGGTCACCCCCCAATGTAGGTCACCGAAGAACACCGAATTTGGACTCAACCACCACCTTCAAACATTAATATCTCAATGCGATCAATTAGATTTGCCACTCGTTGCAGAGGGCGTCTATCCCTTGTTGTAATACATCATTTGCAGCCTTTTTAGCTGCCTTTGCACCAGCTTGTGCAGCTTGTTTGGCAGCCTCAGCTGCAGCTCTTTCTTGAACAACTTTGACAACGTCAAGCGTTGCAAACAGTTCATTTGGATTCTGATGAACGCGCTTCCTTGGGAGCTTGTTTTTGGCTTGTTCAAGTTGATATTTCAATCGATTGTTTTCAGCTGAAAGCTCAGCTGCCCTGGTGTTGGCGAGGATAATTGCTTTGCCTGCTTTGTTCAACACCAACCGAGTGCTTCGTGACAAGGTTTCAGAAGCCTGAAGCTTCTGTTGAGCCTGGTATATATCTAAGCCTTTCTTTGGTGTTTGAAAGGTAAGATCTGAAGGTAACAGCGATTGTTTATGTACATTTGGTAGGGGTTCTGGGACGGTTGATTATTTGGGAGGACCCCAGGACAAGCTGAGGGTTGAAAGGCGAGAGTCCTGAGGCTTTCCAACCAGCTCGAATTACCCGTTCTGATAACCCCTCCTCACGGGAAAGCTGATAGTATCTGATAAACCTTTCTTTCTTAACTGGCGCTGCATCGTCCAACGCTGAAAGGGCTCGAATTTGATCCCGGTATCTTGATTTGACAATAGAAAAAGGAGCAAGATCCAGAGGTTGAAGGAGGTGAGACGAGTGAGCAGGAAGATAAAGAGGGTGTATCTTGTGATCCTTGCAAAGGAGCATGAAATCAAGGTCCACGTGGCTGCCGTGACCGTCAAGAAGGAGGAGCTGATGCCGGTTGTTAAGGCAGGCGCCGGGTATGAATATCCGTCGCAGCCACTCAGCACCTATCCTATTTGAAGTCCAGCCATTCTGAGAGGTGGTAAAGAACCAGTCTGGTACTGATTGAGAGGGGAACCAGGTGGTTTGAAGGTGGTTACCCTTGAAAATGACTAAACATCGAAGCCGACGTCCAACTGCTGATACCACCTCGACAATTGATACCCACTCGCGATCCTCTGGAGACTCAACGTAAGCCTTGTTCTTACTAGCACTCGCAAGGACTTGAGAGTTAGTACATACACCAAGAGCGCAACCAGTTTCATCCATATTCCATACATCTTGAAGCTGAATCCCAAGGCGATCGCAGGTATCCTTAAACAGGGTAAAGAAGGCCTGAACATCTTCCGAACAAGCTGCCTTTGCTCGGCAGCTTTCAAGCTTACGCCCAACAACTGATTTGATAGCTGGGTTGCGTCGTATGAAGGCCTGAAGGTAGTCTTTGCCAAGTGGCTTCTCATCACCGTTCATCTTCAAGATCTGAACCACCATTTCCCGGGCACGCGCGTGGGTGGGAGGGGCGCCTCTTGCTTCCTCAGCAAGGATCCATGAAACAAGGAACTCCTCCTGCTTTGGGGCAAGCCGTTGGAGGTGTTGGTGGGCTGATGCGTGGCTGGTTCTGTGTCCATGGAGTCGATTCTGCAACACTGAAAGCGTCACGTTGTACGCCTTTGCAGCCTGTCGCTGGCTTGAAAAAACACCAGATTGAAGGTCCTGGATAGCTGCTTGAACTGCTTGCTCACGTGCATCCATTTTGGACGCGTTGCGTTGATAATTTTAATCAAAAAGAGTGGTGGTTGGGTTCAAATTTGATTTTTTTCGGTGACCTACATTGGGGGGTGACCTACATTGGGGGGGCCGAGCTTATCCGACTTTCACGTTCGGACGAGAGGCCTTCCAGGGTTCCAATCTTTGGAAGGTTATTCGTCGCTGGCAGCCACAAACGTCCTCGTTAAAATCTTCTCAACACCTTAAACTCACTTCTCACATGAACGCCGACGCAGTCGTACGCCTTTACCATATTTAGCTTATCTCCAGATGCGACTGACAAATTGCCCGCCGACTTACAGGATGAAAAGAGACATTGCGCCGCTATCAAGATGTGGAGGGCCCGGCTCCATGTGGGTCTAGTCAAGCTTGTGGAAAGGTGGCAAGGCTTGGTGGAGCTTCTTTCGCACTGCTAACTTGGACACGCTGATGTAGCCCAGGAACAGAAAACTTCAACAAGGCTGATTTCTCTTATGTCGAACATAATACGCGCGGCTTGTGGTGCCCGTCGCATTAACTCATTCGAAGGAGCAGGTGCTTTCCGGTCAGAGTTGTTAACAAACAAAATTGATCGACTGATTGATTCCTTTCTGGGAGTGCACGTTCAATAATACGGACCGTGAAGCTTGACACGTCCCCACCGTTGGTTCGTTCACGAATCAATTTGTAACAACTCTGTTTCCGGTTCAACCATTCCGATGATCTTGTGGCTGAAGGCGGTTTGTGGAGTACGACTACGTCCTGCCTATTCCGGCATGGAGCCTGCCCATGTTTGCCATCCGTTCAACTTATCACGGTCTGTGCAGTACAACCGTAGATAAATGTCGTGTTGCGGTAGGCAAGGTCCGAGGTGACGTCGGGGCCTGACCCTGCACCTGATTTGTACTTGAAGTCGAGCGCATCCGCGTCCTGATCGTCAGCAGCTTTCGAGTCAAGTTCACACACAGCCAACATGCAGCTCATCACCTCACTTCTGGCCATTGGTGGCCTCGCTACCACTGTTGCTGCTCGCAACCCTGCTAAGTCTGTTGGCAAGAAGTTTGACCTTCCTAAGCCGCAGCTTGCTCGCTCTGCACGCAATGTTCAACATGTCAAGCGCCAGTACACTGTGAACGAGACAACGCCTATCATCACAGCCCCTACTGCAAAGAGTACGTTTTTCGTCTGTAGCAGGCAGTTCCATTGCTGATACCCGAGAAGAGTTCGTCGTCAATGGTACCGCTGGTGCTATCCCAGATGTCAACTTCGACATTGGCGAGTCGTACGCTGGTCTTTTGCCAATCAGCGACAAGAAGAACGAGACTTCTGAGCTTTACTTTTGGTTCTTCCCTTCGGAAAACCCGGATGCTGGTGACGAGATCACAATCTGGCTCAATGGTGGCCCAGGTTGCTCGTCCCTCGAGGGGTTCCTGCAGGAGAACGGTCCCATCAGCTGGCAGTACGGCAGCGGACCTCGCGCAGTCTACAACCCATGGAACTGGTAAGTTGTCATGATGCGAACCCCATATGTAGGGGGCGATTGCGACCCAGCGTCACAATATCCCAACGCTCAGCAACGCCATATGTGTCAGCAGTCACTGACATTACGCAGGGCAAACCTTACCAACATGGTCTGGGTTGAACAGCCAGTCGGTACCGGTTTCAGTCAAGGTACCCCCACCGCGACTAGCCAGGAGGAAGCTGCTGCTCAGTTCCTCGGATTTTGGAAGAACTTCATGGAGACCTTCGGTTTGACCGGCAAGAAGGTCTACATTGCTGGAGAGAGCTATGCAGGCAGATACGTACCGTACATTGCGGATGCCATGCTGAACGAGAACAACACCGACTACTACGACGTCAAGGCCGCCATGATCTATGACCCCAGTGTGGCCGAAGACACTCTGCTCGAGGACATTCCGGCTGTCCCCTTCGTCGACCGCTGGTCTGGGCTCTTCAACTTCAATGAGTCTTTCACCAAGGATATCCACGAGCGTGCGGACAAGTGCGGATACACAGAGTACATGGAGAAATACCTGACTTTCCCACCTGTCAGCAAGCTCCCCACACCTTCTCACAACGCCTCCGACCCCGAGTGCTCTATCTGGGGTGACATCTACAATGCTGTCATGTTGACCAATCCCTGCTTCGACGTTTACGCCATTGCCACTACTTGCCCTCTGCTCTGGGACGTACTTGGTTTCCCTGGTTCGTTTGATTACCTCCCGCCTGGTGAAGACAGTGTCTACTTCAACCGTACCGCTGTGCAGAAGGCCATCAATGCGCCCATCCAGGAGTGGAACGAATGCTCTAACGGCGTACTCGACACCGACACTTCACCTCAGTCTAGCTGGGAAGTCATTCCTCGCATCACTGAGAAGCTTGACCGCTTTGTCATTGTTCATGGCGAGCTCGACTACATTCTGCTGTACAACGGTACTCTCATGACTATCCAGAACATGACCTGGGGTGGCATGCAGGGTTTCCAGGAAGCACCCAAGGACGAGTTCTTCGTGCCTTACCACGATGATATCAGCCTTACGAGCTTGAGCGCAAAGGGTGTGATGGGAACGACTCACACTGAGCGCAAGCTTACCTGGGTCAGCCAGGCTTTGTCTGGTCACATGGTTCCTCAGTACCAGCCTAGCAGCGCGTACAGGCAGGCTGAGTTCCTGCTCGGTCGCATTGACAGCTTGACTTCCACCGAGCCGTTCACTACGCTCAAGGGCAGCAACTCGACGGCGAAGCGGGACCTTGGTGTTATGCGCAGCTACTAGAGCGCGGGTAGTTTAGATGACATGATGAAGTAATGTGAATTACCTACAAGGCATACCGTCAAATGACACAATGATTCTCACTCTTGGAAACCTCTGTTTGTCAGTGCAATTTCCAAGTCGCTGCTTAGGTACCGACGCCCTTCCTTTTCCGGCGGAGAAAAGTGATCGGCACCTTCCCGCCTTGACTACCGCACGACAACCTCCACCTCCGCCCTTCTCCGCTGCTCCACAACAACCTCGCCCACCATGACACCTCAACACCTCGCACCGTTCTGCGCCTCAGTAGACCCTCCGTATAGTCACCATGTCTTCAATTGACCTCCCCTTGACGCGCGACTCCATTCGCGCTGCCCACAGCTTGATCAAACCCCACATGCACACCACGCCTGTGCTCACCAACACCACGCTCTCCAACCTCGCATCCACACCGAAGAGCACTGAGGCGCTGAAGGGAACACCATGGGAGGGTCAAGCGCCGGCAAGGCCGAAGATCAGGCTGTTCTTCAAGGCCGAGAACTTCCAGAAGATTGGGGCGTTTAAGGTCCGAGGGGCATTCCATGCAGTGCTCAGGCTGGTGGAGGAGAGGGGCATTGAGGAGGTGAGGAGGAAGGGAGTGATCACGCACAGCTCTGGTACGTTGCACTCTTTGTCTTGCATTAGTTCATGGGCGCTGGGAACAGGACGGCAGAGACAGGACGAGATGCCCCTCCATCGCACCACACGCAGTCCTGAGGCGATGCTGACTGCCCTCTCCCAGGCAACCACGCGCAAGCTCTCGCTCTTGCTGCGCGCACCTTTTCCATTCCAGCGCACATTGTCATGCCCTCCATCTCCACACCAAGCAAGATCGCCGGCACCCGCGCCCAAGGTGCCATCATGCACTTCTCCGGGTCCACCGCCGCCGAGCGCGAGGCCGTCGTCGCAGACATTATAAAAGACACAGGCGCGACCCTGATCCCGCCGTACGACCACCCGCATATCATGCTTGGGCAGGGCACCATGGCGCTGGAGATCGAAGAGGAGGTCGCCGCGCTGCTGAAGGACAAGCCGGAGCTCAGCATCCACCACAAAAGCAACAGCGAGGGCAAGGAGCGAAAGGGACGCTTGGATGCACTCATCGCACCCTGCGGCGGTGGCGGCATGCTCTCCGGCAACGCGATATACTTCCACAACAGCCCCACACGTGTGTTCGGCGCCGAGCCCGAATTCCAAGGTGCCGACGATGCACGACGCGGAGTCGCGGCTGGCGAGCGCATAACCAGCGTCAAGTCCCTGACAATTGCAGACGGCCTCCGGACACCCCTCGGCCCACATACCTGGAAGATCGTCAGCGACGCAGCGTACGTGGCGGGGTTATACGCCGTAACGGAACAGAACATCAAGGACGCGCTGCGGCTCGTGTTGGAGCGCATAAAGTGCTTCGTCGAGCCCTCCGCTGTCGTCGGGCTCGCGACTGTGCTGTACAACGAGGACTTCAGAAGCATGGTCGAGAGAGAAGCGGGCGACGAAGGCTGGGACATTGGCCTGGTCTTCAGCGGGGGCAACACAACTATTGACGCCCTGGCGAAGATGTTTGGCAATGCAAGTCCGGAGAAGACGGAGCGGGAGGGGGGTCTTGTGGGCGCCGACGGGAGCAAGGTTACCGAGAATGTCGCTGGGTGAGGATCGGATGGTGTAAACACCAGAACATAATCAATGAAAGGCATCATGGACAGTTTTGAGCACTTCAGTAGGGGCATTGGGTCATGAGGTGTGTGACGTTGTGATGTGATAGCCAAAAAACCTCGCTTGTGTGAGATCGCACAGGCATGCTCTGGAAATCGCTAAGGGGTTTGAATATCACTCAAGTGAAAGCATATCGCTCAGTGTGATGGCACGTAGCTCCGCGTGTGGCGAGGCAAGTGTAGCTACAGTGGAACGATAAAGATAGAACCTCACAGCAGGTGAGAGCGCAGAAGGATTCGAGGACAGCTTGATTGACGTTGTCGTTGTACAACAACAATTGTCGTACAACTACAAACAGAAGTCTATCCTAAGTGGCCCAAGGCCAATATACGGGCTGTTCTTGGGTGCCGCCCACAATGCTTCAATCCAGACAGACATATCGTCACCTACTGTCTACCACTGACCAGCACCTTCACCACTCGCCAACACCACGCACACGAATGCGCCTCTTGATCTCCAGGTGCTCAGGTTTGACGTCACCGTCACTGTTGGTCACGACGAGCTTAACGCGACCAGCCGTGACCACGATGTTGGCTTCGTCGAAGGCGTCGAGGAAGTCGTCGTCGACGGGGTGGCGGCTGCTGAAGTCGCTGCGGATGTAGAGGTCGAGGACCGCGAGGTTACTGAACCCGGTCAAAGGATTGGTGAGACTGTAGAGTTGGCGCGCAGCCGGGCAGTGAGCTAGTAGCTCGTCGCTGCTGGTGATCTTGTTGATTTTGCGGCCCTTGGGGGATTCGCCTGGCTCTAGCGCATTGAAGTAATAGTTCTGGCAAACTATTTCGATGTGCATTGAGCGCAGGTGATGGCGGAAGTGCTGGGCGGGAATCGGCGCTGGAACGGCGGTTAGGTAATGTGTAAAGGGATTGTAGATTTGGGAGTGCTTGAATTCAAAGTTGAAGTTCTCGTAGAAGGCCTGGGTGAAGAGGTTCGCGAAACCAGTGGAAACGTTGCGAATCCTGTTGATAGCATAGTGTCGGTTCAAGATCGCGAAATCTTTGACCGTGATGACCGTGTTGAACCTAGACTTCGGAGGGAACAGGGAGGTGACGAGTTGCCTGAAGATCTCGAGAATCAGCTCGTCAGGGAGGCGGGTGAGTCGAGGACCCAAAGGAGAGACCACAGCTGGAATGACGATCTGAGGCATCGACAAAGCTGCCGGAGTAAGAACTTGATTGCTCATCTTGAAGGAGGGCGTGAGAAGAGATCTGAACTGACAAAATCAGGAAGTAGAGTGAGAAGAAAGTTGAATAGTTGAGAGAGTTGAAAAGTGTGAGGAACAGCCCTTTATGTAGTGGGCCTCTGCGAGCCTGCCCCGCCCGAAGGCCCATCTTGGTCTTCTCATCGTGAGTGAAAAGGAGACTGCAAAAGCGTACAGTAGTCATAAAAAGGCGTGCAGATTGGTGAACGCTGGACCTGGAGGTCCGGCAAGCTGTTCCAGCTCCATCGTGATTTGCCAAAGCAGCTCATATGGAGCACTGAGGTTGAATTGGCCCCTGTCTAGCTGGCTTCCCCAACTGTCTCCAGCTTCTGGATCCGCAGCGAGCAAGCTCCTATTGGCAAGATAGCGTTCGTATGGTAATGCCAAGTAACGTCTGGCAACAGGTATCGTGTTCGTGCTCTTCATCTTCATCGTCCTACACGGTACAAGCTACAGGGCGGTGGAAATCGTGAGGTCCATTTGCCGGTGGGCCCCGTCGTGCAATAATGGGTTCGGGCGCAAGGCCTTCAGCAGACATGCCGTGACGCTACAAACCAGGCAACTGTCGGGTGCAGAGGCTAACCATCAAGTCACGACGTTGATGGTAATGTTCCCAAGTAGAGCCAACGGGTCATACTGGTGTGGGAGGCACCTGCGCAAGACCCTTCGCACTGTGGCGTGTTCATACTGCGACGATATCGTGGGGCGGAGCCGCGGAGTGGGAAGCCGTCACCTACACGAAGCAATCCGTACGTCGTCCGCATGATTAAAATCGATGAAATCATGTCAACAGGAAGCGATGCGTTTTCGAAAGGCTCAAGAGGCTTTCATACGAAAGGGCGGCGAGGATTGTTTTTCCGTACACATACAGCATTGTCTACTGTTGTGTTTCTGGAGCGTGACTGGCGGCATGGAGCGTCTCCCATGCGTCACACTCGTCATGAATAAGACTGAGGTGACGCAGGTAGTCTCATCAGAGTCCGTGAGATGTAATGTCGATTGTAAGGGCTTACCGCGACTTGAAGAGGCCTGCAGCGGTGATTAGTGCACATCCCAAAGCAAATGAATTCCTGAGGGGCAAAAATGGCATGGTCACTGCTTATTAGCTAGGGTTAGAAAAGATGGCGATGACTGCGTTGATGCATCACTGGACTGCTACGATATTGCTACAAGCTGTGTGATTGTGTCAGTGTTGTTAGTGTTGTTAGTGTTGAGCTGAGACTGTGCAGCTGCTACGCATGCGTGAGTGGTCAATCAGTTGTTGGCAATGAAGTCTGCTAGCTACAAAGCCATGGAATGACTCGAGCTGCTGGTCCTTTGCACAAACGTTGATGATGACAAAATTGTGGTGTTGAGCAGCCGAGAGGTCTCAAGGACGAGACGTTGTTTATTGAAGCGTCCGTGCGTCGGCTCCGGTTGCGGTTGCCCCGCAAGCGACGCCGGTAAAGTCAGTTCTCGTCAGAGCAGTTCAAAGTCTCTACACCTCCAATGGGCAACCAGACGAAGGCATTGGATATGCCATGACCAAGAGGCCCCACGACAGTATAGGAGCCTCGCCGTATGCAGCACCTCCCGGTCGACACGCTTCATACGATGCAGACGGTAACGGGAGTCACGAGGATGGCGAAGGCTCGCTGAAGAAGCCGCGCTCTTTCATGGCTACCTTGGTATGCCGGTATATCTTGTACTAAGCACATTTTTGCTAATATGTAAGGCCTGTGATTTATGCCGATCCAGAAAAACACGATGTGACGAAGACCGACCAAGATGTGGCTATTGCCGGACGATGAACCTGGAATGCACTTATCAAGTACCTCGAGCCACCAAAAGGGATCAATCCATGACAGTGGCGATTAACGCAATTCGTCGCCTCGAAGCTAAGATTGAAGATCTGACGGCCGTGGTGAGTGCTTCGAAGAGCGTGCCTGCACTACCCACTCCAGCCCCCGCGCAAGCCTTTGATCACCGTTCGCCTATCTCGACCTTTTCGCAACCAAGTCCAAGGAATAATACTCAGGGACCACTCGTTCCACGTCATGATCGGTTGAATGTCCATGAGCCGGCTATGAGCCCGCAAGCTGCGGCGACACCTGGCAAGAGTCCACTTGCGGTATCTGAGATACAAAGCACCATAGCACTTTCATTCAGCCAGCATCGAGTTGCTATATGGCCTGCCGTCAAACAGGTTCTGCCATCAGGATTCGTCACAGCAAGTGCAGAGCTGCCGCAAGACTACGTTGCCGATATCGAGAGCCGCCGGGCACCATTGCCGATACAGATCAATCGACCGTTAGGCACACACCCGGATTCATGGCTTATGGATTTGTCGCAATCTGTGGTAAAGGGGGTTGCAGATGCCTACTTTGCTGTCTTCCATCGCAACTCTCCCATATTAGACAAGTTCCACTTCTACTCGAGTACACTTGGCTCGGCAGTGGAAACCGACTTTGGATATGACGTTGATTCATGCCTAGTCTTGGTCGTACTAGCCTTGGGATGTCTAGCAGTGAGAGCACACGAGGAAGGTAATTTCGCCTTACCGTCACGCTCTGGTGTACAGGAAGGGGGGTTTGTCCGTCCAGACTGGTACGAGTTGATCTTGGATGATCGGCCCGGGCTGAAGTTCTTCAACGAAGCACGGAAGCGGTTTGGGTTTCTTATGACCCAGAATGGTTTGAAGGCAGGACAGTACTACATGCTATCAACTCTGTATTATGCACAGACTCTTCGGCCCATGGACTCTTGGACAACTGTGAACAGAGCAGCGTTATGTTGCACGAGCATCCTGACCCGATCAGAAGCGCTGGATTTCGACGAGTGGGAAGGAGACATGTTCTCTAGACTCTTCTGGAACACGCTCATGTATGAGACAGTCATCACGCAGGAGCTGGACACTCTGCCGCATAGTGGACTCCTCGAGTTCGAGCCTGATATCCCGCTACCAAAGTTCACGCCATGTCCGAGGCCTAAGACATCTATTTCTGGACTCATTACAGATGAAGACGAGTCGCTGTTCAACTTCCACTTCCTTGCTCAGGCCGCGCACCGCATCATTCTCACCCGAATCAAGCAGAACATCTACTACTACGCAGCAAAAGAAGCCTTTCCGAATGCTAACATCACGGCCGAGATGCACCATCAGCTCGAACAATGGCGAGCGAACTTGCCAGTGACATTGCAGTTCGCGGATAGCGAGAGTGCTGACGACTCACCCAGTCCTGCGCATGTCATTGCGAAGGCCATGTTGCGCAGTCGTTACCTTGTGGCAAAATTTCACATCGGTCGTCCATTCCTGTACAAGGCATTGCATGCACCCGAGTTCACCAATGACGCAGAGTATCAAGAAGTTCGAGAAGGCCTGCGAGGCGGCATGTTCTGGCCGACAACCATGGGTCTCTGTACACAGATGCTGTCAGCCTTGCCGATCAAATTTGGGTGGTGCTGTCAGTGCTTTGGACAGGTGCTGCTGTTTCACGCTGTTGCGCGCTCGTCAGACGAAAAGCTGAGAGAGACATTACCAGAGGGCTGGCAGAATTGGGTACAGATCATGATGGTGCTGATTGAGAAGTGCGGCAGAGAGAGCCCAGGTATCGCGAAGGATTTTGAGTTGCTCAGCTTATTGTAAGGATCGCCGGATAGCCGTAGTTAGATCTTGCACAGCCACACATGAATTTGGCGGCATGCCCCTGAATCTCTCCATTTGCATTGTCTCTGGCACTTGATGGCGGACTCTTGCATGTACAAGGGCGACGGACTCTACATGCAGTTCCAGATGTGGTGTGTTGGGTGAGCGATGAGGTCTCGCAGATACTACCGTGGCTGACCGAAAAGGGCGCGCTGACGCAGAGGCGTGGGAGCGCAATAAACAAGGGGAAAGGCGCATTCTTGGAGCGCGTCCCTGAGTGGAACAGATCTTGCACAGCGTGTTGCAACGCGACGAGACCAAGTCGTTGGGCGTGGAGAGACTTGTTTCAGACGCGATCGCGGAGGATTACGCGTGTTGTGCGAGTAAATTTAGCTTTATACGAGTGCTGACAGGCCAGGCAGCCAAAGTTTGAGGACCCTGGGCAGCTTGCATGTAAAGACGTGCAGAGATTCAGGATGTCTGGCTGCGTACTTCAGCACATTCCATGCCTCACAACAGGCATCAACGGCTGTATTCACTCGTCAAGACTCAAGCCTCCAGGCCAAGACGCAGCCTCAACGTGGCGGTAGGGCGGCACTTGGCGGCGTGAAGGCGGCCGCTTTCCCGCATTGGCCTGCACCATCATTAATTACTACTGCGGCACATCCCTGTCAGCCTAAAGTACGAGGAAACGTTCAGGAGTGTGGCTTTGACACTTGTTGCGCTTGCTGGCTTGTTGCACCTCCAGCAGCCCCTACGCTCTTTCCCCTTCTCTTCGCTGTACCACACCTTTGTGCTTTCCCTTCTTTTGCCAGCCCCAGCGTTGCATGCCCGCTGGCCTTGTGAGATAATCGACGACCGCGCGACGCTGACGCAAACCTGCCCACGCCCCTTCCGTCACCTCCGCTGGCAACGAATCACGGCCTTACGAGTCCGTTGACACGCTCGAGTCCGTCCGTCATTCTTTCGCCCCGCTCTTCACCTCTGCCCGCGCAGGCATGGGGGACTACACGTACCACTCTCTGGTAAACATGGGGCCCCAGGGTCGGTGGCGCAAACCGCTACTGATCACGGTCCCCATAATACTCCTGGTCTTGATCTACAGCTCAAGCTTCAGCTATACGCCCACCAGTGCAATAAAACCTACAGAGTGAGCAGCCAATACCGCGCCCACCAGACCTGCGCTGACCGCCGTGCGTGAACAGGTTTCCAGGCGCGCAAAACGTTTCGGTCGTCGAAGAAGACACGACCATGCCCGCCATAATAAAAGCCCTCTACGGCCCCATACTGCACCCAATTGATGCCGCCAACTTCACCGACGAGGATGGCGACGTGTACCACCTGCACGGGAAGCCAAAGTTCACAGAGAAACTGGGCAAGAAGGTGCTCATCCTGGACATCGACAGCAGGCCACTCACTGGTGAGGGCCAGCTCATGAACAAGGAGCTGAAGTGGAAGGGCATGCGACCGCTCTCCGCCGGTATGCTCAGCCACTACATGTTCGGTAAGGCAGAAACAAGACCAGTGCGCGTGGGCTCGCGCTGACATGTGACAGCAAACATCCACGGCTACGACTACAAGTTCATCCGCGCCCCGGACTACGCCGACCGCTGGGGCACCTGGGTCAAGGTGCCCATGATGAAGGAGGCTCTCAAGACACACGACTACATTGTCTTCATGGACTCAGATGTCATGTTCCACTACCCGCACCTGCCGCTCGAGTGGCTCCTAAACTACTGGAACATGACAGACGACACTCTGGCCATGATGTCCATCGACCCGAACGAGCCGCAGAATTACGATGCCAAGGGCAACCGCTATCTGAATACCGGCTTCGTCATTGCTCGCCAGAGCAAGCGCACACAAGAAATGTACAAGGCTTGGGCCGAGTGCCCGTCTGAGACCAAATACAAGGGCTGTGCCAGGTGGAAATTGGACTGGGCGCACGAGCAGGCTGCATTCGGAAACTACCTTCGTTATGACTACGACCGGCCGGACGATATCCGCGTTCTTCCTTGCGTCGAGGCAAATGGTGCACCTGAGGCTGTGAACCGCGGCGGGTGCAAAGGTGTTTTCGTCAGGCACTTCTGGGTCGACAAGGGCCTCGTAGCCAAGAATCTGGCGGATTCCGTCATGCAGTACTTCTTGCCAAGGCTGCACCAGCTTTACCTCTCTACTGCTAGCGAGCACATCGTCGATGCGAAGGGCTTCAAGCTGGAAGGTGCTGACTTGGTCGAATTGACCGACGAGGAGAAAGAAGCAAGAAAGAAGGAGGGCAACAAAAACCAGAAGGATGAAGGTTTCTAGACAAGACAGTTCGGCACCCGCTCACTCGGCCTCCACCATCTCATCAATCGTCCCTCCTTTTTGGCAGAGGTGTCACCGCATTTGCCATCCGTCCCCGCACATGGCTACACATCCTTTTCCAAGCAGACTAGCAGCCAGCGGACATACATCATCAGCATCCAGATGGAGCTTACACCAGCTCCGATCCCACACGATCCGTACCACACCAGCTTGGTACAGCTCTTGATGCTGAGCTTCATTCCACAGCAACTGCTGACCTTGGCACGATTCGAGATTACTTTGAAACAAGACACAAAGGACAAACCAGAACGAGGTAGAATGGTCCTTTATCGCTGTGTACTAAAGAGAGCAGTTTCGGCTGCTGGCGTTCTGACGGCATTATTACTTGCATACTGGCGCGACATAGACAGCCAAGATAGACATGGGAAGGCATAGCGGTTATCTTTTGGTTAAATCCTTGGTGCACATGAAGTGTTCTGGGTAAAGCATGGTTTTACCACGAAACTTGAACACAATCCTTTTACTTTTTCAGGAAGGTTACAGCTATGCCAGTGTCCGTGAAGTAAGAAGCAATGCAATATGTACTTCTTTTGTGATCGACGAGGTGTTTCACGACCGATGAGGAGCTGCTATGATGTGTCATCCTTCAGAGAGGCGGTGACAGCAGCAGACCATGTCCGCCTCCTTGGGAGCTCATGCTTCGTCTCCCTTGTGCGGAGGTGGTCTGCAACCTGCAGAGCAAGCGTGTCGGGTTCGAGACAGCGAGCTGACTATGTGGGATGAACTGTGTTACTCTCAGCCCTGCTGAAATAAAACTCTGATCTGTGAGACAGGTTCCTACATATCCAATCCCAAGCACAGTATGAGCTTGGGCTTGAGCTCTGCCAGACCGTGCGGTCAATGGATCATGGAGTAGTGCTTTTCTTACTCTCCATGATACTGAAAGAAGAAAATGCAACAGGCAAAGAGCGTTTGCGAAAATGTCTGAAGTGGTGGAGTTGACTATCACGTGTGGAAATCTCCATGTCTCTGTATTGTCGACAGCAGCTACCTCTACCTTAATCTCCAATCTCTGAAAGCTGAACTATGACCGTGCTTTCGGTAGTGTGTAGCCACCCATATCGTCAAAAAACTTACCTCCCTTCACCATAACGTCCGCAATCTCCTCACCCAACCATTCTTTGGTCAACGCCGTTCTGGCAGTCTCGACCTCCTTCACGAAGCTACCGGCTACCTGTGACATTGAGTTAGTGTAGTATTGCTGAAGTTCCTGTTTCAACATCACCTACCAGCATACTATGCCCCTTCCTCGTAGGGTCTGTACTTGTAGCCACAATAGCATCAGCGACGCCCTCCACGGTGTTCGCTGGCAGTCCCCTCTGTTTCCACTGCTCTGAATACCCAGTGGTGATGTATGTCGGAGTAAAAAACGGTGCTACGACATTGACTCTGACACCAAGTTCGTTCGCCTTCCGCTGCGACGATCGAGCAAGACCAACAACACCATGTTTCGACGAGATGTACGACACGACACCAGTGCCGCCGAAGTATCCAGATGTTGACGCAACCAGCACAATCGAGCCTCGTGCCCCGTTGGAGTCTGCTTGGTTGGACTTCATCGCGTGCATTGCTAGCCTGAGTGCTGTTATATGTCAGTCCTCCAAATGGAAACTGCGAAGTGAGGAGACAGTACTGTTCATGGTCCCCTTTAGGTTGACATCAATGATCTTATACGCTTCTTTTGGCTCCATCAACTCGCCATTCTCATCTTCTTCAAAGTCAAAGAAGCCTTTGCTTTCCATCAACCCTGCATTTGCGATCACGATGTCAACTTGACCGAACTTGTCCCTCGTGGCTCGAAACAAGCTCCGCATGGCATCCCAATCTGTGATATCTGTCTCGTGGAACATCGCTCGATCTGGGCTCGACAAAGAGCTTATGAGGGGCTCTGCAGCGCCTTTGGAGAAGGGAAGATCTGCTATGACAACATTGCAACCCTGGGCGTGGAAGGAGCGTATGGTCTGAGCGCCAATGCCTCCAGCGCCACCAGTGACGATTACCGTCCTCGGACGTCCAGAGGGAAGGAGGAAGGCAGACATATTGAGTCAAAGATACTGATCAAGATTCAATTGAGAGTGGTCTTGATAGAAGAAGTCTCGGACGGCTGAGCAAAGTAGTAGTATCGGGCAGGTAGTCAACAACGTATTCCATTCAGCCAGTATCACGGTAATCTTTGCCGTATATGCTTGCCTCAGGCGTTCCAAGCATCCCATACGTGATGGGCTTTTCCGAAGGAATAGCCGCAAGATGGAGGAGTCGGGGAGACTTGCACATTCCCGAATGCGTGGGTGAACTTGCCCCGCACGCGCTAGTGAACGTACGAAGGAGCTGGTATTGGGTCATGCACCGCATGGGCCACCCCACCAAAAATGCGATCGCGCATCCGAGCTTGGTGCACCCGCCTTACAAAATGGATGCATACAACCACAACACATAAGTATTTCAAGCTGAAACTTGTGAAGCTGTTCAATTGTATGTAGATAGTGATGTTCTGAGATTTTCTGGTGTAGAGCTAGCCATGAAAGTTGTTGTTTCCACCATGTTTGATGATCCTCCGCACCATCTCAGGTATGCTCATAACTGGAAACATCGCCAATACAGACGAGAAGCACGATGCTGTGGCTCATACCTCGACCGAGGCACCGGAAGAAGGCGATACGAAGATTGCCAACTTGCCCTTCGAGGAGAAGACGGAAGCAGAGAAGAAGCTAGTACGAAAGATTGATTTGTATCTGATGCCGACGATCTGGATCCTATACTGTTTCTCATACATGGTTCGTTTGGGCTTGTTACCTTCGCAAATATAACTTACTGACGATACTATAGGACCGCACTGCAATTGGCAACGCAAAAGTTGCGGGAATGGACAAAGACCTAGGACTTACCTCTGATCAGTACTTCCTAGCCATTGTCATCTTCCAGATTGGATACGTTTTCTTCGAGGTTCCATCAAAGTACGTTGTCAGTCATCTTGGGTCTTCAATTGTCTAATAAGTGTCAGCATGGTACTTTCTCGCGTCCGACCCTCCATTTGGATACCCACTCTCATGGTATGTTGGGGCAGTGTTTCTGGACTCATGGCTCTAGTCAAGACTATGGCCCAGCTCATCGGTGTTCGCTTCCTACTCGGTGTTACAGAAGCTGGTTTCAGTCCTGCTGTGCTCTTCATCATCTCGACATGGTACCGCCGACATGAACAGTCCAAGCGCTTCATGTGTTTCTTGTCCGCGGGCATCTTGAGCGGCGCTTTTGGTGGCATTATTGCGGGTGCAATTGTGGGTAGTCTGGAAGGCGCCCACGGTATTGCAGGATGGAAATGGTACGGAAGCTCAATCATACAACTCAGCACACGTACTGACAGATAGTAGGCTCTTCATCGTCCAGGGAGTCGCAACAGTTGCTTGTGCCATTCCTGCCCCTTTCGTCCTCCTTGATTACCCTGCCAATGCTCGCCAGCTGAATGCACAGGAGCGGGAGATCGCCATGGCTCGCCTGCATGCGGACTTCGGAAGCCATGATTCTGCAGAGCACATCTCGCACGCTAAAGCATTCATGAACGCTGTCAAGAATTGGCAACTCTGGCTGCTTTGTGCTGGATACATGACCATTATTGGTTGCTACAGCTTGAGCTACTTCAATCCTTCCCTTGTTCGCGGACTTGGGTACACTGGCGCTATGGCGCAATATAGTATGTCGTTTTCTCCATGCATCATCAAGTGGGTTGACACTGACAATTACAGTGACCGTGCCTCTTTACGTAGCAGCCTTCGCCGTGGCTGTCCCTGTCGCTATTCTAGCCGACAAGATCAGCGCCTTCCGTCCCATTCTCTGCGCTTCCGCTCTCGTACTTGGTGCCCTTTTCTGCGCCCTTTCAGCAGGAATCTACGCGTACATCCCGCGGTACGTCTTCCTGGTCTTTATCAATAGTACTGTACTAGGACTTTAGTCTGTTCGCGCGTGTGCACAGACCATTTCAACAACGCGAACTCTAAAGAGGGGTATCTTCTTCAACTACACACGACTACATCAATATGAGAGCTTTTAGCACTAAAATTTCATCAAATCGAGTGCGCGGAGGTGAATTATCAGAAGCCCAACGGATATACTGCTTAGCCCAGGTTGAGGCTGGTGTGTCGACAAGCGAAGTTGCTGACGCGCTGGACTGCTCGCAGCGGTGCGTACAGAAAACAGTACTCCGATGGACAACCAGCTGCAGCACCACAACGCAGCCTCGGACAGGCCGGCCACCTACATTGACTAGTAGAGACCATCGCCGGCTGCTACGGATTGCTCGGAAAAACCCAGGTATTGAGTACCACAAGCTTATGGAGGAGGCTGGACTGTGGGACGCCAATACTACCTACCCCAGCGTTTCTAAGCGTACTGTGCAGCGCGCAATGGCTGACGAGGGATACCGCAAGTTCAGAGCGAGACGTAGGCCAAAAATCAACAAGAACACAGCTGCGGAACGCCTCAATCTTACTAATGAATGGCTGGGGTTTGATTTTGGGAGGCGTACTATCAGGTTCAGTGACGAGTGCAGCGTTGCTCGTGGATCTGGCCACAACACGCCCTGGGTATGGCGACTACCTGAGGATAAATGGTCGCACGAGATGGTTGAGGAGGTCACCACTGCTCGCCAACCTGCTCGTATGGTATGGGGCTCAATATGGATGACTCCAGGTGGCCGAGCAAGGCGTAGTCGTCTAGTAATTATGAATCGCGACACATCAGCCAAACGCAATGGATACACAGCTCAGAGCTACATACGAGCACTTGAGGAAGGTCTCCAGGACAGCTACAGGCCAGGCGAGTGGTTTATGCAGGATTACGCACCTATCCACACTTCCCAAGTCTCGAAGGAGTGGCTAGAGGTTCATGGTGTTGCTACGATCAAATGGCCACCATACTCACCTGACCTTAACCCTATTGAACACATGTGGTGGGCACTTAAAAAGAAGCTCCATGAGCTGCATCCTGAATTTGACTATATGGGAGACTCTCTAGCTGAGTGGGAGGCGTTCGAATTGGGGTTGATTGAGGCATGGGCTGCTATACCTGACGCACTGATCAAACGCCTTATTAGGTCTATGCCACGACGCCTAGACGCTGTGCGACGTGCAAAGGGCTACCAGACTAGATACTAAGCGTAATGCGATTAATTTGCAACCCTAATTGTCTTATTTGGTCCATGTAGTAGAGAGTTATACTGCTTTGAAGTTGGTAATCAAATGTGGTTGTGGTGGTCCATGCGTCAACGCGAACAGACTTTTGGCACCCGATTGTATGATCTGGACCGCAAATCCTCTGGCGCTGTCGTACGCCTCGGTTTCCATGGGCCCGCTTGACCCCGAGACCAGAGCCATTTCATTAGCGTTTGTGAACGCGCTGGGCAATCTTGCGCAGGTGTATGGCGCATATCTGTTCCCTGTTGAAGATGCGCCTACGTATATCAAAGGCTTTGGAGCGTATGCTGGACTGTTGATGTTGGGTGCGGGAATATATGTCACTGCGTTTTTCTTTTTTAGGAGTCCGTTTAGGTCAAAGATTACTGTGTGACAGACATGTCAGAACGTTGTTGTTGTAACCATAGACCATGGATAGGTTGGTATTTTACATTAGGCCAGACTCGCACTAGAGATGACCTTCAGCTCAACTGGGATAACCGCCATAACTTCAAGGTGGTGACCTACGCCACTTCCGAATAACGCCCTATCTAAGACTGAGCATGCTCAAAATCTGGTCCTGGTCTGAACCACCGTTCTCCATCTGCATCATGAGTCTTCGTGCACCTGAACCATCCTGACCCATTGTCCCGCAGCCATATACCGTCTCCGCTAGCATACGAAGCTGCATCGGCATCTTTCCGTCTCCGTAGTGATTGGTAATGTCTGACTTAGTCGCCTTCTTTCGCAAGTCACTCCACGCTCCACTCTCTCCAAATACAGCGCACTCCTCGACCTTTGCATCCGTCCACCACAGTGGAAGTAGGGATCCAGCAGTTGCAGCTTTGCTAAGGTACTGTCGAAAGGGCTCGATGCTAGAAGACGCACCGGTGTAGATGCTGGGTGGCGTGGTCTTCATCTCAAAGTCGTAGTCGTCGGCTTGGCGCATGCGAAAAGAGTCGATAAGAAGCATAAAAACGTCTGCTTCCGGGCGATCATGCAGATAGACGCCTTGGTCAAGCCTCGTAAACGGATTTGGGATGTGCTTCTCAAGGTTCCTCAAACGGGGCGTAGACTCGGAACCGCTTGGCCTGGTCCTGCCCTCCACGAACGCTTGCTGGGCAGATGTCGAGCACGCTTTTTTGTGCGTTTTCCAGTCGGCCTTCTGGCAATCACGGCCACAGTATTGCACCGTGTGACATCGTGAGCAAGCTCTGAGGCCTACAGCTGTCTTCTTACAGTTGGCGCACCCGGGTGTTTGGTGCTCCATGTTAGACATGACGTCTCGTATCTGTTGAGTGTGAAAATTGTGTATTGTATGAAGCCAGAATCAAAGTTCGGGCCGAAACGCTATTTAACTAATAAACACGCTAGGCTGTGGTTGCCCATTTGACGTCACTCTTACAGTATCCAGGCAGGCGATGCGTCGTGTTGCGAAGGGTTGCTACCTGCAGCAGTCAGTGGTCACTGCTATGTCGCTTTGGACAATTTGGTACCGGGCCTTCAAAATTTTCAGACTTAATGTTTATACATTTGGCAGAAGGATACGGAGTGTTGCGCGTGATTGCCTTCGAACGCTGCGCGTCCCTTCACCCCTGTCACGCTAAGTTAGCGGAGTGGTTAGAATTCCCAACATCAGAGCTCTACGAAGTACATAGTACGTAACGTAGTTTATAAGCGAGCGGGCCAATATAAGCGAGCGGGCCAACTTCGCAAAATGTACCCTAAACTTGGCTTATGCCACAATGCCACCACAACGCAACGCGCAACTGTCCTACACTGAAGGCACATTACAGCTTGCTATCCAAGCTACAATTGAAGATCGCGACGAGAGCGAAAGACGCGTTGTTGCAGCCTTCAGCGTGCCTCGAACTACCCTCCAACGACGACGCCAAGGAGCCCTCCCTCGACGCGATCGTGAGCCCAATTCAAAGAAACTAAGCAAGCTAGAGGAGGACGCGCTTGTCCGACGTATACTTGACCTTGACCAGCGAGGGATAGGCGCTACAAGGGATATGGTGCGAGATATGGCCAACGATCTGCTTGCAGAGCGTGGTGGAGAGCCTGTTGGCAAGTGCTGGGTGGACAACTTCAAGAAGCGTACGCCTGAGGTTAGGCTTCGAAGGAGTCGTCCATACGATCGCCAGCGAGCCCTCAACGAAGACCCACGCGTTATAACGCCCTGGTTTGAGCTAGTTGCCAACACTAAGGCCAAGTACGGCATCGCAGATGAAGACACACAACTTTGATGAGACAGGGTTTATGATGGGGGTAATCAAGGGTCAAATGGTCTTTACAGGGTCTGAAAAGCGAGGAAACCCAAAGGGAATATAGCCAGGGAACCGTGAGTGGGTTACAGATATCCAAAGAGTCAACGCAAAGGGATGGGCTCTATCACCCTTCTTAATCTTCCCTGGCAAGGTCCTTATTACCTTTTGGTTCCACAATCTACCCCGGGACTGGGTTATTGAGGTTAGTCCCAATGGCTGGACGTCAAATAAGCTTGGTCTCGCCTGGTTAAAGCACTTTAATACCCATACAAAGGCACGTAGTGTGGGTGCACACAGACTGCTAATTGTGGATGGCCATGAGAGCCACAACTCACATGAATTTCACAAATACTGCGAGGAGGAGAAGATTATTGTTCTCTGCATGCCTGCTCACTCGTCGCACCTGCTGCAGCCACTTGATGTGGGTTGTTTTTCGCCCTTGAAGCGGGCATATGGAGATGAGATCAGTGGCTTGGCACGGTACGGCACCAAGCAGATTAAGAAGGAGGCCTTCCTACCAGCCTTTAAAGCAGCTTTTGAAAAGGCAATTACAAAGGAGGATATCTGCGCAAGCTTCAGGGGTGCTGGACTGGTCCCACACAACCTAGAAGCGGTGATTTCAAAGCTTGATGTGGTCCTTCGTACGCCAACACCGCCTAAGCCAGAGGACACCCTATGGGAATCCAAAACACCAAGCAACCTTCGTGAGGTAGAGGCCCAATCAACCTTGCTTTGCGAGCGTGTACGGCTGCACAGAGATTCTCCACCTTCTCCACTTCTTAGGGCAGCTGAGCAGCTCAATAAAGGGGTTGCATTGATGGGGCATGAAACAGTGTTGATGCGACAGGAAATGGCAGGGCTTCGAAAGGCAGTAGAGGTAGCAACAGAGGTCAGAAGTCGAAAGAGGAAGTATATTCGGACAAATAAGACCCTCACAGTAGGTGAGGTAACGTCCATCCACGCGTAACGGAACAACCGCCGTAACGGAACAAACCACAGGTACTTTGACTTTCATGCGATAGAATGCTTGCGCGCGCCTTTTTTCCAGCGAGATTCTTCTCGAGTGCTATACTGAGGCTACTTCTAGACTTCTACGATTCTAGCAATATAAAAATTACCCTCGCATAGACGCCTTCCCGCCCGATGCGCGAAGAGACTGTCTTTATAGTAAAAACGAGCCTTACCTGCTACAGGGCCGTCACGCAGCATTACTGACATCGCAACCTGTACAATACCCTTGTCTAGGCCTAGGAATCTAACAGTATCTATAAGAACTTCTACTTCGTTGTAGAGCTACAAGTAGCGCACTGTTTGTGCGGAGTCTTACCCCCTGTCGGTACTTCCACGTTCGATCAACCAATCAAAGCAGTCCTTAATTCTCGCTAAGGTCACTGTGCACGTCCCTCGCAAACCCTGTATCTTACTTAGTCAACAGGCAGTTGCGTATAGTATCCTTCGGCCTAGCTCAGGCGTCGTAAGCAGTGCGCTCGCGCACGTGACCGAGATATCGTCTGAGAACTCACCGATTGAGCTTCAGCTTAATGTATCACATGCGCCGGTAACATGCGGAGCGTAATGCCCGCTCCTACTTGCTTAAGAAGACGCCTTGGACGTTGGTAGCGCTAACACGTGACTGCCATGTTAGTGTTGTACAGCCGCGACTGTTAGGCTTCCTTAAAGTTTCTTAAGCTTTCGACGTAGCAAGACCGACGCATATATATACATAAGCATCCCCGTCCCTTGAATTAAAATAGGGTTTATAAGAAAAAAGAAAAAAGAAAACAAAATCACAAAGCAAACAAAAACTAGTATGTGCTAAGATACACGCATAGGAGAGCATTTAAAGATTGATACTACAAACCCATACTCTTCCTGATCCAACACCCGTCCCAATCATGTTCCCGCACACAGACGAGCATGATGGTCGATACTCGGGAGGTAACCAGAGCAGGTGCTTGCCGTTATAGGTAATCCATGTATTGTCAGAGCTGACGCCCACGTCTAGGTACTGGGGACGCTGAAGTACCGTGACACTCCCTGCACCAGAACCTATAGATGCACTGACGTCGACAGATCCAATTTCAGTAAGGAGACATGAGCTAGCAGCATCGAATGACAAGTTGAAAAGAGTCTTGCCAACATCGAGCGTTTGCAGACACGCGCCGGTGCTCGCATCCCAGATCTTGACGATGCTGTCGTGGGACGCCGAGGCCAGCCGCGTCGAGTCGGGCGAGAAGGCCACCGAGCTGATAGCTCTGCTATGGCCCTCGAGCGTCTGCAGACACGCGCCGGTGCTCGCATCCCAGATCTTGACGGTGCTGTCGTGGGACGCCGAGGCCAGCCGCGTCGAGTCGGGCGAGAAGGCCACCGAGCTGACCCAACTGCTATGGCCCTCGAGCGTCTGCAGACACGCGCCGGTGCTCGCATCCCAGATCTTGACGGTGCTGTCGTGGGACGCCGAGGCCAGCCGCGTCGAGTCGGGCGAGAAGGCCACCGAGCTGATAGCTCTGCTATGGCCCTCGAGCGTCTGCAGACACGCGCCGGTGCTCGCATCCCAGATCTTGACGGTGCTGTCGTCGGACGCCGAGGCCAGCCGCGTCAAGTCGGGCGAGAAGGCCACCGAGGTGACATAGCCGCTATGGCCCTCGAGCGTCTGCAGACACGCGCCGGTGCTCGCATCCCAGATCTTGACGGTGCTGTCGTCGGACGCCGAGGCCAGCCGCGTCGAGTCGTGCGAGAAGGCCACCGAGCTGACCCAACTGCTATGGCCCTCGAGCGTCTGCAGACACGCGCCGGTGCTCGCATCCCAGATCTTGACGGTGCTGTCGTGGGACGCCGAGGCCAGCCGCGTCGAGTCGGGCGAGAAGGCCACCGAGGTGACATAGCCGCTATGGCCCTCGAGCGTCTGCAGACACGCGCCGGTGCTCGCATCCCAGATCTTGACGGTGCTGTCGTCGGACGCCGAGGCCAGCCGCGTCGAGTCGGGCGAGAAGGCCACCGAGGTGACATAGCCGCTATGGCCCTCGAGCGTCTGCAGACACGCGCCGGTGCTCGCATCCCAGATCTTGACGGTGCTGTCGTCGGACGCCGAGGCCAGCCGCGTCGAGTCGTGCGAGAAGGCCACCGAGGTGACATAGTCGCTATGGCCCTCGAGCGTCTGCAGACACGAGCTCCAGCCGTCACTCATGCCGGGCTTTATAGCGATGTCTTTTGGCTCTTCGTGCTGGAACAGATTTCTTACTACACTCTGCTTTGGACTGAACAGCAGCGCAGATCCATATGCCTGAAGAGGGCTACTCTCGATCGCTTGTTTGTGGTACATGACGAACCGATACACATCGTATACAAGCTGTGCGAATACAGTTGCCTCCCCCTGTCCCCAGCCACTGTCAGTATAAAGGACGTCTTGTAGGTCACTTGTTGTGGACACACCTGCACTAACATCCGTAGCTCCCTCACCGAGACTACGCCTTTCGACATGCTCTTGCAAAGGCTAAGAGATTCCAGCCAGTACAGACACTTTTCCCTCAAGAATCTATCAACAACGCCTCCGTCTCGCAGACATTCTGCATAGGTTGCAGAAGACGTAGGATTCGAGTCGCATAGATGCTCGACCCAGTGAACACACGAGTAGCGCAACGCTGCTAGCGGGTCTGGCGTAGGCATCTCAACGTCGTTGATAGGCGTGCCTAGCGCTTTCAGGCCATACATGTCCCGTCGCAGGGTTGTGGACATGATTTGAAGTGATTTGGCGAAGATAGCATGATGGACAGTCTCTCGCCCGGCTGGGAAAACGTCTTGGGCTGCTTTGGCAAGGAGAAAGTCCTTAGCTGACTGATGCACAAAGTACACAGTCTGCTCTTGCAAGGTAAGAAATGAGCCGCAGAGACCGATAATTTCCTGTAACTCTGAGTTGTCGGCTATGCTTTCGAGCGGTTCGACAAGGGTCACTAGCTCCTTGAGCGCGATTGGCCGATACACGAGTGCGACCGCAGCCAGCACCTGCTTGCATAGCCTGGCATCGTCCGTCTTGCTAATCTGCTGCATCATCCGCTCGTACAGGGCGTCTAGTCCAGGCGGGAACAGTTCTAGCTTCCATAGAACGTTTCGCTTCTCCGTCGCTTGGAGGTGCTGACACACCAGCGCTACCCAGAGGAAGGTGTCGTTCGCATTTGACGTTAGATGCTCGAGCACAGCGCATTGAGTTAGTTCGTCATACTTGTTCTGCTGCGCGAGCTCAGATACCCTTTGCTCGATGTAGGCTAGGACTGCGGTCGACACAGACGCCGCATTCAGCTCGAGGCTTAGCCTGACCTTGTGGCCTGACTGCTGTAGACCTTTCTCGATATCTGGCCAGTTGCGGCTAGAGACAATCCACTTGATGCGGGAAGAGGCAGACGACTGCGTTGCGACAAAGTCAAGCAGCTTTGGCAGGTCAGTGACGCACTCGTCCAGCGCGTCGACGACCAGGTACGTAGTAGTCAAGATCGGGTCCCGCAGCACCTCCGTGAAGATGTCCACTAGCGCAACCCACGCGTTTGCATCCTCGAACAGGTTCTTGCCCGCCTCGTCGTACTTTTTGCGGACGTGCGATGCAAGCGATGGCTGCTGTTTCACGAGCATGTACAGCAGCCCTCGTAGCACGGCTGTGGCGCTGTTGATGCGCGCGTCGGTAGCCTGGCAGAAGAAGTAGGATACTGTATTTGTCTTTGTGATCGCACTCGACGCCTGCAGCTCGTCGATGATACCACAAAGCAGCATCGTCTTGCCCTTGCCAGGGTCGCCCTTGATCCACAGCAGCCGGCTGTGCGGGTCGTCGTGCCATTGCCGGAAACTATCGTTGTGAAGGACCCAGCGGTATGAGTCTTTCAGCAATCCGCCCTTCGTATCCTGAATGCGCTTCTTGTCGGCATGCGGGTCGGTGCTACACAGGTCTTGGATACATCGTTTTGTCTTATCGATCTCGTCGTGAAGTCGCCTAAACGCTCCATCCACACCTTCACCATAGCATGGTGCCAGGTCGACATCAACAACACCTAACAGTGAGTACACCTTGTCCTCTGGATGCGTGGTACGCCGGTGTTCAATCCACCGCAACCGCTTATTGATGCTGAATTCAGATAACGAAGCTCCTTGCAGCGCTAGACGCGGTATGCCTGTGACCTCTTGCACTTGCTGTATCAGCGATCTTTTATCGCCGAGCTTCTCCCATTCTCGTGAGAAGAACTCGACCGAGCTCGGTGCGAGAAGCTCCTGGAGTGTCCAGCCTCGGGTGAACCATTCGCTTTTTTGGACCTCCTTAGATTCGTATGCTTGCGGACCGGAAACGTTCAATAAGACGAAGAAACGTTGAAGCATGACGTGATACCAGCGAAACACAGGATAGATAAATAGTAATATCCAGATCCAAGTAAACTGATCGGTTCTCTGCAACTCTAATGCCTGCGGGTTGCACGCTAGGGTGGTGTCCAGAGGTCGGCTCGAGACATCCGACAAGTAGACATAACATCGAGCCGAGTTGCGGTACCAGCGAAACATAGACTGAATAGCCAGCGACAGCTCGGCCTTGTTTGCCTTGTTGATGCAGCAGGTATCTACCCAG
Organism: Lizonia empirigonia; assembly: GCA_009982855.1. Lineage (NCBI taxonomy): Eukaryota > Fungi > Ascomycota > Dothideomycetes > Pseudoperisporiaceae > Lizonia > Lizonia empirigonia. The sequence goes on along the minus strand of JAADKA010000014.1, from coordinate 401,199 downwards.
AAGTACTGCAAGCCATCTCGCTGAGCTTGTTCCCCGCAGAAACGAATCTTCGCATAGCCAGGCTTGTTCTTGCCCGTGTTCCCGACCACGTTTTCGAAGGTCACCTCCTCCGCTTCCGCTCCCCACCTGTGGGAAAGTATCGCATACGGCGGCTTTGTGTCTTCGTCAAACTCGGTGATAGAGAGATGTTCGTTTTCTTCATACTTGAGAAGACGCATCGCTTTGTACGGGTGCAGGGTCGGCGCATGTAGCAGGAACGAAACGCAGGAGGCTCAACGCAGCAGCCTAGCAGCAAGAGCGTGAGGCGACAAGGCTGTCTAGCAGGACCTTCGCACCCTAAGCATTAGCGATAGGAAAAGGAAGAGCAGGGGTGCACCGCACTGTATTATCGCACTACAGAGCTGCAGACTGCGATCTTGTTTCAAGCTGCGGCGGGCGCTCGCTGCTGTAAAGTGTGGTGAGAGTGTCGCATGGCAACTTGGGCGGGGTAGGCATGGCTGAGTGCATGCGCCTGGACGTCGGACACAAGGCTGTGGCATGCCTCAATTGGATAAAACATCGGAACGTATGCGAAACTCCTCGATGGTGCAAAATCCTCGATGATATGAGTGGTGTGATAGAGTGCCAAACTGCTCCCACGTAGCTTCCAGCTTTAGTAACGCCAACCACAGAAGAGGTACAGCAAAAGTGCACGTGCACGCGCACGCGCACGCTAGACACTAAAGATAGCCATCACGTGGCTAGCTGGGAAGCTCTCTCAGAATGCCCACATCTGAGGTTTATCGGCGATGATGTAATCTATATCTGGTGCTAGACGAGTAGTGGAGTGCCCAGATGACATTTGAATCTCTGTGAAGCGTTTTCTCAACTACAGGATGCGGGATGGACATTACTATGCGTATACAAGTCACGCGAAGCATGAGTTCAAGCGAGTAACCTCCTGACGTCAACCTCTGCCACCACATGCGCGCCACTGGGGCTCTATAAGGTTCCGGCGCACTCTCTTCTATAACGTGTATTACACTTGCCTGCAGCGCCAAGGCTTCTTTGGCCTCTTGTGCAGCACGTTTGAGCTTCTTACGTGTTCCATTGTCTGCGGTGGCCTCTGCCTCTCCCTCTACCACTGCCTCTACCGCAATGCGCTTTGGCCGACCGCGTTTTCTCTTGCCTTGCGCTTCTTTGTTCGCCTCCTGCTTAGCACGCTTCGCTCGTGCTGCTTCGATATCCTCGTAGCTCATTACCCTCGCCTTCCCTTCCCAAGGATCTCCGACTTTGTCTTCCGGCGAGTTCTAGCTTCGTCGTTCATCTTCGATAGGAACTGAATCTGGTCTTGATCAAGGGCCTGCTGGGCAAAGGATACTTCAGCAGCGTTGGCGAGCTTCTGCACGAGCTTCCGATGTCGCGTTGTACTTATCTCGTCGTGAGGATCTTGCTTGACTAGGGTAAGCAGCGACGCAAGAGCCTCTGACGATACTGGAGTCACTGGAGTCTGGGCGGTCGTGTGTTGTGGGTGTATTCCACTCCCTTCGCAGGCTGCACGGATAGGCAGTATGGTAAGTGCGTCGGGGACCGGCTTTGCGATGTCTCTGAGTACTCTGTCTGGGTTAAAAGGGAACAAACCAGATTTGGCCCATCCTGCGAGTATGTTCTTCTTAGTCATTGCCCGCTCTCTTGCAGGGTAGTATAGAGTAGTGAAGTGCTCTTTGTTTATCGTAGTCATACCTCCTCGGTATAGCCGTTCTACCTGGTCGCGATAGGCGGTCTTCAGTGGAGCAAAGACCGCAACATCGCAGGGTTGGAGCTTGTGAGAGGTATGAGAGGGAAGTCGGCACAGAGTAATGTTGTTTTCGAAGCAGAACTCGAGTATTTCCAGGGTCTCATGTGTGCCAAAGCCGTCGCATATTAGCACTCGTGGTTTCTGGTTAGCTCGTGCCTTGGTTTGGGGGTCGAACACTCGTTTCATCCACTCTAAGCTAAGGTAGGAGTCGTTGTAGCCAGACTCCGAGAATGCATAGACCCAACCTGGGGTCGGGAACGTGGTCCAGTTGCTCCGATGGGTAGAGGCTGGCCAGATGATCATTGGGTTCAGACACTCACCACTTGCCGACACGCATTCAACGGCAGTCACCATCGTCCGCTTTACGCCGGCGCCTCTATAGTCTCTTCGGTCATCCTTACCTACTAGAACTTTGACAGAGCCTAGCATAGAAAGCATCACTCCTGTCTCGTCCATGTTGTACACGTTCTCCGGCAGTATATCCGGCCTACAAAGCTCTGGTCCAATCACCTCGAACCAGTGTGTCACCTTTTCGTGTATGTTGTTGTCGTGACGATTCCAGTCCATCGCCCTGTTGTTCCTCCGCGCGAGTTCTGGATGGCGCTTCGCGAAGGCCTGGGGCCAGTTCTTGTTCGGCGGCTTGATCGCTTTCGTTGCGGATCGCCGGCGGGCGATGCTAAAGGCTAGGGCAGGTATGTCCTTGATCCGCAAAGGAAATCCGAGAGCTGCTGATTTGATTATGTGCCGGACGAAGGCCTCTTCTTCTGACGGCGTGAGGTACTGCTGGCGTTGGGCCTTCGTCCGTCGTGACGGTCGTCCCTTCGCACGATACCACACGGTGGTACGGGACACAGGGACATCGTTGCGTTCTGCTAGAGCAGTATAGGTCCTACGCACACTCACGGGTAGGTTCTGTGCCAACGCTAGGCTAGCTGGATCCATAGCTACTTACTGTGGTAATGTTGATGGATGGTGCACAACGCGAACACCAACGGCTCGCTGCGGCGGACAAACGTAAGCTAAAAATAGCATGATCCAGGAGCCCGTGTGAGCTGGATTGAGCATAGCGCATTTTTCGATACATGATGACATAGCACGCTTAATTAGTTGCCAAGCTCCGTGGCAATCTCCTTCTCGATCGGAGATACTCTCGGATTTCTCATCACAGATGCGATATGCCACCAGAGCTTCAGAGCAAAGACTTTCGTGATAGGACTTTTCCATTATGGTTCCGAAACCCGAGAACGTGTTATTTTGTGTGACCTAGCAGGGGCAAACAGCTTAGACGCGAATAGTTGTCGCGAACAGAACCTCCGACAACAAGCCTGAGTGTTGGAAGGCTTCTGTACGATCGTACGGTGAATAACAGTAACTGAGGTAATCTTGTGTATTGGTATTGATCACTACGAATGTGGGGGCTACGAAGGTATACATGTGCTTGGATCAGAGTTGATCCGAAGTTGGACCGAAGTAGGATCGACGCGATACACTCGGCCTCGGGCCGGTGCACGAGGCCACGTTAGGCGACACAACGTGTGTATACCGACACTGGCAATATTTTCTTGTTGTAACGACTGGTGTAAGGAAATGAAACTATTAGGGAGTGTAATGTGCTAGGCATGTGCGCCTACTCTATCGGTCTCTGCACCGACCCTTCTACTCGGATCGACAGCTCGTTGCTATCGATAAAACGTTCTAGCGCGCGATTTGGTGTTGCTTTCGTGAATGCGTCCGCGGGGTTGTCTTCTCCGTTGATCCAGCGGATCTCCGTGATCTCGCGACGCTCGTATGACTGACGAAGCGCCATGATATCGATCATCAGTCGCTTCTCAGCAGTTGTTCCGAGTTTGACGAGGCATTCATACAACGAGTATGAATCCGTACACACAATAAGTGGGATCGGTGGCAGACCTAGGCGTCCTGTAATTATCTTGAGGGTTGTCAGGATAGCGATAGCGATGTCGACGCCGCTAACCATGCCGTACGTTTCTGATGCAAGGACGCTCCGGGTAACACGTTTGCATTTGGTCGAACTCCAGTGGATTACGTTACCACGAATATCAAACGTGCTGTCTTGTCGACTCGACTCATTAACAAGGATAAGCAGGTACCCTAGCTGTGAGCTAAGGTCTTGGTTGTTCGCAAAGGATCCGTCTGTGAACACTACCAGCTTTGCTGTAGCGAGGTCGAGAGGGACGTATCGTAGGCCTCGTTGTAAGCTCTCAGATTGCCACTGCAGCCGGCGGTTAAGCTTCACGTAGTCCGTGTCCTCAGGTTGTTGTATTTGCGCAGCCGCGGAAAGGTCGAACGATGCTTCAGGTTGGCATATCGACGCAATGTACGCGCCGCGCGCGCGCTGCTCCATATACTTCTGTGCTCGGTTTGCTGCCTTCGGATCAATGATTTCGATCTTGGCACCTTGTCCCTTCTGCGTAAGTAGAATCGTATCTCCGCGCGACGTTAGAGTACATCCGTTGAACTCGAGCGATGCTTCTTTGGACAGTCTCTCCTTGGGCTTAGCTCGAAAATTGGCTTTCTGGAGCGCAGCGTCTTCTGCACCAGAGAATGCAGGCGTCCCAATCGCGAGAGTATCGTCTGTCTGCAGGCCCACTATTCCGAACGCTTCCCGTCCCCCGTTCGTGATCAGGAGGCACGGGTCATACGTCGACGTAGCCATGTCGAGCTCCTTGCAGTGGTGTCCTTGGTACGTAGCAAACCAGTGGACTCCTGCTTCCGCGATTCCATAGAGTGGCTTGATTACGCGAATAATTGTTCCCTCGGGATACTTTGTTATAAGCTCCTTTGGGAGGTGCGCTAAAATCGTACGGAATAGCTCTGTTTGTGCCTGTGGGTACGCTTGCGTGATATCGCGTAGTTCCACGACCATGTCCTTATCAAGCAATGCAGGCGCTAGGGCTAGAATCAGGCGCTGGCTGGCTCGTTGGATGGTTGGCGACTGCGTCAGGATCTCGTGTTTGCCCTCGTCATTGTAACCTTGAACAACGAGGCGTGATTTCTCGTACGGGACCATGGTCTTGCCTTTGACTTCGCGGACCATGCGCGACTTGAAGATACGATACCCGCCGTGTAGAGTTGGGTCAAACAGCTCAAAACTGAATACTCCACGGCCGACGAGGTCGTCGATCTCCTTCTGATCGGATGCTTCGAATGGAGCGCCCGGGACGTTGATCACGCCGTCATTGCGTAGCTTGACGGCCAGGGCGTAATCGTCCTCCTCCTTTTTCGACAGGTACTGCACCTTAGGCTTGTTCTTTGATCCAGGTGGGCGGCCCCGCTTGCGCGGCTGAGCCGCTTGGGTGACTTCCGTCGGCGGTACTGGTAGTGGCGGTTCATCAGCAATCGCTTCATCTGTGATCGGAGATCCACCTGTGCCTTGATCTGCGCCGTCTGTCGCTGTAGTCAGATCGCGATAGTACGGTTTTACGACTGTGGATCGGAACGTCGTTGGGCCGTTGATCATGTCTACAGTAACGTCGTGGTCCTTCATGTCGATGACTCTATACGGCCCTTGCCATCCGTTCTTCTCGCGCCACACCATCACCTCACTCTGCAGAGGCAGTGATAGTACCCCGTCTGTGTTAGGCCCATTCCTGGTACCAAGTGCGTTGCTCACCGCATGTTCCGCTGCGGCCTTCCGCAGCGCCTTCATCGCTTTCTGGATTGCCTCCGCGCGATGGGTTATCGAGGGAGATGGTGGTGAATCCATGGATATCCGGGGGTATGCACCGAAGACGAGCAGCGTGGGTACGAGCCCGTCCGGGCCTGCGGTATCGTTGACGGCCTTGACTGCCATCTGCAGCACTGCGGCGTCGCTGGTGCCAGTGTCAAGCTCTGTCCTCAGGATCTCGTAGGCGCGTCTGAGCGGTGCGTGGTATCTTTCTACCTTGCCGATAGACCAATGGGCCTCGATTGGTACTTGTTTACATGTGATTCCCATGATCTTCGCCTCTGATCTGAATTCGACTGACGCGAAGTTGGTGCCGGCGTCGTGGGTGACGATATCTGGCGGCCCTTGGTATGTATCAATCCAGAGCAGGCGGAGTGCTTCCCAGGTGTCTTTCGCGCTCATAGACGGTAGAAATCGCGCGCCGTTGAATGTTGTAGCCGAATCGATCACGTGAAGCACTGGTTTCCCACTCAGATACATCACATCTACGAGGATCTCGAAGTTGAATTCCCGATCATCTTTCAGCCTGAATTTGAATCGGCGCGGCGCTGGATCGTGCGTTTGGCAGTGATGGCAGAACGTTTGGATCTCTCGGAGCAGCTGTTCATCCACGTCCTCGTGTCCTGCGCGTTTGAGCAATCGTATCAGCCGTTCGACGGCTGGATGCCCGAACCTCCGGTGTAAGCGTCGGAGCTCAGTCTCCGTAAGGAATACGCGCGCGCGCTCTGCCTTGCTTAGGTGGAACCACGGGTGTCCCCATTTGCGAATCACTGGAAATGTAGCTTTTCCTTGTACTAGCTGGTCCGTAGTATTGTTGAAGTACACGTGGAGCCGGTCCATGTCTTTTAGACAGAGGAGAAACGGGGTGGGTGCGTCTAAGACCTCAAATTTGATCTTTCCAATCTGTGTCGATACATGTGCGGTTCCAATCGAAGTAGTGACGCTTCCTTTGCCAAATTGCACAGATGCGTTTCCAGCAGTAGACGTATCGAGAGTTACGGTAGGGTCCTCGGTTTGGAGCGCCAGGAACTGCTCCTTTCCGGCTGTCGATACATTTGAGGCACCAGTGTCAGGAAGAATGCCTTGGTACGTGATTCGCGAGTATCGGTCCTCGATAAGGAACTGCGTTGCGGGCGTAATAGGTTCCTTGCACCTGTAGAAGTCTTCTCCGGTCACGTGGTGCAAAAAGGCCTGATCTGTGAGGTACTTAACCGCTAGTCTCTGGTCCTCATCATCTTCGTCTTGCTCCTCTAGGAAGAACTGGTCGACTTCTTCCCCCTCGTACGCGACGAGGAATGTGCCAAACTCCATTTGCTCTCCCGTAATCGCGCAGTGTGTGATGTACTGCGCTTTTGAGCGTTTTCTTTCTTCGGGCGTATGGTTTGTGGACCAACAGCCTGTCTTGCCGCAGACGTAACATTTCTTGTCGATTTGTGTGTTGACTCCAGAGCGGTGCTGAAGCCCACCGCGTCTGCAGGTAAATCCGCTACGTCCACCGCGAGAGTTGTAATTCCCTCGCAATCTTCCAGAGCTGTTTTGGTTGTACCGACGGTCCAGGTAGTACTGATCGTTCGGATCCGCCTCAGTGAAGTTTGCGGAGACCGTCATAGCGAGTGAGTTTTCGATCGAGGATCGTAGATCTCCAAACAGAACCTCGCATTCTAGAGACGGCTTGTAGAGTGCCATCTCGAGCTCCTTGACGCCTCGACATGCTGTGATTACCGTTGTTCGGAGCGAGTATTCCCCGATATACTGTTGCCCAAGCGCCCTCTGACACAACTGTAGCTTGTCTAGCATAATGTCTAGAACGTCGTGGAGGTTCTTATCCGGGTTTTCCCTCCGTACTTTGACAAACGAGATCGTCGTCCAGTCCGTGTAGTAATGGCCATGGTTCACGTCTGTGTCGAAGTGGTTCTTGAGCTTTGTGTAGGCGGTTGAGAACGTATCCATCCGCTGATCGACAAAGTGAAGGTAGTATTCCTCTGCGCGGCCGTCGAGAATCCGTGGAAAAACTGCATGGAACTGACTTGGCTGGATGTCTGCGTGATAACAGATGCTGTAGAAGATCTTCAATTTATCGTCTAGGAGGTCGTACGGCTTTCCCGTATACTTTTTGTCTCGGTCCCACATTTTCACGAAAACATTGATCGTTGCTGCGCTCAGCTTCTCATTGCTGAAGTCGATCGGAGGAATTGCCTTGTACGGGTCCGTTTCGCCTGATCGTTGGATTGGAGGGACACTCAGTCCCTGTGGGCGTTGCGGATACGCTGGTGTGTATTCGCGGAATCGATCAAAATTGTTGTAGGTTGAAGTAGGCTGTCGTGTTTCCGGCTGTGGGGTGTGTTCGATAGTTTCCGTAAGCCGACTTGTGGTCCGTTCTTCTTGCCCTGGTTGTTGGCTAGACTGAGTACGGAGGCGGGTCTGATCTTGAGTGTAGTCTTGTTGATTGTCTACCTCTTGATCTCTTCTCCTTGTGGAGGTTTGACTTCGTGCTCGACTCGCTGTCCCTACGTCCGTAGGTTGCAATGGTCCTGCAGCGTCGTGTCCTTGCTTCAGCTCCCGTTGTAGCCTGTGTGCGACTGAACGCTCGTCAAAGTTGGTGTTCTTGAACTGTTCGTCCGGCCACTTCGGGCAATCCTCCTTGCGCAGTAATTTAGCTACGGCTTCGCTTGGTAACATATTAACACGACCAGTGTACACGCCCTTAAAGCGGAGAATCCGCTTCAGTTCCTTAGTGTATATTGGTTGGGCACGTAGGAACATTGCCTCTGTCCATCCTTCAAAGTCCTGACGGAACTCCCAAAAGAGTTCCTCATCTGCTGTTGGTCGATCTGTATAGTCCGCAATCGCACGCGCAATGTACGTTGTTGCGGTAGTAATCCCAACCTCATCGTCTGGAGCTTTAACGTTGTCCTCCCACATCTCTGGATCGATGTGATGCCATTCTCTTGGTTTTATGTTTGTGGTCCCTAGTAGCACTTCTAGTGTAGGTACCACTCTTCTACTACTGCTCGCCATTCCTACTGCCGGTGTCCTGGATACCGGTGCTCTTTCTGATGGTGTTCTTTCTTCTTCTATTGTGTTCTTGTTGACGCTTGCTGCGCTAGCTGCGTTCGCTGGGGATGCGTCGGTGGTCGTGGGTTGTACACGGGTCAAATCTCAACCGGTCGGTTGGCGCGTGTATAGACGGCGTCTTGGAACGCTTCTGATACGGCTGTAACGGTCGGTCGCTAGCCACGAACGACGCCTGATATAGCTAACAGTGAGCTTAGCATAGATAACTCCGCCTTGCTGATATAGGCAATCTAGGGAACGCGCGGGGTAAAGAATCTATCTCTTCTTAACCTAACTGTCTGTGACTGCCGTGCAATCACTGATCAGTGTTGGAAGGCTTCTGTACGATCGTACGGTGAATAACAGTAACTGAGGTAATCTTGTGTATTGGTATTGATCACTACGAATGTGGGGGCTACGAAGGTATACATGTGCTTGGATCAGAGTTGATCCGAAGTTGGACCGAAGTAGGATCGACGCGATACACTCGGCCTCGGGCCGGTGCACGAGGCCACGTTAGGCGACACAACGTGTGTATACCGACACTGAGAATGCTGTAATTTTTAACTTTAAATGCGACAGGGTGTAAAAGATTAGCCAACCTATTGTATGCACTACGCGTTTACTCTTATATAATCGCGGCAGCGCCTTTTAGGTAGGAAAGAAGAGAATGTTGTTCCGTTACAGCAGTTGTTCCGTTACGGGTGGATAGACGTTAGCTGATTTGATAGCTAAAAGGGAGGGTAGTGAGCAGGAGGGAGGTAAAGAGCCTGGAAAGAGGGTGCGCACGCAGCGGCGCTGTGGACGTTGTGGAGAGACTGGCCACAACGCTCGCACCTGCGCAGTTGAAATTGTAGATTTATCTGAAAGCGACGAGTCTGGATAGTATTTCCACTGCCTGCAAATTGCAGTAAGTAATAGTGGTGTTGCGGTATATGCATTGCAATTATCCTAACTCTGCTAGGTGGCCCGCTCGCTTATGTTGGCCCGCTTGCTTATAAACTACGTTAGCTGTTATAATATACCTTTTTTTGCCTTTTTAGGATCAAGTGCTAATATAAGACGCGAGGAAAGTCCGCAGTCAGTCAGCAATTACGTGGCCACAGCCCCTCACGTGAACCCTGGCTAACCAACTCAATTCCACAACACTGTCACTTTCAGCCCCCACCTTGCAAACCTGCATCGCGAAGCATGCTGACTGTTAGTCGAGTACAAAGCACGGCACGTTGAGACCACCCACTTTGGACGACCCTACGTCTCTATCGAGGACGATGATGTTGGTGGCTCTGCGCGTGAGTGCCTCAACCAACCAAATGAGGCAGCCCCTGGAGTTTCAAAATTATACTGTTAACGCTCGGCCTCGTCCTTCTGCCATCTTCAGTCAGGCTCGGGCATGGCATCAAGACGTGAGAGAGTATCTTTGGGTACTGTGGCGCTCGCTTCCTCTAGCGAGCTGACTGCTCAACCCTTGCGCAATTGGCTTCCTTTCACACCTCGCAATGCAGAGCCCACAGGCTGAAGGTGAGCTTGGGTGGTGTTGTGCGGTCGTCATAAACCATAAGCTTCAGTGTTCCTCCTTTTCGTCAACCTGTTCAATTCCCACCTTCCCTTCCAGGCGACGCTATATCTCTGCTAGATCCGCAATTCTTGTCGATTGCCGCATCCACAGCTACAGTTGTGCTTGGCCACCATGCTTTGCCATCTTTTTCTTCTTGGGACTGCGCTAGGCGGAACATATGCTCAAACGCTCCTCGAAGCCCTGTCAAAGGTCCCTCAGTTGTCGAACTTCACTACTTTCTATCAGAACAACGAAGTGTTTGCAACTGCATATTTCGGAAACAAATCAAGCTATCCGATCACGTTCCTTGCACCAAATAATGGCGCGTTCTCAGCATATCAAGCACAACATCAGACCTCGCTGTTTGACGTTCAGCAAGAAACTCTTTTACAGCTCATGCAATACCATACACTGGTGTCAGATTTAAGCGGCGACAACTTTACGAGCAGCGGCACTCGAGGACTCACAGCACCCACGATGCTCAAAGACTCAGCTTACAATAATCGAAGCTCTGGTTTGGGCCTGGAAGCGAAGTTCGGCGGGGTTGAAAGAGCGAGGGGACAAGTTGTGTTCATTCAGAGCGCAGGCCAAGCCTCTTCGCCCAATAGATTCAAGCTTATGAATCGGCAAGCCCAAGCACAGAATGCAGGCGTACGGTCGGGTCTTGCATCAACTGTCAACCTTCAGACACTCGATGCGGATCAAGGCAGCTGGGATGGAGGCCGCTTCCACATCATCGACGGCCTCCTGACGCTACCAACCACTTGCGCAACGACCATTCGCACTGCGGGCCTTACTAGTTTGGACAGTGCCCTCAATCGCACATCTCTCTGGACAGCTTTGGACGGCTCGAAGAACGTTACCTGTTTGGGTCCTGACAACGCCGCCTTCAAAGCCGCAGGAAACCTTGACAGCGTCTTAAACGCGACGACGCTGACTGGCGCATTATTATACCACACCTTACCGGAAGTTGCATATAGCGACTACCTATTCGATGGGCAAGAATTTAAGAGCTTGCAGAATGGCACCGTCCGGGTCCGGGTTGACGAGAGCGGTGGCAATAGGACCATCTGGTTCAACAACGCCAAGATTATCAATGCGAATGTTCTGTGAGTTCTGAGTGCAACAACATCAAGCTACTATTAATGAGACTAATACGGGCGAACAGGACTCACAATGGGCTCATGCACGTGCTCGATGCTGTCATGATTCCACTAGAACAGTTGAACTCTACAAACCCAACGGCCTCAGGAACAACATCCGCGACACCCTCATCGACAGCGGTGAGCTCGGCTAGTGCCACAGTAGCGAACTCGGGTGTTGCAGCTCCCTTGGCAAAGAATCTAAGATCCGATCGGGCATTATGGACATTCGGTGCTTCTTTACTGGCTTTGGTACCGGTATGGATTTGATGTCTGGAGGCCTGGACGACGCTCCACTGCCTACGTCCTTCCATTTAACAACAAAAATTAATACATCCCCTTTGTACCAAAACTCGCGTGCCTATTGCTCTGCTGGCTTCGTTTTTTTGTCCCCACTGAATTTGAAGGTCAACCTCTTTACCATCCATTGCTCCCAAGCTCGGGATCACACCGAACCAGTCTACACTGCCTCGCCTTTGAACGGAAATATCAATTGCTTTTAATATCTCTTCATGATTCAAATCTTGCCTGACGGCATCCTCTTCCCGACTATGTTCAAAAGCGGTTCAGCTTCAAGCTGCACTTGTTTGAAGGTGGGTACTACCGGAAGTATTCGATGTGTGATGGTCTAAATTGCGGTCTAGGAAAAAGAAATGTGTGAGCATGGTGCTTGAGGAAGGTTACGAATGGCAATTAACTTCTATTCCACAGCCCGGCAAGTTAAACTGATTGCTATGGCCTTGGTTCACTTCGAGTAACATGACGCTCACAGATCGAGCTCTTCAATGCCGACAAGAGCTTACAAATTGTATCATAACCTACTATTGCTTTGAAGTCAAATCCTCGGCAAGATGTAAAGTGCACCTGTCACGGTTCGGGTTGCGATCTTCTGTGCCTTAGCTCACGTGACCGGGCCACGCGCTAAAGTTTTACGTTACAGTCTTTTATGGGCTCGTGCGCATCATGGGCTCGTGCACGTTTTCGTGGAAAATCAACATTTGAGCACCTGCACCCTATACCCCATAACTCAACCAAATGTCGGATTTAGAAGCTGCGCTTCAAGCGCTAGATGCTCTGAAGCCTGGAGAAGCTCCTCGTTATGCTCAGGTTGCGAGAGAGTATGGTGTTGACCGAACAACGTTGTCGCGGCGTCACCGTGGGGTATGCGCGTCGCGCGCGAAGGGCTATGAGTCTCAACGCCTACTCAACACAACACAAGAACGAGAGCTTATCAAGTATATTAAAACACTCAGCAAGCGCGGCCTACCTCCTATGAGAGAGATGATACAAAATTTCGCGTCTGAAATTGCCAGAAAGCCCGTTGGCAAAGCCTGGGCTGACCGCTTTATCGCCCGGCACCGCGAACACCTCCTGCTTAAATGGACCTCTGACAAGGACTCCAATCGCCACAAAGCTGATTCTCTCTACAAATATGAGGAATAATTCAAGGTTTTGGGCGAGAAAATAGAGCAATGCGACATTGAATCACGTCATATGTACAATATGGATGAGAAGGGCTTCTTGATTGGAGTACTGTCTAAGATGAAGAGGGTGTTCAGTATGCGCTATTACGAGTCTGGGGCAGTGAAAGATTTGATCCAGGATGGCAACCGTGAATGGATCACGCTGCTGGCTTGTATATGTGCTGATGGTACTGCTCTCACTCTTTCGCTCATATACCAAGCTGCCTCTGGGAAGCTCCAGGACTCGTGGTTGCAGGATTTTGATCCCTCACTACACAAGTGCTTCTTCACGGCATCACCAGGTGGCTGGACGAACGACGATATTGGCGTCGCGTGGCTTGAACAAGTCTTTGATCGCGAGACAAAAGAGAAGGCAAGGCGGCAGTGGAGGTTACTGATACTTGACGGCCATGGGAGTCATGTTACGATGAAGTTTATTGAGTATTGTGATGCTCATAAGATACTCCTTGCAGTGTATCCACCTCACAGTACTCATACTCTTCAGCCACTTGATGTGGTGAGGTTCTCTCCACTCAGCTGCGCGTACAGCGCGGCACTCGCTGACTTCATGGATATGTGTCAAGGCCTCTCATCTATCACCAAGCGCGACTTCTTCCGCCTCTTCTACATTGCCTGGGATGTCTCATTTCACTCTACAAATATCCTGAAGAGCTTCAGGTGCACGGGCCTATCTCCATTTGATCCACGCCAAATACTTGATCGTTTTCAGTCAGATCACGGTTCTCGGCCGTCTACGAGTGACAGTACAACCTCAGTGATAAGCGCGAGTGATTGGAGGAAGATTGAGCGATTACTGCGCGGTGTAGTGGAGGATATGTACGACAGAGAAGCTAAGAAGCTCTCACAGACAATCCACACTATCGCAGTCCAAAAAACACTACTTCAACACGAGAATGAGCGGCTTAGAGAAGCTCTGATCAATAAGAAGAAGCGCCGTCAGCGTGGCAAACCACTCCTCCTTGAGGCACCCAATGATCACCACGCTAATATCCGTGTCTGGTCAGTGGTCACCAAGCAAGGTCCAGCAAGCTCGCGATCGCCAGGAGGCCAAGGACCTTGAACAACAGCAGCAAATACACCAAAAAGCTGAGGAAGCTCGCCTCCGGGATGATCAAAAGCGACTCAAACAGCAGCTGCAGGAGGAACGACGATTGGGGCGGATGGTAGCCAAAGTAAGACGTGAGGAGGCTGCCGCGGTGAAGGTGCGAGAGAAGAGCCGCGCTGCAGTTGATCGTGAGCTTGCAAAACAACTCTAGGATGATCTACAATTATCCAAAAAGAGTAAGAGGCAAAGTATCAAAGTTTCCAAGTCCTTACAGCTATCTGAGCTACCTGTGGCGACTGTAGTTGATGATCTAGTTGGTGGGGAGCCCTCAGCCAGCTCATCAGCTCCACCGACAACAACCACACGCCGCGGCCGCAACATCATATTACCAAGTAAATTTAAGTAGCGCACATTAATTGCAGATATCAAATTACTTCTACACCACAAAATATCACGATAATATATGCTCTGCGTGGTTGTATAGCCTCATTTTTGGTAACGTAATCTACCATCGAGTGAAACAACCCATCGAGTGAAACAGTTTCTGCCAAGACTACCTACTCCCTCATCAACGCGAAATGTCTCAACAACAAGACGCGCAATTATCTAACAAAGAAGGCAGAATCCAACTTGCGCTTTCTGCCTATACTAACTATCAATTTAAGAGCCTCCGACGCGCTGCGCAGGCGTTTAACGTACCTCACACAACCTTAGCTCGTCGATTCAACGGAATCACACATCGCTCAGAAACTCGTAACGCCCAACACAAGCTTACTACAACTGAAGAGCAGACAATTATCCAATACATTCTTGACCTTGATTCACGAGGATTTGCACCCCGGCTGTGCGAGGTGGCAGATATGGCAGATAAAGTACTGGGTGTGCGTAGTGGAGAGCCTGTAGGCAAGCACTGGGCTGAGAGATTTGTAACGCGCTCAGATAAGCTTAAGATGGCCTTCAACCGAGCCAAGGATAGGCAGAGGATACTGCAGGAGGATCCAGAGACAATTGGCGCGTGGTTTAAGCTGGTAGAGGACACCAAAGCTACGTACGGCATCCACGACGACGACGTGCACAACTTCGACAAGACTGGCTTCTAGATGGGCGTGATTGGTTCTATGAAAGTCGTCACAGGCTCTGAGAGACGTACAAGGCCTGAGCTTGTCCAGCCAGGCGACCATGAGTGGGTTGCAGTCATCCAGAGCATCTGCGCTGCTGGGTATGCGACCCCGCCTTTCATCATCTACAAAGGACGCGTCCACATCTCTGCGTGGTACGAGGAGACAGATATACCGCACAACTGGAAGCTCTCAGTCTCTGAGAACGGCTGGACAAACAACGCGCTTGGTCTAGAGTGGTTGAAGCACTTTGACGCGCATACAAAGACGCGCCAGGTGGGGGTGTACCGGCTGCTCATATTGGACGGCCATGAGAGCCACCTCAACCAGGATTTCAAGGACTACTGCCTTGAACATAAGATCCTCACTCTCTGTATGCCACCTCACTCATCGCACATCCTCCAGCCGCTTGACGTGGTCTGCTTCTCGCCGTTGAAGCGCAAGTACTCTCAACGCGTCAGAGACTTGGCACGCCGACGCGTCTTCCACATTGACAAGGAAGGCTTCCTACCAGCCTTTAGAGACGCGTTCTTTGACGTGTTTACAAAGGCAAACTGTCAAAAGGCCTTTGAGGCGTCTGGACTAGTCCCTATCAACGCGCAGGTGGTGTTAGATCGCCTTGAAGTACGGCTGCGTACCCCACCAGCACCCCCACCACAGGAGACACCATGGCAGTCAAAGACACCAAGCAATACGCACGAGTTTGGATCTCAGTCAAAGCTTATAAGCAACTCCTTTACTCGATCACCTGTTACAGCCCAGGCTGGCTTTTCTCAGCTTATTAAAGGTGGTGAGCTAATGCTGCACCAAAACGCGCTTCAAGCTGCCCGGATTTCTGAGCTTGAAGAGCAACTAGCAGTCATAACTAAGAGGAAAGCGCGTAAACGCAAGCGCCTTCAGCATGGCGGGACTCTTGAGTATGGTGAGGCAGCAGCGCAGGTAGCTGCTGAGGTGTCTGTGGCTGCTGAGCGGTCAAAGAAGACTCGCAGTAGTAGTTATCAAGAAAGAGCGCAACCAGGTGTGCGGCGCTGTGGGAACTGTGATGGGACTGGACATAACGCGCGAACATGTAAAAAGGATACAGAAACATATTCTGAATCTAATGCAAGTACAGCGTATGTAGGTTTACTTTTTAATAGTGATGATATTGAGGTTTGAAGTTGTAGAGTTGGTCGTGCCAAGTCTTTTTGTTTCACTCGATGGGTTGTTTCACTCGATGGTAGATTACGTTAGTGGGTGGATGATGATTTTCGTGCACGAGCCCATGATGCGCACGAGCCCATGATGCGCACGAGCCCATGATGCGCACGAGCCCATAAAAGACTGTACGCCATGTTCAGCCCTGAGTACTCACGAGCATTGCTCAAACGTCACCGAACCCATCTCAGTCTCATCTTAGACGTGCCTTCTCTATCATGTATTAACATTTCTCCTAGTTTATTTAGCGTTTTATTGCCTTCTCAGCAAGATCACGGCTCCTGCATTCTTTTGCTTCGTTAGCGCACCATGTCTTTCATCCTGGACGTTTCAGTCTTTGCCGCAAGATCAGAACCCAGATATGGAATTCGGTCACTTCGCTCGCAGCTCGCACAACATCAACATGCAACATCTACTCTTCTTGCGCGCTTCAAGTCTGATCAAGCACGACCGCCTCCAGTGAGGCCAGTCCAAGCAATGCCTAAACCTGTGGCACGAGACAACCAAAACGTACGAAAAAGAAGTAGTGCTAAAGTGGACTCGACGAAGAAGGCATCGCTTCTGCTCAATAGTCTTAGAGTTTCAAGTCAACCACTCAAAGCGAAGCCTGTGGTGAGGTCCGCAAGGGACGTCGTGCCCAAACCCGATCCTGCGGACGTCAACAAGGTCATTAAAGAAGAGCTAACCGAACGACGCTCTTATCGTATGGGGCAAAAGATCTTGTGGCCTGGCATGTGGACTATCCTTGCACTGGCCGGTACGTACGGCTCACTTGCATACCTGGATGTGAAAGCCGGTATACCGAGCTCAGATGGTAGTCATTTTCCGGAACGCGCGCAACTCCCCCAAACCTGGTATCTGACTCCGACTGTCATCTTTGAAGGTGCCAAGGCTGGTTGGCACGAACTCGACAATTTAACTATAGGCATCGCTGTCGCGACATTCGCCATTCATCTTCTCAAAAGGTCTCCTCTATCTATCTGGGCGAAGTTGATCCACACCACTGGCCAGGCAAAATGGACGTCGTTCACGTATCCACTCGTGCATTCCAACTGGACCCATACTGCCACTAATACTGCAGCACTCGTGTGGCTCTTGCCGGGCGTTGTTCGCTATTTCGACGGAGATCTGTTTCATACGGCAGCTTTTCTCGTCAGCGCACCACTTGTCACAAGCTACTTTATCCATTTTGCGTACCGTCTCGGTATTTCAAGGCGCCTGGCAGTGAGCATTGGTTCTAGTGGCAGTATTGCCGCTATTTTTGGCGTGTATTGCGTCGCATATGCGGATGAAAAGATGTGGTTACCGCCAAGTCTTGTGTTCAGACTCGATGCAATGTACTGGGCTTTCCTGTTTGCCTCTTCGCAGGCTTACGCGCTGGCCAAAACTCCCTCTTGGGGTAATAGACACGTATTCTTGGTACGCCTGGTTAAATTCTCGCTCGAGTGGAATCGTGTTGACTTCATACAGGTCCATTTGGCCAGTCTGGGGCTTGGCGCAGCATATGCATACTTCGATCTCAAACACCACCTTTGGATACCTCTAGTCTCGGAAATCAGTGCTCGGGCGTCAGATTCAGGAGTTGAGGAATAATGCATGCTGCGATGTGGCGCAGGTGTGTCATGGAATGTGTGAATGATAGGTTTCGGCTTCCCCGCTCATGAAGACAATGGCAAAGCCACAACCTTCTCTGAACGCCGCCGGGCCATGGTTGACCAGCATCCCTGTTTGATCATCTCCCATAGTTGAGCCACTGCAATTTAGACCTTCTTTCAACGCCGAGCTTCGGTTCTCGGCACATTTGGCCTTCAGATTTCCTTTTTCTACACGCCAATTCCGAAACACTGACCCTCAGCCGGCTTGGTACTAAGTCTGACGGTGACGCACGTTATCGACGTCACATGCGGAAATATTCATCAGACACTATAAACACTCGTCTCTGGCAGTTAATAAGATGTTGAGTTCTGCCGAAGTTGCTCATCCTGCTGTACCCAAGCGCACCGGCAACAGGATCCGAACGCCATTGTGACAAAATTTTTAACAGAATGCCAACCAAAGCGCCATCGGGCACTGTGGGTTTCACCAATGTCTACACAGAGGCAGCACTAATCCCATTCCAGAGCAACGTCTGTCTCTACTTCATCGCCATATTCCTGCCTTTGCTGCCAGTTCTGATCAGGCGAGGGTGTGGCCCTGACATGTTCATCAACATACTGTACTAGGACTTTAGTCTGTTCGCGCGTGTGCACAGACCATTTCAACAACGCGAACTCTAAAGAGGGGTATCTTCTTCAACTACACACGACTACATCAATATGAGAGCTTTTAGCACTAAAATTTCATCAAATCGAGTGCGCGGAGGTGAATTATCAGAAGCCCAACGGATATACTGCTTAGCCCAGGTTGAGGCTGGTGTGTCGACAAGCGAAGTTGCTGACGCGCTGGACTGCTCGCAGCGGTGCGTACAGAAAACAGTACTCCGATGGACAACCAGCTGCAGCACCACAACGCAGCCTCGGACAGGCTGGCCACCTACATTGACTAGTAGAGACCATCGCCGGCTGCTACGGATTGCTCGGAAAAACCCAGGTATTGAGTACCACAAGCTTATGGAGGAGGCTGGACTGTGGGACGCCAATACTACCTACCCCAGCGTTTCTAAGCGTACTGTGCAGCGCGCAATGGCTGACGAGGGATACCGCAAGTTCAGAGCGAGACGTAGGCCAAAAATCAACAAGAACACAGCTGCGGAACGCCTCAATCTTACTAATGAATGGCTGGGGTTTGATTTTGGGAGGCGTACTATCAGGTTCAGTGACGAGTGCAGCGTTGCTCGTGGATCTGGCCACAACACGCCCTGGGTATGGCGACTACCTGAGGATAAATGGTCGCACGAGATGGTTGAGGAGGTCACCACTGCTCGCCAACCTGCTCGTATGGTATGGGGCTCAATATGGATGACTCCAGGTGGCCGAGCAAGGCGTAGTCGTCTAGTAATTATGAATCGCGACACATCAGCCAAACGCAATGGATACACAGCTCAGAGCTACATACGAGCACTTGAGGAAGGTCTCCAGGACAGCTACAGGCCAGGCGAGTGGTTTATGCAGGATAACGCACCTATCCACACTTCCCAGGTCTCGAAGGAGTGGCTAGAGGTTCATGGTGTTGCTACGATCAAATGGCCACCATACTCACCTGACCTTAACCCTATTGAACACATGTGGTGGGCACTTAAAAAGAAGCTCCATGAGCTGCATCCTAAATTTGACTATATGGGAGACTCTCTAGCTGAGTGGGAGGCGTTCGAATTGGGGTTGATTGAGGCATGGGCTGCTATACCTGACGCACTGATCAAACGCCTTATTAGGTCTATGCCACGACGCCTAGACGCTGTGCGACGTGCAAAGGGCTAGCAGACTAGATACTAAGCGTAATGCGATTAGTTTGCAACCCTAATTGTCTTATTTGGTCTATGTAGTAGAGAGTTATACTGCTTTGAAGTTGGTAATCAAATGTGGTTGTGGTGGTCCATGCGTCAACGCGAACAGGCTTTTGGCACCCGATTGTATGTCTCGATATCCTGGGCTGGATCCCAGGAGGTACGCGGTCTCTGAGTCTGTTAAGGCTAAAGAGCTGATATGTGTAGTTTTACACTCTTGGTATATCATCAGCCAAGCGGAGGCTCACCCTGGTAGCATGAGGCGGGTGGACGGACGACAGTATTAAGGTTGTACATCTCAGGCGATGGAATGAGGCGGTGGGGTGTAGAATATGGAACAAGGGGGCCGACCGCGGTATTGAACCTGTGGGAGCAATGGATGGATTCAATGAAGCAACCTTCCCTCCGCCTTTGCAGAGTATGCATGCATTCACGCGAAGGTCTCTGCTCACCTAAGCGCACTTTGCAAAAGGTGCTCCGCCAATCCTGCTCATAGCATTGTCAATTGTCATGTTGGGAGTACTATCATACTGCAGTGTGTTGATCGTTCACTAGACTCATCAAGATCCCCCACGGGGCTAGGCAGCGATCATTTTCCGATTATCAAAGTCTGGATCCTACCCCGCCCACCATGCACGGTCAATCGTTCCAAGGTGAGCGCACGCCTCTGGGCTTAGTAACATTGTAAAGAGATACATATCACATGCAAGCGAAGTCTTTAGACCAGCTAGCTAGAACTGGCAGCAGTTTTTGTGATAGAACGCAAGGCGTAATGTCATAACAAAGACCAGGATTTATATCAACCGATGTATTTATTGACTGACGCGCGTGACCTCGACATAATCCATTTCTCGTCTCACACAATTCTAGATCTGCATCAATACCCTGGAACCCATTTCTTCGGCTCTCGTTTCAAGATCTTAGACCTGGGCTTCGCCAACTTCGGACTCGGACTCAGCACATTTTCCATACTGCATTGGTGATTAGTACTTCAGGTGACCCATGGCACAAGAGTGACTCACACGGGGAGTGTTGTAGCAGATGGCAAGGCACAGCGAAGACTCACTGCAGCGTTGCTTGCAATTCTCTACTGTGCAAGGGCCAATTTCGCGCTTCTGGCGTTGGGTCAGTCGCGGATATTTTGAGTTGGCGAGAATCTTACGGCGTGAGAGAGAAGCGCGGAGCCGAGTGTGCAGCACAGGAGTACGACGGAAAGCGTAAAAGTAAGCTTCATATTGTTGGCGTGAGAGTTCGGATTTTTGAAGTGGAAATTGGGAGTATGTTGTGGTTTTGCACGGGATGGTGCGAAGATCTGCAGTCTGCGTTTGTGGTGGATGAGTTCGCTCGAAGATCGAAGAGAGCAGGTGCTTTTATAGCTGGCGAAAACCATCTCAGGTATTACATGGTTCAGGAATATTTCTGAACCATTGATTCTATTGAATCTGCGTCAAGCTATTGGTTACCGACCAAACTTCCCTATCCCCCTCTCTAAAATAATCACTCCAATCGAACTGCTTCTTCAATGCCCAAAATATTCAAAAACCACTGGTCGGGAACAGTCGGTCGGTTTTGTCTTCGATGGCGATTGAAGATTGCGCTCATTCTTGAGTATAGGTCACCCACAAATTTCTCCGGAAAAAATGTGGATGCGATAACGAGAGCATCAGTCGGACCATAGGTCAGGATCAACTCCAGTGCGCGCTCATCTTCCTGTGACCACTCTTCCGCAAGCGGGTTTGCTGATTCGGAGAGATGTGCTTGGAGGTTGTCATACTTTTGGAATCGAGTGGGCCAGTTGTCGTATCCAAGGCAATCGCGAAGTAACATCTTCTGCTCCAAGGACATGTTTGGAAGCGATTCGATGGCAACAATTCGGGCCCTACGAAGTTCGAGCGACTTTCGCAAGCTGGTCAATTCTGAATCATCTTGGCCATATCCATGTTGAATTGCCCACTGACTGGTGGTAGAATTTTTGTGACTTTCCGGTGCCTGCTCCGAAGATGTCTTGGCTGGCTGAGTAGCATTTTCATGAACATCATCAATGGAGCGGGTAAAAGCAGTGAAAAGTCTTTCCTCAACAGGAGTAGCCTCTGAATCTTGAGCGTCGGAAGTGCTCATTCTGAGAACTATTCGTGAGACTGCAGTCTGTGAGCTGAACAGACGGTTCGAGGATCTGGCGGACTTTATGTCTGGGAGGCTATTTGTTGGCATGTCACGCACCAAGATCATGTATGGCTCCTGCTACTAAATGACCACTGCAACATGATCGCTAAAATACAAGAGAAAAACAATTTATAATGGCTACCTTACGATCTCCAGAGCGACGTCAATCTAGCACGATAGGGTTACTCTCAGCCCCCCTGCCCGCAGCAGTTCGTACTGCTTTCTCAATTCCTCCTCCAACCTGTCGAAAAAGAAGGCATCCGCAATTTCCTTCCACCCCAAGCCGTAGTTGCTGCACAATGCTACTAAGAAGTGATTGTCAGCGCTAGTCCACCTTGACTGAAGCCCCTTTATTGGTCCGGTCGCAATTTCCTGCTCAACCTGTACATTTGGTGGCCAGTTGAGATATTCCATCAGAGTCAAGATGGCCTCCTTCTCATCATCGGGCAAATTTAGGTGATAAATTATCATTTGCGTATAAACCTCGCGTATCCTCTGAGTAGGCCGCAGAGTCAGACTTGACTGTGAGACTTGAGCAGGTGGTCTTGGTGTTGCGTTCGTGGGAAGCGGTGAGTCAGCGATCGAGGTCTCCTGCTGCTGCTGCTGATGATGATGATTCTGTAGCCGATGTCGCCTCGATCGTATATCTTGCACCGATCGAGTGTTGGGAAAATACCTTTCTTGAATGGTGTCGTCAGATAATCCATCTGCAACTCCCTGCAGTATGTAAGCATCGCCCGTTGCTGTCCAGGGTTCAGCTGTGCATTCGGCTCCATCACTCTCTGTGCTCCTCCTTGGAAGATCCAGCTGGTTAGCTCGAATGTAAATTGCAATCTCAGAACGAGGATATGCGAGTTGCACTCTGATGTTCTCGACTAGAACATTCTGTCGCCAGAGACTCTCAAGGAGATCGTCATCATCCTCCGTCCAGGTAACCTGCTGAAGCTGGGTTTTGGAAATTCGTTGTTGTACAGAACCTTCGTCTCGATCGAGTCGGCTTGCAATCTCAGAGACAGTAAGCTTTGCTTCGTGAAGCTCGACGAATATGAATTCTTCCCTTGTAGTCCACATCGCAATACCGCAACTATGTCAGTGTGACCTTCGACATTCGTCGGCGCGTCTCAAATGCACGATTGTGGAGACTCTGTGGCTCAGAGCTTGATGCAAGCGAAAATCGCTTGTGGCAAAGCGAATCTGGTGACCAACAAGCAAGCGACATGGAGTTAAATGTGATCAATTGGTCACAACAATGCTGTGCTAGATGCATCTTCTGCGAAGCAAGTCTTGTGACAATCGAGGTTGCGAGACAAGCACGAGACAGATGACTTCGGCCACTTTCGCAGTAAAAAGACCCTCCCAAACTACTAGGTGCGACTTGTAAATATGCGAAGATGAAGACGGCGGAGGATTAGCGGACGACGAGTGGTGGTGAGCCGAATCATCAGATCGGGGACATGCTCATGGCAGATAGTTGTGATGTTTGTAGCTGGCCAAATATAAACATTTATGAGAGGTCTGGCGCAAGACAGTCGCGCACCTCTTGAAACCGGGCGTTGCACGTGCTGTCTTCCTACGCAATATTGCCATGGGATCCTGTGTAGTATCATGTGCGATCCGTTTCGCGCATTTTCGCGATTTGCAGGATTTAGAGGGCCAAGGAAGGCCAAGCGCAGTGTATTAAGGCGCATAGTTGTATCTCGAAAGACTGAGGACCGCGGAGTGGAGGCCAAAGAGTAATATAAGAGAGAGGGGGGATATACTGCTATTTCCGGGGTACGGGGCAAAGCGGGTAGGGGCCCGAATCATGGGAGTGCGCGCTGTTTGGTGAAGAGTTAGCAAGCTTTTTTCGAGTTCAAAATGGCGTTTGATTGGTCTTTCTCTGCTTGTGTGGTTATGATGGATGGCTGTATGATCATTTTCCACACCAAGTCCAACTGCTCGAGAACGAGGGCTCATACATAGCTGGTGGTTCTTGTAAATCTTTGTTTTATATACTGGTGTTGTTGAATTGACATTCCCTCATAAGTAAATGCTGAATCAGTTGTTGTTACTCCTCGAACGCCTATGCTGTTGATCGATCCTGCTTCGCCGTATTATAATGTCGCTGCCGCCTCGATAGCCCCTGCTGCCTTGAACGCTGCCTTGTTCGTAACGACAATCTCGACGGGATATTTCCATTCCATGAACTTGGCCCAGCCTGCACGCAATTAGTCACGGTTCATGGACATGTTTGCAATTGCATGACGTACCATAGTAGGCGAATTTCCGCCCAAAGTATTTCCCAATGTATGGAACCATGACCATGGTCAAGAGCAGCTCCATCTGCTGCAGTGACTCCCTCCATTCTCTTTCTGCGTCTGATACATATTCGTCTTCGTCGACCGAGGAGCTTGTAGAGGAAGATGGGAGGGAGTCGATGTCGGCCTCGGAGGAGCTAACATGCGGCTCGATGAAGCTGTGGCTATTGCTCAGAGACATGGCGGCGGTGGTGGTAGCGTGGAGAGATGAGAAAGGAGTGTTGGCTTTTGCGACAGCAATTTGCTACCGTAGCTGCATCGACAAAGCTGAGGACCGGCAATAGGTATGGGGATGAAGCTACCGCGGCGCGCATTTGATGATGTGAAGCCGAGCTCAGGAGCCAATGAGCGAAGGTGGGGCTTAGCGTGTTGTGGCTGAATCCTTGGCAGACATGTTCGACTCACAAGTATGCGGCAAAAAGAACAGTCAGGTCAAGCTCCGTCTCCGCGACTCCACACGCACCACTTGAACCTACAATTACCGAGCACCGACGAGAGACTGCCCCAGAGCACGTCTTTATACTTGGTAGTAACGAAAACGAGCACAACCGCAATCATGGCTGACACTGTACGTCACCTCGAGCCCCACGTTGGCATTCGAAATGCAATGTCCCCTAATATGTCACCCTACTCGCCGTCAAATGATCTCTCCGCCTCCTTATCGCCAAAGAAGACTTCCCAGACCCAGTTTCTAACCTGACCGAACAGGAAGCCGAGCGCAAGCCGCGCAAGTCCGTCGCATTTTCTGAGGGCACCACAATCGTCGACAGCGATGGCCAGGTCACCGAATCGAAGGAGACCAACGGTGGTAAGTCATCTGCGGAGAGGCACAGTACCGGTTCCCCTGCGCTCGCGGGTAATGCTCCTCGCACACACGACACCGAACAACACGCTGACATGTGGGGTACAGGCGATGACAAGGACGTCGAAGAAGTCACTGAGATGTTCGCTGACCTAGCTAAAAAGGTGCGAATGCCGATCCGCGATTCGGTCTAGACAACAACTGACAAACAGACAGAAGAAGAAGAAGTCGACCAAGAAGAAGGAGGGCGAGGAGGGCGAGGACACCGCTGAGGGTGACTTCGCCGCACTGAAGAAGAAGAAGAAGTCCAGCAAGAAGAAGGTCGAGGACGACTTCGAGGCCAAACTCGCTGCCGCTGGTGGCGACGCCGCTGAAGAGGAGACACCCGCTGCCGAAGAGGAAGAGGTTCAAGAGGGCGATATGATGAAGGGCACCGGCATTTGGTCGCACGAGAACACAACCCCCATTAAGTACGACATGCTTCTGAACCGATTCTTTACCCTCCTCCACTCGCAACATCCCGACCTCGCCGGCAACAGCGTCAAGAGCTACAAGATCCCCCACCGCAGTGTCTCCGTGAAGGAAACAAGAAGACCATCTTCGCCAACATCGCCGAGATCTGCAAGAGGATGAAGCGTACCGACGAGCACGTTACTCAGTTCTTGTTCGCCGAATTGGGTACCAGTGGCTCCGTCGACGGTTCCCGTCGTCTCGTCATCAAGGGTCGTTTCCAGCAGAAGCAGATCGAGAACGTCCTCAGGCGGTACATTGTTGAATACGTCACCTGCAAGACTTGCCGATCTCCAGACACAGAGTACGTTGATTACATATATACCTTTGTGTTCATATCGCGTGAGCTAACATCGTTGCAGTCTTTCCAAGGGTGAGAACCGTCTCAGCTTCGTCACTTGTAACAGCTGCGGATCCAGGCGTTCCGTACAGGCCATCAAGACTGGTTTCTCTGCACAGATCGGAAAGAGAAGGAGGATGATCAAGACCTAATGAGTTCATGTTTGCGCTTCACGAATATCGACATGCATTTGCTTGGCTGGGTTGGCGGGCGCTACGGATGTCATGGCGGTTCGCTCGTTCGGATAACGATATGGCATAGGGAGCAATATACAAGTGACCAGATGTACAAGATTACATAAGAATGCAGTATGTATATTCGCATTTGACTGCAATTAAAAGTTCACCAATTTCGTCACATTTATTGAGCACGGTGAGGGTAAACCGCGAATCATGGAATTTACAAATATTGCAGCCCACTGTCCATTTTCTCCAAGACCTTTAAGGCGCAACCCAAGCAAATATACAGTGTGGGCGCCAGCAAATCACATTTGGACAACGAGCGCGGGAGACAGAGTGGGCGCTTGCATGCGGGACGCCAACGCTTGGACCCTAATCCCAGTCTCGAGCTCCCTGAAGCTTCCATGTTTCCCTCAAATAACTATGCTCATAACCCAGACCTTGGACATGCAACGTGTAATTACCAATAGCTCAGAATAGCAATCAATCATTTGCGATCAGCACTATCACTTTGTGCCACCCTGGTAAGCTGCAGCAAGGGTCAAGTACAATGCGGGGCTCACCCGGTTGCATACCCCGCTAGCCAACAGCTATGGGTTGATTGAGGCTGAGCTTGACACGAAAAGGTAACGAGGGGCGTGGCGGGTGCGTATATGTGCTGACCATCGTCTGCTCTCTGTTCGGAATTCCTCCTCTCCTATTCCCTCGTACTTCCCAGGCTCTTTCCGTAGGCTGTAAAAGCGCCGGCCGCTGTAGTATTCACAGCTATTGAATCGAAAGACCCCAGAGAAACACAATGTCAGGTTTTGGGGGAAGCCCACCACCAGGTGGAAACTTTTATCCTCGTGAGCTTTGCGCATAGTGATTTTCGAACTTCAGCTGACTTGTTGTAGCACCACCGGAGAAGGGCGGATACGGTACGACATGTCTACAAGGTCAACTGCGATCGAAGCATCCCACTGATTCGCAACAGATCAACAACACGGCCAACAGCAGTTTTTCGCGCCTCCGCCAGGCGGCCAATCGTACCCTCCACCTCCCACGTCTCCTGCGCAACAACCACAGCAACAGCAGGCGCAGCATTATCCGCCTCCACCAGGTGGACAACAACCACAGTATGCGCCGCCTCCAGATCCCACGCAGCAGCAGCACTTTCCACCACCTGGAAGCGCACCCCCTCAGCACCAGCCACAACAACAGCAGCATCAGCCTCCGCAGCAAATGTTCCCCGAGAAAGGGCCCTTGAGTCCCTATGGCGCGCCAGCGCCGACCCAAAGCCCTCTCCAGCACCCAGGCATGCCACCGCAGCAGATCAGCCAACCGCAAATGCAACCGCAGCAACAACAGGTCCAAGCCTCCCAACCGCAGTTCGCAGGCGTGGTAAGCACATCAGCGGATGACGTTGGCACCTTCAACGGCGGAAGCTACCGCGTGAGCCACAGAGACACAAACACGATCCTCACAGTCCAACTTGCAATTGGCTGTCCCTTGACCGCGAAACCAGGTGCGTTCCCTCTCACAATTACTCCACACACCTTCACTCGAATACCGAAAGTCGCAGCAGTGAACTGACAACATGCAGGCACAATGATAGCCATGACTCCCACCATAACGCTCAAAGGCACCATGAAGTTCTCCCTCAAGAAAGCTTTGATCGGCGGCGAGATGTCCAAATCCCAATACACCGGTCCCGGTGAGCTTCTACTAGCGCCCGCCTCCATCGGCGACATAACCATCATCAAGCTGGGCGGGCACGAGCAGTGGAGCGTAGGCAAAGACGCTTTCCTCGCATGCACGCAGGGCATCGTGACAGAGTACAAGAGCCAGGGTGTTACAAAGGCAATGTTTTCGGGAGAAGGTTTATTCGTGTACAAGATTAGTGGACAGGGTATCCTGTGGTGTACGAGCTTTGGTGCGATCATCAGGAAGGATGTGAGTCTAAGTTCCCCGTTGCTTTGCTTAGGATGGGTACTAACGTCCTGAGCAGCTGCAGAAAGATGAGAAGTACATCATCGACAATGGCCACCTCGTCGCCTGGAACTGCAAGTATGTCCTAGAGCGCGTTGCGTCCGGTGGCATCGTGTCGAACATGATGGCTGGCGAGGGGTTGGTGTGCAAGTTCACAGGTCCAGGCACAATCTTCATGCAGACAAGGAACGCACAAGCTTTTGCCGCATGGCTGGCGGCCAACTCTGCAAATGCCGCGATGTAGGGTGCAGAGTCCATACTGTACTAGGACTTTAGTCTGTTCGCGCGTGTCGCGAACTCTAAAGAGGGGTATCTTCTTCAACTACACACGACTACATCAATATGAGAGCTTTTAGCACTAAAATTTCATCAAATCGAGTGCGCGGAGGTGAATTATCAGAAGCCCAACGGATATACTGCTTAGCCCAGGTTGAGGCTGGTGTGTCGACAAGCGAAGTTGCTGACGCGCTGGACTGCTCGCAGCGGTGCGTACAGAAAACAGTACTCCGATGGACAACCAGCTGCAGCACCACAACGCAGCCTCGGACAGGCCGGCCACCTACATTGACTAGTAGAGACCATCGCCGGCTGCTACGGATTGCTCGGAAAAACCCAGGTATTGAGTACCACAAGCTTATGGAGGAGGCTGGACTGTGGGACGCCAATACTACCTACCCCAGCGTTTCTAAGCGTACTGTGCAGCGCGCAATGGCTGACGAGGGATACCGCAAGTTCAGAGCGAGACGTAGGCCAAAAATCAACAAGAACACAGCTGCGGAACGCCTCAATCTTACTAATGAATGGCTGGGGTTTGATTTTGGGAGGCGTACTATCAGGTTCAGTGACGAGTGCAGCGTTGCTCGTGGATCTGGCCACAACACGCCCTGGGTATGGCGACTACCTGAGGATAAATGGTCGCACGAGATGGTTGAGGAGGTCACCACTGCTCGCCAACCTGCTCGTATGGTATGGGGCTCAATATGGATGACTCCAGGTGGCCGAGCAAGGCGTAGTCGTCTAGTAATTATGAATCGCGACACATCAGCCAAACGCAATGGATACACAGCTCAGAGCTACATACGAGCACTTGAGGAAGGTCTCCAGGACAGCTACAGGCCAGGCGAGTGGTTTATGCAGGATTACGCACCTATCCACACTTCCCAAGTCTCGAAGGAGTGGCTAGAGGTTCATGGTGTTGCTACGATCAAATGGCCACCATACTCACCTGACCTTAACCCTATTGAACACATGTGGTGGGCACTTAAAAAGAAGCTCCATGAGCTGCATCCTGAATTTGACTATATGGGAGACTCTCTAGCTGAGTGGGAGGCGTTCGAATTGGGGTTGATTGAGGCATGGGCTGCTATACCTGACGCACTGATCAAACGCCTTATTAGGTCTATGCCACGACGCCTAGACGCTGTGCGACGTGCAAAGGGCTACCAGACTAGATACTAAGCGTAATGCGATTAATTTGCAACCCTAATTGTCTTATTTGGTCCATGTAGTAGAGAGTTATACTGCTTTGAAGTTGGTAATCAAATGTGGTTGTGGTGGTCCATGCGTCAACGCGAACAGACTTTTGGCACCCGATTGTATACTTCGCAATTTTTCATTATGCAATATACCATAGTCCTGATGCACAAGGTGGTTCATGCAGTATCATATCCTCCTGGTCATCGTACCATATACAACACGTTATCATACAGACTGACCCATGCTCCAGAGTATCATACAATCGAAAAGTAGTGATGATCCACCAATGCGTCGAAACGGCAGTGCGGGCAATCCAGACGGAGAGCTTCTCAGTTCCTGCTCTTGCCCAGCTCGCTCTGAGCCTGCGACGTAGGACCACCCTTGACCCTCTCACCGCCAGTGATCTTCTTCTCGCCCTCGGTGATGTCGTGCAGCGCCTCGCTGGTAATAGGCTCGTTAGCATGCTGCTGGGCCTTCGCTGTCGGACCACCTTTCACGGGCCGCTCCTGACCAGTGATTTCCTTCTCGGCCTCGGTTATCTTATGTAGAGTCGTGCTGTCGAGGGTACCGGTGTGCTGCTCCGAGCCGCTGGGTCCATTGCTTGACGTCTGGTTTGGGTTGGCGTTCGATGTGATCGGTGCTCCACCAGCGTTGGAGTTGCTGTTGGTGCCAGCGCCACCCTCGTTTGTCAGGATGCTCTGTGCAATGGCTGTTGGGCCGCCTTTGGTGGGTTGATCGGAGCCTGTGATCTCCTTCTCGGCGTCGGTGATCTCACGAATGACTTGCGCGGTGAGCTGCTGGCCGACATGCTTTTGAGCGCGGGCTGTGGGACCGTTGGTGATGGGACCGTCCCTGTTGGTGAGGGTCTTCTCAGCAGCGGTGATCTGGGAGAGGAGATTGGAGTCGATGGTCACAGACATCTTGAGTGTTGTGCTGAAGGACCGTTGGGAGATGGGTGTGGTGAAGCGTGCAATCGTTGGTGCTGTGAAGCGGGATGTGCGGAGGAGGAAAGACATTCTGGCAGTAATTGTTTTATGACAGAGGTCGCAGGGACTGTTACTTCTCGTGTGTTTGTTAGGAAAGAGCAGATGAAATGATTTAATCACGATGGGAAGCTGCAACTTAAAAGGAAGCAAGTGGAGGTGGACTTAAATTATATTTGAAGCAACGACGACATGGTGATGTTATTTTGTACCGAGGACCCTGACACGCAGGTACAAGCACCGATGCAAATGTCAATCCGCGATGCGGTTCCTTAATTGTCGATGATGGGATGATTCCTTATGGAGCTGATGATGTCAGGACACTGGGTAACGCGCTACCTAGAGACGCGTTGATCGGTTGAACCGCAACCTCGAACACCAGACACCACCACTTCAGAATCCAGACGAATTTTGTTCCTCGGAATGCCTGTCCATGATAGTCATACCCATCGATGATGTCCTTCCTGGTTCGAGTGCCTGTTGTACTAAGGGCAAATCTTACGATTTGTTTTGTAAACAAAGTTTTCATTTGATCTCTCAGTAACGTGCTTCACAAGCGAGTCGCGCACCCTACCAACTTTGCGCACCTCTACAATTGTATATCTCAACAACGTGATGATATAATATATAGATATTTACAGGGTAGATTAAGCAGTATCTAAATATCCTTTTTGCACGTACGTGAGTTATGGCCAGTCTCTCTACACCTTGTGCAGCGCGCTAGAGCCTGGCGGCTGAGGCCTGATTGCTCTCCTCCCTGACGCTGCTTATGAGTAATCTGCTAATCAGCCTCTCTTTGAGCGAGTATATCCTCTCCAGCTCCCTTTGTTAAGACCCCACGCTGCTGTATACGCTTTTTTTACGCTGTTTGCGCGCTGACGCTGCCTTATTAGCCTTCTTAAGGCTGGTAACGTGTTTTATCGGTAAGCTGGCCACATCACCATCCTGGCCACCCCACCAAGGCGCGTGCAGCTCAGCGCGCGATAGCTCAACAACCACAAATTCAAATTGTCTAAAATCTTAACAGAGGATAGACTAAGTCTGTCTACATTGAGTCCTATTATGGCCTTGTACATGGCATTTGCTGCACGTTGTTGGTGCTCTTCTGCGCACCTGCGGGGCCTCTGCTTCATCACCTTGTTGGACACCTATTTGAGCTTGTATAGCCAGCGCCTGACCTTCCTGGCTTTGTAACACCCCTCCACGTGCTATATACTGTCGTTGTACTTGACGCTTTTGTCGCTGGCGGTCGTTAGCAGCCCGTAGCTTTGAGTTCTCCTTAGCTAGGATTGTCGCTGAGTTCATTGCAAGCTGACAGCCTTTGACAAGCTGAGCAATTGCTTGACTTGTAGGACTCTGAGATTGGCGCTGCAGGAGTCGTTGTACGAGAAGGGCTTGCTGCTCAAGCTGACTAGTTGTACGTGGAGTTTCTGCAGTCCAAGGGCCTAATCTATCACCTGCTGTTCCTGGTGGAGACGGCGTTCTGACGACAGTAAGGTTGGATAGGACTCGATCTGGACAAGCTGGGATGAGCCCAGTCGCCTCAAAGCCAGCCTTGATATTGCGCTCTGACAGAACTGTCGGCCTGATCTTCTGGTATATCCATAGAAAGTCAAGCTTGTCAACGTGGAAGACGCCAAGGCGCGCAAGATCAGACACCTCATGTCCATATACTACTCTGAGAGGAGAGTAGCAGCCAACATCAAGAGGCTGGAGGATGTGTGAGGTGTGGGGAGGCATGCACAGGGTGATAATCTTGTTATCCTTGCAGAATTGATCAAACTCTGGTGTAGCGTGGCTGCTATGCCCATCAAGGATGAGCAGTCCATACGCGCCTGCAGCGCGCGACTCTGTGTACCTATGGAAGTGCTTTACCCACTCAAGGCCAATAGTGTCATCTGTCCATCCATTATGGCTGAGGGCGATAGCCCAGCCTGGTGGAAGGTCCTTATACCAGCTAGCTTGGTGGAGCTTGCCAGCCAAGATCATGAAGGGTGGAAGACACCAGCCAGACGCGTTGATACACTCGATCGCTGTTACCCACTCTCTATTGCCTGGCTGTACGACAGTCGCTCGACCAATCGTGTCAGCGCTCGTGACAACCTTTGACGTTGCAGCCACTCCCATCATGAATCCAGTCTCATCAAAGTTGTATGTATCCTCGTAGGAGACTCCCCAGGTCTGGCGCGTGTCCTCTACAAGCTTAAACCACGCGCTAATCTTAACAGGATCCTCGCATTTTGCGCGCTGTAAGTGGAATTTCCTATTCCACTTTGTCTGGAGGAGTGGCTGGCCTTTGACAAAGCGCGTCACCCAGCACTTGCCTACAGGCTTAGGAGGAGGATCTTGGCCACGCGCAGCAAGTATTGCGTCTGCCATTCGTCGTACGTCGATGATATGAGGAGGAAATCCACGGCGATCAAGGTCAAGGATTCACTCAACAAGCGACTGCTCTTCGACAGGGCGTAGCTTGCGATTGACAGGCGTTGTCGCGTTCTTAGGGAGGACACCTTGAAGGCGCGTCTCAAGTGTTGATCTTGGCACGCTATAGAGCTTTGCAAGCTTGCGATGAGACTGAAGAGGATTAGATCGATAGGAGGCAATAGCAAGGCCTATTCGGCCTTCTCTTGATGGCCTTGGAGGCCGTTGGCGTGGTGTCATGGTGGATGGTATGAGGCGCGCTGCACGCGCCTTGGTGGGGTGGCCAGGATGGTGATGTGGCCAGCTTACCGATAAAACACGTTAATCCGATCGCGCATTAGCTCAGCTGAGAGCATCATCACCTCAGCGCCCTTCTTGAGCTGGTTAATTGCCTTAATGATTGAAGCTGGTGATGAGCTCTTATGCCGTCGCACGCGCTCACGTATCAACGTTGATTGAGCCTCAAGCTCACGTACGTTGCTCGGCGTACGAGCCTCCCAGGGAGCCTCTGGGAGAGCAGCTGGAGTAGGCGTACGCAGCTGCACGTCAAGCTTTGGAAAAAACACCACACACAGCGAGAACTCAATTTTTGGAATTACTATCACAAAAACGTGCAAATACACCTGCTAGAGGCTGCAACGCTCTCTACAGGCCATCTCGCGTCCCTCCGCGTAGGTCTGGTACCTGTAGAGCGGCCATTGCGGCCCTGGCAGGGACGGATCAACAAACTCTGCGAGCAAGCTACTTGGAATGACACGTCCACCGAATGCAGCAGCAGCCATCTAGCCGCGACACAGCAACGCGAGACGCGACGACGAAGCCCAGACACACGTTGAGCATTATGGTCGCAATACACACAACAGTCACCGATGGGCTTCCTGGTCAGCCCATCACTAACCGACAATGTCTGCGACGTCCCGTATCGATGAGCCCTCGGGCCGAACAGCATCATCTCTCACGCGAATCTCTTCACAGACACCCCGGCATGCTACCATCGGTGCCAAAACATACTTACCGATCACCAGACAGCCTCGTCCACTGTCGCCCCCACCCTGTGTCGAAGGAATGGGTCCCCTTTGACACAACCCGACAAGGTCTGAAGATATTCGCGCGAGAGCTCTCATGCTCAGTAGGCTCGACGACTCGCACGAGCGGAGCATCGCTCTCGTAGAGCTGCGTCGCGACGCAATGCTGCTGCCGCTGCGCCCGGTGGCAGGTCACACCACACACCATGGCCACATAGGAACCTAGTGGGAGGCAATAAAACACAAAGGAACAAGAACAACGGAGCCTAAACCAAGCCCTGAGGGCACGAGGGCAGGTGCAAATAGACGAAGCCGAGCATTAGGGGGAGACTGAAGGTACAGCGGACGCGACACACGAGGCAACGCGCCTCTACGAGCCTTGAAACAACGGTATACATATACGACTTCGAGTGCGGCACACACACGGAAACAACAGTTTGGGGAACACAAACATAGGCAAACACGTCACTTCTAGAGACGAAATGTACATAGTCGCAGATAGAAGCAAGACAACGGCAGGCCTCTGGGGACAGATGGCTCTTTCGAGAGTAAGTGGGGCGGTGCCGACTCATGTCTGCACTGCGTCCGCTGTCTGCCACGCCTGTCACTCTGGGCATAGCTGCGCAGTACGCGGCTGAAACCGAGTAGGAATGAAACAAACAAACAAACAAACAAACGTCAAGCTTTGACAGAACAACATTTGGCTGGAGAGGCACAAGGCCTGCGCCTTGAAAGGCTGAGCAGATATTGGCTGAGGTGAACGATCGATTAAACGCTGTCTTGAAGGCTGGCAGGAACTCAAGCTCGGTGATATGGTTGATGTGGTGGCGGATTAGGCTCTCAACCTCACGGCTGTACGCGCGCTTCAACGGCGAGAAGCAGCCAACGTCAAGCGGCTGCAGCAGGTGGGATGAGTGAGGCGGCATGCAGAGCGTGTAGATATTGTTCTCCTTGCAGAGCTCTTGAAACTCAAGAGAGTGGTGGCTCTCATGGCCGTCAAGGACGAGCAGGCGACGCGCACCAACAACGCGAGTCTTCGTGTGAGCGTTAAAGTGCTTCAGCCACTCTACTCCTAGCTCGTTGTTTGTCCAGCCATTGTCACTCACTGCAATCGCCCAGTCGCGTGGGATATCCTCCTCATACCAGGCAGATAGGTGATACTGGCCAGCGAAGATGAGGAACGGCGGGATTGACCAGCCAGCAGCGTTGATCGCAGCGATCAACGTCACCCACTCGCGATTGCCTGGCTGGATAGCCTTTGGCCTGCCTCTTCTCTCTGACCCTGTCACGACGAGCTGAGTCGTGATCTTGCTCATCATAAAGCCAGCCTCGTCAAAGTTGTAGACGTCATCGCAGATGCCGTACCTCGCCTGTCTCCTCTACGAGCTTGAACCAGGCGCTGATTAGGACTGGATCCTCACACAGAGCTCTCTGCCTATCGTACGCTCGATTGAAACGCGTCGTGAGACTGTCTGTACGCTTGACAAAGTTGCGCGGCCACTTCTGCCCAGCCTGGCCAGCGCCGCGCGCAGTGAGCAGCTTATTAGCCATATCACGTACAGCTGCGTACGTAGGCGCAAATCCACGTCGATCTAAGTCGAGTATATAGGTAACAATTACCTGCTCCTCTCGCTGGGTAAGCTTCTTCGAGTTGGGCTGGCAATCGCGTCGGGCAGGTCTACCAGCGCGTCGGTCACGCAGCGTAGATTCAGGAACTTGGTAGATAGTAGCAGCGCGTCGATTTTCTTGAATTTGACTAGATGCGATAGATAAGATAGCAAGCTGAATATCTGCTTCATTTAATAGTAATTTAGTAACGTTACGTGGAGCCATTGTACGTTAAGATAGGAGAGGTGTGCAAAGTTAGTAGGGTGCGCGACTCGCTTGTATGCGCGACTCGCTTGTGAAGCACGTTATGGGTCCTTTGCAAAATACCTGTGGCATCTGGTTAGCGTGCGGGGCAGGGCTCGGGATGACGACTGGATCTTCTGCTCACCAAAACCTCATACAAATAAGATACTGAGGCTATTGTCAGCCTTCTGAATCGTTCTAATCAATATTAAGGCTTCAATTTTGGCCTATCGTAGCTTTTTTCGGTGTTGTGATGCCTCTGACGCGCTCAAAGAAGACCTCCGCTGATGCGGCAGCCACACAGGAGCCAGCTGCTCCACCATCTACACAAGATACTAGTAAACGGAAGCGGAAGCGTCCTACACCGTTCGAACGAGGGGAGAATCTTTCACCGTCTACAGCTCGTAATAAGCGACCGAAGAAGCGCGTGCGCGTCGAACCCGAGCCTCTGGAGGTAGCAGAAGCGAGCCAGTTTGCCGCTGAGGCACAGGTAGGCGATATAGTGTTTAGGGAGGAGGTGATAACTGGTCAAGGCGTAGAGGATGAGGACAACGACCTCGAAGAATCGGTTGATCCGTGCCCGGAGGATGAGGAAGCTGTCGCCGCCGTCGCTGGTGCTGTCGGCGATGAAGGAGTCTCTTGGGAAGAGTTTGAAGCTGTTGCAAGTGTAAGGTACCGCGCTTGCCTTGGTGATCTCACCAGGCACCCGCTGGTGGCTTCTGACAGCTTTATGGGTGTCAAAGTTGACGAGATGGTGCTGCTAGATGTGTGGGGGTGGGTAGATGATGTGGTGATAGATTTGGCTCCAAGAAAGATCAGCGTTACAAGCCTGACTGTAGTAGTGTACCCAAATAAACAGGCAAAAAGTGAGCGACGGCAGAAAACGATAAAGCGCGATGGGTACCTAGCCTGGGGTGAATTCAAGCAGCTAGCCAAGCAGTTGGACTTCGAATCGAGCGAAGCCCTCAACGTCGACTTTGACCTGGTGTTGAGTGAGCAGAAAGAGCAGGTACAGCAGGTACAGCCGTCGCGCGTTCGAGCAGCCACTGCGACGATGCTGCAGGAGAGAGCTCTGCCTGGTGTTGTAGCGACAGAGCAAGCCGCTAGTCCAATGGTACTCGCCATCATCGACAGATGGCGCTGTGATAATAGGCACTGTCATAACTACTTAAAGACGTGCTGGGTACCACAGCTGAGTACTCCGCCGCGCTTCGATAGTCATCATCCAGTGCTGAGTCGGCAGCTGTCGAACTGGGCGGAAGATGTTGCAGAAGGTCGCTGTACTATCAACGAGCCGAGCGATCGCGTCAGGCTTGCTCTAATGACATACAAAAGAGAGCGAGATAGCGTAGAAGAGAAGGCTAGTAGGCCTCTATCTGTAGTTGAACAGATCCAACAGATGCAGCAGATGGTGTTAATGCAGCAGTTGCAGCAGATGCAAGCTTCTTCACAGCAGTCGCCTACTCAGTTGTCACCAACTACAACTCGATCGGCGGAGTCAACACCTTCAAGGCCGCGTCGGCAAGCTGTTACTATTGCAGCTAGAGTACCTGAGGTAGTTGAGAAGGAGCCGATGGTGTGGCATCCGATCGAGTGCGAGCATTGGCTTGAGTTACACTACCATACTCGCAACTTCCTCCGCCACTTCAAGCAGGTTTGGCGAGAGGATATAGTTGACGAGATAAAAGAGAAGGTAGTTATGCAAGCTCGGATGGATGTCAATATGTTGATGGAGAGTGAGGGAGAGAACGGGCTCGGCATGGGAGTATGGGTACATCACTTCAAGCTCCAACCTGGTGACCTTCTGCGATTGCGACAAGAAGTACTAGTATGGCAGGGGTATTACACCGGCCTTCACAAGAAGCAACAGGATCACGTTGATCGACTTGTAGCTGCAGCGAGGCTTCGGAGAGAGCGCGCGGAGGAGGAGGATGCATCTGATGATGGTGTTTTAACGGAACCGTGACGAGGTTCGTCCATCCGTCCAATATTTCCAGCTCTATTGATCAACACCACAACACAACGCCACAATAAAAAATTAATTCTAGCTTAGAAAGAACTAACAAGCATATACAGGAGCTTCTGCCAAATTTTTAGAACTTTAAAATCGCGATTTGTTGTTGCGCGATCGAATTCCGCCATAGAGGATTCCCATCGGCCGTCTAGCTCATCCCCAGTTCAAGCCGTACCCAGCTATTGCAAACCAGCTACGGCCATCAACTCCGAAGCAGCTCTGTTCTACAGCAAACTGTAGGAAGTAGCTAAAGTCTTCAAACAACTCAGCGATCATCCAGAATCGTTTTATCCAGCTCTTCAGTACTTTGAAACTCTTCTCGATCGGGTTGAAGTCGGGTGAGTATGGAGGCAAGTACTCCAGCTCAACACCTGCTTCACGACAGATGTCTGCAACGCGAGGTGATCGATGGATAGAGGCGTTATCCATGACAACCACTGACCATCCAGGCGTGCAGTATGGCAGCACTTTGTACACCAGAAAGTGCTCAAATAAGTCTGCAGTAACGGCGCCTTGAAACATGAGGTAGTCGAGGTAGCCGTTGACTGTCATCGTGGGTAGAATACTCCATCGCTCGCTGCGCTTCATGCTGTAAATCAGCTCACATGGCTCTCCGATAGGTGACCAGCCGTACTTGCGATCGCCAGTACGTTCATTGCAAGCAGTTTCGTCAACCGCGACCACCTGCTCAGCCTTGTATAAGTAACCAACTCGGGCGCGGAATACTCGTCGAAGTGGCTCACTCTGCTCTCGGGCTCGCTTTGTTGCTATCTTCCGGCTCCAGTTTGCACGCTGGAGAGTGCGGCAAATAGTGCTCAACGACACTACAACGCAGTGCTCTTCAAGTAAATACTCCTTCATCTCCTCCAGGAGCGCTTGTGGGTACCCATTGAGCCATGCGATGAGGTCGTCGATGTGGGACTGCCGCAGTTTGACAGGTCTTCCGAGCTTGACAGAGGCGGGCGAGTATGGCGCTCCCCACCACCTCAGGCTCTGCCTCATCTTTGCAACACAGTTACGATTGACTGTAGTTGCTTTGGCGATAGTCTTATTCGATTCGCCGGCATCTATATGGTCTGTAATATACTGCGTGACTGTGGGCTCGAGGCGGTGGCCAGTACCCCCCATGGCGATAGGAGGCGTGGCCGCAACAACAACACCAGAAAAGCGATTGCGATAGCTCAATTGAGCTCTAGAAAGCGACCCATAAGTGCTACAAGGTCGTCAGAATCGCTGTTGCACAGCTCTATATAGTAAACCTGTATGAGAATCAATGACGGCTGAGGTGCAGCTTACCCCTCGCACTAACCCATCGCGGGTGGTGCCACAGGTATTTTGCAAAACATTATAACGTAGGAGACGGACAGACGAGCGAGTCGGACACTGTGCCAAGCCCCTACCAAAACCATCTTAATTTTTCAACGCTACGGTCCTTGACAGTGCTGTATAGTGATGTATAGTATAGGATATTATTCAGAAACTATTTCTACATCTAGCTTACACGTGCGCGCGTTGTGCCTAGCCTCGCCGCAGCGTCCACAGCGCCTTAAAGGCTGGCCGCCCTCATCAGCGCGCGCCCTCTTCCTCGTCTTCTTCCCATCACTGCGCGCCCCAAACTCCTTGAGCGCTGTTAATTGTATGCCCTCTTCAACTGTTAAGGTTCCCTCCTGCTGTACTCGCTTTCTTTTGTACGATTTACGGCGTGAGGCGGCCTCGTTAGCGGCTTGAAGCTCAGCGTTGCGCTTAGTGATTAACACCAAAGAATGCGCCATTATCTCCGCGCCTTTAGTAAACTTTGCAAGGGCATCAACCATTGAGGTTGGCGAGCTATCTACATGTTGTTGAATCCTCTCTTGAATTAGCTTTGATTGCGACCCGAATTCTAGGGTATTGCTTGGTGTTTGCGACTGCCAGGGACCGTCCTCGACGGTAGGTGGCGTAGGGGTGCGCAGCCGTATGTCAAGCTGCGATATCACTACCTCTGGGTCGATCGGAACCAAGCCAGCGCCTCGAAAGCCTCCTAGGATATTGCTCTTTGTAATCGCAGCGTTGAAAGCAGCAATAAAGCCTGGTAGGAACTCAAGTTTAGTGATGTGGTTAATCCGGTTGCAAATCAGGATCTCGGCTTGGCGCCCATACGCCTTCTTTAACGGCGAGAAACAACCCACATCAAGTGGCTGCAGGATATGCGATGAGTGAGGAGGCATGCAGAGAGTGATAATCTTATTCTCCTTGCAGTATTGCTGGAATTCGAGCGAGTCGTGGCTTTCATGGCCATCAACTATAAGCAGTCGGTGTGAGCCAACAGTGCGCCCCTTCGTATGCTTGTCAAAGTGCTTCAACCACTGGAGACCAAGCTCGTTCGTCGTCCAGCCGTTCTCAGAGACCGCGATAACCCATTCGTGAGGTAGATTCTCCTCCTTGTACCAGGCAGAGAGGTGGTTCTTGCCCTGGAAGATGATAAAGGGTGGAATTGCCCACCCCGTTGCGTTGACGCCCTGGATTACCGTAGTCCACTCCCGGTTGCCCTGCTGAACGCTCCTTGGCCGCCCTCGACGCTCAGAACCTGTAACTACTGCGCCAGTTGATATAACGCCCATCATGAAGCCAGCCTCGTCGAAGTTATAGGTGTCTTCATCCTGGATGCCGTACTTGGCTTTCGTATTCTCTACCAGCCGGAACCAGTCTCTTACAAGCTGAGGACTCTCACATAAGGCTCTCTTATAGTCGTACTTTCGATTGAATTTGACTTTGAGCTCTGGCCGACGCTTAACAAAGGTCTTAGCCCAGTTTTGGCCAATTGGGTCGCGGTGACGCTCAGCAAGTAAGGAATCAGCCATATCTTTAACGGCTGCGCGCCTAGGCGGAAATCCTCGCGCATCAAGGTCGAGTATATGCTGGACAATCACATCCTCTTCTGTTTTAAGTAGCTTCATTGAATTGGGCGTGCAATTAGGTCGAAACAGCTTTCCAGCGCGTCGGTCGCTTAGTGTTGTATGTGAGATGTTGTAGATTGATGCAGCTTGTCTCTGAGATAGTGTCGCGTCGCGTTCGATAGCCTGAATTGCGAGCTGTATTCGAGCCTCCTTTGAAGCTGGTAAATCGTGGCGTTGTTGAGACATCGCGTGTATAGTGGTAGTTAAGATGGTTTTGGTGGGGGCTTGGCACAGTGTCCGACTCGCCCGTCTCCTACGTTACCGTGTCTGTGCACTGATCGGGCCGGTTCAGTGATCGTGCCACCCCCACCAACTCGGTCACCTACTTTGACCCCCCACCACCACACCACCACGATGACCTTAGAAGACGCGCTTCTAGAGATAGATTCCTTGGGTCCTGGAGATACTTTTTCATACCGGAGTCTTGCCACAAAACACTGTTGTTCCCGCGAGACGCTGCGGAAACACCACCGTGGGGAAGCAGTGAGCGGCTCGTAAGGAGGCATCTGAACGTCGCAAACTTCTTAACCCCCACGATGAGGCAGAGCTTATACAATATATCAGAGATCTTACAAAGAGGCACTGCCCACCTACAAGGCAAATGATTATTAATTTCGCGACGCCCTTGTGCCAATGGGAGCCTTCTAATACCTGGGTTACAAGGCTCTTGCATCGCAATGACGACACACTTCTCACTGCCTGGACTACCCCCATGGAAAGCAATCGTCATAAGGCTGATAACTCTGAAAGATACCATCTATACTTTGGTCTTCTGAGCAAGAAATTGGAGGAGTTTGATGTGGAACCCGAGAACACGTACAATATGGATGAGAAGGGCTTTATGATTGGGGTAATTAGTACAACAAAGAGAGTCTTTGATAAGGAGCTCTATAAGCAGAGAAGGTATAAGCAACCTTCTCACGATGCCAATCGGGGGTGGATTACCGTTATTGGTTGTATAGGAGCTGACGGTACTACCCTCCCCCCTGCAGTGATCTTTGCCGCAGCCGGAGACAGTGTGCAAGCCAACTGGGTACACGATATTGACCCAGAGAAGCACTCTATATACTTCTCGGTATCACGAACAGGCTGGACGAACGACGATCTAGGCCTTGCCTGGCTTGAGCAGGTGTTTGAGCCCGCCACCAAAGGGAAAGCTCGGAGAAAGTTCAGATTACTTATCCTTGACGGCCACGGCAGCCACGTGACGCGGAGATTCTTGGATTACTGTGATGACCACCGGATTCTGGTACTGGTATACCCACCGCACGCTACCCATACGCTGCAGCCCTTGGATGTGGCGTGCTTCAAGCCCTTGAGTCAAAATTACTCAACCCAGCTTGTTGAGCACAACTATATAACTGAGGGAGACATGCCAGTGGGTAAGGCAGACTTTATAAGCCTATTCTGGCCTGCCTGGGTTGATACATTCACAGAAAAGTTGGTATTGAGTGGCTTTGAATCCACAGGAATCCACCCCCTTGAACCCGACGTTATACTCGATAAGTTCAAAAAGTCAACTTCACCACCACCTGTGACGCCCACACCGCAGACTGGGCCTCAACCGGCTTCCTCTGGGCCCAATTGGCTAAGGTTCAAGTCAAACTTTGACCGTGCAATTAAGGATGGGGACCCCGGGGCTGCAAGTGAGGCAAGGCAGCAGATGCATCAGATGCACGTGCTCCTTGAGCTCAAAGATCATGAACTTCAGGGCCTCAAAATGGCTATGGAGAGTAAGAAGAAGCGCAGTAAGAAGAAGAAGGTGTTACCACTGTCACCGCGGGACCCTAATGTACAAGGGGGGGCCATATTCTGGGATCCTGCATCCAAGGCACGTGCCGATTGATGTATGAAGGATGCAGAGAAGGCAGAGTTAGCAGCAGCTGCTGTAAAAGCCGATAAGAAGCAAATTCAGTACAATAACAGGCTTCTTAGAGAGAAGACTAAGGCAGATAACGCGGAGAAGGCGGCAAGGAAGCGTGAGGAGACTGCTCAAAAGAAGGCCCAAGAGCAGCGTGAAAAGGACGATCGCGCGGCTGAAAAAGCACGCATCAAGGCACTCAAGGACGCTCAAAAAGTATCCAAATCGCCTAAACAGGCAAGGAAGAAGACCTCAAAGAAGCTGCAGTCAAGAATATCAAAAGGTGGTAGTGGTGCAACGAGGCGTCGTCCACAGGTGGTTCATGAGCCTGGCTTGGCGCCCCAAGGCGTCACAGCCCGCGCTGGTCGCATGACAAGGCCTACAAATAAATTGAGATAGCCAAAAGATGCGCAAGAGTCAATATTATAAACAACTAGCTTCTTGTATATCAATAGCTACTCTACGTATTTGTATAGCCTCACTTTTGTGGAGGTGAGAAAGTTGGTGGGGCGGCACGAACAGTGAACCCGGAATCCGGGCACACTGCGCACGGGCACGTTACCTCTTTTGATGTTTCCATGAATTCTTGTCACTCGGCAGTTCACACACAAGAGGCACCTGAAATTTTCAGCCACGTTTTGTCTGCTGCATTTCATACCAGGACGCTACTGCTAACGCCATTTTCATTGATCAGCGAATGACATTGACCACCAAACCCTACCAGTATGTAAGGATGATACCAGGAGGTGGTTCACGGACTGATTGATTTGGCTTGCAATCTCTTGATGGCAAACTTGGTCGCTCCCAATGGTGCCGTGCACTGTGCCATCTCCTCTACATATGTGGCTGATCACGTTGACAGTGATTTCAATTGACAATGGTAGAAGTCCCACCTGGGTAGTACTTCGTTGTTGGGCTTATACGCGACGATGATTTGCGTCTACACTCTAGTCAATTTGTAGCAAACGCTTCAAGTTTTCATTTCGAACTCTGCCCGTAGCCATTCTACTCTCCAGGTGCTTTCAGTTCCTTAAACGGCTTGTCCAACGCGCCCTGATGCGGCGGAATCGGCTTCGGGCCTCCCACAAAGTCAAGGTAAGTGATGTTGTTGATGAACCAACCGTCCTGCGGACCTAGTACAGCCTTATTCGACGGACCAAGGAAATCGTGTGGGAATCCTATCTCGAACCCATACGCGTTATCGATCTTATCCATATCTTCCTGGTCGAGCTTGAGTCCAAGCGCCGCGATGTTGCCCTCGAGATGCTCCACCTTTCTACCTCCTACAATTGGAAACACATAGGGACTCTTGTGCATGACATATGCCAAAGCAACGCTCGTCATTAGCGTTCCCTTCTTCTCCGCAATCTCCTCTAGTACAATGCTCACTTTCTCTTCTTTTCCTGTAAATGCCACTCGGACGAAGTTCTTACGCCCTTCGCCACTCTCGCGCTGTTCCTTTGTCTTGAAACTGCCGCCACCAAGTGCACCCCAGGGCGCGAGGGCCATGCCTTCGTTCAAGCACATGGGTATGATTTCACGCTCGAAGGAACGGTCGGCAGCGGACCAGCGGCCTTGGTAGAGTGAGAATTGGCGTAGACCGTGTTTTCGTGCGTAGCAGTTTGCTTTGACGACGAGCCAGGCGGGTGTGTCGGAGATACCAAGGTAAATCACTTTGCGGGCGGTACACAGGTCGTTGAGAGCTGTCATCAATTCAGGTATGCTTGTGGT
The DNA here is from genome assembly GCA_009982855.1 of Lizonia empirigonia. NCBI lineage: Eukaryota > Fungi > Ascomycota > Dothideomycetes > Pseudoperisporiaceae > Lizonia > Lizonia empirigonia. The sequence continues at coordinate 357,137 of JAADKA010000014.1, read as the reverse complement.
GTAATCCCAGAGGTGCACATAGTACTGGATTTGTGGTCAGTGTCACTTCAACAAGAGGCTGGGCGGATGTCCTTACGACATCGATGTACGTTGTGCGTAGGTTCCTCAGAGAACGCTCAATCGAGGTATGGATGTTCTTCGCACTGTTACCGCTGTAGTTGTCCTTCATGACTCCCTTCCCTGCGAATTTGCCCTCCTTCTCCCTCTGCTCAGCAGCACTCTGAACGCCAGTGAACTTCGTAGCGATCACCATCTCATCTCGTCTTCCTGTAGCTTCCATCCACTCACCAAGCCATTGTTCACTCTCGCCAAGCTGGTAGTTGACAGCAGTGTCGATGAAATTGCCGCCCTGTTCGTAGAAGTAGTCTAACATCGCAAATGCGGTCTCTTTTGTGCATTCGCCAAGTGCTTGCTTCCAAGATTCACCAAAGTTCATTGAGCCGAGACACAGTGGGGAGACGCGAACTCCGGCAGTTGGTGACAAGACGCGGTGGCGACCGAGTAGAGATTTGGGGGCCTCGAGATTGTTAAAAGACATGTCGATAGTCAGATGAAGTTTACTGAAGCAAGTTTTGTTGAGGGTGATCTCAAAGTCTGAATTGAGTTTGTGCAAATATAATTACTTGGGGTCGACGTCAAAGCCTTTATGCACCTGGCGTACCTGTAGCGTAGTGATGATGATGCATCATCATAGGAATGGAGTCCGGCAGGCGTTGTTGCGCCTGCATCCGCAGCTTATCGCCGTTTGCCTTAACTCCATGCTGCTGGTTCGATCAGAATGTCAGAAGAGGTCAGATTAAAGTCCGAAGGCTAAGCGCAACAGGCTTTCCCGGCACCATTTCTGACCTCGAACCAAGAATATGCTTTCTAGAACTACCGTAGCCTTGCTTCTGCGGCTATGGGGCCCTTAACTCCGTGATCTCCGCCTGTTGGCCAGTAGCCTCGACGACCATCATTTCAGGGCGATGATCATGGGCCCCGTAGCTCTCGCGACGATAAAGGTTGTTGAAGTACTGTTCTAATGGTGGAAGATGGAGAAGAGGTGGCCGACAGGGAAGGCTCGGGATGTGGTGGGGCAGGCTGAGGGCGTGTCACCGCACTTCGACGCGCCCTGCAGCTCGGACCGAACGTGTTTGAGCTAAGACCCTCATACTGCATCCACCGCGCGCTTCTCCTTGCTTAAGCAAATGCTGGACGATGGCAGATCATGCGGCGCAGAGCACAGTCCGGGGCACGACGCGAAAGAAAGCGGCTGAGGCGTGTGAGAGATGTCGAGGCAAAAGGATCAAGGTAAGCTGCTGCTTTGCGCATGGAATTATGACGAAGTGAATCGTACCGGGTTGAAGTGCGTGCTGACGGAGTGGAAGTGTAATGGACTCCAGCCTTGCGACCAATGCACGAAGAAGAGTGCCAATTGCGAATTCGCGTTTGCACCGCTGCCGACAACGAGTGGGACTGATGCTCTTGCGGAGTAGGTCGACCATTGCACTGGACACAGAATCCTGCTGAAGTATCCAGAAAGCTTGACCTCGTTCTTGCGCGATTGGAGACTATCGAGCAGCGATTAAACCAGCAAAGCCAAGACAAGGCCGTCGCTCACGTCCCATTCCCTGTTCATGCACCAGACTTGGAAAAGCCGCAGTTACTGGCACTGCATCCTAAAACTCGAGGAATCGTCAAGCTCAACCAGCAAACGGGTTGCTTTGAGTACTATGGTATGCAAATTGAACAGTACCTTAGCCGAATATTCACTCAGAAAGTTAGGTCGGACATCGACGTTCCAGATCGCCTCTGTACTGGGAAAGAGATTTGAGCACGTAGATGGAACATCTAGAAACGCCCCAGCCACCAAGCAGCGTCGCATTGAGCTTGCTCAGAGCCCTCCGGACTCACCTGAAGTCGCGCCCAAAGCTTTGGATCTTGATGAGGTCACTAGCTTCTGCGACTACATCGTCTCACCGCATGCTTTGCGCAGTGACCGCCGTCTACAAGTGCACATTGCTGATAGGCATCTTCAGGCCTTCTTCCGCACCGTGCACGTGTTTCTCCCAATGCTAGATCAGACTCGCTTCAGATCGATCTACAGCTCGCTGCGCAAGTTCCTCGGTGACAAGCGGCTTATCTTTGCTACTAACGATGACTCGCGTCGACCGCAGTTCATTTGTCTTCTATACGCCGTCTTAGCACTTGGCGCTTTATATGAGGACGACGAGGATGATAGTCCAGTTTGGGCTTCGTGGTACTTTGGCGAAGCACAGAGCATGCTGGGACGCCTTCTTGGTGCCAGTAATCTGGAGCTGACACAAGCTGCGACATTCCTGGGAGCATACGCGCAACATGCGATCAAACCGAATCGTAAGTGTAGTTGCTTTTAGTGAAATCGAATGGTTGTGTTAACTATCAACAAACAGTAGCATACAACCTTAATGGCATCGCAGCAAGGCTGGCGTACTCTGTTGGATTGAATGTTGAATCTCTTCACCGCTCCCTGGGTTTTGATAGAGAAGAAGCCAGACGGACCTGGGCAATAATCTACATTCAGGAAATTGAGCTGAGCCTCGATGCCGGAAGACCCATATCGATTCGCTCAGCAGACATGAACATGAACTACCCAACTGTGCAGGCTAGTTGTTCAATATTTTGCAAGAGAAAACAACTACTGACATTGACAGTTGCCGGTATCAAATGAGTATCCAAAGGATGCGGCCCAAGTCGTCTTCATTGGTCACTTAGCGAATATCTCTAAAATTGTACGGGAGATTCTGAGCATAGTATGAGCATTCACCTACTCCGCGGCTGATGGATTAGAAATCTAACTTTTCTACAGCCCAGCGTCTACGAAGAACGGCCCATCCTTTTGTTAGAGGAAAGAGAAGTATTGAGACAACAGCTGGAGCGTTGGCGTAGCTCTCTACCCAATCATTTAAACATCGAAGACAGCGACAGCGAAGCCCTCGGCAGTAGCAGCACTGAGGCTTCATTCATTCAAAACTGGAGAGCTAGACAGCAGAGCAGTCTCCGCATCCGTACGTACAAACTCAATCAAATCTGCTAAGAATTTGGTATGGCATACTTACATGTGGTATAGGCTTCAACCTAGCAAACATTATTCTATTACGGAGCACGCTGTCAATGCAGAAAGATATAGATCCTGGCGCTGCTGATTGTCCACTCATCGCTCTGCACCGCAAGATTTGCTTGGACGCCGCACGCGATATGATCACGCACATCCACCGTTCCTTCGAGCTTGCACCTGGGCTAAGGAGATGGAGCTTTTATTGCCTTTATTGTCTGCAAGCCACTTTGGTCTTGCTACCACAATCTGCAGACAACCGAGACGCTGCCGATGACATCTTCTGTGCACGCGCCGTAGAGGTGTTCGAGCAAATTGAATTGAAGGCTTCACAGCGATGTGCAGAGGTCGTACGCCAATATCTTCGGAAGCGTGCGGAAGCGCGGCAGCAACGACAGAGGCGAGGAACAGCGACACATCCCGCAGACAATACGGACCACACCCTTCAATCGTCTAGACCGGCATCAACCTTGCAACAAAAACCAGAGCCAGCCAGCGCTGTCTCCTATGTGCCTCCAGGACAGGATCGTTCTCGTAATCAGGTCGCAAGTGGGATGCAAAATTATGGCTTGACTGCCGCAAGTGTCCCCGGTTTTGATGACGGTGACGCATCTTGGCCTTCCATTTCACCAACTTTATTTCAAACTGAGATGTATGGGGCTCTGTATAGTGTCGATCCCAGCGACGAATTTTACCTGGGCCATCAACCATACTTTTTCGGGACTGCAGGATTCTCGAACGACACTCTTACCGACGACACTGACGATTGGTCTCATCCTTGGAGCAACTGAACCAGCAGGAACATCCTCTCTCACAAATGAAACCCACAAATCTATGGTCTTCAAGTAGAGGCGTTTGGGAGTTTAAGTTTATATGCACGTGTCGGTTCATTGTGACATCAGGTACCCCATAATCGATGTGGGTCTAGTAAACCGTATGAACAGCTCAGGGCCGCCTCACTGCAGGCAGCAACAACTTTCCTCCAAATCTGATGCGATTTATACCAGCAAGGAGACCCTCTGGCCTGTCTGGTCCAATGTGGCGCATTGGAGGAATGATCTCCTCATCGTTGGCGCGAAGCGCAATTGCAAGTCTATGCCCGGGTTCGATAATCATAGATGTACACACCACTGGAATATTGATATCGTACGACTTGTTCGCCTCGACGGATGCCGGCTTCATCTGGTCCAACATCGGCCTATAGGGGGTGGATTTGCTGGACAATGTTCGGTGAGACAGCCGGAACCAGCTTCGAAGGAACGAAATTGCAGGTTCATCGTGATTACCACGGAACTCAAGCATCTCACCGTTAGGATCGAGGACATAGAAACAGACAAAGATGTCCATGTCCTTTGTGTCCGTGGACACTGTCAAGTCGAGATGCGGGAACCCCAAGATTTCGAGTTTCTTTTTTGAGAGGCTCTGTCTTAAAGGAATTGACGCCTGTAAGACCCGCGTAAGACAGAGCATCATCTGTTGATGAAGCTTTGTACTGATCGAAAGACAATGACTCGTTGGGAGCAAGGTAAAGAGGTGTTTGTACGGCATCCTTCGGCGGCCATGCGCCTTCGGTGCGGTGGAAGCCCTTCATACCCCTCCGAATGAGTAGGTCAATACGTGGCGAGTTCTTGAGTCCGTTGTTCTTCTTGTCCTTGAGGAAGAAGTCAAGGAATTGGAGTTGCTTTTGGATCTGGTCTTCTTCATAGTAAGCCGCAAGATGATTGCCAGTATGCATCTCTAGGAACTTCCATGTTGAGGATGCTCGCTCAAACGAGGTGGGGTTTCCGGGGAGATGGATCTCAGAATCCATCCAGTTGCCAGCTGTGAGCATGGGAACCTTTATCTTGGCAAGATCCCGAACGCGGTTAAACACTGGCCACGGCCCTTCACTGCGCCAGACCCAACGTGTTGCAAGCTCATTGTAGTCGAAGCGCTGCTTGGCTAGTTGGTCCTCGCTCAATCCTTCGAGCCTCCCGTATTGTGTCGGAATGACAGTGTTATTGAACCAGTGCTTTTGGAAGCCAGAATGCCACAGGCCACCCTGTCGGCACACGTCTCCGTACACATCAGTCAAGGCCTCGTACGGGACAATTGCGGTGAGGTGGGGTGGTTGCTGCATTACTGCCCAGTAGCAAGCCATTCCTACAAGAAAATTAGTCTTTGCTGTTCACACAACGCACAGGAGCCCGACGAACCATACAGTACTAAGCAGAGTTGGCAACAAACAAATCAAGTCCAAATCAAGTCTCTCCACGCAGCACCATCTGGTCCGTGTTAGCGGGCACATCCCAACAGTAGGGCCGTTCGCGGGACTTGATTTGATTTGATTTGTTTGTTGCCAACTCTGATACTAAGACTTTAGTCTGTTCGCGTTAGGTCCGTGCGCGACTTAACAACGCGATCGCGTTAGGTAGTCAACAACTTCAAACCAACCCTACACAACCCAAATGAGAGCTTTCAGTACAGAAATTTCAGACAATCGCAGGCCAGGTGGTGAGCTGTCAATCCAGCAGCGCGATTATGTGATTGCAGCAATAGAGGCTGGTTGCCGGACGTTGGAAGTCGCACAGGCCCTTGGCTGTTCGCAACGCTGTGTCCAGAAAACCATCGCGAGATGGGACACCCACGACAGCAACGCCACCAGACCTCGCACTGGCAGGCCACCTGTATTGACGCGTTTTCAACGTCGTCTACTCCTTCGTATCGCCAGAAAGTACCCCAAAATTGAGTACCGAACGCTCATGGAGGAAGCTGACCTCTGGCCATCCACAATGGCACACCCTCTTGTCGCGAAGAAGACTGTGTATCGATCTCTTATGACACAAGGATTAAGAAACTTCAGATCAAAGCGCCGTCCGAAGATCAACAGATCTACAGCTTTGCAGCGTCTTAAATACTCTCGAGAGTGGCGTTATTTCAACTACAAAAGGACACCTATGAGGTTCTCTGACGAGTGCAGCGTCGCCAGAGGTTCTGGACGAAATCAGGAGTGGAGTTTCTAATACTCGGGTGAGAAATTTGACCATGATAAAGTTCATGAGAGCAGCTCATCACGCCCCAAACAGTAGATGGTTTGGGCTCAGATTTGGTGTACTGCTGGTGGTCGTGTTGGGAGGAGTGAGCTGGTCATCATGGATCGTGACTACACTGCCAAATGTCACGGATACACCTCCTGGAGCTATTGTGAAGCTCTTGAAGCTGGACTGTTACCTAAGTACAAGCCTAGAGAGAGGTTTATGCAAGACAACGCACGCGTCCACATGTCAAAGTACACTCAAAAGTGGTTGGAGAGTCACGGGATTTGGACCATTGAAGTACCCCCATACTTACCTGACCTCAACCCTATTGAACACATGTGGTGGGCACTTAAAAGGAAGCTCCATGAGCTCTATCCTGAATTTGACACTCTTGGAGACTCACAAGAGGAGTGGGATTGCTTTTGTGAGGGTCTCAAAGAGGCGTGGTTGGCCATACCAGACTCACTCATCAAGAAGCTCATCCACTCCATGCCAAGGCGACATCAGGCATGCCTTCAGGCCCAAGGCTACCAGACTAGATACTGAGGATACGCGCATCAATTCTATCAAATCAGATCCACTTTTGGCCGCGTGATTGTTGAGATATAACGTTGTGGACATTCACTTATAAGTGGTTGTGGTGGCCTGTGCGCGACAGCGCGAACAGACTAACGTGCCCGTGCGCAGATTCACAGTGTGCCCCGCAGAACTCCAACGCGCGTCTCAACACCACAACTCCAACGCGCGATAACTCCACGACCATGGCTCCGATTGATGAGGCGATCGAGGATCTAAAATCGCGAGGTTCAGAAGAACAATTTACATTGAAGGAAATTGCTGAAAACCATGGCGTTGACCGGTCAACTCTGGGGCGGCGATGGAGAGGCGTGACAGGGCCTAGGGATGCTGGGCATGCCAGCAGGCAAGCTCTCAACCCAGAACAGGAGTTAGAGCTTGTACGATATATCACTAAGCTTACTAAGCAAGGCCTACCTCCTACGAGGGAGATGATCAGGAATTTCTCATCAGAAGTAGCCCGTCAGCAGCTCAGCGAGAGCTGGGTTACTCGCTTCATCAACCGGCACGAGATCCATCTCATCTCAAAGTGGACCACCGCCATGGATCGTACGCGCCACCTGGCTGATTCTGAGTCAAAATACCGTCTCTACTTGGAGCTACTGCATCAAAAGATCACTGAATATCACCTTGAGGCTCGAGATATATACAATATGGATGAGAAGGGCTTCTTGATTGGCTTGATAGGCAGAAGCAAGAGAATATTCAGCAGGCGTCAATGGGAGAAGAAAGAGGTTCGAGCATCTCTCCAGGATGGATCATGCGAGTTTCTGACACTCCTAGCCTGCTGTTGCGCCGATGGGAGCTCGCTGCCTCCAAGCCTCATATACGCAGCTGCAAAAGGAGCTATACAATCAAGTTGGGTAGAGGATATCAAGGCAGGAGAACATGAGGTCTTTGTCTCATCATCTCCAACAGGCTGGTCAAACGATAACATAGGCCTAGCTTGGCTTGAGCAGGTGTTTGATCGCTGTACAAAGCAACGATCAGGTAGATGGAGATTACTTATCCTTGATGGCCATGGATCTCATGTCACGATGGAGTTTATCGACTACTGTGATCGCCACAGGATCCTTCTCATGGTCCTTCCACCCCATTCAACTCACACGCTCCAGCCGCTCGATGTAGTGCTGTTCAAGCCAGTCTCTCAAGCCTACTCCAACGAGCTCACCAACCATCTCCACAAGGCTCAAGGCCTTATTCCAATCAAGAAAGGGGGCTTTTTCCCACTCTTCTGGAGCGCCTGGATATCCTCCTTCACGGAGAGCCTCGTATTGAAGGCCTTCGAAGCTACTGGGATCTGGCCGATGGATGCCAACGTTATCCTTCGTAGATTTGCCAGCACGCCAGAAACTGAGAGAAGCTCATCATCAGGGCTCTCTGACAATGATTGGAGAAAGATGGACCGATTGGTTCGAGCTGTTGTAAAGGATACCGAACAGACTGAGTCAAAAAAGCTGCGTTCAAGCGTTCACCATCTCTCTGTGCAGAATGAGCTTTTAAAGCATGAGAATGAGGGCTTAAAGGAGGCTCTTCAACACAAAAAGAAGCACAAGAAGAAGGGCAAAGCTCTTGACCTTCAACAGCGCCAGGAGTATCACGGTAGCGCGGTCCACTGGTCTCCTCGCAAGCTGCGTGAAGCTCGAGCTAGAGAAGTAGTACGGGAGCGAGATGAGATGGAGGAGAAACTCCAAAAAGCACGGGCCAAAAAGCAGCGCGAGGAGGCTCAACTGCAGCGTCAAGTTGAGCTCGAGGAGAAGCGTGTGGAAAGGCAGAGGCTCAAGGACGTCAGGGAGCAGGAGAGAGCTGAGAAAGCAGCTGAACGCGCGCGCAAAGTTGAAGCTCAACACCAAAAAAATCTATCCAACAAGCTCAACAACGCAAGCGTAAAGCCTCACGAGTAGTCTTACCAAGTAACAAGCGTCAAAAACGCGCTGGCGCTGCTCACGCTGGTGTTCAAGCTGGAGATGAGCTATCTGCTACTCCAGCCAAAGTCACATCACGTGGCCGCAACGTCAATCTCCCACAAAAATATAGATAGTACAAGTTGATCGCAAGCATCTAATTACTACAAAACTATATTTCTATCAATATTAAGCTATTGCGTGGCGCTGTACAGCCTCATTTTGAGATTGGGCATGTGGTGTTCTGCGGGGCACACTGTGAATCCGGGCACACTGCGCACGGGCACGTTAAAGTCTTCTCATTGTACCGTATTCGTGCACGTGCCGCCCGTATCGCGTGACGATCGCCAACTTCAATTTACGCGACAAACACTCTAACTTCGACACGCGACAACTCTATCAATATGGATCGGATTAACGAAGCGATTGCAGCAATCGAATTGCGCGAGCCAGGAGATGATCTTGTATACCAGGAGTATGCTGATTAGTTTGGTGTAGATAGATGTACGCTGGCTCGAAGACACCAGGGCCGTCAGGGCACGCGACAAGCCAAAATCTTCGACCAAAAGAAACTTACGCCAGCACAAGAGGAGGAGCTTATACTCTATATTAGAGACTTAACAAGGCGAGGCCTACCGCCCACTAACACCATGATACGAAATTTTGCCTCTACGATAGCCCACGAACGCGTTTCTGAGTCCTGGGTGACGCGCTTCAAGCACCGACACGAGGACGCGCTCATCTCAAAATGGGGCACCGCCATGGACGCTACACGCCACTCAGCCGACTCATACTTCAAATACAAGCTCTACTTTGAGCTCCTGCACGGCAAGATAGAGGAGCATGAGATCCTGCCCTACAATAGCTACAATATGGACGAAAAGGGCTTCATGATAGGTGTGATCGGGCGCTCGAAAAGAGTCTTCACACGCAGCCAATGGGAGCGCAAAGAGGTCACCGCTGCCCTCCAGGATGGCTCTCGAAAGTGGATAACAACTATCGCTGCGATCTGTGCGGATGGGACTGCGCTGCCGCCGGGGCTGATCTACGAGTCTGCAAACTGTACGATACAAGCGCAGTGGGTGGCTGATATCAAAGCCGGCAAACACGACGTCTTTGTGGCTTCAACACCATCTGGATGGACGAATAATGACGTAGGATTGGCCTGGTTAGAGCAGGTTTTCGACCGCTGCACGAAGAAAAAAGCCCGCCACGGGAGAGAGTGGCGCTTACTTATCCTCGACGGCCACGGCAGCCACCTTACAGACAACTTTTTACACTACTGCCTTACGCGCAAGATCTTTGTTGCTGTATTTCCACCTCACAGCACCCATACGCTGCAACCGCTAGATGTTGTTTGCTTTAAGCCATTAGCTAACGCGTATTCAAAAAAGCTTGCAAACTTCACCCAACGGAGGCAAGGGCTAGTCCCAATCAAGAAGGGCGATTTCTTCCTGTTGTTCTGGGACTCCTGGCGTGAGAGCTTCACGAAGCGGACGATCCTACGCTCTTTTGCTGCTACTGGTATATGGCCTATGGATCGAGAGAGAGTGCTGAAACGCTTCCCACCGAAGCCGCCAAACAAGCCAAACAACAAGCCCGAGCCCACCTGGCGTGAGGCGGATCGCCTCCTACACGCGGCAGTTAACAGATCGTCGTCCGAACTCAAAAAAGTATCTACTTTGCTCCACCACCTCGCGAACCAAAACGAGCTTCTCACAGATGAGAATGAGGGCCTACGCGAGGCTCTCACCACCAAAAAGAAGCACAACAAGAAGGGCAAGGTGCTTGATTTGCAGCAGAGGCAGGAGTATCACGGTGGGGCTGTCTTCTGGTCCCCCGAAAGATGGCTGAGGCTGAGGCACGTGATCGGACGAACAAGCGCCTCGCTGAAGAGGAGAAACTCCAGAAAGTTGAGATGACGAAGCTCAAGGCTGCTAACGCCTTATACAATAAGAAGCTTAAGGAGGAGAGGCGTGTGGCGACTGCAGCAAAGCGAGAGGAGCGCGAGAAGGAGAAGGCCGAAAAAGCCGCTAAGGCAGCTGCTCGAAAGGCAGCCCAAAACACCACTGCACCTATCCAAACTTCCCAGACGGGTAAGCGCAAAGCCTCACAGGTATCAGCTCCAAAGGGCAAGCGGCAAAAACGTTCTAGTGGTGCTGCAGCACCTGCTGAAGTCGCACCTGCTGTTCCAGCCAAGGTCGCCCGCAGCGGCCGCGTTGTCAAGCTGCCGACTAGATACACATAATCTGAGTAATGCAAATTGTTCGCCATAGTTAACATATCAATCCATCAGAAAATCTCGCGATAATAGCTATTGTATGTGGCTCAAAAGCTTCATGTTTTGGTGTGCAAGATGGTGGTTGGGGCGATCGTCACGCGATACGGGCGGCACGTGCACGAACACGGTAATACGATATACCACACATCGCCACCTTTCCAGAACTCCATTCCTGAGTACCAGCCCACTCTACGACATCGTAACAGTCTGCTTACATGTCAGCATAGAGTTTCAATGTGAAGTCGTTCAGGTAAGACCTTACCAACTCCTTCGGAATCATCGTTGATGAGTGCTGTTCGGCCGATCCCGAAGGGATCTAGAACACCGGGACTTCCTCCAGAGCCTCGAACGTCGACTCTTACAACAGCATAACCATGGTCTTTGCACTACGTTGACGTGAGTTTATGAATACCAGCCATGACATACTCGTATACACACCTATAGAATCGGATCCGGGCACTCAAAACATGCATCTGGTCCCAGTGGGGTGATCGCCTTCGCCATGTTCGCATACATATCTGTCTCCGGCTTACCGAAGTCAGCGAAATGGATGTCTTTTCCGTACGGACCTATGGTCAAGAGCACTGGAAACTTCTGTTCGTCAATGTTCGTTGGCAGGTAGACATTGCAGCAAAGCTCAGAACCGTCTCTTGTGGGGATATAGACATCTTTGATGCGTCTATAGCCATCACGGACAGTCTCCTCGGTCTTGCAACTTGGAACAGTTTCAAATTCTCCGGGATGCGGAAAAGGCATGATGGGGTCAGAAGCTGGTTGGGATTTTGCGAGGGCATGTGCTTTAGACCTGAGCCGTCTTATACACCCAGATACAATCTGCGGCAAGTTCTGTCGGATGTCTACCTTTCAGGGATAAACTTCTAGTACCGCGGGAATAGAACTGCAACCTGGCTTGGAAGCATGTCTCAATGCCTGACTGACAAACGTGCTGTAGATCGCACCCAAAGGGGAAGGAAACCACGCGGAGCACCCGCGGCGCTAGCGGAAGCTCCGCAACAAAACATCATGTCAGATGAGATTAGATGTATGTCAGACGAGATTAGATGTTTGTGGACAAATCCTATTTAAGTATGGAATGGCTTCATGCCGAGCAATATCATCTCTCTCTCTAACACCAGCATTACCATCTCGTCATGTCCGCTCAAACAAACCCTCACATCAAACAGATCGCTTGCCTGCGTCGGAAGTCGAATCTCACGCGCAAGGAGTTCTTCCACCACCACTTCCAAGTCCATGGTTCCATGGTGGACAGTCCTACCAATCCTGACGAGAAACCGCAGTAAGATGAAACCTCACCTTCCACCCAATCGAGTTCGGAACTGATGGGACCAGCAAATACATACAAATCCACTTATTTGATGCAGCCTTCGGCGTGCGACCCAACAGTCTAGCTGGCACTGGAAACCACAGCTGGACGGGTCGCGACGGCATGGCCGAGCTCTACTTCCGAGACTGGGATAACCTGAAAACGTGCTTTGGGTCTGAGCATCTCAAGAAGACAGTGGGGCCTGACGGTGCGAACTTCAACGATCTAGAGACAGCTATTCCTTTGATGGTGGTTGAGAAGCCATTGCAGTTGGAAAGCACGGTTTCGCCGTCCTTCTTGGCCGAAGAAGGCTATCGCACGGTCGCTGTGCTTTTCCTGGCGAGCACGTCCCCGGATTCTGGAGAGCAGCTTGAGGCTGTTTTCTCGTCAGAACTGATCAAAGCTCTGCAGACACATGCAGCAGATGAGGTGTACGGCGTGCAGGCGAACTTTGGTGTAGAATCAACGCAATTTGACCTTCGAGGCTACTTCGGTGGCAAGGATATGCCCGAGTACCCTGTTACTTACAAGGTCTTCATGAAAGACACTGGCTCTGTTCCAGCCGTACGAAAAGCACAGAAGGCGTTTATGAAGGTAGTAGGTGATCGGATCGATGAGAGCAACACATTCATCGTGTTCGGTAAGGAGGGGTTGTTAATGGATGTCGGGAACAACATCAAGGTGAGCTTGTCAGAGCCCTCTCACGTTTTCCTAGAGTCACGCTAACACGAACAGTTTGACCCCAGTCGCCAGCCGCAGCTTCCGTAGATAAGTTTCGATGTTCTCTCATAAGTCGTAGATTGTATACAGACATATTACATAGACGCAAAGGCAGTACGACAGCCGCTCTAGACCGCTTGATCGAAGTTGCGGATTTCAGGCATCATACCCAACCCCTTGCCCTGTGTCTCATTAGCCTCGCCATCTGTGTCCGTAACACCGCCGGCGCTCCTCTCCTTCACGTGACGCCTCAGAAGCGACAGAATCTCGCTTCCCTTCCACCTGGACGGCACAGGCCTGTAGGCAGGCTTGAATGTACCCACGGTCTGTGCCCATTCGCCGGTCCCAGGGGAGCGCTTCACCTCGTCCTTCGCTTGCACGTCTTTTCCTTGCACATTTGATGTAGCGAGTGCCTCACCTCCGCCCTCGGCGGTCTCGTGAGAGGTGGGTGTTGGCTCTTGGGTGGCCCAATAGTAGATGTCCCAGTCGTTCTCATCGAGGAAGAGGTCGTATTGCTGGAGCAGCTGAGGAGACATAGTACCGAGTTTGGCGTCGGCGAAGGTGCTGAGGAGGAGGTCACTCTCTAGGGTTCCCCTCTTACGGCTTTGGTCTGACAGCTGTTAGCAATTGCTATGTGGAGAACGGCTGGTCTCAAACGAGACGTCTCGTTGGGAGAACAAGTTCAGCAGGGAAATAGGACGGACATAGTAATCGTGCACGCATAGTATTCGCATCCTCTCCCGTCCGTCTTATCGGCTCAACCTTGAACCTGAAAGGCACAAAGTGAGCATGTATCCTAGCTTGACTATCAAATACTAGATCTGCTTACTTGGCGCCCTCCATCTCTCCGACACCCAGTTCAGAGTTCTTTCCACTGACTTCTGATCCTTCACTGCTCTGCGTTCCACCAGTCATGCGGTGTGTGTTCTCAGGGACTGAGTCCTTGGGGGTGAAGTTGCCATCCACGCTGGTGATCAACTCAGGTGGGGGCGCGTCCTTGCCAACAGAAGGCATCTCGTTCGCAATAGTAGAGGTCGTGTTCGTCATGTGGGGGTTGAGCTTCTTCTCCATCTGGAACTTGCGGTATTCCTCGGAGGTGTCATTGGTGCGCTTGTTGAGTGCTTCAAACTGGTTGTTGCGAGCTGCCGAAAAGCTGAAGGAGCGGTAGGTCGAGCGCTGGACCGCGATGAAAGCGCGCGACGAACGCGCAACGATCCTTGAGGAAGCCATGGTTGTTTTCGAAGTTCGATAGGGTCCAATTGGGCGATGAGTGTTGATAGGGAAGAATTGGTACAGCCGAGGGAGTCGAGAACGTCATAGCTCGCCGCTGACTAACCCTGAATTCCTCCCTGCGATCGGCTACTCAAGTCATTACTCTGTCAATTTTCTACGAGGATCACAGCAACAACCGAACGGTGCACCTTCGGCCTAATTAAATGTGTAACTGTCTACCTCCATACTTGACACCATCCGTTCCCCACAACAGGATTCTTTCAGAGCTCTGTATCATTATTCAATATGCCACCATGTAACGTAAAGCACCACCGAGCCGGCAACACCACCGAGCCGGCAACTTTTTCTTGGCATTGCGAACACCACGTACAAACAACAATGGCTCAACAACGCAAAGCTAAGCTACTCCAGCAAGAAGGCAGGATAGACCTCGCACTCCAGGCGTACGAATCAGGTCAATTTAAGAGCGTGCATCTTGCTGCTCTAGCATACAACGTCCCACATCAACGGCTCTCTGATCGGCAGAACAAAATCACCTTCCGGCTGTCTGCTACGCCCAACGGCCAAAAGCTCTCTGCGACAGAAGAGCAAACGATTGTACGATACATCCTTGACCTTGATTCGCGTGTATTTGCCCCCGGCTGTGTGAGGTGGCAGATATTGCAGATAAACTGTTGGCTGTACGTGGTTGGTTGGTTGGTTGGTATTCGATTTTCGTCCATAGGATGGGGATTAAGTCCACCATCACCGCCTCCCGAAGGGCATATAGGACGTGCTAAGCTATGGAATTACAGTGCTGCCACACTACCTTAGAAAGCATTTCTTGCCTGCGCGGGTATTGCTACCATTTCAGAACTACAGCTCCCCTTCCAATTGGGGAGACTGAGCAGTGTGTGTACATCAGGGTGGTTCCCTTGTGTGTATTCAGAGGCGGTTTGAGTGCCATGAGAGAGAGTAGGAAAGAGTAGGTGGGTGTGAAGAGCCGGTGCCCTGCCGAATCGAAGCCGTGGCTCTGCGCGAGGAGAGCCTTTGTACTAGGCTTGGCCATGCCTGTGTCTGAGGAGATAGGTGTAGTAGGTAGGCAGAGCCAGGCCTGTCCTTCTTCTTTATCCCAAGGGTCGTGAAATCTAAGGCCATGCTGGCTGCCTTGTTTGCGTGTTGTGTCAGGTCTGGGACGCTGACAGTCGGTCTTCAGAGAGCTGAAAGCAGCTCTCATCGTTGTGGGTGTGGAGAGCCGGTGCTCTGTCGAATTGCGCCGTAGCTCTTCGCGTGGAGAGCCTTGCGGTAGGCCTGGCGATGCCCTTATACTGCAAGAACAAGGAGTGGCAAAACTGTCTCCTTGTCTTGGTGGTGGTTGTGGCCTTCGACCGAACGTGAAAATCTGAGTAGCGCACGAGCCATTTTGAAGAGAATTCAGCTCAGCGAAGAGCTGAAAGACAAAAGAGGGCAGCGCGCCTGCCACAACGCCTGCAGCGGGGAGAGGACGTTGGGAAACAGATTTAAGAAGGCATTTGAGTCGTGTTTGAACGAAAAATCGATGGAAATCGACCTTTCGCTGACCTGGAAAAGTTGATGTTCGGTGTGGCTGTACGTGGTGGGACACCTATTGGCAAGAACTGGGCTGAGCGATTTGTGTCGCGTACGGAAGAACTCAAGATGGCTTTCAATCGCGCAAAGGACCGTCAGAGAATACTCCAGGAAGATCCAGAGGTTATCAGCGCGTGGTTCAAGCTCGTACAGGAGACAAAAGACAAGTATGGGGTCCTAGATGAGGACATCCACAACTTTGATGAGACCGGCTTCCAGATGGGAGTTATTGGCTCAATGAAGGTTGTTACAGGCTCAGAGAGGCGTACAAGACCAAACCTTATTCAGCCAGGCGATCGGGAGTGGGTTACAGTTATCCAGAGCATCTGCGCTGCTGGGTATGCTATCCCACCCTTCATTATCTACAAGGGGCGTGTCCACATCTCTGCCTGGTATGAGGAGACTAATATACCGTACGACTGGAAGCTCTCTGTCTCTGAGAACGGATGGACAAACAACGCGCTTGGTCTTGAGTGGTTGAAGCATTTTGACGTGCATACAAGAGCGCGTCAGAAGGGGTTGTACAGGCTGCTTATCTTGGACGGCCATGAGAGCCACCTCAACCAGGATTTCAAGGACTACTGTGTGGAGAACAGAATCCTGACCCTCTGTATGCCTCCTCACTCATCACACATACTTCAGCCACTTGATGTGGTGTGTTTCTCACCATTGAAACTGAAGTACTCCCAACGCGTACGAGCCTTGGCATCCCAACGCATCTTCCACATCAACAAAGAAGGCTTCCTTCCAGCCTTTAGAGACGCGTTTTTTGACGTGTTTACGTACGGGAACTGCAGGAAGGCCTTTCAGGCCCCAGGACTAGTCCCTATTGACGCGCAGGTAGTCCTTGATCGGCTTGAAGTGCGATTTCATACCCCTCCACCAGTACCTCTACCAGAAACACCATGGCAATCCAGAACCCCAAGCAATACGTACGAATTTGGGTCGCAATCAAAGCTCGTAAGTGAGCACTTCGTACGATCACGAACATCTGCTCAGGAAGGGTTCTCAAAGCTGGTAAAAGGAGCTGAGGAGATGCTGCATGAAAATGTAATCATCAAGGCTCGTGTACGAGAGCTTGAGGAGCAATTAGCAGAGGTTACTAAGCGCAAAGGGCGTAAAAGAAAGCAGATTCAGTATGGTGGGACAATAGAGTATGGTGCTGCAGCGTTGTCTGTAGCTGAGAGCGCAGCTGCAGCTCGTACGGTGTCAAAGAGAGCGCGCAGTGGTAGTGGTCAAGAAAGAGCCCAGCCAGGTCAACGGCACTGTGGCAACTGTGGAAAGACTGGGCACAACGCTCGTACGTGCCAAAAAGATGCAGAAGAAGATTCTGCATCTAATACAAGTGCGTCGTACGCGGGTTCTGCAGAGGGTAGTAAGTAATTGCTTGTTTTGTACATGGTGTTTGCAATGCCAAGGAAAAGTTGCCGGCTCGGTGGTGTTGCCGGCTCGGTGGTGCTTTACGTTATACATTTTGGTAAACCTTACACCGTCATGGTATCAATGCAAGCCGTGTACTTTACGATCACAGTCCCATCGTCCCATCCCCCTAGGAACAGACCTACCTTATAGAGCCTCTCCGGGTATAGAACCACCCGCGTGACACCAGAAGGCAGTCTATTCAGCAACGTGCGTTCTGCTGTAGCATCGCATTAAAACAGGCTGTTGGCCGCACCATCCATTATATCCAGGATGTTGGTAGGCAAGCATTCTAGCACCGGAACCCTACACTGGAATACCACAGCTCAAGTCACTGGACCGGTCACGGGATGGCGGCAATGCTGAATCAGAGGTGTGTCAATTCATGATGCCCTGCGCCGCGGCAAACTGTGCGAATGCAGGCACTGATGAGCTCGATGCTTCGTTATCCGTTCCAATCAGGGTATGTACCTTGGTAGAGTGATCCTCTGTATGATCTATCAGTGGTCAAGGGAACGGGGAATGTCCATTGATCAGAAATGTGGGTATCGTCCATTCATTAACAATCGTTCTCAATTGTGTTCTGCTTTATTGACATTCTCATTGTGGATTTTTGCAGAACTTGTCTCGCAGCTCAGTCCAACGGAGTGGTCTTGGAGCTGTGAGCTCATTGCATCTCCACCTCCAGCTCTCCTCTTGTTTCCTTACTCCTGCTTCTGCTCCTCTCTTTTTCCCTCTGGACACTTGTGTCGGTGCTTAGCCTCGGTGCCGGCCTGCTCGAATCGGTGCTGGGTCTCGGGCTTGCGCTGCCAATGCCCAACCTCCCTATGCCAGCCACAAGACCTTGTCGTATATCCTGCCCAAGCGCCGCTGCCGCATCGAAAGGTGTGGGTGCAGCAGCTGACATGCTACTCGGCCGCTCTCCCACGGCATGTGTCGGAGGCAGATCAGTGGTCGCGCCTGCGCCCGTTGCGCCCTCGGCCGTCTCAGTGCCGGTCACAATAGGCTCTTGCTGCAATGGCGTGTTCGCTCCACTCTGCCCACTGGACACGTTACTCGTCTGAGGCGTGATACCTGGTGGTGGTTGAGGTCCGTACAGGTTCATCTCATCATCTGTACGCCCAAAACACTCAGCCCACCATCTAGCTTCGCCTTTGCGTGGGAAGATCATGCGCTCTTTCCCCCGAACAGAGTCATCGACCTTTGGGTCATACTTTGGATTTAGGAACTCTTGCTTTCTGCAGAGGAAGTAATCCCAAACGCTCCTGGTGCGCTCCTTTGCCCTGGCATCCACTCGCTCTTTCTCATTGTCGAACAAAAACGTACCATACTGGCACGAATACAGGTGATACAGCAGACGTCGGAGAAATCTTTCGCTAAACTCGAACCTCGTGGGATGTTGGTACTGAAGCTGGTACACGCAATCTAGGAACTGGTGAAAGACAGGTGATAGCTCGTTGACCTTAGTGATTCGGTGTTCTTCAGCAGCACCAATCTTGCTGGATTGTTTTGTGGCCGAAGCATCTGATACGTCTATGACATTTTCTGTGCTGTTTGTTTCTGGCAACTGATTGAGTGATTCATTGGACTCATTTTGCCGGTTGAAGAAGCCTTTCGCTCCGCGGAGTGCATTCTCGAATGCATTCCCGCCACCTTGACCATCGTTCTTGCGTTCTATACGTTCGTTCTCAATTGTGAACCACTTCTCATGACTCAGGAAGCCAGTCCGGTGGCGGAACATGTGGCCGTACGAAAGCCAGTCTTTCTCAACAAGCACGATGAACCCTTCCATAGTTCGGTAGTATGGATCGAGCAAGATCTGGCTCAGGGCACTCAGCTGGCTTGTGCGATCCCATCCATCTGAACAGTGGATCAGAGCGTGCGAGTGCATGATGCCCACTCTGCGGGCTATCAACGCCACACCGTCAAGGATGTTGGCAGTATGCTTCACCCAATGGCTTTTCGCCAGTAACTGTTGATTTGGTGGGAAGGATGTGAGATCCGATTCCTTCAAGGCTTCGATGACCATGTTCAACGATTTCCGCATGACGTGAATGTTGTCAATTCCAAGATAAGCTTTTTCAGCTCCGGGGTAGTGATCCATCTTCTCTGACCCAAGTCCAACAGCTTGCATTGCGTATGCGTTGACAGTCGGCCTGGCATCGACGATGAGATTCCGTTGCTGTGCCCCATAGACCTTGGGTACGTTGTCGTCGGATTCAGTGGATCCACTCAAGTCGTCCGCAATCGTTCTTCCGGAGTTGACAGCCTCAGCATCCACAAAAGAACCGTTGATACTGGATCCGTTCTCGCTGGTCAGGTCCGCGGAAGAGCTTGCAGTGTCCGGGGTAGGTGTGGGATTCCACCCACGATTGGTGGCCCATATAGCTGCGACAAGTCTCTCATCCTGGGGATTTCGATTCCCAGTGATACCGGGTGTTGGCTGCGAACTTCGTGTTATGGAGCAGTTGTTCAGTGGGTGACGGTAGACGAGCGCGGGTATACGTTGTCTTGAGCGGTATGCGCCGGCGTACCTGAGCACGCTGTCCGAGACTTTCGAAGGGACCGCGATAAGGGCAGGGTATGTCTTCGAGTACTGTTCGAACTGTTAGCACGCTTTGTTCGCGTAATAAGCTGTTGATGGGGCCGCTCACTTTGTATTCAACGTTGATTTCAGATATTCGCCAGCCCTTTTCTGTATCTTTGGGGCTGATCCCCAGGCGCTTGAACTCTCGACGAGCATCGTATATGTCCCAGCTGTTGAGTTGATCCTCCGGAGGCTTCGGCTGGTAACTAAACGCTAACAGCTTATCAAGACGGCCCACTTTGCAAGACAATGCGCGGATACTGTCGTACACATCACGGGCCTTTTTCTCGTCTGGGAAGAAGAAGGCGAAGAAGGTGAAGTCGCGGCATCGTATACGGATGGACGGTTGCTGGCGCATGACGGGTGGACAAGACTTCAGGCAGCAGTAGTTGATCATAGGGTATGTGATCCATACTTCTTTCTGGCGGGGCGGCTTTGCGTCTGGCGGAGCGTCGGCGGGCTTGCTTGGGAGGTAGCTGAAGACGATGTGGTGGGGCATGAGGTGGAGGGTGCCGTCGAAGCGCGTTCCTCTGCGCAGGAGGTATACATCTTCAACCTGGGACTCGTTAGCCATGCGCCCCTATAGAAGGTGCTTTGATTGCGAACCTTGCTAACGCGTATCCTCTCCATGGCTGACAGGCTCGCGTGTCACAGCCGTCACAGCGACGGCCTGCGGAGGCAGAGGGTAAAGGTGGGGCGTTCAGTAGCTCCGGCACTGGAAATATCACAAGACCACAAACGCAAAACTGGGAAACAAGTTGTCAGGTCGGTGAAGGCGTTAGCTGTGCAGTGTAGCGGCCGGCATGTTTGGGGTTGCTGGGGAGCATCTGCATGTGCCCGCTGCTCATGTGCAAGGCGTTTGCTTGGCATCTTGAACATAACGTCACTGGCGTTCAAAGCTTCGATTGTACACTATCCCGTCCACCAGCCGACAACTACTTGCTGCAGCTCGCCAGGCCCGGTTCGCAGAAATCTGCTTTGTCTACGATGGGGCGCAGGAGAGTTGGCAAAATGAGGAACTTAACGAGCGAATAGGCAGACAGCATGTTTGCAGAATGAATTCTCGTTCTCTGGCATATATTCAAAAATCCGCTTACCTACAGTTAGACAGAAAGACGTTCAAGTACTATTGTTCGATGCCAATCTGCGCGTTACGGAGAACTACCCTACAATTGTTACATATGAGTACTGCTTTTGTTCCAAAGAAAACCCTAGCCGCTTAATACTCGATTATTGCTACAGGTGAGATAGGTTCGCGCAGCGTTTACGCTGGAGGTGGGGGCGGAGGGGGGACATCGCTCGGCGGTGGAGGAGGAGGGACATCACCCGGAGGAGGTGGTGGAGGCACTGAGCCAGATGGTGGGGGCGGTGGAGGAGGAGGGCTTCCGGCAGATCCGTAGGTCTGGAATAGAGGACCTAAGCCGGGAGGAGGGCCAGCAGCAGCCGCAGGAGCGCCGTATCCAGGAGCACCATAGCCGGGGGCTCCGTAACCAGGAGCTGCAGCACTCTGGTCATAGCCAGCTCCGTAGTTGCCATAGCCATACGAAGCTCCAGCAGCTGGAGCGGCAGAAGCCCACGGTGCAGCACCGCTGTTTCCATAGCCGCCACTTTGATCGTATGAGCCACCAGCACTGGCCCCACCAGCACCAGCCCAAGGAGGCGGAGCTGCCGAGTTGCTGTCGCCACGGTCGCCGCGGCTGTCGCTACGCGCCCAGGGTGCAGCACCGCCGGTCGGGCCACGCTCCCAGGGCTTGAGAGTGCGCTCGCCGCCGCCGTAACCGTCGCCGCCAGCACCACCGCCGTTGTATTCGATAGCCCCGCGGGCTGTCCACCGCCGCCACCCATCTCAGACAAGAAAGCGTCCAACTCGTTCTCGGGCGCACCTTCAATGCGGCCTGGCGGACGGTCGCCGCCGAAGCGATTGTCATTGCGCCATGGCTGTCCAACCTTGCGATCAGGACAATCGCGAGCCATATGTCCAGCTTGACCACAGACACGGCAAATGATGCTCGCGGTGAAGTTCTGCTTTTGGGGGCAGTCGTACTTGCGGTGACCAATTTCGCCACAGTTCTGGCAGGCTTGGTTCTCATCGTCACGGAGGGTACCGTTGAGGGCAGCGAGCTCACGGAGCTGGTTGCGCTTGAGCTCGTTCTGGCCTTCGGGAATAGAAGCGGCCTGTAGGTCGTTAGTGTGGACACCGAAGAAGACTTCAGGGAAACTTACAGTCTCGATGACGTTGTGGATGAGCTTCTTGGCCTTGTTGACCTTCTCCTCTGTGTCCGCCATGATCAAGCAGTGCAGATCCTCCTCCTGGTTGCTGGTGTGAGCTGCGTCAGAGCGTCCCTTACCCTCCTTGACAGAGCCCTTGCCACGAATCGCGATCTTCGCGCCGGACTCAGACTCCATCTTCTTTAGGGTGTTTCCACGAGGTCCAATAAGTAAACCAACTGTTAGTGCAAAAAGCTGTGGTTAGTCTATGATCAAAAATTGTATGAGCAAAGGGTAGGTAGGGTTAGTGACAGAGCTGTACTGCAGGCTTCGCCCGATGCGCATAAGCACCAAGCAGTCTGAGCACGCTGGTCAAGACAAAGGCTAGGGTGGTAGGGGACTGAACAAGGAAAGTTAGAGGGGTTAGTTTCGTACTGAAGTTAATCTCCGGGTAGTCATTGACTGGCACATAGACTTTCTCCTGTGTCTTAGTAGGCCTCCTGTAGTCGGCAGGCGGGTGGTAGTTAGGAAGCGTCTTCATCGCCTTCTCGACAAGCTTATGACGTTCATCCTCGAGGCGCTTGCGGTAGCGGAACTCGCGTGTGTTAACACGGCGACCGAAGTTGTCGTATTGAGGAGGCGGTGATGGAGACCTAAGACAATTACTATCGTGTGTCCACTGTGCACAAGATCTTAGTACGTACCTGTCACCGTCTGCTGGTACCACATCGTTGATCTTCAGCTTCTGGGTAATCTCCTCAATGCGTAAATGCAGGGTATACGCGTCGAGCTGCTCCGTAGTCATGGCCGAGTAGATGGCTGTAGGCAGGCCCATCAGACCAGCAGCCTTGTTCTCGCTGGCATCTCCCCATCGATTGCGCTTCTTGCGCTGCCTAGGGCCATCTGGCGCTGTTGATATGCTGTTAGGTGATTTCTGAGAGACACCTTGTGTTGCAAACTTACCTCGCTCAGGGCTGCGCCCACGCTTCAGCTCAGACAATCCTTCCGCTGGCGCAGAAGGGTTGTAGCCTCCTGCATCATCGTCGCCGCCGAATCGTCGGCGATTGCCGAGCGGGATGTTGTTCGAGCCGGTGATGCCCTGGTTGCGCCACGACATAACTGCTGACAGGTATTCGATGTCGAGGGGGGTGTTCCGCGAAGGTATTGCAACATGGGCGGGTAAAGTAAATTCGCACGCGCTTGGTCTAGTCACTTGGCGTCACGTGATAAGATCCTCCGCCTCTCCCCCGCGGTCTACTTATCATGCATGATATTTATTTAAATTCATCAGAAGATACTTGACGTTCTGGCTGCTTGAGCCATTACACCGACCCCATGATGAACAACAGCTCCTTTTCTGATCCTATCTTTTCCGAGCAAGCAGCTCGTCCGATGCTGTATTGTAAGCAGCCTGCGTTCAGTGTGGCCTACGAAGTGGGAAGGAGATCGGGTTGCTCTTCCAGGAAGTCAGGTGTGACTTTCACAACAGACTCAGCAGTAATGTGCTATGTGCATGAAGCTGGCTGTCAAATCAGCCTACAAGTAGTCTAGCTCACGCATGCGTACGGCTTACGGTCAAGAGTTTTGAGATGCCACTCCTTCTAGTAAAAGTGCGAGGATATAGTTCCAGTGGGGCTTCCACACAGCACGAAATGATGCGTGCTAAGCACGATGAATCCAATTTCTAAGCAAGCTCCAAGTTCGTCATAGCTCCTCTCTGAACCCCGCTTCAACTCAGTACAAAGCATTCAAGTGCCCTGAAATAATTTCCACAGCATTTGATACTCTACACTACGAGTACATAACCGCCAGTATGTCTTCCCAAGAATCAGACATTGTTCTGTATACAACACAAACGCCCAATGGCATCAAAATCTCCATTACCCTAGAGGAGCTTGGGTAATTACTGCATGCGCAACTTCCCTGAAGTGCGAGTTACTCACAGTGGCAGTCTTCCGTACAAGGTCGAGAAGATTGACATCAGCAAGAACACCCAGAAGGAAGACTGGTTTCTCGCCATCAACCCCAACGGCCGCATCCCAGCATTAACCGACAAATTCACTGACGGCCAGACAATCAACTTGTTCGAGTCTGGAAGCATCATGCTGTACCTCGTTGAACGTTACGATACCGAGTACAAGATCTCGTACCCCAAGGGTAGCCGTCAGTGGTATGAGATGAACAACTGGTTGTTCTTTCAGAATGCTGGGTTGGGACCAATGCAGGGTCAAGCTAGTAGGTGCCTTTCGATATCCATCTACGAGACAGATAGGTTGAGGAAGGAGGCTCTGAAGGGATTGAGCGAGAGCTGGGACACGCTTTTGGAAGTTGTTCGGCTTCTCCAAGCTTCGGCTTCTACGACACATCCGGATCATGTCTTTCGGTGCCTTGAACAGATGCCGCGCTCTTCCCCACCTGAGTGGAGATGCTCTTGACAACGAGCTTAGACTCCTAGGTCTAGATAGACTTATTTCATGCAATCCGTAACAAAACAAGTGGAACTGACCATAACCTAGATCATTTCAACCGCTACGCTCCAGAGCGCATCGAGTATGGAGTCAACCGATACACAAACGAGACACGCCGCCTTTACTCTGTCCTCGACAAGCATTTTGCATCGGACAAACGATCTTACCTGACAGGCGAGAAATGCACCATCGCCGGTGAGTATCCCTGACCTCAGCAATTCCCCGTCTCCTTGCATGCCATTTTTGACTATCAATGTCTCTTCGCAACGTGTATTTTAGTGCCCTCGCTGACAATTCCAGACATCGCGCATTGGGGCTGGGTCGCAGCAGCAGGCTGGGCTGGTGTCGAAATTGAAGACTTCCCAAACCTCAAGGCCTGGGAGGAGCGCATGGCGGAGCGAAGCGGTGTCGAGAAAGGACGCCATGTGCCCGACCCACACAAGATCAAAGAACTGCTTAAGGACAGAGCCAAGATGGAGCAGCAGGCTGCAGAGGCCCGTAAGTGGGTACAGGCTGGCATGAAGGCAGATGCCGAGAAGTCTGGCAAGTAAGTGCCGTGTTTCAAGATCTGAAAGTCTTGGTGTAGGCGATGGAGCTGCGAGTGTCATTCTGGACTCGTAGAGATCTTCGATAATGTTTTGAAAAGAGGCCATGATCTACTAAGTGCCTGTGCTCAGTTGTTGAGGGCGCAATGGTGGACGAGCTTGGTGGACTAAGTGGTAGTACTTGCTGACCGTGTGCCTCACTAGACTGTAGAGACCTAAAATCGAACCTGTTCTGACAACCGCGTAGCGGCAGTCTGAGCACTGAGCATACTTAGTCTGCGATCCGTACCTTGCCTGTGATTTTTGGTATGTGTTGTAAATCAGATTTTGTAAGGGTATCGTGTGGTCGTTGCGGGTGTTGAAGTCAAATTTGTGTACCATGGGTTATTCCAGAATTCCACCAAGTGGTTCGGGTGTGACTAAAAGATGGCTTTGCGACAGTAGAAGCTGGCGAAGCACCCATGGAGTGGACGCCGGGAGTTCCTCCGTCATGACGCGCTTGCTTTCCGTCTATCTGAGACATTCGAGAAACGTGAATTTCAAGTGCGACCAATGACAGAAGTTGGAGGTTTCCCACAGCCACAATGCCAGGCCCTGCCGGACTTGTCGGTGGTGATAACATGGTGAACCTTGAAGGGCATCACTGGTGCTGCTGGCACACTACTATTCGAGAGTCCAAGTCGGAGCTCTACTTGGGCCTCCAACACCAATGTGCTTGTTGAATTCACGAGTCATTACCAGTGACTGCGTGGGTATTGTCTTATGAATATCGAGCCATTGTGGGGCCACCTCAGAATTCCATGCAGCTTCTAACTAGCGGGATCTAGTGCATCATCAGCACTGAACCGACTCCTGTTCCTGGCTTTGCGGGATGTCCTTCATCAAAACTTGAATCTTTTTGACCGTCATATGGGTCTGGGTGTTGATATTACATGCCCCTTCCGTGCAGGTAATCGATGGGAACTGTGGTGCATGATCTCGGTCAGCCAACAACGGCGACGACCGTTACGAGTGCAACATCTCCACTCATCTAATTTTACTCCGGTTGGTTTGGACTCCTAGCCGTCAGCCATCGAGGTGGACTTAGATCCACGATGCCCAGAAGAGAGGCGATGCGCGGCTACACTAGCCGTAACAAATCTGAAGTCCACGATTCCCTTATACTGCGAGATACGGTTGCCCCTACACGGGGTAGGGTAAAGTAGAGCGTCGTAAGACGTAAAGTTTCGAACGAACTATGAATAAAGTCTAAGGCATATTCGTCAAGCCAAATTGACACGCCAAGTATAATTCAATTGTCACAACGCGTTCAGGTGCTATGTTGCTGAGGTGACAGATGCGGATGTTCCTTCCTCTTGTGTACTCCAATTGCAGACTTGCGATTGTTGTGCTGATGCACAACGATCACAGTCTGTGGGTCGTCAGGCACCAGGTACGGATGCAAAAGCAATCTCGCTGCCACCGAGAAGCTACGCGCTGTGGAGTCTCAGACGGGTCAGCAAATTGGTGGCTTCGAGATGTTCATATTGCATTACAATCAGCTGGACGTACAGATCGATCAAGAAGCGTCACACAAATGCTGCAGAGCGCATTGCTCCAATGGTGCAGGCTATTCCGGTAATGGGGCCAGCTTCCGCCCCTGTGGAGGGTGACGGACTCTGGTGAGCTGAGTGACCTCGGGACAGAGCCACATCTTACAAGGGGGTGCCTTGAACGGGCGAGAATACGACTTTGCCACACTAGGGTCTTTCTCTTGTAAAAGATCACTGAATGCTCAGCGCACTCAAGATCGTATTCTCGCCCGTTCAAGGCACCCCCTTGTAGCGTTTGTGGGGTTGTCAGATCAGCGGTGGGGAGCCTTGGCACCGGTAGAGTGAACCCGACGTAGTGTGTGTGGATCTAGCTATATGTAGTCGATTCTCCGCGTTCGCTTGTCTGAAATAGTGCGTCCTCCTGGACCTTGGTGATGGCACAGATTGACCTTGGTTGCCGTAAGCCTGCGGCATGCCATGTGCAAGGGAGTTGGGAAGCCAACCAATGCAAGAGCTCCGGGCCGCATCTCCTGTCTCTTAGATGCAGCAAAGCTGCGAGAAGAAACGTGGAGATATCTGTCGGCAGGTATGCTAACCGTGCTATCCTTGTGGTCGAGGCTTGCAGGCGTGTAATGCACCAACGTGCTCGAGGCTTGCAGAATTTGTACGGCTTCATCTTCGCCCCTCAATATCCATATACCGACCGTTCCACATGTAAAAACTGTAACCCATTCACGGCCCGCCGGCACAGCCAATGTGCTTTTGATTGCATATATGCGACGTCTTATAGACGTCTGGGAAATCTCTTGATGAGATGCAATTCGAGCTGTGGCATGATGATCAGAGCTTAGAATAAAGGGTGCTTGCCTATGTCACGGAACGTTTCACCTGGGTCTAATGACGGGAGAACCGCTCAGCTGCGAAGGCGCTGCCCGTGAGTGACTCAAGGCTGAGTCAAGTCTGAGAGAAAGACCGCACTAAGGTTCAAGGATGCGTTGTATGATTCCTGCTACTCATCTTGAAGTCGCAGGCTGACGTGAGTGGGTATGGCGCTACCAAGAAGCATCCTGCTAAGGGGTTGCCGCCATGCAAACGATGACTTCCAGATCAACATTCAGCGATCAAAAACAATCTTCTTGCTTGTCTTGCAGCCGTTCAGCGACGGAGCTTGGGCGAGTACGTGGTGGGGTTGAACTAAGCATTGCAGGCCGGTAGAGCCAGTAAGCATTGGCGCTCCTCCTGCTCAAGGCGAAGGCATTTGGAAGTAAGCGGTTCGACAAGTGCGTGTTCAGAAACTAGGCCACGAGGTATGGCTGCCGATTGTACTCCGGCTACGGCTTGAGGCGAGAATACGCGATCATTCTCGAATGTTAGGTTGATATGTCGCAGATATAATTGGCCTTGGCGTAGTTACCCAGTGTACGAAATACGAAAGTAGTGCGGGAACGTTCGTTTGGTGATTTCTGTTTCATGGCCGCATTATTGCTCCACCCTGACGTCTGCCATTTCGGTATGTGAGCGTTTACGGATTCCCAAAGCAGAAAAGAGTGGTTTCAGGGGGCTAACTGCACAACCCAGCGCAACTCACCGCCAGGCGATTCGGGTCAAAGGAAATACATAACAAGTAGTGAATTCATTGCAACGATGATGATGGAGTCGAAGCCACAACCTGGGGTAAAGCCAGGCAAATGGTGGCAGGAGCGACAACGGGTTGTGGCGCTAGCCGAACACGCTTCTTCCTGCGGGGCTCACTGACTTTAGGCTAAAGTGCCGGGTGAATGCATGCTAACTCTTTACCGACAGCGAATGCCCCAGGATCGACGAGCCACATCCTATGAAAACGTAACTGTAATTAGTGGTCACGCCCGCCGCGTTTTCGCGCGTAGGCTGACCTCGCTTCTCGAACGCATGGAACTGTCAAGGCGCAGGTGACACTGACCTCGTAGCACGGCCTAGTTCCCGACTAGGGTCCACATTCGGAGACAGCTCCTCGGCAGACCTATGATCAGAGGCCCACATAATGCTTTCTACCATCGCAAACCGGACTTCCCCAGACCGTTCCCTTACTTCTGACCGACTTCACGTTACCGGTCGACGTTACCTACATGGAGCCCACCGCACTCGAGATGTCCAAAATGGAGCGCAGGAGCTCCGCGGCAGTTAAGAGAAGAGTCAGCAGGGCATGCGATCATTGCCACCGTATGCGTACTCGTTGTAATGGTAACTGGATCACGTCTGAGTGGAAGGCAAACACTGACTGTGTCGTCCGCTGTAGGACAAACACCATGCTCCCGATGTATTGGTACGTCGTGAACATCCATCTCACTTAGGTCTAGGCTGACGCAACCTAGAACTCGAATATGTTTGTCAATACAACAGAGAGAAGAAGAGACGAGGAAAGGTTGGCATGCTTAACACTAGCAGTTGACTCACGGTGCTGACCGACTTAGGTACCAAGGCACATTCAGAAACAAAGAGAAGCAGAAGCGGCTGCATCGCGCAGTCCACAGACGCCCAACGATCTGCAAATCGCGTCTAATAATTTATTCGAAAGATCTGGAGTCGTGACTGAAATTGATGATGAGTGCTGGTCGCAATCAGAGCCAACGCCAGTGACGCAACACTTCGTCACCGGCGGCAAAAGCAGCCTGCACAATCCTCCCCCCGGAGAATGGCAAAGCTTCAACCCCGGTAATTTGAGGTTCAAAAGCATGCACCGGTCTAGCACTAACAGTATGAGTAGGGGCCCCTTTCAATCCACCAGTCACCCAAATGATGATCGATCCACTGCTACTAGGGTCTATGCACGCCGAGATGCCACGCAATGACCCGTCAGACCTGAGACAAGAGCTCTTGTACTCCATGAACGGAATGGCACCATTAACAGCAGAGTATTCCAACGTAGGATTCCCGATTCCTTATCAAGCGGCTCGACCTTCCTCGCCGCCGCAAAGCTACGGCTCCACCGACACTGGATCGCCACAGTCCGGCATAAGCGTCAACTCTTCACAGGCTGGCGTACTAACCTGTAGATATCCGGTCCTGAAGCCTCTCTTTCCACACCTGGGTGCCATCATGAGCATCTCGACCGCGTGCGATCTTCTGGAATACTATTTCCAGAGCTCATCGTCCGTTTTCATGGAGCCGGTGTCACCGTACATTCTGGGGATTGTCTTCAGGAAACGCTCATTCTTGCGCCAACATAAGCCAAGGAAATGCAGCCCCGCTTTGCTAGCGAGTATGCTCTGGGTTTCTGCGCAGACGAGCGAGGCCACCTACCTGACCTCTTCGCCATCAGCAAGAGCCATCATATGCCAGAAGCTGTGGAAGCTGACAGTCGACCTACTGAAACCCTTGGTCCATTCCCCTTCATCACACGGCTTAGCGTCCGGTCGTGGTGGAGTGAACTCAGCAGCGCATGACCCTTTCAACGTTGAACGAACAATAGGACGATACGATGGACGAATGGACGGCGCCATGCCACCCACCAGCAATCTTGACGATGTTGCAACGTATCTCAACTTGGGCGTCGTAACCTCGGCGAGTGAGTACAAGGCAGCTTCGCTTCGGTGGTGGAACGCAGCGTGGTCGCTAGCGCGTGAGCTCAAGCTGGGAAGAGAAATGCCAACAGATCCCACGAAAGAACGCAATGGTCACACAAATGAGAATGGCGACGTCGAGATAGGCACACCAGCTGCAGCAATTATGGAAGAGATGAAAGAGGAAAGACGCAGGCTGTGGTGGCTTTTGTATATGATCGATCGCCACCTAGGACTTTGCTACAACCGGCCTTTGGCAATGCTGGACAACGAGTGTGAAGACCTTTTTCAGCCTGTACCAGATACTGTGTGGCAAGCTGGCGAGTTCTACACGGGAAACCCGGGACCACGAAGGAAGGGGCTCAACTTCCAATGCACTTCACATGACGTCTTTGGCTTTTTCCTGCCACTCATGACGATCCTGGGCGATATTGTGGACTTGAATGCGCAAAAGAACCACCCAAGGTTTGGACAACGAACATCCTGGGAGCTCCACGAGGCAGAGATTACGCGACAACTCGAAAGCTACGCATATAGCATCGAAGACTTCAAAGCTCAACACGGGTGTGGACAGAACGACGATGTCAACAAGACGAACGGTTCACCTGACCCTGTGCGCATGGAGTGGCTCCATCAGACGCGAAAGATTGCGGCTTATGCGACGCACATCATGCACGTTTTGCATATCCTGCTGCACGGAAAGTGGGACCCAGTTGCACTTCTCGAGGACGACAACATGTGGATCTGCTCACCATCTTTCCTTGCGGCCACATCAAACGCCATATCTGCTGCGCATGCAGTTGAAGAGATTCTCGATCTAGATCCAGATCTCTCGTTCATGCCGTATTTATTTGGCATGGTAAGAGTCTGTTCTCTCTCGAAAATTCGCCTGCTTACAACAATATAGTACTTGCTGCAAGGGAGTCTTATCCTTTTGTTGCTGGCAGATAAGCTATCCACCGAGACAAATGATGGAGTTATCAGGGCTTGCGAAATCATTGTGCGAGCACACGAGGCCGCTGTGGTGACACTGAACACGGAGTATCAGGTAAGTCAGACGTTCGTCGGTTCAATTCAACAGTTGCTGATTTTGAAATCAGAGAAACTTCAGAAAAGTTATGATCTCGACCCTAGCACAGATCAAAGGCCACGGACATGCACGAGAGATGACACCCGCTAAACGCAGAGAAGTGCTCTCGCTATATCGATGGACAAGTCTAGGTAATGGTCTTGCGATATAAGTCCGGAAGTAAGCGCAGGATATGGGCCGGGTGTACGATACAACGACGACACGCAAGCACAACTAACGAGCAACGCACTTTGGAAGGAGTTGAATGAACAAGCAAAGTTTTGAAGTTTGAAGATACCACTTTTGAAAAGGACTTTACAGGAAGGAAAGCGCAAAACGATGCCACTTGAAAGTCTCTTTTAGGAGGCCACCCATATACTCGCAAAACAACCACCAATGATCAATATCAGGCCTTAGCCCAAGTTTTAGTTCAAGACCCCGAGACTGCAAGCTCGAGCAGTAGCATGTAGCACAAAGCTGACGAAGTGAGTCTTTAACGCAGGATACATCATCCATGCGTCAGCAATCTATCGCAACGTGTGTGTGGTACAATCACCTCAAATCTCGGTCACCTTCGCTACCGGAGCAACGGCTGATATGAAACGCATCAATTAACACCCTGAGCATTAGGGCTAAAGCCCTCACCATCTCTTGTATTTTGATAGAAACACTCCCTGCAAAAACACCCTTTGTATTACCAGAGTAGCTTAGCTGCTCTCGTCTTCCATAGTCTTCGACTCACATAGGACGTTAAACTAATCAATCAATCAATCAATCAATCAATCAATCAATCAATCAATCAACACCCTGAGCATCCAAGTTTCACGAAGTAGCTTTCGCTATTGGATACCTATATATACGAGGAACTCCATAATGCATAACGACGTTTTGAACTCAAGCCTCTAAAAGAATTGCTATCATGCCTCAGAATCATAAGCTCATCTCAATCTCCATGATCTCCTTGATACCCTCCGCGACTGCGTCGGTCTTCTCCTTCGACAGCCTCTTCAGCGGCCTCCTAGGGTACCCGCCATAGCCAAAGTAACTCTGGATCGCTGACTTGGTACCTGGGATAGCGGCCTTGGTGAGCACCCAATCGCCCTTGCTCAGCTTCTTCTGCAGCTCAAACGCCTCCTCGAGCTTGCCTTCGGCACACAGGTTCCAGACCTTGACGCAGGTCTTGGGAATGACGTTTGCGCCACCGGCAATGATACCTGAGCCGCCACAGGCAGCTGTTTGTGCTGTGAAGTCGGCGATACCGCCTAGTGCCATGTATCCGCTGCCTTCGCTCTTTGTGGAGACAGCGTTGAGGGCGTATGCAACGCGGGTCAGCTTTCCTGTGTTGCCGCAGGTGAACTTGGTGCCGACAATATTGGGGTGCTTGCCCAGCTTGATCAGCAGGTCGGAGTCAATGTCGATTCCAGATACGGCGCCGGGGTAGTTATAGATAATTATTGGAAGAGGTGACGCGTCAGCAACTTTGGTGAAGTACTCCTCAATTGCCTCCTCGTCAATGGCGTAGCGGTAGTAGGAAGGGGCACGGTGAGGATATATTCACCACCAGCCTCTGCAGCCTCCTTGGCGAGTTCGATGGTAAGCTTAATGCCGTGTTCTGAGGCGCCGACGATAACGGGGACGTTCTTGTAGCCGGCTTCATCTAAGGCTTCACGGGTTGCTCGTGTGACTGTTTGCTTCTCTGCGCGTGAAAGATGTACGGCTTCACCATTGGATCCCATGGTTACGAGACCGACCAAGCCAGCTTCGGCAAGGCGGACGGCGTGCTTCTTGATTGTGGCCACATCGAGTTCCTCTGTCTCGGGGTCGAAGAAAGTCATCGTAGGTGAGTAAACACCTGCACGCAGGGGTGTGCGCTCCTTCTTGACGCCATTACCGTTGAGAGACATGACTGATATCGGTAAAGTGGATCGATTTCGGTGGAAGAGATGTTTAACGGGGTAGAAAAGAAGGAAAATCAATATCAAAGGGTATTCAAGGGCTCGGTCAGCATTAATATATCAGCGAGATGGCCGGCGAAAGTAGCCCGGCAGCACCCAAAGAACATCCCACCTTCAGCGCGCCTCTCCACTGCTCTAAGAAAGTCAAAATCGCGTCAAATACGGATCATTGATTCGCTAGGTAGACCAATGCTGCGAGAACCGCAGAGGCCAAACCAATCGCATGCCGAATCTGGGGCCGCCTGTCGCTTTCGGGAGACAACTGCGCGAAATGCGGGACTATTATTCACTGTGGGGTGACTAAAGTGTCGCCTCTCGTGTGGAAGGGTTGCCATCTGTGGCACGGTTCTAGATGGGAGGCACTGTGGCTTCTCGAGATTTCGGAGGCCGGAGGAACTTTTGGCATTTTTCCGCCAATGGCATCAAAGTTGCTCGCGTGGGGTGCGTCATGCGCAACCGCGCAATTCTCTTGGCCTGGGGAACAAAAGTTGGCGTCATTCAGAAAACACGACGAGCATATAAACTTCGGAGTCTCTCAGCAGCTCCTTCGCAGGACGTTAAACGTATCGAAGACTACATTCGACGTGCTGAAGATAAAAATGGCAGCGTTCCCCACTTCGGGAAGCTCCTCGGAACCTCCACAATGACAAGCCCGCCCGCTGCCCTCATGGACCAGTGAAGCGTCATGCCGGCCGCGGGAAACGGCAAATTGCTGAGCTCTGTCAGCCGTCCAAGAAGCCCCTCGTGCCCCTCCAAGCCCATGGATCATGCTAAGAATTGGCACAATTGTTCCGTTCAAACGCCGACGAAGCCGAAGTTTCTATGCATTGCCGGAGCCTTCCCCAGGAAACTGCTTCATCTCGCTTCTATCTTCTTCACACTTTTGACAGAAGCTGAAGAGCGACTCAATTCCTCAACCTAATATCTGTTAAACCAGTAAGAAACAACCAGCAACATGGCGCCAGTATCTGTTTTGATGGTATGTTACCCCTCATAAGCGCGGCAGCTTCCCTGCATCTCTCCAAAGCCAGATGCTGTGAGCAAATACAGGAATCAACAGAGGCCCAGTCTTTCTCAAGAAGCAGGTAGACTCCGTACGGAAAGCTAACAAACTGCTTAGGTTGGTACTGGAGAGTACACAACCGGTTTCGTTGGCGGTGGCGCTTCGAAGTCGGATAAGAAGGTCGGCGTTGTAGGTCTCACCCTCTTCGACCTGAGAAGACGCGGCAAGGTCGGTGACCTTTCTATGGTCGGTGTTTCCGGCGGGAAATTTCCTGCTATCCGTATGTTCACATCTGAAGAGTTGCCGAGAGCGTGAGTATTAACCTTGTGTAGGCCAGCATCTCCAAAAAAACATCTCAGAGGCATATAATGGCCTAGATGTTTCTTTCGAAGAGTTTCCAAAGGAGGGAAAGACCGACCCTGAATCGTACAAGACCGCAATTGACGCTCTCCCCAAGGGCAGCGCCAGTAAGTTTGCTCTTCTAGCCAGATGATACGAGTTAACACTTACAAAGTCACCATCTTCACCCCCGACACCACCCACTACCCAATTGCCCTCTATGCCATCGAGCGCGGCATCCACGTTCTTATTACAAAGCCAGCAGTCAAGCTGCTCGAGCACCATCAGGAACTCCTCGCCAAGGCAAAGGAGCACAATGTTTTCGTCTACATTGAGCACCACAAGCGTTACGATCCTGCGTATGCGGATGCGCGCTTCAGGGCTCAGAAGCTCGGTGACTTCAACTACTTTTACTCCTACATGAGCCAGCCGAAGAGCCAGCTTGAGACTTTCAAGGCCTGGGCCGGCGTGGACAGCGACATTTCATACTACCTCAACTCACACCACATCGACATCAACGAGTCGATGGTCCCCGACTACAAGCCTGTTCGCGTTATGGCTAGTGCAGCGAAGGGAATTGCAACAGGCCTTGGTTGTGATCCTGCCACTGAGGACACAATCACACTTCTTACCGACTGGGTGAAGAAGGATGACCCCAGCAAGCGCGCAACAGGTGTCTACACAGCTGGTTGGGCAGCACCACATAAAGCTGGTGTCCACTCAAACCAGTATTTCCACTACATGTCGTCTTCTGGTGAGATTCGCGTCAACCAGGCAAAGCGTGGCTACGACGTCACTGACGACGAGACTGGTCTGCTCTGGTACAATCCGTATGTTGGCCCTTAATCCCAATGAACCCTCTGATCATCACCGCTAACTTACTCTAGCTTCTATATGAAGTATGCTCCTGACGAGGAGGGCAACTTCGCAGGTCAGATTGGTTACGGATACATCTCTTTCGAGAAATTCATCGATGCCGTCAACCTTCTGAACGACGGCAAAATCACACTCGAGCAGCTCGATGCGCGCCCACTGCCGACACTAAAGAACACCATTGCCACAACTGCAATCCTCGAGGCTGGCCGGAGATCGCTGGACGAAAACCGACCCATCGAGATCGTCGAGGAGAACGGCGTCTGGTCTTTGAAGTAAGTATGTTAGCTTAGCGAGCATTAATGAATGAAATGATTACAACGCAACATTGCGAGCATGCTCATACGTGATCGACACCGAGGTCCCTCCAGTTCACCCCACACTAAAGGTTGCTCCCGGATCTACTACGCCACCCGCTTCGATGCAGGGTCCGCTTCGATATCTGTCCTAACGAGCAGCGTTTCTCCTCGGGCGAAAAGTGCACGAGCATGCCGTGAGTGGACCGGGCCACGGCTGGCAACCCAGCAGTACGCCCTTATCTAGATACAGTCATGCAGTGCTTGAGTCGCAGTGTAGTATCTCGGTGTAAAGGTACCCGAGAATGTGCCGAGGCAGGTCAAGCGCAATGTGTGGATACTGTGCCCGGTTAACCGTTGTCACAAAAGAGTCTACGATGCCCTACTGTGCAGTGACGAGCCCGACTGGCGGAAGAGCAGAGCGTTCAACGTTGTCCCTAAGGCTTAGTGCGTGTTGTCGGCTGTACGCTCCGAGGGTCCTGTGCAGTAAGCATGGACGATGAATATACGAGACTTCAACTTCATGTATGCCATTTATCTTGTCTGGTTCACTCGCAAATACATTACCTTGGCCTAATCTTTAGCATCGGGTGGGCAAGTGCAAGGTTCGTAGAGCGACGAGCTTTCCCCTGGAACTTATGAGTTTGAGCGAGATCTTTCACAATACCAACGACAATTTAAGCGGAGATTTTACAACTGAGGAAGCGTGGAGAGTAGTGCTGCTGATGTCTACCTGATTCAGTCAGATGTCTCGTCTGATCGGCCGACTAAATTGCTTTGTTAATCATCTGATTTGTGGATAAGGTGATTACGAACAACTCAGGATGATCAGTTCAAGCTTTTTGTCTTTCCAATGGCAGAAGGGCATGCTCACAAAATCCTAGAACCCAAGTAGGAAAGTTTGAAACGGGCCACCGGTATCTTATCGTGAAAGTACGGTCTTCGGCGACTTTTTCCACAGAACACTTGTCTTGCACCACGCATCGTTGCACTTAAGAAACGTCCAATATTTACACTCACAAACAGGATTGAGTGCACGAAAGTCTCAAAGGTATCGCGGATGTCTTGCGATGCCAGTCGTAAAGACTTTATCTAAATAAAGCTTCTTATGTCCATGTCTGCAATTGCCGAGCTCAAGGACTGGCGATGATTATTGCAGCCTTGGAGGTATGTTTCGCAGGGTCAGGACACCTTGCGAGTTGATCGCCATGATGAGAGAGTCTGGCCATGTGTTCCTAGTTCCTAAGGCGGAGTGTTGCAGCCTTCGACTGTTTCGAGTCGAAATGCATCACATCGGTTGCCGATGCAGCCGGTGTACGTCTAACTCAAAGGAAGCTCTGAACATTGGCTAAGCCGCCTTCCGCTGACCTTGCCAGGGAAATTTGCAGGCAGCTCAACACTCGTTCAGCGGGAGAGCGCTTGCCAAGCATACTACTCGTTCCTGCAGAGAGCACTGCCGCATCCTCCGGATTGGCCACCAGCATTTGCGCTCCCCAGGACCCACATTAACCATCGCATCTCTTGAGCATTCTCCGAATAGGGCTTGCACTAGACACGTTTTCGAACCATCGAGAAAGATGATCCTTAGGTGTTACCTCCCAGGCTTTGAAGAGAGGAGCTTCAGTCGGTGGCAAGGATTCACACGACCTGACAATGCAGCTCATACTGCAGAGCCGATGGCGTATTCGTGTCCTCGAACCCTCTGCAACTGTGTCGATCTTGGAATAAACAGCCAGTTGACAGGAAAGATTAGAGAGATGCGCATGCGCGCAAAGTGCATTCATCTCGAACGTCTGAAGCTGGTGCGGAGTAAGAGAGACGGAAAGGAGGCATTGTTGATTCGCTTGAAGCCAATCTTACAATCGATAACGTGCCCGTGCGCAGTGTGCCCGGATTCACAGTGTGCCCCGCAGAACTCCAACGCGCGTCTCAACACCACAACTCCAACGCGCGATAACTCCACGACCATGGCTCCGATTGATGAGGCGATCGAGGATCTAAAATCGCGAGGTTCAGAAGAACAATTTACATTGAAGGAAATTGCTGAAAACCATGGCGTTGACCGGTCAACTCTGGGGCGGCGATGGAGAGGCGTGACAGGGCCTAGGGATGCTGGGCATGCCAGCAGGCAAGCTCTCAACCCAGAACAGGAGTTAGAGCTTGTACGATATATCACTAAGCTTACTAAGCAAGGCCTACCTCCTACGAGGGAGATGATCAGGAATTTCTCATCAGAAGTAGCCCGTCAGCAGCTCAGCGAGAGCTGGGTTACTCGCTTCATCAACCGGCACGAGATCCATCTCATCTCAAAGTGGACCACCGCCATGGATCGTACGCGCCACCTGGCTGATTCTGAGTCAAAATACCGTCTCTACTTGGAGCTACTGCATCAAAAGATCACTGAATATCATCTTGAGGCTCGAGATATATACAATATGGATGAGAAGGGCTTCTTGATTGGCTTGATAGGCAGAAGCAAGAGAATATTCAGCAGGCGTCAATGGGAGAAGAAAGAGGTTCGAGCATCTCTCCAGGATGGATCATGCGAGTTTCTGACACTCCTAGCCTGCTGTTGCGCCGATGGGAGCTCGCTGCCTCCAAGCCTCATATACGCAGCTGCAAAAGGAGCTATACAATCAAGTTGGGTAGAGGATATCAAGGCAGGAGAACATGAGGTCTTTGTCTCATCATCTCCAACAGGCTGGTCAAACGATAACATAGGCCTAGCTTGGCTTGAGCAGGTGTTTGATCGCTGTACAAAGCAACGATCAGGTAGATGGAGATTACTTATCCTTGATGGCCATGGATCTCATGTCACGATGGAGTTTATCGACTACTGTGATCGCCACAGGATCCTTCTCATGGTCCTTCCACCCCATTCAACTCACACGCTCCAGCCGCTCGATGTAGTGCTGTTCAAGCCAGTCTCTCAAGCCTACTCCAACGAGCTCACCAACCATCTCCACAAGGCTCAAGGCCTTATTCCAATCAAGAAAGGGGGCTTTTTCCCACTCTTCTGGAGCGCCTGGATATCCTCCTTCACGGAGAGCCTCGTATTGAAGGCCTTCGAAGCTACTGGGATCTGGCCGATGGATGCCAACGTTATCCTTCGTAGATTTGCCAGCACGCCAGAAACTGAGAGAAGCTCATCATCAGGGCTCTCTGACAATGATTGGAGAAAGATGGACCGATTGGTTCGAGCTGTTGTAAAGGATACCGAACAGACTGAGTCAAAAAAGCTGCGTTCAAGCGTTCACCATCTCTCTGTGCAGAATGAGCTTTTAAAGCATGAGAATGAGGGCTTAAAGGAGGCTCTTCAACACAAAAAGAAGCACAAGAAGAAGGGCAAAGCTCTTGACCTTCAACAGCGCCAGGAGTATCACGGTAGCGCGGTCCACTGGTCTCCTCGCAAGCTGCGTGAAGCTCGAGCTAGAGAAGTAGTACGGGAGCGAGATGAGATGGAGGAGAAACTCCAAAAAGCACGGGCCAAAAAGCAGCGCGAGGAGGCTCAACTGCAGCGTCAAGTTGAGCTCGAGGAGAAGCGTGTGGAAAGGCAGAGGCTCAAGGACGTCAGGGAGCAGGAGAGAGCTGAGAAAGCAGCTGAACGCGCGCGCAAAGTTGAAGCTCAACACCAAAAAAATCTATCCAACAAGCTCAACAACGCAAGCGTAAAGCCTCACGAGTAGTCTTACCAAGTAACAAGCGTCAAAAACGCGCTGGCGCTGCTCACGCTGGTGTTCAAGCTGGAGATGAGCTATCTGCTACTCCAGCCAAAGTCACATCACGTGGCCGCAACGTCAATCTCCCACAAAAATATAGATAGTACAAGTTGATCGCAAGCATCTAATTACTACAAAACTATATTTCTATCAATATTAAGCTATTGCGTGGCGCTGTACAGCCTCATTTTGAGATTGGGCATGTGGTGTTCTGCGGGGCACACTGTGAATCCGGGCACACTGCGCACGGGCACGTTACAGCCTTTTATGGGCTCGTGCACGAAAATCATCATCCACCCACTACCAAAAATGAGGCTATACAACCACGCAGAGTATATATTATCGTGATATTTTGTGGTGTAGAAGTAATTTGATATCTGCAATTAATGTGCGCTACTTAAATTTACTTGGTAATATGATGTTACGGCCGCGGCGTGTGGTTGTTGTCGGTGGAGCTGATGAGCTGGCTGAGGGCTCCCCACCAACTAGATCATCAACTACAGTCGCCACAGGTAGCTCAGATAGCTGTAAGGACTTGGAAACTTTGATACTTTGCCTCTTACTCTTTTTGGATAATTGTAGATCATCCTAGAGTTGTTTTGCAAGCTCACGATCAACTGCAGCGCGGCTCTTCTCTCGCACCTTCACCGCGGCAGCCTCCTCACGTCTTACTTTGGCTACCATCCGCCCCAATCGTCGTTCCTCCTGCAGCTGCTGTTTGAGTCGCTTTTGATCATCCCGGAGGCGAGCTTCCTCAGCTTTTTGGTGTATTTGCTGCTGTTGTTCAAGGTCCTTGGCCTCCTGGCGATCGCGAGCTTGCTGGACCTTGCTTGGTGACCACTGACCAGACACGGATATTAGCGTGGTGATCATTGGGTGCCTCAAGGAGGAGTGGTTTGCCACGCTGACGGCGCTTCTTCTTATTGATCAGAGCTTCTCTAAGCCGCTCATTCTCGTGTTGAAGTAGTGTTTTTTGGACTGCGATAGTGTGGATTGTCTGTGAGAGCTTCTTAGCTTCTCTGTCGTACATATCCTCCACTACACCGCGCAGTAATCGCTCAATCTTCCTCCAATCACTCGCGCTTATCACTGAGGTTGTACTGTCACTCGTAGACGGCCGAGAACCGTGATCTGACTGAAAACGATCAAGTATTTGGCGTGGATCAAATGGAGATAGGCCCGTGCACCTGAAGCTCTTCAGGATATTTGTAGAGTGAAATGAGACATCCCAGGCAATGTAGAAGAGGCGGAAGAAGTCGCGCTTGGTGATAGATGAGAGGCCTTGACACATATCCATGAAGTCAGCGAGTGCCGCGCTGTACGCGCAGCTGAGTGGAGAGAACCTCACCACATCAAGTGGCTGAAGAGTATGAGTACTGTGAGGTGGATACACTGCAAGGAGTATCTTATGAGCATCACAATACTCAATAAACTTCATCGTAACATGACTCCCATGGCCGTCAAGTATCAGTAACCTCCACTGCCGCCTTGCCTTCTCTTTTGTCTCGCGATCAAAGACTTGTTCAAGCCACGCGACGCCAATATCGTCGTTCGTCCAGCCACCTGGTGATGCCGTGAAGAAGCACTTGTGTAGTGAGGGATCAAAATCCTGCAACCACGAGTCCTGGAGCTTCCCAGAGGCAGCTTGGTATATGAGCGAAAGAGTGAGAGCAGTACCATCAGCACATATACAAGCCAGCAGCGTGATCCATTCACGGTTGCCATCCTGGATCAAATCTTTCACTGCCCCAGACTCGTAATAGCGCATACTGAACACCCTCTTCATCTTAGACAGTACTCCAATCAAGAAGCCCTTCTCATCCATATTGTACATATGACGTGATTCAATGTCGCATTGCTCTATTTTCTCGCCCAAAACCTTGAATTATTCCTCATATTTGTAGAGAGAATCAGCTTTGTGGCGATTGGAGTCCTTGTCAGAGGTCCATTTAAGCAGGAGGTGTTCGCGGTGCCGGGCGATAAAGCGGTCAGCCCAGGCTTTGCCAACGGGCTTTCTGGCAATTTCAGACGCGAAATTTTGTATCATCTCTCTCATAGGAGGTAGGCCGCGCTTGCTGAGTGTTTTAATATACTTGATAAGCTCTCGTTCTTGTGTTGTGTTGAGTAGGCGTTGAGACTCATAGCCCTTCGCGCGCGACGCGCATACCCCACGGTGACGCCGCGACAACGTTGTTCGGTCAACACCATACTCTCTCGCAACCTGAGCATAACGAGGAGCTTCTCCAGGCTTCAGAGCATCTAGCGCTTGAAGCGCAGCTTCTAAATCTGACATTTGGTTGAGTTATGGGGTATAGGGTGCAGGTGCTCAAATGTTGATTTTCCACGAAAACGTGCACGAGCCCATGATGCGCACGAGCCCATAAAAGACTGTAAGCTAGCTCAGCCCCACCCATCGCAGCCGCCCAGCCATTCACTCCTTTCCCACAGGTCTTCAATATGTTCCTTACAAGTATACTTTCATCATGGCCGCATTTAACCTGTAACTTCAATTCTAGATTACAGTCGCAGAGGATTGTTCACTTGTTCTACAGGTTATGACGTCTGTCCACAGCAAGCGCCCACGACATCACGCACTCAACGCCGTTTATCGCAACTACCGTGACATGACGTCGGCGCACGAAGGCTCCTATGCACTATTCAGATTCCAGAACGTATCAAACAAGCACTGCTGGCCCCCGAAATCATGCAAACACCGCCAGAACGCATGACCAGTGCGCCGCAATGAAGCACTGCCACGCTGACTTCGCTTGATGATGTCGATTGGCTTCGCGAGAGCCACAAGCGCGCCGTGCCGGGAAAGGTCTTGGCCCCCATCATGCACCACTGACCGCGCACGGTGCTGGCCTGGGGCTGAGTTCAGGCACCGCAGCACCATTTGACCGCTTCTTCGCAATCGTAATCCAGTTACGATCATCAGCCACAATTCATCAATATGGGTGTGAACTGTGCCAGCGGGAACAGCCACAAGCACCCGCTGCTCTCTTGTGGCGCGTAACTGTCGCAATTGCAAGATATGTAGTATGGCAGCTGCGTCGAGGTTGCGCAGCATTGTAGCGTTCAACACTCTTCTAGTATCAGCAATTGCAATCTATTCAACCATCAATTTACATCTCGGCATTGACCTAGCTCTGCTACGATGCTGTCGCCCAACAGCATTCCTTCCAAGAGGACATGTCGGGCTTCAGGCAGATGGTCCATCGACTCTGGCTATGGTTCCGGCATTCATGAAGACGCGAAGTTTGGCTCCACTGTGAGTGATTTTGATCTGGACATGTCAATTAATGCATTAACTAATTGATCTCAGCTCGACTCACGTGACATCAACTCGAGACATGTCGTGAAGCCATCGGTCTCTCAACCCGTCGGCCTCGGCATAAATGGCCTGTCACGGCTACAGCTTGATAATCAGGTCGTGATCAAACAAGAAGAACAGGGGTTTGGGCTGGACACACCTCGACTGCGTGTGTGTACTGCTTTCTCCAACACTTCTTCACCTGGCACTCCTTCACCAATCTCACCTATTGAGGTCAAACGTTCCCGCGCTGGGAAGTCTA
Source organism: Lizonia empirigonia (assembly GCA_009982855.1). NCBI lineage: Eukaryota > Fungi > Ascomycota > Dothideomycetes > Pseudoperisporiaceae > Lizonia > Lizonia empirigonia. Next base: position 314,295 of record JAADKA010000014.1, on the reverse strand, counting down.
GCAAGCTCCCATCGCAGGCTGTGGGCCGGCTTAACGCCTGGCTTGACGCGAATCGACACCACCCTTACCCGGACGCGCAGACGAAGCAGGCTCTAGCGGAAGCTTGTGGCATCACTGTCAAGCAAGTCACAACGTGGTTCACCAACACCAGGCAGAGGCAGCTGAAGTCCCAAGAGAATGACTTCGTGCAACCTGGAAACAGAGGCGATCAAACTCCGATGCAAGCTTCAAGAAAAGGGAAGAAGAAGGACTACAGGCGCAGCAACGGCGCGTCGCCAATTGACGGTTTCTTGTCGCCACCCCAACTTTCGCCCTGTGCTTCCATATCAGAGAACTCATCTGGCGAAGGAGATAACTGGCAATGTACATTCTGCAGAGCGTCACTGACATCCAAGTCCTGGCGTCGTCACGAAGAAACACAGCACCACCCTAAGTACCAGTGGACTTGTCTCGCGTTTGGTCCAAGGATCCCGGTGCCCTCTTCCTCTTCCTCAATCTGTGCCTTTTGCGAACTCTCAGACCCTGACGATGACCATTTTCGCCAATTCCATCGTATTGGAGACTGCTTGTGCAAAGATCCGAAAGAGAGGACTTTTGGTCGGCCTGACCATCTTCAACAGCATGCAAAGAATTTTCACAAGATAACACAGCCACTCTCTGAGCTGGTGCGTGATACTTGGCGCAAAGAAGGTCCTGGCTTGATCGCTGACAAGAGTTGGACTTGTGGCTTCTGCCACGAAGTGCTCTCTACATGGGATGCAAGAGAGACACATATCGCTGGGCACTTCAAAAATGGCAGGACGATGGCACATTGGTGCGAGAACCGTTCGCGTTCAGCACTGCCAGAAGGGGACATAAGTCTGAACGAATCGGCTGCTCTAGATGCTCTTGCCAGTATGGGCGCGACTATCGCAGGGCCTTCAAACGCCCATGAACCTCAGTTTGGTCACAACTACACCGGACACATGTCAGCCTTCGTTGATCTGACCTCTTCGACAAATGCTCATGTTCCCAACATGGTTCAACAGGACTTTGGTCAACCATATTGGGCGGAAATGTACGGTAACGAAGTCGTATCTTTTGGTCCTTCGGAATTCCCGTGCTATCAAACCACGATGTCGGATACAATTCCCGACTTGGTGCAGTACGATGCGGGCATGCCAGTGGGCGATGATATCTTCGCAGGCATAGACTTGTACCAGAACCCAATCTATTACAGTCCCTGGCCTCAGCAACAGTAGATTCGCCGGACGTTATTGGCGTTGGGTATTTTTGGGTTCATACGGATAGATGGAAACTCACTAGACCAGGACGCGCTTTCTCGTTACGATCCTTTCATTCTCTCATAGAAGGCGCTGGACGCAAACTGCATAGACAATGATACCCATTAGATCTTTTTACCACATTCCAAAGTCATATGCAGATGATGACATCGGAATACCCTACGCCCCTCGGAATCTCAGATGATGAGCACACCTTTGACATGAGCAGAATACACCATCTTTTCCATAGAACATCGGAAACATCTCCAACAAGATGACTTGGTACGAAAGCCGCAGCCGTGCTTTATCCGCTAGCGCCGGTAGCCAAAACACGCTACTCGCCTAGAGCAAGCGGAAATGCATCGGAACGGCCCTTCTCCTACCACAGCTTCACGGTACTCCCCATCCCACCAGCGCCGCGAACCTCTCGCTTCCCCATGTCCCCGCCGCAGCCGTGCAACGTAAGCAGCGCGCGAGCGACGATGTTGGCGTGCATCACGTGCGGAGAGTGTGTGGGCGCTGAATAAGCGCGCTGAGAAGTGAGGCTCGATAAGCAGTGTGTCGGAAGATGCACTTGACGTGATGATGAGTCATGGGCTACCGTGCCCGTGCCCGTGCCGAATATCAACGCGTGCCGACCGCGATTAATCCACCATCGAGTTGGCCACACCATCGAGTTGGCCACACCATCGAGTTGGCCACTATATGCAGCTACCTACTGTACAACCTTAATATCTCAACACCACAATAAGATAAAATAGTGCACTATAGCTTAGATTAATCGCCTTATCTAGCTGCATCTTTCTTGCACGTGCGCTTGTTGTGCCCTGCCTTACCACACCTCCTACAGTGGGGAATACCCCTATTGCTAACACCTGCCTGGACCTTCTCTATACGCCTATCTACCTTAACCTGAGCCTCAGCGTCCCTTTGGGCAATTATTTCCTCTGCCTCTGCCTGTGATAGGTTACCACCCTTCTGAATCCGCTTCTTCTTTCGCTTCTTACGCTCAGAAGCAGCGTTGTTGGCTGCTTGAAGCTTGATTACTTCACTAGCTAAAAGCACCTGTGAATGTGCTAGTATTACAGCTCCTTTCTGCAACTGTTGCACCATCTCAAGTACTGATTCTTGTGATGAGCTCCGGTGGTCTCTTATCCTCTTTTCAACCAACGTTGATTGAGCCAAAATCTCAGCAGCGTTGCTTGGTGTTTTAGGCTGCCAGAGGGTTGACCCAGGTAAAGGTGGTGTTGGCGTACGAGGCTTCACATCGAGCTTTGATAGCACTGCTTCTGGGTTATGTGGGACTAACCCAGCTGTCTTAAATCCAGCTTTAATGTTGTTAGATGAAAAGGCATCCTTATGAACCTCCTCGTACGCAGCCAAGAACGCCTTCTTGTCGATATGGTTGATGTGGCTGTTTGCCAAGACATTGATTTCCTTCTTGTACGCACGCTTCAAGGCGGCAAAGCAACCCACGTCAAGCGGCTGGAGGATATGGGAGGTATGAGCAGGCATACAGAGAGTAATGATCTTGCTTTCCTCACAAAGGTCTTGAAACTGGAGCGATTGGTGGCTCTCGTGGCCATCGATAATAAGCAGTCGGTAACCACCCACTGTACGGGCTGTTGTATGCTGGATAAAGTGCTTCAACCAGGCAAATCCAATCTCGTTTGTAGTCCAGCCATTATCGCTGACAGCTATTCTCCACTCCTTGTCTTGTTGGTGATACCAGGCTTGGTTGTGGTGCTTTGCTTTGAAGATGAAAAAGGGTGGGATACCCCACCCCATGGCGTTGATTGCAGCAATCAACGTTACCCACTCACGATCACCAGGTTGGACTCCAAGTGGCTTAACACGTCTCTCAGACGCAGTTACCACCTTGGCCGACCCCCCAACACCCATTTGGAAGCCTGTCTCATCAAAGTTGTAGGTATCTTCATCCAGGATCCCATACTTGGCTTTGACGTTGCGTACAAGGTCAAACCAGGGACTAATAATAGCCAGATCGCTGCACAGGACCCTCTGGTGATCCCGAAGTCTGGTTACCTGAGACTTGACATCAGGTCTCCGGTTAACAAGACGGTATACCCAGTTGACCCCAACCTCACTACCATCACGTACGGCTAGGAGTTGATTGGCCATACTGCGTACGTGGGTGAACGTAGGGGCAAACCCTCGCGCGTCAAGCTTCCTTATGTATTGTATAATCGTCTCCTCTTCGTGCTTTGAAAGCTTTGATCGGTTGGGCTGGATATCGCGTCGTGAAGTTTGACCAGCGCGTCGGTTGGAGAGCGTGCTTCGAGGAACGTTGTACGTGGCTGCAGCGCGGCGCTGACTCATTGACGCGTCGGATTTCATTACTTGGATAGCAAGGATGACTCTATCTTCACGGGGAAGTAATTCAAGATTAGGTTGTTGAGACATCACGATATAATGTAGGTAGTAGGTTGAGTTTTGGTGGGGTGGCCAACTCGATGGTGTGGCCAACTCGATGGTGGATTACGTTAGGCAAAATCACAAAATTAGTACTTTTGTGTAACGTACTCCACGGGCGAGCCGATCACTCTGCCAAGACCACACCAAACCTCCACCCTATTATGGCTCGCATTGGCCCATGTTAGCCTTGTATACAGTAGTACAGCACATAATATCATTCAGTAACACCTTCTGCAGCCTTCTTACACGTGCGCGAGTTATGCCCTACCTTGTGGCACTTTTTACAGCGTCTTTGGGTTGCCTCACCTCCTTCAACACGCACTCGCTTCCTTGCCTTCTTACCATCACCACGCGCCCCAAACTCATTTACAGTAGTTAATCGAAGGCCTTCCTCAGCTGTTAGGACCCCCTCCTGCTGTAACTGCTTTCTTTTATGCGATTTACGTCGCGTGGCGGCCTCATTTGCTGCTCGAAGCCCAGTAATCTCCTTTTGAGCCAACACCAGCTTGTGCGCTACCATAGCTGCGCCTTTGGCAAGCTTTTCAAGGGCCTCAACCATTGAAGTTGGTGAGCTGCTTGCATGCCTTTGAATCCTCTCTCGAACCAGCGTTGATTGCGACCCTAATTGCAGGGTATTGCTCGGAGTTTGGGACTGCCAGGGAGTATCTTCCACAGTAGGTAGCGGTGGGGTACGTAGGCGGACATCAAGACCCATTATGACCCGTTCTGGGTCAAAGGCGACTAATCCAGCGCCTCGGAAGCCTCCTTGGATATTGCTACAAGTAAATGTCTCCTTGTAGGCGCCTATAAAGCATGGTAGGAACTCAGTTTTAGTAATATGAGTAATGTAGTTGCGCATGAGATTCTCGGCTTGGCGCCCATACGCCTTCTTTAGAGGGGCAAAACAACCCACATCTAGTGGTTGTAAGAGGTGCGATGAGTGTGGAGGCATACACAGTGTAATAATGTTTGCTTCCTTGCAGTATTGTTGGAAGTCAAGGGAGTTGTGGCTCTCGTGGCCGTCAATAAGGAGCAGCCGGTACCCTCCTCGGGTGTGCCTTTTTGTATGGCCATCAAAGTGCTTCAACCAGTCCAGACCAAGCTTGTTGGTGGTCCATCCGTTCTCAGAGACTGCAATAATCCAGTCCTGGGGCAGATCAGGCTCTTTGTACCAGGCAGAGAGGTGGTAGCGGCCTTTGAAGATGATGAAGGGTGGAATGGCCCATCCCGTGCCATTGATGCCCTGTATGACCGTGGTCCACTCTCGATTGCCCTGCTGCACTGCCTTGGGCCATACTCGACGCTCTGAACCTATGACAACTGCTCCTGTAGATATCTGGCCCATCATAAAGCCTGTCTCATCAAAGTTGTATGTGTCATCGTCCTGGATGCCATACTTGGCTTTGACATTCGCTACAAGCCCAAACCAGCCTTGTATAATCTCTGGATCCTCACAGAGGGCTCGCTTGTAGTCGTACTTGCGATTGAACATTAGTTAGAGGTCAGGGCGGCGCTTGACAAACGTATTGGGCCAGTTTACGCCAACATGGCCCATATTGCGCTCAGCACGCAAAGAATTGGCCATATCAGCTACAGCAGCCAGCCGAGGGGTAAATCCTCGTGCATCTAGCTCAAGAATGTGCTCAGCAATCACATTCTCCTCAGTCTGATCCATAATCCGTTGATTCGGCGTACAATCAGCTCGTGCAGGTCGTCCTGTGTATCGATCGTGTAGTGTGGTGTAAGGCGCGTTATAGATAGCTGCAGCGCGTCGCAATGTAAGTGTCGCGTCTTGTTTAATTGCCTGGAGCGCAAGCTGTATCGCAGCTTCTTTTAAGGGCTTAGATTTGTGTTGTTGTTGAGGCATTGTGTGGTAAGGTAGAGGTTTGGTGTGGTCTTGGCAGAGTGATCGGCTCGCCCGTGTGATCGGCTTGCCCGTGGAGTACGTTATATAAAAGTTATAACTAACGTGGTTCACCACCGAGTCGCCAACCCCACCGAGTCGTCAGCTCTCCCCCACCAACACGCCTGCGCGGCAACGCTGCGCAACACCACAACAATCTTTTTTACTATACACTACAGTAGATTATACTTCAGATTCTTCGCTATCATCTGCATCCTCTATTTCTACCCTACAGGTGCGGGAATTGTGCCCAACCTCGCCGCAACGGCCGCAGTGCCTCTCAGCGCGCACCCTCTTTGCAGGCGTTTCGCCGTCCTTACGACTACTACCCTCCCTCTCAGCAATTAAGTCTGATACCTCGCCAACTGTTAAGGTCTCTTCTACCCGTACATACCGCCTTTTCCGGCCCTTGCGCTTTGTAAGCTCTTCAATTGCGCTTCGCATACGCGCCTGTTCCTCCTGCAGCAACACCATATTATGCGCTATCTGCTGCGCGCCTTTACTCAGCTGTCGTACCTGCTCATCAAGGGAGCTCGCTAAGGAACCTGAGCGCCTTTGCATCCTCTGTTGAATGAGCGTAGTCTGAGCTTCTAGCTCTTTGGCGTTGCGCGGCATCTTCGCCTCCCACGCGGCGTCGTCGCGCTGTGGTGGAGTTGGCGTGCGCAATCTCACATCAAGCTTCGACAACACTGCATCTGGGTTCAATGGAACTAATCCAGCGCCTCTAAACCCTGCGCGAGCGTTCTCCTCAGTAAATGTCAGGTCGTAGGCAGCTTTAAAGGCTGGTAGGAAGGTTTCCTTGCTGATGTGGTGGATGTGGTTGCGCGCCAAGGCTGAGATGCTGTCGCCATAAGAGCGCTTCAACGGCGCAAAGCAGGCGACGTCAAGAGGCTGCAGCAAGTGCGATGAGTGAGATGGCATGCAGAGAGCGATAATCTTGTTCTCCTTGCAGTAGTCCTGGAAAGCAAGCGAGCAATGGCTTTCGTGGCCGTCAATAATGAGCAGCCTGTACACTCCTACAGACTTTGCATGCGTATTAAAGTGTTTAAGCCAGTCAACCCCTAGATCGTTGCTTGTCCAGCCATTTGGACTAACTTGGATAACCCAGTCGCGTGGTATACCCAGCTCAAACCAGGTAGAGATTAGGACCTTGCCAGCGAAGATGATGAAGGGTGGGATGCGCTTCCCTGTCGCGCCGACAGCTTGTATCAGGGTAGTCCATTCGCGATCGCCAGGCTGTAGTTTCTTTGCTTTCCCAGGCTTATCTGAGCCTGTCACTACAAGCTGAGACGTGATCTTGCCCATTAAGAAGCCTGATTCATCAAAGTTCCAGGTGTCCTCATCAAGGATACCGTACTTTGCCTTCACCGATTGAACCAGGCTGAACCAGGGCTCGATAACCGCTGGGTCTTCGCAGGCAGCTCGCTGGCGATCGTACGGACGGCTCCATCGCGTTCGCAGCTCAGGAGTACGCTTAATAAACCTATCAACCCAGTTCTTGCCAGTAGGGTTGCCTCCGCGCTCTCCCAGCAGTCTATCCGCCATATCTCGTATGTGTGCCTTCGAGAGTGGTACACCACGTAGACTCTCGTCAAGTATACGCTGTATAACCACCTCCTCCTCTAGCTTTGTCAGGCTCTTGCAGTTTGGCTCGCAGTCGCGTCGGGCGCGTCGTCCAGCGCGTCGGTCTCGGATTGTTGTTCGGGGGACGTTGTAGATCTCTGCAGCGCGATTTTCGCTTAGAATTTGCTTTAATTTAATATCAGAGATAGCAAGGTAGATGTCTCCTTCATTATAGGACTTTTGCACGTTGCGTTGTTGAGACATTACGCGTTGTTGCCGCGCAGGCGTGTTCGTGGGGGAGAGCTGACGACTCGGTGGGGTTGGCGACTCGGTGGTGAACCACGTTAAAGCTAACGTACTCCACAAGCGAGCCGGTCACTCAATTTTACACCAAAAATTGAGATTTTTGCACCTTAATAACTCCACAACCAGATGATAGAATTGTCTAAAAATCAAAATGCTATGCTTTACCTATGTCAAGATCAGTTGCCCTGGAGATCTAAGCTCTATCCTTAACGTGTGTAGAGTTATTAGAAAGTACGCTAAAATAATCCCTGTATTTTGATTTTTGTTTAATAACTCCGGTGCGACTGATACAGGATCCTAGCGCTTCTATAGAATTGATCTTTACGTAGATGCAGCATAGTATTTCAAGTTTTAGACAATTCTATTATCTGGTTGTAGAATTATTAAGGTGCAAAAATCTTAATTTTTGGTGTAAAATTGAGTGACCGGCTCGCTTGGGTGACCCGCTCGCTTGTGGAGTACGTTACTAATTTTCTAACGTGGTTCACCAGCGAGCGGGCCACCCCACCGAGTGGGCCAGCAAACCACACCAAAGCGCCTACGCAGCGACGTAGCGCAACACCACAACAAATTACTGTACTGTACATAATAGCGTAATATTATTCAGAAGCGTCGCTATCATCTACGACCTCTATTTCTACCTTGCAGGTGCGGGAGTTATGCCCAACCTCGCTGCAACGGCCGCAGCGTCTCTCTGCGCGCACCCTCTTCGCAGGCGTCTCGCCCTCCTCACGACTACCACCCTCCTTTTCAGCAATCAGGTCAGATACCTCACCAACTTTAAGAGTCTCCTCTGCGCGTATATACCGCCTTTTACGGGTTTTGCGCTTTGTAAGCGTATCAACAGCTTCTCGAAGGCGGCCTATTTCCTCCTGCACCAACACCATATTATAAGCTATCTGCTGAGCGCCTTTACTTAGCTGCTTGACCTGCTCATCTAATGAACTTGCTGGAGACCCCTGATAGTTTTGTATGCGATTTCGAATTAGCGTAGATTGCGCCTCTATCTCGCGGGCGTTGCGCGGTGTTTGCGCCTCCCAGGCGACAGTGCCTGGTGTAGGTGGCGTTGGCGTACGTAGCTGCACATCCAGCTTCGATAACACAACGTCAGGGTCATACGGGGCTAGCCCAGCGCCTCGAAACCCTGCGCGGATATTCTCTGGTGTAAATGTCTTCTCAAAAGCTGCTTTAAATGCTGGTAGGAAGGTTTCTTTGTCAATATGGTGGATGCGGCTGCGTGCCAAGAGCGAGATCCCGTCGCCGTAGTGGCGCTTCAACAGCGAGTAGGGGACAACGTCAAGAGGCTGCAGGAGGTGCGATGAGTGTGGTGGCATACAGAGGGTAATAATCTTGTTCTCCTTGCAGTAGTCCTGGAATTCGATTGAGCAGTGGCTGTCATGGCCGTCAATAATGAGCAGCCTGTATGCCCCAGCAGAGGACGCCTTCGTATGGGCGTCGAAGTGCTTGAGCCACGCCAGCGCGACGTCGTTGTTGGTCCAGCCAGTAGGAGAGACTGTGACAACCCAGTTGCGAGGTAGACCAGTGAACCAGGAGGAGATAAGGACCTTGCCTGCAAAGATGAGGAAGGGTGGGATAATGCGCCCCGTCGCAGCGACGCCTTGGACCAGGGTAACCCACTCGCGATCGCCAGGCTGTAGTTTCTTCTGTTTCCCAGGTTTCTCTGAGCCTGTAACAACAAGCTGAGAGGATATCTTGCCCATCATGAAGCCAGACTCATCAAAGTTCCAGGTGTCCTCATCTACGATACCATACTTCGCCTTCATCGATTGAACCAGGCTGAACCAGGGCCGGATAACCGCTGGGTCTTCGCAGGCAGCTCGCTGGCGATCGTACCGACGACTCCATGGCGTGCGCAGCTCAGGTGTACGCGCGATAAACCTATCAACCCAGTTCTTGCCTGTAGGCTTCCCGCCACGCTCTCGCAGCAGTCTATCAGCCATAGCTCGTACGTGTAGCTTCGAGGGCGGTACGCCACGTAGACTCTCGTCAAGTATCCGCTGTATAATCACCTCCTCTTCTAGCTTTGTAAGGCGCTTTGAATTCGGCTCGCAATCGCGTCGATAGCGTTTCCCGTCGCGTCGGTGTTGCACAGTTGTTCGAGGGACGTTGTAGATAGCTGCAGCGCGTCTTTCACTTTGGAACTGGTTTGATTGGATATCAGAGATAGCAAGCTGTATATCAGCTTCAGTATAGGTTCTGGGAGCTTTGCGTTGTTGCGACATTACGTGTTGTTGTCGCGAAGGCGCTTTGGTGGGGTTTGCTGGCCCACTCGGTGGGGTGGCCCGCTCGCTGGTGAACCACGTTATAAAAGTTGTTGAGACAAAATGTGAACACTGAACACACTTTGCCCCTGCGTTGATTGGTACATATACCTTTCTAACAAAAGTACTAATTTTGTGATTTTGCCTAGTTAATCGCGGTCGGCACGCGTTGATGTTCGGCACGGGCACGGGCACGGGCACGGTAGTGTCAGGCCCAGAGAAGCTACCCGGCAAGTGGCAACGTCCACCTCTGACCTGGTTGGCAATAAGTACTGTTCTGACCGCAGGCTTACTATCTACGTGAGCATTGCTACCTTTTTAGGCTTGCGTGGCACGGTGGGCAGAGCCGTGTCCCGACAGGTAGCTTGGTCGGGATGTGGGGCGATTTGGGTCGTGCCGCGGAGGAGTTGACGGCATCATGATTTGGGTGAGGGCAGCAGCGGGACGGTGGAAGGATTGAGGGAGGGGGACTAAATTCGCAATAGGGTTGTTTGCTATGTTGATGCTACATGGTCATGATATCGTATTGTGATGCAGGACTGCTGTGTGGAGATGAAGGGAAGGTTGTGTCACGCACTACGCTTTCAGCATATCCTCGTCGACCTCCCAGTCCTCCCAAGTAGGCTTGTCGTATCCGTTGGGTCTTGAGCTGCGCAAGAATCCGTTCCAGTATCCTTCAATATCAACGACAGGCTTGATTGTCTTGACCTCCGCATTGAAGCCCTTGCTGAAGCAGGCCTGCATGTGTCGTGGCTCGAACAGCTCGGGATGGGTCCTCCTCATTGTCTTCAACGCGCGCTTGCCAACTTCGTCCACGGAGTCGTGGTGTCGCAGGCCGAAGAAATCGGCGTCGTGCTCTTTTCTCAATCTCGCCATCATCTCGTCATCGTACAGCCCGAGCTGCAGTAGGTAAATGTCGTACTGGACAAGGGATGTAGTGCCGACATAGCTGCCACCGGACTTGGCTCGTCTGTAGAGACCGACCAGCGCTGCAATGGTACCCATGCAACCTGTGCCGTAGTCGCTCATAGGGAATGGCGGCACGACGGGTTCTTGCAGTCCCATAGCGTAACCCTGAGCCCATGCAACACCTGTCACACAGTCTGCAATCTGCTGCCAGCCAGGTCGTGATGACCAGGGTCCAACGTGTCCGAAGCAGTTTTCGGCAACATACACAAAGCCACGTCCACGCTGCTTGGCAAAAGCCTGTAGTTGCTTGGGCCCGTATCCAAGGCGATTAAGACTACCAGGTCGGTAGCCATCCAATACAACGTCCGCGGACTCGAGTAACTTCTCAAAGATCTCTCGGTCCTTGGGTTCCTTGAGGGTTAAGTCTGTGGTGTGCTTGCCGATGTTGGCATCGACTTGGAAGAACGGTACATCTGACAGGTGTGGTGCTGTGACCTTGATGACTTCAGCGCCGTATTCGGCAAGCCCACGACCCATAGCTGGCCCTGCGATGATGCGGCACAATTCGAGGACTCGGATACCAGCCAATATCTGAGGCTTTGGTGCGGATGAAGGCTTGAACGGGAAGGGTGTAGGCGGTGTCTCCGTCTCCAGTGTCTCGACCTTCCATGGAGGCTGTTGAAGTAGATCTTGACCATGCTCTGTTGCTTTGAAGTCTTCCCACTTCAGGCAAGTGACACCGGCTTGCTTGATTTGCCGGTTCATCTCCTCCAGCTCGTCGACCGTGAATCGTTTGACATGGTCCTCGATAGTTTTGATGCACTCATGATATTCTGTAAGGTCGGGACGATGTCCTTCCAGACCAACCATGTTCAGGGCTTTGGTTGCTTCCAGGGAGCCGTGAAGATGGAAGTACTCTCCAGGGTTCTTGGTCTCGTACAGATTAGCTGATAGCCGACGGTACTGAATGGACTGCGCCTGCAACAGATCGGTATCTGCAAAACTTAGCAGGTTGCCATATAAATGATCAGCTGGACAGCCTACCTTTCAAGAGCTTCTTCACTTTTGGGTCTGCCTTGTCCATGCCACCGACAGTGGCCAGGTATGTCGAGAACAGGAAGGCTGTGGCTCTCTCCAGATCGACGTCGATGCTCCGTGTTTGGGGTCCATCTTGAAGATCAGCTATTGCGGAGGCCACGCCTGCCTCGACTGCCTTTAATGCTGTGATGGCTTCTGTTTGCTTGAGTGGGCTGGGAAAGTAGGGACTGCCGGTGTTTGCGGTGGAGAAGTGTATTTTTGCAATGTGAGGAAGGGACTCCTCTGGAAGGTTGTTCTTTGCCTTTGCCAGCAACTGCTCGAGAGCCGTCTTCGTGCCATCGAGCAGTGAGTAGGCATCTAGGCCCTCATTTGGGTGCCCGTTTCCGTTGGTGTCAGATCCAAGATAGGGTGTCATTTTGTGAGCCAGCAGAGTCGAAAGAATACAGGTGATCAAGGTAAGAAGACAAAAGCATAAAATAATTCAGAGAAAGGGACCGGAAGCCGTATTGACGTGCGGGAAGCCGTTGTAAGCTTTCCGACGATTTGATTAGCGACATGATCATTTTCGGATGCTAACCGCACCCTGCGTACAGCGGCTACACACAAGCGTCCGGTCAGGCTCAGGGTCGCCTTGCAAATGAGCCGGGACGGTGACTCTGGATCTGCAGGCCGTTATGATGCTACAACGCTGTAAGTGGTAGGACTCGGTGACATCCCAGCAGGGCACGTGCGCGCTCCCTGCAACGCAGCGCTCAGAATGTGGTTCACGACCACAAAGACTGCCTGCCTGAGTTGTCTCTGGCATCAACAATTCGCCGGACGCAGCGCGCACTCGGTAAGGGTTGCTGCACCTCCCAGTCGTCATCGTGGAGGGGAGCTGCGAGATTCGGGCCCTTTTGTGCTATCTTCCTTCCCGACTCCATTCGTCGTCCCTCATCCGACACTCTCTCATCCATCGGAAGCCTCTCCCCAGCAAGGTCTTGCGACGTTGCACGTGATAGCCGCGGACCTCAGGGCTAATGACACGTCCAAAAGTGTCACCCGGTCAGTCTGCGCTTCTTCGGTGAAATTGCTCAATGAGTACTGACATGGCCATCTGCAGAACAGCGGCAGCGCACTGCCCAGGCATGTGAGAGCTGCAAGAGGAGAAAGCAAAAGGCGAGTCAGCACCACTCCTGACACCTGCACTGCAGCTGCACCAGGCGAACGCGTGACGTTGGCAAGGATCTGACTTGTTCTGCCTGCTGGAACTTCGGACTGCGATCTTCGCTTCGTGGGTCGCTCAGCAGCAAAGCGTGTTGTTGTTGCGTCCGCCGCTGCCTGTGTGGAATGTTGCTGAAGAGGGGGCCCTAAACTAACACGCAACAAGTGCAACGGCATCTGCCCATGTAACACATGTGATAAGGTACGTCCATTTTTATGTCGCGACGAAGCCGGCTGCGTACTCGAGATTTCTTGACGGTTGCTCAAAAATACTTCTTTTCTGGAGCCGTTCTGCACATGACTAGCAAAACTGCTATGCTGTCTGCACTATCTGTCATTTTGTATCGATTCTAGGATGACATCCTTTGAAACGCTTCTTCTCACGTCGTGCACGGTGTTTAGAATGTTAAGATACATTACCCGAGCAATCCTCCAGGCTGCGAGATTGTTACTGAACTAGTGCCTGTGGCCGGCTCCTGCTTCTTGCCAAATACTTGTCACTCATGCTTACAACCGTAGCGGAAGTTCACCTGCATCTATGCCGACCGGGAGCCCGGCTCTCCCGGCGATGGCGGTCCGCCACCCAAGAGGCGAGCAGTCCAGGACGGTGAAGACAGTTCCTATGGGGACGATAACTCGACTGTAAATACACCCAACAATGGCACTCACCAACCATCACCCTTGGCGCCTCTAAGACGAAGGTCCTCAGCCACCAATCGTCCGACTTCACGAACACAGGAAGTGCGCCCACACCCCCTGAGCGTCAAGCAGGAGACGGCTTTCAAATCTCCTGGTGCCAGACCAAGCGTAGAAGTCAATACATTTCAACAACTATCAAGCAGTAATGTGAATGGATCTGGGGATCATCTGCCAGCGCGATCCCGTGGTACCACCGTCGGCAGCGGGCCTGACGAGGAAGCCGTGATATACAGTCAAAGCCGAATGCTGCAAGATCCCACTGGCCGAGTCCTCTACATTGGGGATTCGGCGACGTTGTCGTTTCTCCAACTCCTGCGCATGATGGTGGAGACTGTTGCAGGGGGCTCGCCTTTCACCAACGATCCGCGACGGCACAAAATCGTCGAAGGGCAGTACTCGCTTCCTCCGGGGTACAGACATACGCATCTACTTCCTGACTTGCAGACTGCGCGAGTACTTGCAGATGCGTTCTTCATTAATACTCATGGGCTGCTACAGGTGTTCGAACAAGATCGATTCATGGTAGACATGGAGGCATGCTACTCTGATCCCTTCCAAGTACAGCCACCATGGCTCTGTCTACTCAACATGGTGTTTGCCATCGGGCTCATCATGGCCACACCACGTTCTGGTAGCCCCGAAGCGCTCATCGTCGACAAGCTGCGCAGCGAGCACCTCGACCGCGCAGAAGTCTTCTACCTGAACGCCAAGAGCCTGAACGATCCCATGAACGGGCTTGAAGACCAGGACTTCTGGTCTGTCCAAGCCCTCCTGCTCATGTCGGTATACATGCTGGCCAAGTCGAAACGCAACACCGCGTTCGCTCTCCTTGGCATGGCGGCGCGATCTGCGCACGCACTCGGCCTGCACAGGGAAGAAACCATGTCAATTTTCAGTCCCGAAGAGCAAATCCAGCGAAAGAATCTCTGGAGATCGATCTTCGTATTCGACCGCCTCCTATCCTGTTCCCTCGGCCGACCCACCGCCATTTCCGACGACGACTGTTCCGGCGACGCACTCCAACCGCCCGAGCAACCCCTCGAGCACCCCTTCATCATCAACCCAGCGTCCAGCTTCCACGCGACGGGCCCGTGCGCGCTCGAGGCCGCGGTGCGCAGCTGCGCCGTCATCGGCGTCATCCTGCGCAAGGTGTACCAGCAGCGCAAGATCAGCACGCGGCTGGCGCAGGAAATCGCTGATATCTGCAAGTCGTGGCCGCGCGCGCTCCCGTCGATTCTGCACTGGCGCCAGGCGGCGAATGCGTCGCCGAGTCAGGGCGTCGCTATCCTCCATGTTAATCTGTTTTACTGCCATTCGATTATCCTGCTGACGCGGCCGTTTTTTCTCTACATTCTGAATCTAGAAACGCAGCGCCATGTCAATCAGAATGTGCCGGGCGTGCGAGGACCGCGGCCGTATTTGCGCATGGAGAAGTTCAGCGAGGCTTGTGTTATTGCTTCGACGCACACGATTCTCTTGGTGCAGAACGCGTTCGATGCGGGATATCTATCGCGCCGCAATCCCGCTGTTATCTACTTCCTCTTCGCTGCGACGCTGGTCATCCTCGCCAACGAGTTCGCGGGACTCTACCGCGTAGATGCGTCGGACACGTGCATCCTCAATGCGGTCAACATCATGAACTACTGCGCGGAGAGCGACCCGCAGGCCAGTCGGCTCGTGTACATACTCAGCACGTTCCGCGACGTGGTAGCGCAGCAGCGCATGCGACGCAAGCAGAACCAAGCCGACACCACGACCCTCCCCAGCATCTCGTCGCAGCTCTACGGCGTCGCAGCACCAGCCCAGCACCAACCCCAACCCCAACCCCCCGCCACAGGCCTGGCTACCTCAACCGACCCCCTCAACGCCACCCCGCGCCTCCACCAAGTCCCCATTCACATCTACCCGGGCCTCCAAACGGCGCCTCTCGACACCACGCCCCCCGTGTTCCCGGCCCTGCAGCTACCCCTAGCGTCGCTGGCAAGCACCAAACAGCTCTCGCCGCCTTCGACATCCTTCTCGGTGCACCTCTCGCCGATGCACGACCCGCCGGCGTCGACAGACGGCGACGCGTACGCGCTCGGCGCGGGGCTGGACACGGCATCCAAGCCGCCCAGTCTGAGCACGATGCTGGATCTGAGCGCGCTCGAGCACACGCGCGTGCCCAGCCTGCACAGCGAGGAGAGCGGGCTCGATGAGCATATTGATTTCGATGCGTTGTGGGCGTGGCCCAGTGGGACGCCGGCGTTGGGGAGTCCGCGGCCGGGGGAGGGCGTGGGCGGGTCTGGTGATGGCGGGGATGGGGCGCTGGTGCCGTTGCTTGGGATTAGTCATGAGGGGCCGGGGGAAAGGGGGGAGTAGGGTCTGGTGGACTGGGCAGGAGGAGTGTAAGCGTGGGGAATGAGGTCGGTGGATCTGAGGTCTGGCATTGAATCGAGTAAAAACAGAAGTAAAAGCAGCAGGGGTATTTCCAAAACCAAAAACAAATGCAATATTCCCAAACTCCGCGCATGCATGTCGACGCCGTCTACTCGCGCCACTCCTTTGCGCACTTTGTGCACTTGTAAAACGCCGTCATGGGCTCGTCGGCACTGCGAATCTGCAGCTGATACCAATACGCCTGATCGTTGCGGCACTTTTCGTTTGGGCACTGAACTGCGGTGCGTCAGCAGTTACTCGGCCTCACCACCCACATTGAAACCCAAAAAATCGCAGACGCATCGCTCTGGACAAGGCAATGTAAACGCACCCTCAGTCTTATCAACATTGTCCCAGGCGCCCTTGCCGCCCAGAATGTCCTCGACTTCCTTCTTCTTCAGGTACTTGCGCTCGTAGTACCGCTTGTTGATGACAAAGTGGTACGGGCACGTTAGGCACTCGAACCGGTTCTGGTTCACGTACTGCTCGATCGTCGGGTCGCCGGGCGGCACGCGCGAGACGCGCAGCATGTTGCTGCAGGTCGGGCAGACTGCGGGTGTTAGGGGTGTGGCGGGGGTTGTTTGGGGGGGGAGGGGGGGCGCACAGAGCAGCATTGTGGGTGAGGGAGGGGTCTAGTGGTGGTGGTGGTGGTGGTGGTGGTGTTTGGTGGTGACGGTGCGGGAGACGGGTATGAGAAAGTTATTGTGGACCCTGGAGCTAGGCTGGATGGGGGAGCGCGGGGCGGCCGGGCGGTCAAGGGGATCAGCACTGCGTCTGAAACATTTGGGCCTGTCTCACCGCATTGCGAGTTTGCGGAGGAGAAACGTCGTCGGAGGCTTGCACTATTCCTACTGTCCCTCACGCCCACCGCCCGCCGCGAGCACTCAACCCACCCCGCGTACCCCGCCAGCCCAGCATGGCCGACCAAGATGTGCGCGCCCCGTGCCTGGCCGCGCTGGCCGAGCTGACAAGACCCAGGGCGCGTCTCCACGCGAGCTGATCCTCGAAGCCTGCCGGCGCAACAACACCGACCTGCTGGAAGAAACCATCGCGGACCTCGCCTCCGCCGCCTCCAAAGCCGGCACGCCGCCCGCAGCCCACGTCGCGCAGGTGCTCAACGAGGCGCGCGACGGCGTCGGCAACGGGTGCTTACACGTCGCGGCCACATTCGGGAGCTGTGCGTGCACGCCGGCCCTTCGACATGACATGTGCTAACGCGCCGCAGACGAAATCCTCGACATCCTGCTCGACCAGGAGGGTCTGGAGATCGAGCTCACGGACCGTCTCGAGGCCGACACGCCGCTGCACAAGGCCGTCCGCTACGCCAACTCGCTCGCCCCGCCCGACTGGCCCGCCGGGTCCGCCATCGTCGATATCCTGCTCGACGCCGGCTGCGACCCGCGGATACGCAACAAGGCCAGGCTGAAGCCTGCGGAGCTGGTCGATCCAAGGAATGCCCCGCTCAGGGAGCTGCTGAGGAAGGGCGAGCTGGCTATGATGATGGGGGGGGATGTGGTGGGGGAGGATGATGATGGGCCGGCGGGGAGTGCGAGTGATAGTGATTGAGGGGTGCGAGTGATAGTGATTGAGGGGGGTGCGAGTGACAGTGATTGAGGGGGGTGCGAGTGACAGCGATTGAGGGGGGTGTGTGGGGAGTGTATACCGTGCTATTTGTGGCCAGTGAATGGATAGAACATGCGATCAAGCAACTCAATACCAGGCAACTCAATACCAGGCAACTCAATCACCATTCAACTCAACCCTTCCATCCATCAAGAGCAAGTAAACCCACAAACGCCGCCAGACTTACCATCACTCCCGCCTTCCCATGCACGCGAACAGAACAGGCCGCGCACTCCAGAACAAGAGCAACAGCGAAGGAGTACTATAGATGGTGGTATTCATATCAAAAGCACCATCAACACCCACACCCACACCATCATCATCACCATCACCAGCCCCAATCCCAGCATCCAGAAGCGTAATACCAGAACCAACACCAGCACCACACGTTTTTGTTCCTGCTTGTTGGGCTGGGGGTGCGGTTGGTTTTGTCTTGTCTTGTTTCGTGATGTGATGTGTGTTGCGTGTTGTGTATATTGTGTTGTGTCGAGGGTGATGGCGGCAATGGCGGCGGAGAGTGTGCTGCATCACGTGAGTCATACGGTATTACAAGACGAAATCAGAACAAGACGAGATCAGGACAAGACACAATCAGCAAACCACAATCATCACAAACACAGCCAGCAAAAGACAACATCAGGACTCATTTATTCATCCTATCCCCACCCCCATGCACCCCACCGGCCATATACAATCGGTGCTTCCCCCTTCCATCAAAAAATATAATATATATCCCCCGCTCAACCTCCCCAACCCGCCAAAAACCATAATAAAAAAACGAACTTAAAAAAGTAAGACTCCGGATGTGCCAAACTCTCGACGCAAGACCCAACCCACACTAAAAGTCCGTCGAGCCCCCGCTCCTTCCCGATCCGCAGCTTCAACCTCAAGAGCTCGACGCCGGGGTCGTCCCTCTCATCGGTGCTGCGGAAACAGGCGGGGGTCGGCAGATGGGTCTGCGGAGATGGAGATCGCTAAATGGGTAGGATTGTTGTTGTTGTTGTTGTAGTTGCTGTTGTGGTACAGGCCGGGAATGGGAAGAATGGGCAAGAATGTGCAAGATGGACTGCTGGACTGGTCTCATCCTGAGACGTCACTCCTCCATCCTGCCGAAAAAGGCATCATCATCCTCGTCGGGGCGGCCGCGGCTGCGCGAGTTGGACTGGCGGTAGTCCTCCTCGTCGGCAAAGTGGTCGTCGTCCATGTCAATATCCTTGGACTCGTGGAAGCGGTAGGTGTTGCGGATGCTGCTCTGCTGCGGGGTGACGGTGGTGTGGGCGTCGAGCGACTTGGCGTTGCTAAAGTCCATGAACTTGGCGGGCAGCGGCGGGACGGGCGGGACGTCGGGCGGCAGGGCTTGGGGGCCCGACTTGGGGGTGCTGTAGGAGCAGCTCAGCAGGCCGACGGCGGCGGCCATGTCCTGGTCGGTGTTGCCGTCGTCGGGGTAGGAGCCGGCGACCGAGGTGCCCGAGGTGGTGGGGCGGTCCGAGACGTTGCTCCAGTGGCGGAAGTGGCCGTGGGCGTGGTGGTGGCCGTTGTCGGAGAAGACGGCGGACTGGTAGGAGTGGCTGTAGGCGGAGCTGTTGGCCGAGTAGCGCTTGAGGGAGCGGTGGCCAAAGTGCGAGTGCTCGCTGTAGGAGCCGAGGGCGTGGTCGTCCATGTGCGGGGGCGGGGTGGTTTCGGCGGAGCTGAGGTCGTCGCGCAGGTCGGAGCCCGAGGCGGGGGGCGAGGGCGAGTTGTCGCTGTCGTCGCTCTCCTTGTTCATGGCGACGAGGACCGAGGCGGCCTCGAGCAGCTGGACCTGCTGGTGCTTGGAGATGAGCAGCTTGGATGTGTACTGCCACTCGGGGGTGTGCTCCCAACTAGACAAAGTCAACGGTGTTCAGGGCCGGGTGTATGGAGGGTGTGTGTGGTACGGAGGGTCTGGGTGTGGCATGGAGGGAGTCTGTGTCTGCGCAGGGCATGCGTCGAGCGGTGACAGTGTGGAGGACAGGGTCTCGAGCGGTGAAAGTATGTGGAGCTAGGGGGACTGACAGGTGCTTGGTCAGACAGCTGCTGTGCTTGTATCCTTTCCCACATTTTTCACATCTCAATTCGCTGCCACTGGTGCGCTTGCTCTGGCCCTCGCTCGCGCGGCGCATGCGTGACTTGGCGCCCGTGTCGCTCTCCGGCAGCGAGGCCAGCGCAGGCCCGTCGCTGAGGGCCTCGCTGCGGGCGGCGCTGGCGCTGTAGCTGAAGGGCGGGCCCGCGGGCGGCACGCTGCTGCTGGCGGCGACTGTGTGCGCGTGCACCAGGCTGGGCCCGCGGAACTGCATCGCCGGCCTCGACGGCCGCCGCGCGCCGTTGGGGTGCCCCGGCTCGACCAGCGGTGCGCCCGAGATGCCCTTGGCCGCCGCCGCCATGGCCGCGACGTTGCTGCCGGCCGTCGTGCTCATGCTCTTGCGCCGCGTCACCCGGTGCGCCGGGTTGATGCTGCCCGCCGACACCGAGTGCGCGTGCGGCCGCGACTTGGGCAGCGAGCCCGCGAGGACGCTCGAGTGCCGGTGCTGCGACGCCGGTCGGACGTTGATGGGTTCCTGCAGCGCGGGCGGAGTCAGCGAGGGCTGCGACGACGTCTAGTGCCATTGCGGGGAAGTGGACTGCAACGTGGAAGACGTACCTTGAGGACCGTCATGGTGCCACGCCTCACAACTCCAACACGACAAAAAGTTCACGCTGGACGCTGTGCTGTAAATACGTCAGGAGCGTTGCACAGCCCCGAGAGGTCCGACGTCAGATGGCGGATGGCTGATGGCTGCGGCGGCTGCTGCGGCTGCTGCGGGATCCGGCCGACACGATTCAATGCTATGCAGGGCAGCACAAGGGGGGAGGCAGCAGGGGGGGAGGGTAGCAGGAGGGAGGGCGTCGGCGGGTGAGGTGTATGGTGTAGTCGTCGAGGCACGGCGGCTGTCCAAAATAAAAATGTTGGCAGGTGCCGGTGCTCGCTGGCTGTGTGGACAGGCTGGAATGGACCCCACTGCCCGTGATATCTATGGCGTTACACGCCGGCCGGGGTTGTCTTGCGGTTGCGAGATGCGGAATCGGGCGACTTATGCCAGTTTCAGACGAGCTCCACCAGCCATGTCACCTCTCCATCAACTCACTGTCAGGAACCGTGGGCAGACGTTGGACAGACAGACAGACAGACAGATAGACAGATAGACAGATAGACAGATAGATAGATAGACAGACAGGACAGGCAGGACAGACAGAGGAGGGCCAACAAAGGAGCCGTCCAACAGTCTGCCCGCACGCACGCGGCCCTGGGTCAGCCGGCCCTGGGACGCAGCCTGTCAAGGTGATCCAGACAGGTTGCCGCCAACGTGATCAAGACAGGTTACCGCCGTCCAGGTGCCAGAATGCAGTGCCCTGCACGCATGCTCGAGCATCTGCCTCGCCCCCGCTGCGGCGCATTCTCGTCTTGAGAAATTGGACATTTCAGATGCACAATTCCAGAGTCAGGAACCTTTGTGCGGTGCCTGGCGCCGTCCTACGCAAGCATCTCAGGGCCCTCCTAGTGCGCTGCTTTGGGACCGCTGGAAACACCGATCGCAGCACCCATCAGCCAGCACCAGCCAGCACCAGCCAGCACCAGCAGGCTTGGGCCAGCCTCGGGCGGATCAAGCCCATGGAGAAGATCGTCTGGAACATGTGTTCGCGCAGCCCGTAGCCAAAAACCTGCAAACAAAGCAGCAATGCAGCTTCTGCAAAATGCCATCTGCGGCTGAGACGCACCACAATCCTCACGCCGACACACCGACACACCGACACACCTCCTTGGCGTCGTCGTGCGATCGTGATCGCGACGGCGGCGGTGCCGTCCGTGCTGTGCGCCTTTCCCTATGCCACCACCAGACCGCCATCCTGCCAGCACTCAATACGCTACCAAATAATACCGCGCAAGCCACCTCCTCACTCGCCATTCGCAGCGCCAGCGTATCGTGTGGCACCAGCGCCCACATGACAAGCCAGCGAACCAACAAACCGACAGGCGCAGGGTACTCGTAGCCGGTGAATATAGCCGCTCCCTGCTGCAAGTCATGTCTGGAACGCGCTGCCGACCTGGCGACTCGGGATCAGCAGGTCGAGATCGCGGCCCGCTCGACCACCTCCGAACAGCGGCGCTCACCGTCTAATTGTATCCAGCAACCATGCGCTGCACTTGACACCTGCCACCCACCGTCTGCACGGCCAGACCGCAATCCCTCCAGCTGCTCGACGAGCCCCTCTGTCTCTGCAAAGTGTGGGGTAGCTCCCAGCTCGTCCGCCTCGGACATGTTCTGCGACCGCCATCCTCATGCAGCCGCTGAGGGGTTCGTCCACAGCTCCTGCCCCATCTGGCACTTGCCCAAAGCATCCAGACCCTCTGTGAGAGCGTGGCGTTGAGGCATGCCCCGCCAAGCGCTGTCAGACTGCTCAACCTGTCTTTGCCAAACAAACAAAGCCCGCAACCTGCTCAACCGTGCCGCTGCACACACGTAGACACGCAGCACTCGTATCATCCACCCCGTCTCCATCGCAATTTGATCTGCCCCGCCCATCACCACCCCAAACTCCAAACCCACTCCGCACGTGCACCTGACCCCAGCGCGTCTAGCCCCTTCGCACGCCGTGGAACCACCATCTGCTCGTCTCGAAAAAAAAAGTTGGCCGCGACATGTGTTTCAGGCGCCGGCATGACATCATGTCGGCCGCCCTGGCAACAGGGGGTGCAATAATTCGTTTTCCCTCAGTTAGATGAGGTCATCAACTACAAGAGCAACAACAACAGTAACTTTGCAAGAATACAATATATTAGAAAAATTCTTAGATAAATTAGATAGCAAATAGCTGTCTTGTTAGAAAGGTATATGTACCAATCAACGCAGGGGCAAAGTGTGTTCAGTGTTCACATTTTGTCTCAACAAGTCTTTACCTTCTCTATAAATTTTTAAATTAGAATTGCTGCTGTACTTTGTAATATCTTGTTGCTACTGCTATTCCTCTCTGCTGTTGATGACCTCATCTAAATGAGGGAAAACGAATTATTGCACCCCCTGTTGCTGGTGGACGCGCCCACTTGGTGTCCGTGGTCCATCGCGGTGCGCACGGGCGATGGACGAGGTGGGAGCGTGCGCGTGCGCGTGCACTGCGTTGCTTTGTTTTGAGGTTCGTTCATGTCTTTCATGATGCAGAGAAAGTGGGCTATAAGCTCAAGCCACCGAGCATCGTTAACATGAGATAGAATGAATTAACAGAGCCTCTATAAGCCTATTTTAACCTGTTTTGTTTGCAGAATATATTTAATAATCTCCTTTTATGTATAGAAGACCTTTAACTATTATTTTAGCACCCCGCTTCTGCTTGTGTGATATCTGATGCATAGCTGATTTTCGTGGGTGGCTCGAGCTTATAGCCCACTTTCTCTGCATCATGAAAGCATGTCTACCAAGTACATTCCTTGATGTGGACGTCGAGCTTTCGCCGCGTTGTGCATGCTGTGCGCTTCTTTGTGACTCCCCTTGTAGACGCCTCATAATTGCCTCAGGCTATGATGCCATCTTCGAGCCAAGCAGTTAGAGAAGCGCTCAATACACATCTACCCGGTCTTCTATCTCCAATAACAAGCCCGAAGCCACGTAAACCCCCAGTCGTGAAAACCAGCTCACACTATCGTACAAAAACCTTTCACACCGCATCTGAGCATAATCTATCTAGACCCTCACCCGCTGCCTGACTACCACGACAATGTTCCTCGTCCACATACCCTTCGATTCTAGAACATAGTCGTGCACTCGCAAAACCCATCCCACACCTTCTGCTGCACAAATCCCATCCCCTCACCCTTAACCCCCCAAGCTCCAGCTACGCATCCATCCCGCTGCCAACGAGACTACGCGCCGGGGTGCGTGAGTGCGGGATGCGAACATTGCGCTGGGTGTTCGGGGGGCGGTGGGTGAGGTGTTTGGGTTGGGTTGGTGAGGATGGTGGGAGTGGTTTATCTCACGAGTCAGTCTCTCCGAAATAAAATCGACCAATCAGCAGCGGAGCGGCCAACGGTCGCGGAGAGTCTAAGGGAAAACCGTTTAGATTTTAGTAGTGCTCTAATAAGCTTTGGTAAGGAACACTATCTCTTGCCTATAAATATACTTTAACGTAAACAACCACCGAGTGTCCCACACCACCGAGTGACCCAAAATCTCTTGGCATAACCAACTCATGCTACGCATCTTCAATTTCATCGCTATCAAATAAGGAGCCTATGTACGTCGTGCTTGCATCTGATTCAGAATATGCCTCTATATCTTTTTTGCACGTTCGCGCGTTGTGCCCAGTCCTGCTGCAGTTCCCACAGCGCCGTAGAGCTGGTTGGGCTGGTTCTTGATCACCACTACCACGAGTCTTCTTCGACCGCCCAGCAGCTACAGACGCCTCTGCAGCCACCTGGGTTGCTGCCTCGCCATACTCCATAGTGCCACCATGCTGGATCCGCTTACGCTTACGCGATTTTCGCTTAGTGATCTCTGCTAATTGCTCTTCAAGCTCATGAATCCGAGCACGTTGAAGCGCATTTTCATGCAGCATCAGCTCACCACCTTTTATAAGCTGGGAGAAGCCAGCCTGGGCTGTAACAGGTGACCGAGTGAAGGAATCGCGTACCGGCTTCGACTGAGATCCAAACTCATGGGTATTGCTTGGAGTCTTTGACTGCCATGGCGTCTCCTGTGGTGGGGGTGCTGTGGGGTACGCAGCCGTACTTCAAGGCGATCCAACACCACCTGCGCGTTAATAGGGACTAGCCCTAACGCCTCAAAGGCCTTGCAGCAGTTCTCCTCTGTAAACACGTTGAAAAACGCGTCCTTAAAGGCGGGGAGGAGGCCTTCCTTATTGATATGGAAGACGCGTCGGCGTGCCAAGTCTCTAACGCGCTGGGAGTACTTGCGCTTCAACGGCGAGAAGCAGACCACGTCAAGCGGCTGGAGGATATGCGACGAGTGAGGAGGCATGCAGAGGGTCAGGATCTTATGTTCAAGGCAGTAGTCCTTGAAATCCTGGTTGAGATGGCTCTCATGGCCGTCCAAAATGAGCAGCCGGTAACCCCCCACCTGGCGCGTCTTTGTATGCGCGTCAAAGTGCTTCAACCACTCTAGACCGAGCGCGTTGTTGGTCCAGCCATTCTCAGAGACTGAGAGCTTCCAATTGCGCGGTATTGAAGCCTCCTCGTACCAGGCAGAGATGTGGACGCGTCCCTTGTAGATGATGAAGGGCGGGGTCGCGTACCCAGCAGCGCAGATGCTCTGGATGACTGTAACCCACTCGCGATCGCCTGGCTGAACAAGCTCAGGTCGAGCGCGTCTCTCTGCGCCTGTGACGACCTTCATTGAGCCAATCACGCCCATCTGGAAGCCAGTCTCGTCAAAGTTGTGCACGTCGTTGTTATGGACGCCATACTTGGCTTTAGTCTCCTCCACCAGCTCAAACCACGCGCCAATGACCACAGGATCTTCCTGCAGTATCCTCTGCCTACCCTTGGCTCGATTGAAGGCCATTTTGAGCTCAGGTGAGCGCGTCACAAAGCGATCAGGCCAGTTCTTGCCTACAGGTTCACCACCGCGTACAGCCACCCCGAACATCAACTTTTCCAGGTCAGCGAAAGGTCGATTTCCATCGATTTTTCGTTCAAACACGACTCAAATGCCTTCTTAAATCTGTTTCCCAACGTCCTCTCCCCGCTGCAGGCGTTGTGGCAGGCGCGCTGCCCTCTTTTGTCTTTCAGCTCTTCGCTGAGCTGAATTCTCTTCAAAGTGGCCCGTGCGCTACTCAGATTTTCACGTTCGGTCGAAGGCCACAACCACCACCAAGACAAGGAGACAGTTTTGCCACTCCTTGTTCTTGCAGTATAAGGGCATCGCCAGGCCTACCGCAAGGCTCTCCACGCGAAGAGCTACGGCGCAATTCGACAGAGCACCGGCTCTCCACACCCACAACGATGAGAGCTGCTTTCAGCTCTCTGAAGACCGACTGTCAGCGTCCCAGACCTGACACAACACGCAAACAAGGCAGCCAGCATGGCCTTAGATTTCACGACCCTTGGGGATAAAGAAGAAGGACAGGCCTGGCTCTGCCTACCTACTACACCTATCTCCTCAGACACAGGCATGGCCAAGCCTAGTACAAAGGCTCTCCTCGCGCAGAGCCACGGCTTCGATTCGGCAGGGCACCGGCTCTCCACACCTACCTACTCTTTCCTTTTCTTTCTCTCACGGCACTAAAATGCCTCTGAACACACAAGGGTCCCACCCTAATGTACACACACTGCTCAGTCTCCCCAATTGGAAGGGGAGCTGTAGTTCTGAAATGGTAGCAATACCCGCGCAGGCAAGAAATGCTTTCTAAGGTAGTGTGTCAGCACTGTAATTCCATAGCTTAGCACGTCCTATATGCCCTTCGGGAGGCGGTGATGGTGGACTTAATCCCCATCCTATGGACGAAAATCGAATACCAACCAACCAACCAACCGCGTACAGCCAGCAGTTTATCAGCCATATCTGCCACCTCGCACAGCCGGGGCGCAAATCCTCGCGAATCAAGATTGAGTATATATCGGATAATCGTCTGCTCTTCGGTAGTAGTGAGTTTCTGGCAGTTAGGGGTAGTTTCTGCGCGAAATGGGAGTCCTTGGACGCGACGAGAGAGTGTACGGCGTTCAACGTTAAAGGCCTCTGCAGCAGCCTGGTGGCTTCGGAATTGTCCGGATTTAAAGGCGTCAATAGCAAGCTGAAGCCTCCCTTCGTGTTCAAGTAATAACGCGTTAGGTAGTTGAGGCATGTTGGGGAGAGAGAGTAGGTATAAGGCTTGGCAAGTTTTGGGACACTCGGTGGTGTGGGACACTCGGTAGTGGTTTACGTTACTATATAACATAACGTAGCTAGCGAGGGAGGTAATAAATAGTAGTCAACACCACTGTTGATCCACGACTCCTGACGGTGGAATCGCATGTATTGTTGTAAGGTGCAGGTGGAAGTGTGTCCGTACGGTCTGGCTGGGTGACAGCGCAAGAACAGCTTTCTACGGTACCACTATCAATCCATAGCTTAGCACGTCCAAATACCCTCCGGCAGGTTTGAGGCGGGTTTTCTACTCCATGGCGACAGCAGATAGCTCAATCAGTCAATTAATCGATGGTTGGGCGTGGCAAGTGTAGCTGTGAACGTTGTGGTTTAGTATCTTGGCTGGGGAGACGAGGGGGAGGGATTGTGGATAGTCTTCTGTGGAAGTGATGATGGGTCGAACGGTCTGAGTTTGGTTGGGGGGTGGTGGAGCGGGAGGGGTTTATGAGACTGAGGAAATCGAAATGAGGAAGGGAATGGAGAGAGTGGGGCGCTGCTGGATGAGGTCGTTGCGAGAGTTGATGGTCAGTGGCTATCATGTTCGACGTTCGCGGAGTTTGCGGTGGGCGGCGCTTGGGCAGCTTGGCGGTGACGAAAGACGGAATCGCTAGAGGGAGACGCGGAGGCTGCCATCAACTGCGAGACATTGACTACACCACGAACTTGCTCACGCCGGATAATACGCTTCACGCCGGATACTACGCGCTATCAGACCAACAGCCAAAAACAGCAGCATCAGACACCTACTCTTCCTCGTCCCCGTGACCTACACACGATCCTCAACGCAATGGCGGACGCATCCGCGCAACCGAAGCCCAGCAGCAGCGTCAAGTTGGTGCTGCTCGGCGAGGCGGCCGTTGGCAAGGTGCGATCTAGTCATGCTCTCGCGCGCAGATGTGCAGTACTGACGAGTGGCAGTCGTCGCTGGTCATGCGTTTCGTCAACAACGACTTCCAAGAGAACAAGGAGCCGACGATAGGAGGTGGGCCGCCCCTCTGCCCGATACGCACGCAAGTGCCCTGGCTGACAGCACGTAGCCGCCTTTCTCACCCAGAAATGCAACCTGCCCGCGCGCACAATCAAGTTTGAGATCTGGGACACAGCCGGCCAGGAACGCTTCGCCTCGCTCGCGCCCATGTACTACCGCAACGCCCAGGCCGCGCTCGTCGTCTACGACATTACAAAGCCCTCGTCGCTCACCAAGGCCCAGCACTGGGTCGCCGAGCTGCACCGCCAAGCATCCCCTGGCATCGTCATCGCCCTCGTCGGCAACAAGGCCGATCTGGCCACCGACGGCGCCGACGAGAGCTCAGAAGACGCAGACGCCGCGCCCGCCGCAGACGCCGACGACGCTGCAGACGACGACGGCACCGATGCGCGGCGCGTGCCCATCAAGACAGCCAAGGCCTACGCCGACGAGGAGAGCCTGCTGTTCTTCGAGACGAGCGCCAAGACGGGGCAGAACGTCGCAGAGGTCTTCACAGCAATTGCAAACGCCATTCCCGAGACAAGCCTCAAGGGCCCGCGCGGTGTCGGCGGCCAGACGAACCTGGCCGGCAGGCAAGAGGATGCGCGCGTCAACTTGGGGAGTGCCAGGACCGAGGGCGCCAAGGAGGGCTGTGCGTGCTGAGTTGCACCAGACTGGATATTGTAGTAATGCAGGCAGAGCTTTTATGGCTTTTGCGTCTTTTTTAAGCATCGTAGTATTGACTGTGTATAGTGTTTTCTTCTCAGCAATACCATGCTGATCTTTGTACCATGTCGATTCCAAGACTGATCACGTCCAGCATATCAATTCCTCACCTGTCCAGCAAGCTTGTCTGCCCATCGCCGACACCCAGCGGCACGACGACATGGGTGTGTGATCTCGGCGCCTGACCCGGACAACAAACCGTCGAGTACCTGTCTTTCCCACAGCCCTGCACCATCGAACGACAGAGGGCGATCGCCTACACACGCATACAGCCTGGCTGCCACGGCGCACGGCGTGGAGACTGTCCGGGTTTACTTGCTTCGATGCTAGGACAGGAGGTGCTGTGATGGGGTTTGGAGGGCATATGTGTATGGGGGGGGCTGGGGTGGATGGGGGTATGTATGCTAGGAAGGATTTGTTTCTGGGGTGTGGTGGATCATTTTCTGGTTGAATTGACTTTTTTTTTTGTGGATGGTTTACTCATATGGTAAGATGATGTATATACGCCCTCGCTCATTCAACTCCAGTCCGTCCCCCCTCCATCCCCCCCCTACATCGCCCAGCCTGCCAACCGCGCAAACCCCCCCTTCCCCCAACAGACCACGCATCAGCATGCCCTCTCCCACCCCTCAACGTCCCACCCCATCCCCACCCCCTCTTCACTACCCCCGCGCCACGCACGCCGCCGCTCCCGAACACGCGGATTCTATGCGGCGCTTGGTCTCAGCTCGGCGATGTGGGTTGCGCGCGGCGCGGCGGTCCGGGGAAGCGTGCGGAGAGGAGGGGATGGGGGTTTGAGCGGAGTGAGATGGATACTGATAGACACTGAGGACGGGGGGCGGAGTAGTGGAGTGTGGTGGTGCACCAGGATGGTTCTGGGTTTGGTTGGCGAGCAGAGAAGTACTGGAGAGTGCAAGGTCGAGTGGGATGCGTGGGTTTGCGTATCCCAGCGCCTCCGCGATACCAGACGCGCCGGTGCTGGCTGCCGGGGCGAGCGCGGGGATTGGGTTCGCGGCTGTTGTTGGCGGTGGTGCTGGGCGTGCTGGGTTTCTTGTGTTGTAGGGGTTGCGGGCTGAGGGGCGGTGGGACGATGCATAGGGCTGGTGGATAGAGGAGTAGGCGGCTGCAGGCTCGCCGCGAGCAGGCTGCTGTAGGGGAGGATAGATGGGAGGGGGGACGGCGGCGTTGGGGGCTGATGAGATCCGTGCGGTGGAGGGCAGAGGGTTGGAAGAGCAAGGGGGGGGCTCCGCCGTATGAAATGCCTCCGCCGAAGCATACGCCGTGAGTTGGTGGGATGTGGTCACTTTGACATCTCGCAGCGCCTGGGAACTGCAGGGAACGCTACTCTGCTGCTGCGATGCAGTGCCTCGACCCCAAGCAGTCGGATTAGGCATCGTCCATCGATCATGTCTTCAGCTGCTCTGCAAACTCTCTTCACCGAATAAGAGACACAGCTCGCAGAATGTACCTCTGTGCGGTATCCACCTCGCTGGTCACGGTCAATGCAACATCCGTCTTTCCCTCCACTCCACAGAACCATCCAACCCATACTACCGCACAAGAGCTTCCTTACTCCCCGCATCTACCCCCAGAAAACAGAACCACATCTACCACCTCTTCTTCACCGCCCTCCATCCATTTCTCCCTGCCAACTCCAGGCAGACGCCATCACAGCAAACCCCCAACGCCAAACGATCTCCGTGGCTGGAAAAGCAGACACCGAACCACGCTTCAGTTTCCATGACTTGGACTCTGGACTTCCTATGGACGGTTCTTACAAATGAGTACTGTATTCGTCTTTTTCTGTGCCACTTCAGCGCCTTCTCCCTCTACGCACCCAACGCTTCCGGCCAGCCTCTTCACAGCGCCTTTGAGCACACGTTTCAGTGGCAGATTATGTGTCAGGCTGCGAGACAAAGGTTTCTAGCCGGTGTATGGCAGGGGTTGGAGCACAACTGCATAGTCAAGATAAAGACTGAGTGCGTAGTGGGCGTGCTGGAATGTGGCGTTTGTCCTGCTTAGCTGTATTTCTGTGCTTCGAGGCGGGTTCTGTGAGGTGGTGTCGGGGATGGGTTTTAGTGGTGTCACGAGGTGAACTTGATCAAGACTCGCATTTCTGCTTTTATTTACTCATGCAGCATGTTGCTGTGTCGTATTGCTCGGCTACCGAACTTTGAGGAGGAGAATGTGGTTGATTAGGTTGCAGTGTGATGCAGTATGCAGTATGCAGCTGTGCCGTATCGCTTAGCTTGACACGATAGGAAGCAACCTATGGTGGAAACAAACAGCGAGAAGATTTGTCAGTCTATTTAGTGAATATATAAAGTTAAAAAAACTCTAAGCAGAGTTAGTCTTAAGTCATTTGCAGTCCTCAGTCCTATTACAAATCTTATCATGTCGAGTATCAAACACACGGTTACGCCGAATGGTGACGCAAATATCGCGCATTTTCGAGACTCTCGCTCCACATTTCGTGCCATTCGCGTAGTAGTCCACACTACAGGTCGACAGCCAAGTGGGATGAGCGACAACCATGTCTCGGTGTTCCTGCTCCTAAGTAATGGAGCAGTTCGACTGAACATGACAACAGAAGAAGGTTCTATATCCGGGGACCTTGTTTGGTCACGGGAAACATACTAGACTTCCAATTCCCAGATTACTTCATTCGATATTCCGCTTGCTTCTGCTGTAGAAGTTGGAGTGCTCTATAGTTGGATACGTTCATGGGGTTTACAGAGATACACTTTCTCTGGTGGTGGTTCTGGTTGTCGATATTGGGTGTAAGTGTTCCTTCTACGATCTAGGTCACTGCTAACATTTCTCAGTTGGTGTCTAATCTCAAAGATGGCAGAGATAGGCTGGGTACATGCAGATTGGGCTACACGAATATGGCAAAATCTCTCATACCAGTACTCACGGGAGATGGCACCTGCACCAGTGGAGATCAAATTGGGCACCTTTGTCAGTCAGAAGGACTGGGAGGATGAATTTGAAGAGGATGTTTGAAATTAGGGATCTAACGCTAATTTTTTCCGTCGACGAGGAGGTAGTCCACTAGAAGATTGAAGTCAGACTCTGTCCTTACTGTACATTGGTTTGACATACTAAGCATGCTTTTGTCCCAAATAATAAGCCTGCTCGAGTAGTTGAATTTGGCGTTCTTCATCTTCATCTAAGGTACCTATAAGACGAAGCACGCAACTGTTACAATCATCCTGTGACCGGATATTGAGTCGCAGCGTGCATATCTCGAAAGACCTTGGATAATAGCCTGCTGAAGCCCAATCAATAAGGCACAATGACCCGTTTTCCAGCTTGAGAATGTTGCGAGGGGCAATATCAAGATGACATAGGATGAGCTGTTGCCCATCCAGTTCCAGCTTCTGATGGCGTTTTAATTGCCGCGTGTTGAAGTAGTTCTCGATATCATGAGTACATGTTGGCGAGATAAAGTCGCCCTCTGTCCAAAGAAGTCCGCGTGCTATGCCTCCGCCAAGCGGACCAGGTTGATGGCTCTGAATGCGCGAGAAGTGAGCCAGTGCTTTGACAATCTTTTCGCAGGTCGAGAGATCTTCCGTCGAGTTTAGAGGCTCTCCATCAATAAACTCCATGATGATATATCCAATGCCCTCATGAGCGAAATACCGATATACCCGAGGTACGCGAATAATCGTTGGGTCGATCAGATAGTATGCTTGCGCCTGATTCTCTGCTTCTTCCTGGGTGATCCCAAAACCGCACTTGACGACTGCATCCCTGGAGATCCTAACAACTGAATGACCGCCTTCTAGTTCGTAGATAACATTGCGAACAGGTGTGGACTGGGCGCAGTAGCTGACTAGCTCTTCTTCGGTAGCCGTTTCATGGTGGAGGTACATTATGGGAGAATGTAGGAAATTTTGGGCTTTGAATGAGATAGAGCTTATAGGCGTTGCCGCGAGTTTTCCTTGGCAGAACGTCAACATCAGCGCCGCACTGAGATTGGCTAGAACGAAAACGTCAGAAAATCCTCTTTACCTCATGCGATAGCGTCATTGTAGTCTGGCTTAAGCGTAGCTGCTTCGTGCTGGAGACGCTCGCGAGACCATAGGGGATAGACTGTTCGCCCAGTCGCATGGCAGGCAGCGCCTCTTCAGGGAGCCCACCTTTGATGAATGTTGTATCTGTTAGGGTAAATTGTCGTTCGTGGCTTCTCCATTGCTCCATCTGGAACTGGTGCTCAAAAAGGGTCTGGGGACCGGAATAGGATGCACAAAAATATCCAGGAATAGACTTGCCCTAACAATTGCCCGCTAAGCCGCTAGACAACCGTTCCGTCACATCTCCAGACATCGAATCCACTAGCTGTCAACGACCATACTATGTCTCCATCCATTTTACTGTCTCGTCCACCCCAATTTCATGCCACCGCGAAAGCGCTCACGACCGGAAGATGGTGCAACGTCTAAATCGTTATCGTTAGAGCCCGCCAAACGTCGCGCAGTCTGCTCGTCGCCGCCGCCTTCAGTCCCATCGCACCCTAAGTCAGTCTCTACCCCTTACGCAGCGGAATCGAAATAGCATAAACGAATTGAATCATATTCGCTGTAGATCAGGATGAAAGTTAGACGATACAAAGAGCGAAGTGAGCGAGGCGAAGGCGCGATTACTTGGCTGGCTCTAAGTGGGGTGACAGCAAGAGCAAACAGCCTTCACTCAACAATGTGGTATGTGTACACTTCTGATGCCGCGTTGCCTTTGGATTCCGCTGACCGTTGATCATGTAGCCTCTTTCCTCATTGCGCTCGTTCGCGTTCACCTTCACTCAATAACACATCCCGTTTGCATCTTATCGGAAGCAGAACTGCCCGTCGAACACGAGCGCGAAACACTCGAGATGGTGGGTTGGAACGGGCCAAGACGTCCTGGCAGATGGCAGGAAACCGACCTGTTCAATCTCATCGGTATCGACCTGAACATGATAAGCGACCTTACGTGGGCCCTGTTGGAATCCCGTAAGCGCAAACTGATATCGAAACTACATCTGCACAACCCGACCGCCGACATGCCGAAGGGAGTGACGATTGCCGATATCAACTCGTTCATTGATATCGACGACATTCGCAGGCCGTGGGTGGAGAAGAAGATTCAAGAGGGTGGCGAGACGAAGCTGGTGCTGGAGAGAGCCGAGGTTACAGGCTACGGAGGAGCAGAAACGTGTGCTGGGGAAGATCCTCGAAGATGGCCGGGAGGGCTATGAGAAGATCCGGGATCCTGAGTGCGGAGTACCGGGCAACTGGCTTGGCGAGAATCGAGCGGAGACCGGCAGCGTAAGTTAATGCTCCTGTGTTCATCGATAGTGACGACGACGTAGATGCCGCTGCCGACACGAGGGCTCGTCCGCTGGTGATCGAGGACGCCGCCCGCTCGACCGCACTCATCCCTTTCAACTAGCTAGAGATGTTAGCCATGCAGCCCCTTTACTAAGTTCACCGCCTGCAGCATCTCACCCTAGAACAGGCTTTGCTAGCAACATTCCGCTACGCGGTAAAGTGAGAAGGGTTGTGGAAGCTTGCGATGAAGGTTACAAACAACGTTGCCTTAACAGTGATTGGAATGACGCGCCCACCCATCTTTGAAGGTGATCTGGCCAACGTCTATCCTGAGTACATCGTTATCGCCAGCTTGAGGGGGATCGAGGACAAGAAGCGCCCTCTGCTGCTTCAGGATTGAGGTCTGCAGACGCAGTGATAGAAAGCAGTTTCTTCATAAGAAGAGCATGCGGGCGGGCATGCTAGCAGGGTGGAAGGTCTCCAGGTATTTAGTGAAAGGGGAGTTGGAACCTTATGGCCTAGTAATGATGATTCACGTCGGGCCTGATCTGAGCTTGATGATGGAAGCTAGGATAGAGATTCGTAGCTACGCCTCTTGCGGAAACAATCCCATACAATTCAGAGTCCAACTTTCAAGCTTCTGACTTCCTCAGCTGCAGCTCCTCGTACGCCTGACGGTCCGTGTTCAATGGGATACCAATGTTCGGGGATTGTGCCGCAGAAGATTGTGTGGAGAGCAGGGTTTGTAGGAGATATGAAGAAGCGGTTGTAGGCTGAGTTTGTGGCGAGGTCAGGCATCTTCTGCGGCTCGCAAACATGCTGTAGCATAGAGGAAGTACTGATGTAGTGGAGTGCCGTGCTTTTGTGTCCCGTGACAGATGAGTTGAGGGTGTTTGCGGACGGGGCACAACGTACTGCGACGAAACACGAGCTATTACAGACATTGTTCAACTGTACTGCCATCAGTCGAGAACAGCTAGTATGGCCCTTGAGCAAGAAGCTGTAATACCTAATCATTTTGTCAGGCGCTGCTAGGATAGTTCCACCTTTCTGAGCAACTACAACAAATCTGCTCATCGAAAACTGTACGCAACGCTCTATACTCACAAGAACACCCTCTAGTGTAAAGAACTTAGTTTTGTTACCAAACACCATGAGTCCACAAGGTTTCACTACGCACTGTCTCACACTGTGCAGTCACGCCGCCCCCTTCACCACCACCATCCACGACCAACGAAGAACATGGAAGCCGTACAAGAAGACCTCTAGATTCTTCCTCTACATCTTTATTCACATCCACAGCAAACACGCGCAGTTACAGACCGCTGCAGAGGTAAGTACCGCTAGACTGACATAGTCACCAGTATCTGCATCCAACCACGTAGCAAACAATATATCTCTCTGTCGACCATGGGCTGTGCATCCTCCCGCCCCGTGCACACCACATCCCAGCGCCACCGCGCACAACCTCACCCCGAAACACATTCACGCCACCACCCAAATCCACACTACGGCACACACACATACCCACGCCACGCACCCACCGACCTATCCTCCTTCGACGCCTACCACGGCACACTCCCAGCACCAACACGACCTCCACCCGTCGCGCGAGGCCGCTCCCGTGCAAGGCGCGCCCACGCAGCATACGAGCCGCGAGCCCAAAACTCTGGCTTTGATGTCAGCCCGCCGCGGAGCGGGAAGGAGATGCCGCGACGGCATGTGAGCGGGCGGTATCGGGATGTGAGTCCGCTCGGGGCGTCGCGGTTTGATCGGCCGTCTGAGCGGGCGTATGTTGGGCACGGGAGTAATTTTGCGGGGCGTGGGGTTGGGGGATGGGAGATGTGGTGAGTAGGGTTGGGGTTGGGGGTGGATAGGGTTAATTGGGTTGATTTTGTTCGAATGTGGTTGCTTTAGAACGGCGAATGGAGACGGTATGGTGATACTATGTTGCGATGTTGAGTTGGTGGTAAAATGGACTGTGGTGTAATGCAATGACAATAACTTCAGTTGCGACTATCAATACTTCCAGAACTGCGACACGCTTGAACAATACGCTAAAATTATGTCTAGAATCGCGCTTCGCGCACTTGCGACCCGTACTCTGAGAACACCGTGCATTTAGCCATATGGGTCGAATGTCCGTTTGCTTCGTTGAAGACATGGCAGCCATAGACTGCGGCATTTGGTGGTGTATACACTGGTGGCTGTCAGCATGTCTTCAACCGCCTTTCCTGTGTGGTCTTACGATGCAGTGAGACAGCGTAGTTCTCTTTGTCTGGGTTGGAGATGCGATGCAAACCAAGCTTGTCTGACATGTACGTGACTTGGTCGGCCTGGTACGTCTTCTCGGAGATGACCTTCATGTGGCGATCCTCCGAGTTGTTCAGATCGACCGTAGGCCAAGCATAGCGTGTCTCGGTGAGGCTGCCCTTAAGGATCTTCATGATGCAGTGGGCGTTGGCATGACTTTAGCTGGTCAGCAGAGCTCATTGTAAGAATAAATAACATGAAAACACAACGCCATGCTAGACAAGAAACGAATTGCGCAGAATATCGAAAGTCGTGTCCTTACCGGCTGTCTCCTGCGCTGTGGACGCATCGATCTTGTGATCGGCGAGCAAAGTCGCTTCGTCAGTCAGGAGTACAGGACCTAGAGAGCGTTGTGCAATCGAGGCCAGGTCACATACAAAGATCTGTTGTCAATAGATAAGAACAAAGGAAAACCGAGCTTACTCATGAATCGGGCTTCCCCTGCCGGGTGCCCACACTAGAAGAAGCTGTGAATGTCAACACGATCCTTGATTGAATTCAGAACGCATAAATACCAAGTTGCTCTTGCCGTTCCCCTTATCGACTAGGTTGCGGGTATACGCTGTGTTTGGCTGTGCCATCGAGTACTTCTCCCACTCCGACTCATCCGAGACATAGTCCTCCATCAGCTGTTGCAGCTCTTTCTCGTCGACATCATCACTATCAATGCCGCTGCAGGGACCGAGCTTGTCGCTCAGAGACTGAACGAGCGCTTGAAAGCGATCAGTGGGCTCTGCTGTGCGACCAGGCATGACGATACGGTAAGGATGGATCTTTGACGGTGTAAATGTGATGGCAAGGGAGGAGATGAAGTCAAGATTGAAGTCCAAGTCCAAATACGATGATAAGAAGGATAAGCCGAGCAGGTGTCGGGTTTATTTGGAAGGAGAGCGGACAGTGGACACGTGTGAGTCTTCGAGGCGCAAAATTATGTAACAACTAGCTCCCGGAGGTATCCAGCTAGTCAGGTGCACCAATGGTCGCACCGCATGTTTGCCCTATACGAACCG
Organism: Lizonia empirigonia; assembly: GCA_009982855.1. NCBI lineage: Eukaryota > Fungi > Ascomycota > Dothideomycetes > Pseudoperisporiaceae > Lizonia > Lizonia empirigonia. Next base: position 277,416 of record JAADKA010000014.1, on the reverse strand, counting down.
TGAGTATCAGAACGCAGTCAGCGAAGAGCAAATTAGCGGCGAGTCGCTGCAGATGTCAAGCTAGCCGTACCGAGCTAGCCAACTTCGGCAAAAAGTATCGCCGGCACCCCTCATCCGGCAAGCGCGAGCGAAGGGCGTCATCGCCGCCTCGGACATCAAATTTCTGTACCTGCGCATTCGCGACCCCACAACGTCTCGACGAGTAGCAGACGACGTGAGCAGCCACAATGTCGACAACGGTGGACAAGGTGAGGACTGGCATCTGCGAAATATAGTGACGATCCTGTACTGACTTTGAGTGTGTGCAGATCAAAGAGGTCGAGGCCGAAGTAAGACCCCTCCAGATCGCAAACGCATATCGATGACTTACGCCATGTAGATGGCCCGCACCCAGAAGAACAAGGCAACCTCGTACCATTTGGGACAGCTGAAGGCGAAGCTAGCTAAGCTCAAGAGAGAGTTGCTTGAGCCCAGCGGTGGCGGCGGTGGTGGAGGTGTTGGCTTCGATGTCGCAAGGACTGGTGTGGCCAGTGTAGGCTTCATTGGATTCCCCTCCGTGGGCAAGAGCACGCTAATGAGCAGATTGACCGGTCAACACTCCGAGGCCGCCGCATACGAATTCACAACGCTCACGACTGTTCCCGGACAGGTCATGTACAACGGAGCTAAGATTCAGATTCTCGATCTGCCCGGTATTATTCAGGGTGCCAAAGACGGAAAGGGCCGTGGTCGGCAGGTTATTGCGGTTGCGAAGACCTGCCATTTGATATTCATTGTCCTGGATGTCAACAAGCCTCTGACCGACAAGCGCGTTATCGAGAATGAATTGGAGGGCTTTGGTATCCGAATCAACAAGAGCCCACCGAACATTGTGCTCAAGAAGAAGGATAAGGGCGGCATCAATATTACCTCCACAGTTCCTCTCACGCATATCGACCATGACGAGATCAAGGCTGTCATGAGCGAGTACCGTATGGCGAACGCCGACATTGCTATTCGATGCGACGCGACCGTGGATGACCTTATCGACATAATCGAGGCGAAGAGTCGAAGCTACATTCCTGTCATCTACGCACTGAACAAGATCGACGCTATCTCTATTGAAGAGTTGGATCTCATCTATCGAATTCCCAACGCCTGTCCTATCAGTTCTGAGCACGGCTGGAACATCGATGAGCTATTGGAGCAGATGTGGGAGAAACTCACCCTGGTCCGTGTCTACACCAAACCCAAGGGCAGGATGCCCGATTACTCTGCACCTGTTGTCCTGCGATCATCCGCCTGCACAGTCGAAGACTTCGTGAGTGTCCCATTCATTTACTCAATAACACTAGCTGACCAGGGTCCAGTGTCATTCAATCCACAAAACCATCGTGGAACAGTTCAAGCACGCCATCGTATACGGTAAATCTGTCAAGCACCAGCCTCAGCGTGTCGGATTATCTCATGAACTTGCCGACGAGGACATTGGTGAGTTGAACGGCGATTAAAAGCTTAGTGTATCCCTGTGCTAATCATGCAACCAGTCACCATTGTCAAGAAATAAAGGGTAGATGCGACATGACTCGCGGCCTCCCCGCCGTCTGCCCTTCGCGGTAGAGAGGAATCGGAGCGGCGAGTGGCTCGGGACGGCTTGATGTCTCACCAGAATGCCACAATTAGGTCTGGACATTGATGATGACGAGCAGAGCGAGGTTTGAAGCCGACTCCACACTCTGGATTGGCCGGAGTTGCCGTCCCAATAGCTCCGCTCCGGCATCAGCACGTTCGCTTAGTGGAGACAAAGAGCTTACGGAGTGGCTCGCACCTGCCATTCGCCAGGACACCAGGGACTTTGACGGACCGCAGCCGTCCGCAACTTTGATCAAGGTCTCTCCTGCCAAATTGGCGCATCATAGTACGTACATTTCTCAACGAAGCCTCGTGGTGAGAGGGGCGCCGGCGTTGAACGGTCTCAGCATATTTGTTTTCCCATAAGGATATCTACTATCGGAAATTCAGCAAATACGATCAGCGTTGTCTGGCCCAGTTTTCCATTTTATCGGCTTCCCTCGTCAGTGTTCTAGCGGAAACAATTGTCGATTCGGAGACTTCCAACAGGGGTGTTGTCCGTGCTGACGACTCACAGAGCTCGTTGATTTACGGGCGCTAAATCATTTTCGCTCCCGTCCGTGAGTGGCTGCTTCGCAGAACCTAATGTGTCTTTTGTGGCTCCTTTTCTCGTGGGCGCGATAATCGCCATCCCAAAGCGTCAGAGCCCCTCTACGCAGTTTGGGTCGTTTTATGCACCGCCGATGATTGACATCTTTGTTCGACCACGGACATCGCCACCTCGCGTGTCTGAATGGCCTCTCGGTCTCAGTTACACCTGCGCGCCACGAGCGTACGCTATCGATGAACACTGCGCCAGGCGCACGAAGCGATGCCAATACGCCGCGCTCACTCAGACCATGTCTGCGTTGGGGAAACAGATTAACCGGCCGCGACGTTGTGTGAGAACGGTGCGATAGTCTCTGTCGGATGATCGTACCCGACCGCCTTGACATCCCATTTGCCGCAGCATAGACCAGGTGCAGAGGCGTGCACTGGGGGTGTCTCGACGAGCTTGAGCCAGGCGGCCGCATATTTATGGCCCGCGTCAACCTAAGGGCGTATCCCCGACGAGACCCGCACATGCACTAAACCCAACGTTGCTGTCGCGTTGCGGCGTCGCTTGGCTTGATGGCGGCAAGGATATGTGAGCACAAGCCACCTGGACCGGCAAGCTTGGGCTGGAAACAAACAGGCCCTCTCCCGCATTGCTGCAATAGCCCGCGTCTGCATCGCACACATTCAGGGCTTGTACCAGCGTCCCCAGACCTTCTTTCAGTACGCGCTGCGGGCCCGTCGAGCCAGGTTTTCCCCTGCAGCTCCTGCTTTCCTCTCCATACAATCCAGCTTAGAGCTTGTCATACGACTGCGCCGTTTTGTCAGCCAAATCCTCGTTTTGCTGCAGTAAAACCTCGTCGTTGCTGTTTCGCTTTAGGAACCTGAACCCAACACCTTATGCATGCATGCACGCCTCCGTCTTGAGGTCACCCACACCGACCAGTTACAGCAACGTTGACCTGCAAATGCCCGCCGGACCACTTGATCTCCATAGCATTTGACACGGACTCTTGCCTCCACATTCGCACGACTACAACAGTCGACGCCGCACCAACAACGCTCGATATGAGCCAGCTACATATGGACCACGAACACCATCATCAAGAAATTCTTGAGGATCATACTGGATGGCATGATAATGGGCCATATCCGCACCACTCGTCTCCAGTACAGGACTTTAATGGCTTCCATGCCTACACCCCGATGCCAATGGAGCCCATCTTTGGCAATGGCATGCATCCACCGCACCCTTCACACCCACCACCCAGGTCTACACATCAACAACTTCAACCCTTGATCATGCCACAGTGGCCTAGTATGTTGACTAGCCAGTCGACGTATCAGCCCTCGATCTTTCCCTCGGCGCCTGTACCAATAACACCGGCATCGGCAACTCCAGTATCAGCCACATCCACACACTCAAGGACATCCTCGACCCCCCGCAAGACCTTAACAGATCAGGATCGTCGACGCATGTGTCAGTATCACGAAGATAATCCCACCGTTAAGCAGACCGAAATTGGAGGTACGCCTAAACCCTTCTTTGTATCAAACGTAGTCCTGTACTGACGTCTTCTTAGCAATGTTTGGCGTAGAGCGAAGGTACGGTCGTCAGAGCTGTGTACCTAAAGCTGTGCTGACTAGAGTGTAGTACCGTCTCTAAGGTTCTGCGACAGAAAGAGAAGTACCTGTACCAGGATGACGGCAGCCGATCACCCATCAGGAAAACGAAGGGAAAGTTTCCTGACATTGAGCGGGCACTCTCCAACTGGGCTCGGAACCACCAAAGGCAGGGCTACCAGCTCACCGACGCGATTATTCGAGATAAGGCACGCTTCTTCGCACAGACTGTTGGTAACTCGGAAAGCCACCTAAAGGCGAACAGCACCAGTTGGCTGGAAAAGTTTAAGCAGAAGAATCATCTCATGGGCGCGAAGTCGCGCAAGGGCTCGATTGCTGGAGAGTCCGAGGGCACCTCGAATCCACCGTCCAATGCGCAGACACCTGGAGCCCCCTCACCTATCTCTCCCGATGACGATTCTCCTACTGTTCCGAATTTGGCCGTCAAGAAGAGCGAAGAAAATCTGAAAATCGAGAGTCCCGACGCGTACGACTTTTCGAATCGAAGACCCTACAATTCGCAAAGCAGCACATCCCTGTCCACTGTATTCACTGAACAAGGCCCGACTAGTCCAACATCTCTGGCTTCTCCATTCTTCACGCCAGACTCAGGTCGCGGACCTAGCCCATTCATTGGTAGCCGACAAGCTACCAATGGGCAGCCAGGGAACAACGGCTTCCAGCGGCCACGCAGTCAGACGTTTCCTCTGCTGATAGGTGTCGAACAATACGCATCACCGCCAGCATCGTCAGATGCTTTAACTCCAAAGTACATCAGCAGCACTGCACTCGACTCTCCCATGGCAGAGATGGGTGATCCACTGACAACTATCGACGAGGCGATGTCTGTATCACCGACCCAGATTTCAAACTCTATGCAGCCGCCACCTCTGCCAACAACTTCCCCCGGGGGCGTCAAGGCAGCAGCTTCGCCAGTATCACCTTCCCAGGAGGAGGCGGCACGCGCTCTGGAGCTGGTCATGAGCTTTTTCAAGTCACAATCCGCGGACTTCGTGGTCGCGCCCGAGGAGTACATGACGATCGGCAAGCTAATGGAAAAATTGCGAATCAAGGGCCGCTCCGAGAGCTTACCATCGGGCCTTCGACGAGCTTCAGAGCCCGATTACACAGTCACCAAGCTGGAGACCGTTGACGTCTTACACTAGTCAACAGCCTCGCTGCAGACAGCAGTTCATGCATCACACTGTGCAACACGACTCACGAACACCTTGCACAGCCACACGGCTACTATTAATACGTTGGGAGAACGACAACACACCATTTCGATTCGATCACGGGCAAAAGGCGGATGTTGGGCATATCTTGGAAACGCACGTATTGTACCGCCATCTTGGTTCTTTCACCCGTTATTTTCGCATCAGCATTTCTAGCATGTTTTCTTTTGCTTTCCCTTCTGGCGCTCTTTCACAGTTCTATCCCTGTTGCCTCATTATACCCCACGCATGCACGATATCCCAAACATGCATGGTCACATACATTCTTCTAACATACATGAAAGACTGTACCCGCTCGCGCGGACCTAGCTATTGTACACTTATTTTCAGCATTTTGGCGGCCCCTGCTGTTTGGTGTTCTTTCTGAAACGATGGAGCAGGCTCGTACGTTGTCTGCTACCTATATTTGGACGCATATAGTTTTCGTAGCCTAGCTTGAGACACACGTCGAGCTCGACTATCAAGTCATCCACTCCTTTGGTACCCAGTGCCTGTCTTGAGCGACACATCGCCCCTGATTCAAGCCAGCGATTGCCAGTCTCGACCTGCTGTGACCCGCTGTCACTTAGGCTGCCTGCTGCCTGCGGTCTGCACAGCATAAAACGAACACAAAATTTGTGTTTATGCAATACTTAGCAACCTTGCTACCGAGATTCTACTGTACGACATCTCGAGCCAAGGCCTAACCTCGGTTTTACACCGTCGCTAACAGCGATCCAATGAGCCTGGTGGATTTCGGGTTAACACTGAGACAGGGCGCTCGCAGCAGGCGACGGAGCCCCTTCACATCTCAACGACACTCGCTACAACGTTCATGCCTGCCTGCAAGCCATGATCAAGCAGCTGCCGTATGCGCTCCCGGCTCCCCGAAAAACATTGGTAGGTTGCTCAAATGCGCATGTAAGAAGGATTGCCGCTTTAAGCGGTTCGTCTCGGATGTCATTTTACAAGGTTTTCCGCGGCGGCCACAGGCAATTTCTCGTCGATCGGCAGAGAGTGAGCACGGCCAGACTCACTAGTGCGGGGACGAGCCGAGCACGGTTGCCGGCTTGCGAAGCTCGTGGGACAGCGTGTCTGTTTCCGGACAAGACATCACTTGTAGATCTTTTTTTTCGCTACTGCAACGCTGCTGGCAAAAGGAAAAACGAAATTGCTGCAGCAAGCGGATACTTTCTGGTGCATTTCTTTTCGCACCGGTCCGGCCCGCAGCCGTGAAGCTTCACAGGGCGGACCCTTCAACAAAGACAGCCGTCAGCTTCGGAGACGCAGCCGGCAATATTGAACATGCGCCGCAACACAGGTACGCGGGTACAACAAAGCTGTCAAGATTCGTCCGTTTACTCACCCGCAACGACCTTCAATTGCCCTTCGTCTTCCGCAGCACACGAGTTGTACTCGATCGCCTCTTCCGCGGACGATGGGTTGCAGCTAGGCAGTGTCGCACGGCAGGTCATGCTCCCACACCGAGAAAGAATTGCGACACTTGCGTTAGTGACAGATAATTGCGACCACTGAGGGCTCCATAAGGCATACGTTATTTGTAGGGGTGCAGTGGCTTCGCTGGCGTCGGGCCTTTGACGGCGCGTCAACTGTAGCGCAGAGTAAGTTGCGCTGACGTGCCACCGAGAAGACGTCCTGCCGTTGTCAATGGCTGGTGTGCCTGCGCTAGCGGGTCAGGTGATTGGAATTGCATGTGGTGCAACGATGGACTCGTGTTGGTGTGCGTGGTACCGGGCGGCGGAATTTTCGGCATGCCGAAGTTGATAAGATCGGGGTAGGCCGAGAAATTACTGAGGTTGAAGGTTTGGCTCTATCAAGTTCTGGGATCAGAAGTCGAGCCTAACAGTTCTTTTTTGATGATGCTAGATAGATTCCAATTTTATTTATACCTATTAATTACATGATATAAATGGTCGCTTAGCTCAGTTGGTTAGAGCGTGGTGCTAATAGCTTTCATCCTTGATACGCCAAGGTCGCGAGTTCGACCCTCGTAGTGACCATCTTTTTGTGCCCCCAAGGGGTTGTACTGTCTACTTTGTTTTTGTTTCTGTAATGGGCATCCGGCGCATATAATCGTGGTTGTAAGTTAATCTTTGATATCTCACCCGCCTCAGAGACTGGCAGAACAGTGCTTAACATTTTGAGCACATAAAAGCATTCATCGTTCAAGATGGAGCGGCTTGAGCACTGGGCAGTGGTTCGCAGCAAGTGGAAGACACCCGCTTTCGACGGACCCGTCCGTCTGTGCGTCCTGTCAGACGCATGAAGCCGTCGTGGCAACCAACGGGATCTTGCGGTCGGCGAAGCCCTGTACAGTAAGTCTCAAATGTGTGGCATTGAGCTCCCAGTGTTGACACCGAGGCATGAAAACCGGCAGTTGAATGGATGTGCTCACCGGCATGCTATTCCTTGCAACGTGTCAAGCGCCTTCTCTTTCAAGAGCGATGCTCCCGACGCTGTGTTACATCTCGATAAAGACACCCCCAACCGTGCCCAGCCCTGTGGGCCACCAACATGGCCTATTGACGTCAGCCTCATTTTGCAATATCGAGGTACCATGGAGTGGTCCCTGTAATGGACAAGCGTCGGAGGAAGAGTCCTGCTCACGGTGCCCAGAGCCATGCCTCCACCGCGGGATGTCTTGCATTTCAAATTGCGTCCCTCTTCCCGTAGTCCCACAATCACTGTGCTGTCAGAGCTTGATCTATGATGCTCGTGGCCCCTGAACATCACCCGGGGCGTGGAGAACGTCATATAATTCTCATCACATTGCAGTCGCTGGGGCATTGGACGTTGGCCTGCAGATATGAAGCGCCTGGCCAAGACGCTTGCAAGGCGAAGGATTTGAATCTCAACGATTGACGAGGATGTCGAGTCAGGCTGCAGTTACATGGCTGACTGGAGATTGGAGAAGTCGGCGACGTGAGGACTTCGAGGTTCACAAGGCTCCATCGTCGAGTCGACAAGCGCCGTTGAGCCCGCGGCATGCGACGACTTCCGGTCGCAAGTAAGCTGACATCAGTATCTCGAGACAATGTTTGCAGTGTGGGACGACATGACGGCGGCACAGTCAATTCAGGTACGCGAGCGATACGATAAGACGACGCACGCGGGATCAGCTGTGGCGTGCGGGGAACCTCAACACAATGTCGCTTCTACCAGAGTTATGACAGAATACGGGAGCTGTTCAGGGTTGTCTCCGACTTGAAACGTATCTTGAGCCCAAAAACTTTATGGCTTGCTCGTCGCGCTCTGCGAAAAGGCAGGTTGTTGCGCGATCAGGGAAGCCATGTTTCAGCCCGCGCTGCATCACAGTCGTTGTCAGCCGGCAGCGGGACGTCGCGTGGCCTACAACAAATCCAAGTTTCGATGTCTGGAACGCTACACAGCATGAATACTACATCCGATAATCGTCGACCGACCAGCATAAGGGAGACCTGATTCAGCCCTATATGTGAAGGGACATACAGTTCAACAACCACGTAAGATCTTAACGTCAAAATTTAATAATAATTTCCTGGCGAGCCTCTTCTGCCTATTGCTTTTGTATCTTGTAAATCTATGGGTTATTTGCAAAGTAGTAGGTGCTGTGCCCCTTGCAACGGGTATGCGCCCCACAGACGCTGGTCGGTCGACGATTATCGGATGTAGTATAGCTTAACCTCACTACCTCACTCCTGCGCAGCCTATGATGCACCCATTGTCTGTCAGATCCCTAGTTACCTATTCCAATATCAGTCGCGGAGCTGCGCACTTGTTCCGCTCGTATCCAGTTATACAGGTCACCATTGGCTGGAAAACGTGGTGCTTGGGCTGCAATTGATGTTGGTGCAGCCAACTATTCACGAATCACGCCCTAGCATACATATATCGCGGACCGTCGCGCTCTCCGAGCGAAACTTTATCCTGCCAGTCGCATGCACCAAGGCGTCCACTTTCCTTATCCAGGTAATGAGAAGTTCACCGCCAGGTTGCCTCAATCATCGTACGACAGTCGACAAGCGGGTCTGAAGCCGAAGCGTTGAAATGACTCCCGATGGCTGAACGATAGGGTGAACAATGGGGTACAACCTATCCTACCTTGCTTTTTTGCTTCATTTTCTCTCTCCAACTTTTCCTCCAGAAGTCAGGTGCTCGTTACTGCATGCACTTGCGGCCCTGCAAGAAGTCTGGACTTGCATATCTCTCAACATTTCGTGCCGTACAATTTTTTGATTGGCTGGTTACCCCTCTTTCCGGGTAGAGCGGTGTAACTTTTCCACGACACAGGATGAGCTGTTTGTACATGAAGGTACATCATGTATATGAGCAATTTAAGCTGCTCAAAGGTCGAGACGGACAAAGTTTAGGTCGATAATTGCAACGCATGTTCACGATCGGCATCGAAGTTTCGTTGTGTCCAGAGAATACAAGATTGTGCAGCATTGGATGTGTCAAACCAAGCTGATCAGCAAGTCATTTACATGTGCCGGAAGGCGATTGTGATGGTGGACTGGAGGCTGAATTGGACATGTACTCGAGTGCGTTTCATGCGCATCTACTTTGGGATGCTAATCAGCCAATGCGTTCTTCCATGAGATGTTGTATCCCTTGCTCTCCAAGCTCGGGAGCTAACCTCAACACGATCAATTCGAGTATCTGGAAGATCACATGTTTATTCAAGTATGTGTCCTCCAGACACTCAAGGATTTTCTCAGTCTGCTGATGCTGTACAACTCTGTTGTCACTAGCAAAGAAAGCAACTGCCACTTTCGGTGGTAGTAGACCGAGCAGCGCGGCCGCGCAACGACGCTTGATCTCTTTTGTTTCTTCCTCAGTTGGTATTTGTCGTGGGGGCCCCATGCCGTTATTCGGGAACAGGGTAGCGCGCACCGTTCGTAGTATAATGGGTATCAAGGCGGGGTTCAAGATGCGCGTGTGGATGATATTTGAGAGAAATCTAAGAAGTTTGTAGTTAGTACAATAGACTTTGGTATAAAGCGCCGCGCTGATTGGCGCACGATATGCAATTCGCATGCAATGCTCCGAGTGGTCCAGTCCGCAGGATCCAGTCAGCCGATAGTACAAAGCGCCAGGGATCGCATCTTTTCATCGGAGCAGCCCAAAGTGGCCCCACAGAGCGATGTCCTTTCAGGAAGACGTGATCCTAGGATCCTCAGGCCGTAAGTGAGGCGGCATGAAACTATGCTGCGGCTGGCTTGTCGGCTCGAGATTTTTCAAACTGTAGGCGGAGGAATACCTCCAGTGAGGCCGAGGGTTTTCGGACAGACGCACTACTTGATCCTTCAATGAGTGCCGCACCAGTAAAGCCGTCCGTAGCTTTTTATACGAGATAGCAATATCGCTCGTCGCTGCCGAATTATCGTAAGATGAGGCGCAATAGCTGGCAGCTTCAGTCATGTAGTCCGGGTCTGCGACAGCCACCAGTGCTGTGCTTGTGCATGAGGAACGGCCAGTCTCGAGCTCAACGGACAGCTGACGATGTGGGTAGATCACCGGGCGCGTAAGCTGGCTGCCTATGGTGGCTAGGATCGCGATAAGACGGCTGGGAGCTTGGATTTCGTGCTGCAGAGCCTACAGCGTCGTGGTTGCATTGCAAACTGCACATACGGACTCGTACTCCACGATCTATCCATTCAGATTGCCAGTAATGGGGTGCCGTTTTAAATGGTGGTGATGAGGGGAACATCCTTGCCAAGGCCTAGGTTTGGGGCGTCGAATTGCCGCCCGGGACGGGTGCAAGGGCTTGCATGTATCGGCGCACCCCCAAACCGGGGTACGACCGCGAGGGTCTGCGGGCCGTCGCATTCGCTGAGGCGAAGTCAAGTGACCAAACTTGTATGCGGTCCTTCTGCATGATATGTTGCACTGGGCTTGGATGCAGTTGTTGATGGCCAACCAAGCGATAAAGGAAGAAAATTGTCGCAACTCACCTGTCCAATACACCGTCAGTGTCACCCACCCTTCCTGGACCGAACAAAGCTCCACAATGTAGCATTGAGATGAAGCCAGTCAGCCAAGGCATGCGGATGTTCAATTCCACAAAGTGCGCGGCGCAGCTCCACATCTTCATGCTCACAATAGGCCGTTTGGCTGCCAGCAAGCGCGCTGAGGCCTGGATCTCCCCTTCTGGCACGTGTGATTGGCGGCTTTCTTCGATCGGTGTCAGTCCGCTTGCCAAAGACCTAGAAGGCAAGGATAATGATGTGGCTATAGTTAGGATGACCGCGCGCAGCGCCGTACACGCCAGAAATGCGTATTGGACAACGAGCCAAAACACGCCCGAGACCGACATAGAATGATGACGACTTCCACTGGTGAGTGGTACATTGGTCGAACCACTCTGTTCCTCGGCCTGTGAAGGCAATAGCCCAAAGCGCTCTAGACGGCTCAATTCCTCGCCCGTGGCTCCATCGCCCAATGAAGGGTCCTCCTCTTCTTGGACATGATCGGTCTGGAGGATATCTGCAATTCTCCCAATACCTTCCCACAACAGCCATCCCTCGCAAGCCTTTCCGCTGATGCCATTGCCCAATATCATCTCGGCAAAGATCTCTGCCACTAGAGAGCGTAGGCATGCGTTCTTCAGGTCATCGGTGGGAAGCAATACGGTTAGAAGTCCCTGAACAATAAGCTGGCGCCAGGCGGACTCGCTCTCCCGCTGCTCAACACATGTCGACGGCACGGCATCGGTCGGGACAGGTGATAAAGCAGGGTGCGGGTAGAGCGTATGGTAGATGAGACGTGGGTCTGATACTAGCGACTGTGGGGATGAGGCTTGTTGCGTCGCGAGGCGGAAAGCTTCAGGAGGTGCAATTAGAGATGCTACCCGTATGCTCAACAGGGATCAGAATCACCCACCGATCAAATGCTCTTCCAAAAGCCCCGGGATCTCATCAAGCAGCAGAGCTTCCAAGTCAACCTTCCGTAGACGCTGTTCGAGTGCCCTTGTGCAGTGTGCAATGACCTGAATTACTTCGTTGACAAAGACTTGATCAGGTGTGATCTTCGAGTACCATGTCTGCACGAACTCCTTGATGATTACCGAAATGATGCCGTATAATTGAAGATCAACCTCATTGGAGCTCGTCAAGGGTGGAAGAAGTTCGTCGATTGGACGAGGCGTACTTCCTCCCTTCTCGCCATTTCCGAGCAACACGTTGGAGCACAGGGTGCGCCGAATGAAAGCTGCAGTCGCCTTGTCTGAGGTCGTGTCGGTGTCCGGCTTTTGCGTCTCGACCGCACGCTTTTCTCCAGCAGTTCGTGCATGATATTGCGCATTGTCTCCGGTGAGTGCCGAAACTGATGATGATGTCGTTGATGTTGCGGGCTGGTCAGTGTGTGGCTGCAATCGAGAAGAGTCCGGCTCCTGTCGCGTGCTTTCCGTCATGACCACCTTATGCTCATCACCATGCCTTGAACAGCGAGCTTTTTCTATGCACGTGACGGCGCGTTCAGGAATGCTGCAGCGGTCGCGGTTTGTTCAGGTTATTGTGAAGGTAAAGGCGGTGACGCAAGAGGTGAGCCGCGTCCAGCTTCGCCGAAGTCTTGCCGCAATTAGGCTTGGTGGCGAACGTGACTACACTTCCCTCAACACCACGGCTGCCCTTCTCGCGATTAGGAAACAACGAGCACTGCCTTTCAAAATGAGCGCAGCAGGTACTGATGGTATGGTGGTGATTGAAATAGCTGGACGCCTGTGCTAACGAGAGCCGATAGCGATTGTGGTGGTCGAGCGGCAGCTTAAAGACATTGTGCAGACACTCTACAATCTGATAGTCCAGGCATATGATCATCATGGTGGCAAGACACAAGAAGCTATGAAACGCGAGGCGTAGGTATATATTATTCCACAAATCGTATGATGTACTGATGCGTAGTCTAGGCAGACACTCATCCAAAGCCTTGTGAAGTTGTCGCAAACGGCACCGTCAGTGCACATCGACATTCCACCAGAAGTTACAAACTATGTGGAAAGCTCTCGGAACCCGGACATTTACACACGAGAGTTCGTCGAGCTCGTGCAGCGCACCAATCAGATGCTGAAGGGTCGCGAGGAAGCGTACCGTTTTCTGCAAGAACAGATCGCGTGGCAGCTTTCGAATGCTGTACCGGAGCTGAAGAACGATGTTGTGAAGGTCGTCGAAGCAACCGGTGGCAAGGTTCCCACTTGATCTTGAAAACACGGTTGAGGGTTCAGAACCAAATTCCCACCTCCTGTCGCTAGACCACACGACCATCCGCCGATCGACTAGTTGCCGTATTGTGTAGGGCATTCCGCACTATGTGGGTGCCAGCCATTGCACTGCTACGTTCGGTGTTCCCGCCTCTCTGCGCATATGTTACCTGGACGCAATTGACCCTTCCAGTCTGGAAGCGTAGGTTGCGCAACGTCAAAGAACGACGAGGTCGGAAAGCAGATGTCTATGACTTGATGGCTGGGGGATGCCCGCGGTGGGCGTGGCTATTCATTATTGCCTGGCTTCCGCTTCTGTTTTGCCAGCGCAGACCATTTGCGCTTTGTCCAACGCCTCGATTGCATTGATCCAAGATTGTACATTGTGGAAATACAATGTCGTTTACCTTTGGTGACAACCTGCCTCCTTAGGGGCCCGCCACTGTGGGTCAGCACGCATGGTTGTCACGGCCCTTCCGAGGGCATTCACTGTTCAGCAGACGTTCATTGCAATGTGCTTGCACAAGGAGCATCGCCGCTCGATTTGTGTATTAAGTTTCCTTGTGTATCACTTTTTGCTCTGAACTACCGTGTTCCCTACGCCACATCACTCTGAACAATTCATCACTTGCTTTGATCAATTTCACATCATGCTCAAGATTCACCGCATAGCCACCACCAGCTTTCGCACATGGGGTCCTGACATTACAGAACCCGAGTCTAGACCAGCGTCGCCCACAGTCTTGACACCTGAGCACAGTTTCCAGGGTGCTGATTCATGGGCAGACACTGATGAGGAGTTTGCGACTGAATCCGCGTTTACTCACTCTAGTCCAACTGCAGAATGCTCTGGCGGCTTCAAGTGCATCTCCAGTGCCGATATCCAACACAATACACCTACGGTTGATCAAGGTTTGAGCGGTACTGCGCCAATCACCAATTTGCAAACACTCGATACAGTCACCTTCCCCCCCTACGCGACGCACCTTCTCCCTTCAGAGCCGAACGGTACATGGCGCACCAAAGTCTGCCACGCGATCACGCATTCGAATGAGGCTGCTTCGATATTCAGACAGGTACTGGAGCAGCACGCACACGAACTTGACGTCACTACTTTTCTTCATAAGCTAGAGCAGATTGCTGAAGATATAAAGGATAACGTGAACGACTGGCTGAATCAAACTTTCGCAGACTGCGACCTAGTCGAAATGCACAATCGTGTTCGACGGTTGCTGCCCGTCACCTCCATGCCTGACAAGCGACAGGCTGAACGCGCCATAGACGCAGTGGCCGACATCGCGCGGTCGCTTCAAAAACGTCGCTCAGACACGAGCCTTCCTGAAGCCGTTCAGGGTGATATGTATACCTTTGCGAGGCTTGTGGGCCAAAAAGCACACCGTTCCTTGATTGAGCAAGGCATCTGCAAGGAGTGGCAGTTTCTGAGCGAAGAGCACGCGCAGTTGCAACATGTCATGCAACTTGCTCTCATGCGCACTTTCACCCATATACAGGATTTACATCAAGACGTGCCTTTGTCACAAGCAAAGCCTCAGTGGGTGGTTGACAGGGCAGAAAACGTGTGGCGCCTTGAGCTCGATGTCGGTGTTGTAGGAATTGAGGTTGGTCCTGAGTCAGATTGCTCTTTGATCGAGCTTGGATTCATCAAAACGGGCTTCGTGCTCCCAGAATCTTACGGATGTGTTTCCATCGCTGATCTTGATCGACAGGCGCAAGATGTAGAGGATGACTGGCAGTTGCTCGAACTCTGAACGTCATCAAAACATTCCTAAACTACACATTAGTGCTACCTTCTCTCTATTCTCTCTTCATCTCTAATGTCCTATCTAAATTTATCGCCTTGATTCTGATTGCCCGTCACAAGTGATGTCTACCGTGTGATACTTCCCGCACGCTGGCGCACAGCACTGCGACCACGACTGCCTCTTGACCTTGCACGATCCAGATCAGATCTCCTGCCCTGCTCAATATCACCTTGGACCTCAGTAGGACTCTCGTCGGAGTCTTGCTCCACCCCTTTCATCTTCGCCGGTGTACCACCAAAACTCACAAGCACAGCCGGGTTGTTCGCAGTAAGCGCATCGAGGACTGTGAGCTCACGCTCAAAGAATCATTTCGGCATTAGGAACGTGCGCAGAGGGATGAGTGCGATGATCAAAACCGGAAAACCGATCGCGGCGATAGTCTGTGAGATAGCGACAGTGCAAGCGACTCCCAGAGCCTGAAGCCCGATGTACTGCCATATTTTCTTCCGTGAGACGGAGTTGAGAGGATTTTCGGGTGCGATAAAGCGCCTTTCTGAGTTGGGATACCAGAACTTTGCGAGGATACCATTACTCTCGATCGAGCCCCACTGTGGAATTGTCAGAAAAGACATACTGGATAAAGTAAACGGGTACTTATACCAACCACGAAGAACACTCCTGCAAACACGGCCGCAGGCATGGCGCTCAAGACCGTCAACAGCGGACCCGTCATGGTACCCCAGATTGCCATGCCCATCAGGAAGTGACTGACCCGCTGCTCGACAACCGCTGTGGCCTCTACAAGTGGCTTTCGGATCTCATCGCCATCCTTCGTCTCCACGACCTCAAGCCGAGTCTTGTAAACGGTCAATGAATCAGTGTGTACAGGTGCTTGAGGAACCAGTCCGTTCGGTAAAGGCAGGCCGATAACGCCAGCCACGAAGCAGGTACAGCCGAGGAGGAAGAAACCCCAGTGGAAACCTGCGGGCTTTTTGAGAGGGTATTGTCGCGCTTGCGCAGTAAGGGAAGATACGTTCTGTGACACAACGTTAGTGCATGCTCCATAGAGTACCACTTAGTGCCATTGCTGTCAATCTGAAAGAAATCTTACGTGATCATAGTAGAAGAGTAGCATCATTAGGAAGCCAAACGGTACCGCCACAAATACCATTTGACATCCAGAGTCCAGAATTATATGACCCAGTCACGGGGCTGTGTAGGCTGGAAGGCGCTGACGGTTGGTACTCGATACTGCTCAGTCCTACCAAGCCGTCCAGGAAAGTGCGAGAACCCGACCCAGAAGAGGGTTGGGAAGACAAACGAGTAATCAGTGAGGATCCCACGGATCCAGGGCTTCCAGACTGTGCTGCCACCAATCTTCTCGAGTCCATAGACGGATCCGAAAAAGAGCATGGTGATCACGATAGAGAGATAGCCACCCTCAAATCCGGAGACTTCGAAGAGGTAGACTAGTTCTTCCACACCCTTTACTAGATGGTTGCGTCAGAACATCGTGGGTTACCCTAGAATCGCCAAAATTGCCATACATACCACAGTAGATGATTCCCACATACATGCCGAACGTCTCACTAGAGAAGTCCGTAACGTACGCCATGTAATCGCAGTAATTGCCAAAGCTGACGATCCAGTGAAAAATTGCAGCCCAGATGCCGACCCAGGCTGTGAATGCCGGGTAGATGGAAGGATCGTGCATCTCGATGATATCGTATATAGTGTAGTTGAAGAGAGCAATCAGACCAGTAACTCCAACAATGGTAAGTGGCTGACATGAAAGAATACTGAACACCATAGCTGCCAGTGCAGATGCAAGTAGTGCTTCGTTGACGCCAAAGAAGCCGCCAGTCCGGCGGTACATGTCCAGTGTGAAAGCGATGGCTGGCAGAACACTGGGCTGGTCAGTGAGGAGGCCGTAGATGCATCCGAATCTCGTCGAAAAGGCACGGGGGGTCTTAGGATCTCGCAGACTCAAACGATTCAGGAAGATCACAGCGAGCATCAGTGATAGATGCAAGTCGACACAAGAAATTTTCCAAAGCGGAAGGTGGCGTCCGAAAAGTTTGTTACCCTCGATAAGTTGATCATCGGTATTTGGGAGCAACTCCATGGTTCTATCAATATCGACCCAAAAGCCATCTTCGAGCAGTTCCAGATCGCCCCTGCAGCGTCTTCCGACGTCGTATGCCACGATGCCGCAAGTCTGACAGCAATGGACATGCTCAGTACGGCGACTGATAGCACCCATGACTCGTTCAGCCAGATGAATGTGTTCTGTCGCAAGGCCACGCAGGCAAATCGTGTCTGTCGATCCATAGAGATGATAGTACAAGCTCGCTGGACAGAGCTCTTTAAAGAGCAAATTCAGGTTCGGACCGCTGCTGTGCCTGAACTTTCGGCCACCAAACACAGGAAGGCCGTCTTTATGGAGGCGTGTCAAGACTTTGGCTGGTCTGAAAAAGAATTGCGAAACAAGGTGGCGATCTGGCGAGGCTACACAGAAGTCAAAGATGCGGCAGGTTGGGCAGCCCTTGTACTTGCTGGCATGGGAATATATCGATTCTGCAAATACCGCGTTGGCTTCGACAAAGACGCAATGAAGAGACTGCGAAACCTACGAAAGCGACTTGAGGTGGCCGCAGACAGTTTGCACCCTCATTGGCGGCAATTGCTGGCTATTGGTGAGCCTCAAACGCTGCAATACCCAGGCCACCCACACGAGTGGGTAGTATTCGAAGATGGCACAGATCCAGTGCCGTTGCGCCAAACCTACCAGGAGCATGATCGCTACTTCGCCTTCGAGCACATCGATGAATCCGAATCGGTTTGGGGATGTGAAGATCCGCGTTGGATGCCGCAGCCCAACTCCTTCGCAAGGACAAACGGCCAGTATATCTGTACATCGTGTGGTGAGCAGCAGTCCGATGACCCGAAAGCAAACGCTTGTTTCTGTTTTCCTTCACTATTTGGCTGTTCGAAGCGTAAGCCACCACCGATCCAAGTGTATCGCACACCAGATGGAAAGAATAATGGACTGGTAGCTCTGACAGCATTTGAAAGAGGAGCAGCGATAGGCGAACTCGTCGGTCTGATAACGAAAGGAATTAGGGCCTTGGATGTCATGGACAGCTCCACGCCACTGTCAAACTACCAGATCTGGCAGGGAAGGATAGGGAATTACACTCGCTTTGCGAACCGCAGCTGTAAAGCGAATGCACAGTCTTCAACTTTCACAAGGCTGGACACGCAACGTATCGTCATCGTCAGCAAGGGAATTGAGGCTAGTGCGGAAATAACGCTAGATTACGGCGATAAGTACTGGGCTGGTCTCGACAAAGCATGTCTCTGCGGCGAGGCGTGTTGTAGATACAGAACTAGAGATCGTTAGCTAGTCTTGAAAACGAGCAATTGACGATGTTGATGTTCCCTGAACAATGTGCAAGGCACGCAAGGGTCGTAAACTTTTGGTGGAGAGCTGGGGTGGGCCCAAGCGTATCGATACCGTGTCCGTGCACTCAATGCGCGGATTTGGTCAATGCGCGCTTTTTACTAGCAAAAACAACAAAATTGTTGAGACAAAATGTGAACACTGAACACTCTTTGCCCCTGCGTTGATTGGTACATATACCTTTCTAACAAAAATCTTAATAACGTGTTTCACCACCGAGCGGCCCACCACCACCGAGCGGCCCACCCTCACCAACATTGCGTCTATCACCGTCTATTACAACAATGCCACCACAACACAACGCGCTACAATCCTATAATGAAGGTACACTCTACCTTGCTATCCAAGCTACAGAAGCTACTGCGTCTGACACTACAAGACACGCGTCTAAGGCCTTTAACGTCCCCCGAACAACGCTAAGACGACGACGCGACGGAAAGCTCGCCCGACGCGACTGTCAGCCTAACTCAAGTAAGCTGAACAAGATAGAGGAGGAGGCAATAGTTGCACGTATACTTGAGCTAGACGCGCGAGGGATAGGCGCTACAAGGGCTATGGTGCAAGAAATGGCTAATGATCTGCTGGCTGCGCGCGGTTGGTTGGTTGGTTGGTATTCATTTTACGTCTAGTTGATGGGGATTAAGTCCACCATCTCGCCTCCCGAAGGGCATATACGACGTGCTAAGCTAAGGAATTACAGTGCTAACACACTACCTTAGAAAGCATTTCTTGCCTGCGCGGGTATTGCTACCATTTCAAGCTACAGCTCCCCGTCCAGTTGGGGAGACTGAGCAGTTTGTGTACATTAGGGTGGGACCCTTGTGTGTATTCAGAGGCGGTTTGAGTGCCATGAGAGAGAGTAGGAAAGAGTAGGTGGGTGTGAAGAGCCGGTGCCCTGCCGAATCGAAGCCGTGGCTCTGCGCGAGGAGAGCCTTTGTACTAGGCTTGGCCATGCCTGTGTCTGAGGAGATAGGTGTAGTAGGTAGGCAGAGCCAGGCCTGTCCTTCTTCTTTATCCCCAAGGGTCGTGAAATCTAAGGCCATGCTGGCTGCCTTGTTTGCGTGTTGTGTCAGGTCTGGGACGCTGACAGTCGGTCTTCAGAGAGCTGAAAGCAGCTCTCATCGTTGTGGGTGTGGAGAGCCGGTGCTCTGTCGAATTGCGCCGTAGCTCTTCGCGTGGAGAGCCTTGCGGTAGGCCTGGCGATGCCCTTATACTGCAAGAACAAGGAGTGGCAAAACTGTCTCCTTGTCTTGCTGGTGGTTGTGGCCTTCGACCGAACGTGAAAATCTGAGTGGCGCACGGGCCATTTTGAAGACATTTCAGCTCAGCGAAGAGTTGAAAGACAAAAGAGGCCAGCGCGCCTGCCACAACGCCTGCAGCGGAGAGAGGACGTTGGAAAACAGATTTAAGAAGGCATTTGAGTCGTGTTTTAACGAAAAATCGATGGATATCGACCTTTCGCTGACCTGGAAAAGTTGATGTTCGGGGGGGCTGCGCGCGGTTGGTTGGTTGGTTGGTATTCGATTTTCGTCCATAGGATGGGGATTAAGTCCACCATCACCGCCTCCCGAAGGGCATATAGGACGTGCTAAGCTAAGGAATTACAGTGCTGCTACACTACCTTAGAAAGCATTTCTTGCGTACGCGGGTATTGCTACCATTTCAAGCTACAGCTCCCCTTCCAGTTGGAGAGACTGAGCCGTATGAGTACATCAGGGTGAGTTCCCTTGTGTGTGTTCAGAGGCAGTTAAGTGCCGTAGGGCTGCGCGCGGTTGGTTGGTTGGTTGGTATTCGATTTTCGTCCATAGGATGGGGATTAAGTCCACCATCACCGCCTCCCGAAGGGCATATAGGACGTGCTAAGCTATGGAATTACAGTGCTGACACACTACCTTAGAAAGCATTTCTTGCCTGCGCGGGTATTGCTACCATTTCAGAACTACAGCTCCCCTTCCAATTGGGGAGACTGAGCAGTGTGTGTACATTAGGGTGGGACCCTTGTGTGTGTTCAGAGGCATTTTAGTGCCGTGAGAGAAAGAAAAGGAAAGAGTAGGTAGGTGTGGAGAGCCGGTGCCCTGCCGAATCGAAGCCGTGGCTCTGCGCGAGGAGAGCCTTTGTACTAGGCTTGGCCATGCCTGTGTCTGAGGAGATAGGTGTAGTAGGTAGGCAGAGCCAGGCCTGTCCTTCTTCTTTATCCCCAAGGGTCGTGAAATCTAAGGCCATGCTGGCTGCCTTGTTTGCGTGTTGTGTCAGGTCTGGGACGCTGACAGTCGGTCTTCAGAGAGCTGCAAGCAGCTCTCATCGTTGTGGGTGTGGAGAGCCGGTGCTCTGTCGAATTGCGCCGTAGCTCTTCGCGTGGAGAGCCTTGCGGTAGGCCTGGCGATGCCCTTATACTGCAAGAACAAGGAGTGGCAAAACTGTCTCCTTGTCTTGCTGGTGGTTGTGGCCTTCGACCGAACGTGAAAATCTGAGTAGCGCACGGGCCATTTTGAAGAGAATTCAGCTCAGCGAAGAGCTGAAAGACAAAAGAGGGCAGCGCGCCTGCCACAACGCCTGCAGCGGGGAGAGGACGTTGGGAAACAGATTTAAGAAGGCATTTGAGTCGTGTTTGAACGAAAAATCGATGGAAATCGACCTTTCGCTGACCTGGAAAAGTTGATGTTCGGGTGGGGCTGCGCGCGGTGAAGGACCTGTTGGCAAGAACTGGGTAGACAGGTTCAAGACGCGTACCAAAGAGATTAAGCTTCGACGCAGCCGCTCATACGATCGTCAACGAGCCCTAAACGAAGATCCACGCGTTATAGAGCCCTGGTTCGAACTGGTGAGGAAGACAAAGGAGAAGTACGGCATCCTAGATGAAGACACACAACTTTGATGAGTCTGGCTTCATGATGGGCATGATTGCTGCTCAGATGGTCTTTACAGGCTCTGAGAAGCGAAGCAATCCTAAGAAGATACAGCCAGGCAACTGAGACTGGGTCACAATCATCCAGGGCATCTGCGCTGGCGGATGGGCTATCCCACCCTTCATCATATTTGGCGGCAAGGTCCTTATATCAAGCTGGTACCCAGGACTACCTCGCGAATGGGTTATTGAGACCAGCGCTAACGGCTGGACAACAAATGAGCTTGGCCTGAAGTGGTTGAAGCACTTTGACGCGCATACAAGGGAGCGTACTGTTGGCGCGTACCGTCTACTAATTGTAGACGGCCACGAGAGCCACAACAGTTACCAATTACTTAAGTACTGCAAGGAACAGAAGATTATCACTCTCTGTATGCCTCCTCACTCATCGCACCTGTTGCAGCCGCTTGACGTGGGCTGTTTTGCTCCTTTAAAGCGGGCGTACTCTGCTGAGATTGACAGCTGGGCAAGGTACTCTATCACACAAGTCAAGAAAGAGACCTTCCTACCAGCCTTTTGCATTGCTTTTGACAAGGCAATTACAAAGGAGAACATCCTAGCAAGCTTTAAAGGCGCTGGCTTAGTCCCCTACAACCCAGAGCGGGTGCTATCAAAGCTTGATGTGGTGCTTCGTACGCCAACACCTGCACCATCAGAGACTACCCTTTGGGAGTCCAAAACACCAGCCACTATAAAGGAGATAGAGGCGCAATCAACGCTTGTTCGTGAGCGCATACAGAGGCACAGAGAATCGCCTATCTCTCCTCTCCTGCAAGCTGTTGATTCGCTTGCAAAAGGCGTGGCTATTATAGGTCACAATTCAGTGTTGCAGGCTCGGGAACTGGCTGGTATTCGCAAGGCAATGGCTGCTCTAACAGAGCAGCGCAGTCGCAAAAGAAAGTATATTCAGACAGAGGAGAGTCTTACAGTAGGTGACGTACAGGATCTGATGGCTGAGAAGGACTGTGGTGGTGGGGAGGCAGCTGAACAGGGTGCAAAGAGGGTGCGCAAAGACAGGCACTGCAGGCGTTGCAGCAAGACTGGCCACAATTCGCGCACCTGCACTGCAAAAATTGTAGACCTAGATAATAGCGACGCTTCTGAATAATATCCTAGGCAGGCTATAGTGTATTCTAGTGCAGTGTTGTGGTGCGAATGTTATAGACGGTAATAGACGCAATGTTGGTAAGGGTGGGCCGCTCGGTGGTGAAACACGTTACTTTAAAATAGTCTAACTTTTTAACTAACGTAGGAGACGGGCGAGTCGGACACTGTGCCAAGCCCCTACCAAAACCATCTTATTTTTTCAACACTACGGTCCTTGACAGTGCTGTATAGTGATGTATAGTATAGGATATTATTTAGAAACTATTTCTACATCTAGCTTACACGTGCGCGCGTTGTGCCTAGCCTCGCCGCAGCGTCCACAGCGCCTTAAAGGCTGGCCGCCCTCATCAGCGCGCGCCCTCTTCCTCGTCTTCTTCCCATCACTGCGCGCCCCAAACTCCTTGAGCGCTGTTAATTGTATGCCCTCTTCAACTGTTAAGGTTCCCTCCTGCTGTACTCGCTTTCTTTTGTACGATTTACGGCGTGAGGCGGCCTCGTTAGCGGCTTGAAGCTCAGCGTTGCGCTTAGTGATTAACACCAAAGAATGCGCCATTATCTCCGCGCCTTTAGTAAACTTTGCAAGGGCATCAACCATTGAGGTTGGCGAGCTATCTACATGTTGTTGAATCCTCTCTTGAATTAGCTTTGATTGCGACCCGAATTCTAGGGTATTGCTTGGTGTTTACGACTGCCAGGGACCGTCCTCGACGGTAGGTGGCGTAGGGGTGCGCAGCCGTATGTCAAGCTGCGATATCACTACCTCTGGGTCGATCGGAACCAAGCCAGCGCCTCGAAAGCCTCCTAGGATATTGCTCTTTGTAATCGCAGCGTTGAAAGCAGCAATAAAGCATGGTAGGAACTCAAGTTTAGTGATGTGGTTAATCCGGTTGCAAATCAGGATCTCGGCTTGGCGCCCATACGCCTTCTTTAACGGCGAGAAACAACCCACATCAAGTGGCTGCAGGATATGCGATGAGTGAGGAGGCATGCAGAGAGTGATAATCTTATTCTCCTTGCAGTATTGCTGGAATTCGAGCGAGTCGTGGCTTTCATGGCCATCAACTATAAGCAGTCGGTGTGAGCCAACAGTGCGCCCCTTCGTATGCTTGTCAAAGTGCTTCAACCACTGGAGACCAAGCTCGTTCGTCGTCCAGCCGTTCTCAGAGACCGCGATAACCCATTCGTGAGGTAGATTCTCCTCCTTGTACCAGGCAGAGAGGTGGTTCTTGCCCTGGAAGATGATAAAGGGTGGAATTGCCCACCCCGTTGCGTTGACGCCCTGGATTACCGTAGTCCACTCCCGGTTGCCCTGCTGAACGCTCCTTGGCCGCCCTCGACGCTCAGAACCTGTAACTACTGCGCCAGTTGATATAACGCCCATCATGAAGCCAGCCTCGTCGAAGTTATAGGTGTCTTCATCCTGGATGCCGTACTTGGCTTTCGTATTCTCTACCAGCCGGAACCAGTCTCTTACAAGCTGAGGACTCTCACATAAGGCTCTCTTATAGTCGTACTTTCGATTGAATTTGACTTTGAGCTCTGGCCGACGCTTAACAAAGGTCTTAGCCCAGTTTTGGCCAACTGGGTCGCGGTGACGCTCAGCAAGTAAGGAATCAGCCATATCTTTAACGGCTGCGCGCCTAGGCGGAAATCCTCGCGCATCAAGGTCGAGTATATGCTGGACAATCACATCCTCTTCTGTTTTAAGTAGCTTCATTGAATTGGGCGTGCAATTAGGTCGAAACAGCTTTCCAGCACGTCGGTCGCTTAGTGTTGTATGTGAGACGTTGTAGATTGATGCAGCTCGTCTCTGAGATAGTGTCGCGTCGCGTTCGATAGCCTGAATTGCGAGCTGTATTCGAGCCTCCTTTGAAGCTGGTAAATCGTGGCGTTGTTGAGACATCGCGTGTATAGTAATAGTTAAGATGGTTTTGGTGGGGGCTTGGCACAGTGTCCGACTCGCCCGTCTCCTACGTTAAGGGTCTTTCCGTCACTAAGTGCATACATGTCAGCGGACGACTATTTCTCATTCAATACGTGTCTGCACTTTCTGTGACGGCTACGCGCAACCGCTACAAGGAGTTACCATGGGTCGACGCTAACCACGTAAATTAAAAGAGTAACGTACTCCACAAGCGAGCCGGTCACCCAAGCGAGCCGGTCACTTAATTTTACACCAAAAATTGAGATTTTTGCACCTTAATAACTCCACAACCAGATGATAGAATTGTCTAAAAATCAAAATGCTATGCTTTACCTATGTCAAGATCAGTTGCCCTGAAGATCTAAGCTCTATCCTTAACGTGTGTAGAGTTATTAGAAAGTACGCTAAAATAATCCCTCTATTTTGATTTTTGTTTAATAACTCCGGTGCGACTGATACAGGATCCTAGCGCTTCTATAGAATTGATCTTTACGTAGATGCAGCATAGTATTTCAAGTTTTAGACAATTCTATTATCTGGTTGTAGAGTTATTAAGGTGCAAAAATCTTAATTTTTGGTGTAAAATTGAGTGACCGGCTCGCTTGGGTGACCGGCTCGCTTGTGGAGTACGTTATACAAAAGTACTAATTTTGTGATTTTGCCTAACGTAATCCACCATCGAGTTGGCCACACCATCGAGTTGGCCACCCCACCAAAACTCAACCTACTACCTACATTATATCGTGATGTCTCAACAACCTAATCTTGAATTACTTCCCCGTGAAGATAGAGTCACCCTTGCTATCCAAGTAATGAAATCTGACGCGTCAATGAGTCAGCGCCGCGCTGCAGCCACGTACAACGTTCCTCGAAGCACGCTCTCCAACCGACGCGCTGGTCAAACTTCACGACGCGATATCCAGCCCAACCGATCAAAGCTTTCAAAGCACGAAGAGGAGACGATTATACAATACATAAGGAAGCTTGACGCGCGAGGGTTTGCCCCTACGTTCACCCACGTACGCAGTATGGCCAATCAACTCCTAGCCGTACGTGATGGTAGTGAGGTTGGGGTCAACTGGGTATACCGTCTTGTTAACCGGAGACCTGATGTCAAGTCTCAGGTAACCAGACTTCGGGATCACCAGAGGGTCCTGTGCAGCGATCTGGCTATTATTAGTCCCTGGTTTGACCTTGTACGCAACGTCAAAGCCAAGTATGGGATCCTGGATGAAGATACCTACAACTTTGATGAGACAGGCTTCCAAATGGGTGTTGGGGGGTCGGTCAAGGTGGTAACTGCGTCTGAGAGACGTGTTAAGCCACTTGGAGTCCAACCTGGTGATCGTGAGTGGGTAACGTTGATTGCTGCAATCAACGCCATGGGGTGGGGTATCCCACCCTTTTTCATCTTCAAAGCAAAGCACCACAACCAAGCCTGGTATCACCAACAAGACAAGGAGTGGAGAATAGCTGTCAGCGATAATGGCTGGACTACAAACGAGATTGGATTTGCCTGGTTGAAGCACTTTATCCAGCATACAACAGCCCGTACAGTGGGTGGTTACCGACTGCTTATTATCGATGGCCACGAGAGCCACCAATCGCTCCAGTTTCAAGACCTTTGTGAGGAAAGCAAGATCATTACTCTCTGTATGCCTGCTCATACCTCCCATATCCTCCAGCCGCTTGACGTGGGTTGCTTTGCCGCCTTGAAGCGTGCGTACAAGAAGGAAATCAATGTCTTGGCAAACAGCCACATCAACCATATCGACAAGAAGGCGTTCTTGGCTGCGTACGAGGAGGTTCATAAGGATGCCTTTTCATCTAACAACATTAAAGCTGGATTTAAGACAGCTGGGTTAGTCCCACATAACCCAGAAGCAGTGCTATCAAAGCTCGATGTGAAGCCTCGTACGCCAACACCACCTTTACCTGGGTCAACCCTCTGGCAGCCTAAAACACCAAGCAACGCTGCTGAGATTTTGGCTCAATCAACGTTGGTTGAAAAGAGGATAAGAGACCACCGGAGCTCATCACAAGAATCAGTACTTGAGATGGTGCAACAGTTGCAGAAAGGAGCTGTAATACTAGCACATTCACAGGTGCTTTTAGCTAGTGAAGTAATCAAGCTTCAAGCAGCCAACAACGCTGCTTCTGAGCGTAAGAAGCGAAAGAAGAAGCGGATTCAGAAGGGTGGTAACCTATCACAGGCAGAGGCAGAGGAAATAATTGCCCAAAGGGACGCTGAGGCTCAGGTTAAGGTAGATAGGCGTATAGAGAAGGTCCAGGCAGGTGTTAGCAATAGGGGTATTCCCCACTGTAGGAGGTGTGGTAAGGCAGGGCACAACAAGCGCACGTGCAAGAAAGATGCAGCTAGATAAGGCGATTAATCTAAGCTATAGTGCACTATTTTATCTTATTGTGGTGTTGAGATATTAAGGTTGTACAGTAGGTAGCTGCATATAGTGGCCAACTCGATGGTGTGGCCAACTCGATGGTGTGGCCAACTCGATGGTGGATTACGTTAGTAAAAAGCGCGCATTGACCGAATCCGCGCATTGAGTGCACGGACACGGTAACGTGCACGGACAGCTCATGCCCGGAGACAACCTCGTGCCCCGCCGAACACATATCCACCACTTCAAAAGTGAGGCTATTGAGCCACGTACAATAGCTATTATTATGAGATTTTGTAGAGGAGTAGTAATTAGATGCTTGCAATCAAATTGTACTATCTATATTTTTGCGGGACGCTGACGTTGCGGCCACGTGATGTGACTTTGGCTGGAGCAGCAGATGGCTCATCTCCAGCTTGAACACCAGCGTGAGCAGCGCCAGCGCGTTTTTGACGCTTGTTACTTGATAAGATCTCTCGTGAGGCTGCTCGCTTGCGTTGTTGAGCTTGTTGGATAGCTTTTTTCTGGTGTTGAGCTTCAACTTTGCGCGCGCGTTCAGCTACTTTCTCAGCTCGCTCTAGCTCCTTCGTCTCCTTGAGCCTCTGCCTCTCTACACGCTTCTCCTCGAGCTTAACTTGACGCTGCAGTTGAGCGTCCTTACGCTGTTTCTTGGCCCGTGCTTTTTGGAGTTTCTCCTCCGTCTCATCTCGCTCCTGTACTGCTTCTCTAGTTCGAGCTTCACGCAACTTACGAGGAGACCAGTAGATAGCGCCACCGTGATACTCCTGGCGCTGTTGAAGGTCAAGGACTTTACTCTCCTTCTTATGCTTCTGCTTATGCTGAAGAGCCTCCTTTGAGCCTTTATTCTTATGCTTTAAAAGCTCATACTGCACAGAGAGATGGTGAACGCTTGAGCGAAGCTTTCTTGCCTCGTACAGCACTAAGACTTTAGTCTGTTCGCGTTAGGTCCGTGCGCGACTCAACAACGCGATCGCGTCAGGTAGTCAACAACTTCAAACCAACCCTACACAACCGAAATGAGAGCTTTCAGCACAGAAATTTCAGACAATCGCAGGCCAGGTGGTGAGCTGTCAATCCAGCAGCGCGATTATGTGATTGCAGCAATAGAGGCTGGTTGCCGGACGTTGGAAGTCGCACAGGCCCTTGGCTGTTCACAACGTTGTGTCCAGAAAACCATCGCGAGATGGGACATCCACGACAGCAACGCCACCAGACCTCGCACTGGCAGGCCACCTGTATTGACGCGTTTTCAACGTCGTCTACTTCTTCGTATCGCCAGAAAGTACCTCAAAATTGAGTACCGAACGCTCATGGAGGAAGCTGACCTCTGGCCATCCACAATGGCACACCCTCTTGTCGCGAAGAAGACTGTGTATCGATCTCTTATGACACAAGGATTAAGAAACTTCAGATCAAAGCGCCGTCCGAAGATCAACAGATCTACAGCTTTGCAGCGTCTTAAATACTCTCGAGAGTGGCGTTATTTCAACTACAAAAGGACACCTATGAGGTTCTCTGACGATTGCAGCGTCGCCAGAGGTTCTGGACGAAATCAGGAGTGGAGTTTCCAATACCCGGGTGAGAAATTTGACCATGATAAAGTTCATGAGAGCAGCTCATCACGCCCCAAACAGCAGATGGTTTGGGCTCAGATTTGGTGTACTGCTGGTGGTCGTGTTGGGAGGAGTGAGCTGGTCATCATAGATCGTGACTACACTGCCAAATGTCACGGATACACCTCCTGGAGCTATTGTGAAGCTCTTGAAGCTGGACTGTTACCTAAGTACAAGCCTAGAGAGAGGTTTATGCAAGACAACGCACGCGTCCACACGTCAAAGTACACTCAAAAGTGGTTGGAGAGTCACGGGATTTGGACCATTGAAGTACCCCCATAATCACCCGACCTCAACCCTATTGGACACATGTGGTGGGCACTCAAAAGGAAGCTCCATGAGCTCTATCCTGAATTTGACACTCTCGGAGACTCACAAGAGGAGTGGGATCGCTTTTGTGAGGGTCTCAAAGAGGCGTGGTTGGCCATACCAGACTCACTCATCAAGAAGCTCATCCACTCCATGCCAAGGCGACACCAGGGCTACCAGACTAAATACTGAGGATACGCGCATCAATTCTATCAAATCAGATCCACTTTTGACCGCGTGATTGTTGAGATACTGTACTAGGACTTTACTATGGTATCATGCGTAAGTTTTGTGAGTGGAGATGCACGGTGGGGGTGCTTGGCGGATGATGCGGAACCTCTCTATCGTCCAAATTACATCAAATCCTACCTAATTCTGTATACAATACAATGTTAACCTGTTTCGAGAAGCATCTCTGTGTGCCCCCCAGAATGTCTACTACTCGTCCATTTCATCCATCTCATCTATCCTATCCATCTCATGTATCCCATCGATCAACCGTCCTAAAATGGCTACTCCTTGTCCATCAACACCACCCCATAGTCAGCATTTATCACGGGACCAGCGCCTGCAGGTACAGACTCTACGGCTAGCTGGTCATACGTACAGATATATCGCCAACCTCCTCCACGTCACCGAGCGACAAGTTGAGTGGGCAGCTACTAGTGTTTCTGTCACTCCAAAACGACGTAGTGGTCGCCCACGTATCCTTACAGATGCCCAAGTAGACGAGCTTGAGGCGTACGTCCGATCATCACGACGTACACGTCAGATGAGCTGGCATCAACTTGCGTACGGTCCCTTTGACGCATGGGGGGTGTCAGAGTACGTGATACGCCGTGCCTTGACTGCTAGAGGATACACACGCCGCATTGCCCGAGCCAAGCCACCTCTCACCCAACTCCATAAGGACTTGCGCCTTGCCTGGGCTCGTGAGCATGTCAACTGGGAGCCTTGGCAGCAGACATGTCAACAATCCGTTCAGTCAGTTTGCAACCCTTGGCTTGAATTGAACTGCAAGAAGCAGGCCGAAAAATCTTAACAAACTGATTGAACTGTCTTCCAGCAAGGCTCGAACTGAACTGATCAGGTAACTTATTTAAACTGATTACTTTTTTACATACAAATTAGACTTCGCTATTGTGCCAATCCCCTAAGTTATACATGCTATCAATTGCCTCGTCGCTAAGTAGAGACTCTGCAGTCTCTCCTTCAACACCAAAGCCAGCCCGCAACCAAGCGCGTACTGACTGTATTGCTACTAGCAATTGTGATGAGATCTTCCTCCTTTTTGGCCGCAAAAGATCGCCAAGCTCACTAAACATACGCTCACAGTCGCAGCTGGAGGCGGGTATAGAGAGGACGTCGAGCGCGAGGCGCGTAAGGTTGGGGTAGTCGCGGCGGCGTGAGAGCCAATAAGTGATTGGATTGTCGACAGAGGGGACCCAGGGCTCAAGTTTCCAGCGCGTGTACTCATCCAAATCGTTGGAAACTCTAACGCCTTGATGAGGCTCCATCATAGACGCGATAGCGTCGTTGAGGTCGTTGTTTACACGCGCCCGTGGTGCTGCTGGCGCTGGCGGCGGTGCTGGGTTGTCCTTGTACGTGCCCCAAAGCGTCTGAAACGCCGACTGCGCTGCTACCAACCACTCTGGTTTATCCCTCCACGCGTTGTCGCAGTAGTGTTTGTACGCTGGATGGAGAGAGGTGGCAGCATAGTAGGCGGGGGAGTCATCAAGCTTAATGAAGTACTCGTTCGCCTTCGCCCAAGCAGCGCGGAGGTTGATGGCAATGTGGTCCTCTGGCGCGCCAGGTTCGTCGTAATTGACGCCGCTGTAGGACTCTACGCGCTCCTCGTAGCTAGATAAGATGGTCTCGAAGACAGGGATCACCTCAGCAAGTGAGCCAAATCGCTTGTAGGTACCGCGACCTTCAAGGCGCTTTGTTGCCAACTTCAGCGGTCGTAGCATCGCGAGATACTCGTTGACAGTCTGCCAATCAGCCGCAGTAAGACCACCTGAGCGCATCCAACGCTGCGCGTCAGGCTCTTTGTTGCCGCTCGCAGCAGCGTAGGCGTCCGCGTTGGCGGTGTTGGTAACATGGAGTTGACAGTAAGCGTTGACTGCAGACTGCAGCGTAACTGCGCGCTTAAAGCAGCTAAAGTATGAGTTCCAGCGCGTAACAACAGGCTTAATAACCTCAAGAATCTTGCGATCTTTGGCGGACAAGTCAGCGTTTGCGCGGTGTTGAAAATTGATAAAAAGCTCATGCTGCTGTGGTGTTTTGATGTAGTTAATAACGTCAAGCAGCACGCCAAGGGGACCATCTTTACGCCACTCTCTCATAAACCTCACTTCGTCACTAAGCTCCTCGGGCGCATTGTCATACGCCTGCTGATTGTTACCCCAAAGGAGCGTCTGCCCGATAAGGTTGAGTGTATGGGGACCGCAGCGGAGGCGGCGGTGGACTGGCAAGAAGTCGTAAATCTCTGCAACCACAGCAATAGCGGTGTCGTTGTTAGCCGCGTTGTCAAGTACAAAGTAACCCAACTTGGCGCTATCAACACCAAACTGCCGCAACGTTTGGTCAACAACCTCAGCTATCCTTACGCCTGTATGGGCACCTGTAAGCTGAGGAAGCGCAATAGGCAGATCTGTAAGCTCGCCTGATGAGCTCACAAAGTGCGCAACAATGCCTAAGAAGCCTCGCTTGCCTCCTTGCATTGTCCATCCGTCAAAGCTTATGTGTATCTTACTCAGCGCGTTGGACAGCTCAACAGCAACACGGGGTTGCAGGTAGTTGTAGAGACGCATAACGTACCTCGAGACACTGTTGTGGCTTGTCCATAGCGCAGTTACCGCCTCTGGGTTGGCTGCCTCCAACATAGCTCGAAACTCCGGGCGCTCAAACTCAGATAGTGAGTGGTTGCCTTCGACAAGCCAAGTGACCGCCTTAAAGCGAAACAGCTGTACGTCAAAGCCAGTAAGGGCGTTGTGTACATCCTGAGGCACCTTGCCGCCTGCCTTGTAGTATGAGCGTAGGGTGTGTTCCGTTGTAATTGCTGCTAGAGCCGCGGGTTTTTCAGGGTTGTAGATCTGGTGGGTGGTGTTAAGGTGACGCGCTGCCGTCGACGGCGAGGTAGTAGTGTCGTAGATGCCGCTGCAGGCTTTGTGATACCTAAGATGGCAGATTTTGCACACAAAATAGACCTTGCTGCTGAACTGAGGGGCAGTAGAGTTGATGCGATAACCATAGGCATAGATCCAGCTTTTCTTATGCTTCTGCGGCACAAGCGGTGCCCTGTAACCAGGCAGCCTTAGCCAGATAATATCATCGAAGTTGTCAGCAAATCGCGTGTCAAACCCTGCCGCCAGCGCCTGCCCTACTGTGCTGTTGTCATTAGCTGAAGCAACTGTAGGAGCGCGCGAGGCGGCGGTAGGTGCAACAATAGCCCCCTCTAGCTGCGATTCACGCAGCTCAAGCTCGAACGCGTCATCCTTAGATAGCGGTTGACTCCCTTGCTGGCTAGCAGCAAGCAGCGCGCGTGGGGAGGACAGACGCGTTAGCGCAGGCGTTGATAATGCAGGTGGTGTTTGACGCGCTGGCGTTGCAGCTACCCGCGCGCGCTTTGTTGGGCGAATTTCCGGCGTTGCAAAGTCAAGCTGGGCTTGCCTGACCTTTTCGGTAGGTTTAATCGTACGCTTAGGGTGCGTCATGGCGGCGTTAGGGAGTAAATAGAGGGAAAATTGTGGGTTGCTCGCATCTACAGACGCGCTAGTTAGCGTTCCCACGGTACAAAAAGACGCTTATAAATTAAATTACAACACAAAAAGTTTTTAGCTTTAAAAGATCCTAAAGCAAATGTTAAGCCTAATTAGGCACCCTAAAACTTTAATACTATTAGGCCTTTCAGGCCGTTCAATCAGGCCTTTACCCTTAGCTTGAACGGACTGCAAAATTTGAGTGGTCTGGCTTGAATTGAACGGACTGATCACGTGTCAGGCCGAACAATCCGTTAACGGGAAACTGACGGATTGTTGACATGTCTGCTTGGCAGTGGTGGAGGATCCTCTGGAGTGACGAGACGTGGGTAACTGGAGGGCGGCACCGTCGAGTATGGGTAACAAGGAAGACTGGAGAGGAGTTAGATCCTACCTGTACTGTTGACAAGGTACCAAGATTGTATGTAAAGTATGACAAAGCCAAGATTTGGCCACCCCGAATAATACAGCCGAACATCTCCACCGTGCCGCCCCACTCACAAAACTTACGCATGATACCATAGTAGTCTGTTCGCGCGTGTGCACAGACCATTTCAACAACGCGAACTCTAAAGAGGGGTATCTTCTTCAACTACACACGACTACATCAATATGAGAGCTTTTAGCACTAAAATTTCATCAAATCGAGTGCGCGGAGGTGAATTATCAGAAGCCCAACGGATATACTGCTTAGCCCAGGTTGAGGCTGGTGTGTCGACAAGCGAAGTTGCTGACGCGCTGGACTGCTCGCAGCGGTGCGTACAGAAAACAGTACTCCGATGGACAACCAGCTGCAGCACCACAACGCAGCCTCGGACAGGCCGGCCACCTACATTGACTAGTAGAGACCATCGCCGGCTGCTACGGATTGCTCGGAAAAACCCAGGTATTGAGTACCACAAGCTTATGGAGGAGGCTGGACTGTGGGACGCCAATACTACCTACCCCAGCGTTTCTAAGCGTACTGTGCAGCGCGCAATGGCTGACGAGGGATACCGCAAGTTCAGAGCGAGACGTAGGCCAAAAATCAACAAGAACACAGCTGCGGAACGCCTCAATCTTACTAATGAATGGCTGGGGTTTGATTTTGGGAGGCGTACTATCAGGTTCAGTGACGAGTGCAGCGTTGCTCGTGGATCTGGCCACAACACGCCCTGGGTATGGCGACTACCTGAGGATAAATGGTTGAGGAGGTCACCACTGCTCGCCAACCTGCTCGTATGGTATGGGGCTCAATATGGATGACTCCAGGTGGCCGAGCAAGGCGTAGTCGTCTAGTAATTATGAATCGCGACACATCAGCCAAACGCAATGGATACACAGCTCAGAGCTACATACGAGCACTTGAGGAAGGTCTCCAGGACAGCTACAGGCCAGGCGAGTGGTTTATGCAGGATAACGCACCTATCCACACTTCCCAGGTCTCGAAGGAGTGGCTAGAGGTTCATGGTGTTGCTACGATCAAATGGCCACCATACTCACCTGACCTTAACCCTATTGAACACATATGGTGGGCACTTAAAAAGAAGCTCCATGAGCTGCATCCTGAATTTGACTATATGGGAGACTCTCTAGCTGAGTGGGAGGCGTTCGAATTGGGGTTGATTGAGGCATGGGCTGCTATACCTGACGCACTGATCAAACGCCTTATTAGGTCTATGCCACGACGCCTAGACGCTGTGCGACGTGCAAAGGGCTACCAGACTAGATACTAAGCGTAATGCGATTAATTCGCAACCCTAATTGTC
Organism: Lizonia empirigonia; assembly: GCA_009982855.1. NCBI lineage: Eukaryota > Fungi > Ascomycota > Dothideomycetes > Pseudoperisporiaceae > Lizonia > Lizonia empirigonia. Next base: position 243,224 of record JAADKA010000014.1, on the reverse strand, counting down.
TTATTTGGTCTATGTAGTAGAGAGTTATACTGCTTTGAAGTTGGTAATCAAATGTGGTTGTGGTGGTCCATGCGTCAACGCGAACAGACTTTTGGCACCCGATTGTATAACGTTGTGAACATTCACTTATAAGTGGTTGTGGTGGCCTGTGCGCGACAGCGCGAACAGACTAAAGTCTTCTCATTGTACTGATGGCTATTAGTGACAGCAGCTCGAACCAATCGATCTATCTTTCTCCAGTCATGATCAGAGAGCCCTGATGATAAGCTTCTCTCAGCTTCTGGCGTGCTGGCAAATCTATGAAGGATAACGTTGGCATCCATCGGCCAGATCCCAGTGGCTTCGAACGCCTTTAATATGAGGTTCTCCGTGAAGGAGGATATCCAGGCGCTCCAGAAGAGTGGGAAGAAGTCTCCTTTCTTGATTGGGATGAGGCCTTGAGCCTTATGGAGATAGTTGGTGAGCTCGTTAGAGTAGGCTTGAGAGAGTGGCTTGAACAGCACTACATCAAGCGGCTGGAGCGTATGAGTTGAATGGGGGGGAAGGATTATAAGGAGGATCCTGTGGCGATCACAGTAGTCGATAAACTCCATCGTGACATGAGATCCATGGCCATTAAGGATGAGCAATCGCCATCTCCCTGATCGCTGCTTTGTATAGCGATCAAACACCTGCTCTAGCCAAGCTAGGCCTACGTCGTCGTTTGACCAGTCTGTTGGAGATGATGAGACAAAGACCTCATGTTCTCCTGCCTTGATATCCTCTACCCAGGCTGATCTGATAGCTCCATTGGCAGCGGCATAGATGAGGCTTGGCGGCAACGAGCTCCCATCAGCGCAGCAGCATGCTAGGAGTGTCAGAAACTCGCGTGATCCATCCTGGAGAGATGCCTTGACCTCCCCTTTCTCCCACATCCTTCGGCTGAAGATCCTCTTCGATCTACCGAGTATACCAATCAAGAAGCCCTTCTCATCCATATTGTATATATCTCGAGCCTCAAGGTGATATTCGGTGATCTTTCGATGCAGTAGCTCGAAGTAGAGACGGTATTTTGACTCAGAATCAGCCAGGTGGCGAACACGATCCATGGCGGTGGTTCACTTTGAGATTAGATAGATCTGGTGTCTGGTGATGAAGCGAGAAACCCATCGATCGCTCAGCTGCCGATGGGCTACTTCAGATGAGAAATTCCTGATCATCTCCCTCGTGGGAGGAAGGCCTATCTCTGTAAGCTTTGTGATATATCGTATGAGCTCTAGCTCTTGTTGTTGGCCGAGAGCTTGTTGATTTAAGTATCCATCCTCCCGAGACGCTGTCACGCCTCTCCACCTTCGCCCAGCGTTGAGCGGTTAACCTGATATTTCTCAGCAACTTCCTTCAATGTAAAGTGTTCTCCTGGATTACGCAATTTCAAATCTTCAATTGTATCGTCGATAGGTGCCATGGCTGTAGCGTTATAGTGCGTTGAAGTTGTGGTGTTGAGACGCGGCTTGGTGTTCGGCGGGGCACGAGGTGTCTCCGGGCATGAGCTGTCCGTGCACGTTAGCACTAGCGCCAATTTTTCACAAAATTTCGAGATGCACGGCCGTTGGGACAGGATTGTTTCGTCGCCTTCAACATCTTTTTGCGCCAGTTCATTTACACAAGCTCACGCTGCAAATCTCCAGGATGGCGCGTGATGACTCAGAGTTCAGCTCTTCCGACGAGGAGATTTTGGAGCATCAAGCTGGCTCAAGGAAGAGGAGGAAGCTTTCCCCAATGACGAGGACTCTGATCAATCATCTGAAAGCCTTCAGGCTGCGGCACCTGCTCCAGTGCTGCCTGTGTCGACCATCTCGAGGATCAAAACAAAAAGTCAGTCTGGACAAGACGAACCCAAAGATGTCAAGCCATCAAATGCTCCCGGACCTCTGACCAAGGAGAAATTGAGCTTTGCGTCCATCAATGTAGCCCCCTGGCTTGTGGCTTCCTTAGGATCCATGGAAATCAAGCGACCTACCGGTATTCAGGCTGCGTGTATTCCGGAGATTCTAAAAGGGAGAGACTGCATCGGAGGTAGCCGTACTGGTACAGGTAAAACTGTAGCCTTCTCGGTGCCTATCATGCAGAAGTGGGCGGAGGATCCTGTAGGCATATTTGGACTCATCATCACTCCAACAAGGGAGCTGGCGATACAGATTTTCGAGCAGGTGAAGGCGATATCGGCGCCGCAATCGATGAAGCCTATCCTCATTACTGGAGGCGCAGACCAGCGCGAGCAAGCTATCAATCTAGCCTCAAGACCCCACATAGTTGTTGCGACACCCGGACGCCTCGCAGAACACATCAAGACTTCTGGAGAGGACACCATATTCGGTCTTCGTCGTGTCAAGTTCGTAGTCTTTGACGAAGCTGATCGACTGCTCACGCCGGGAAAGGGCAGTATGCTCCCGGATCTCGAAACCTGCCTTTCGGTTGTTCCACCACCTGCACAACGCCAAACACTCCTTTTCACGGCTACAGTGACACCAGAAGTACTTGCACTAAAAGAGCAACCACGTCCCGGACGCCCACCAATCTTCGTATGTGAAGTTGATACAGAAGACCTCGCTATCCCACCCAAGCTGCAGCAGAAGTACATCCAAACGCCCGTGACGCATAAGGAATGCTACTTGCATGTTGCACTAGAGACCCCAGAAAGCCTCAAGAAGTCTGTCATCATCTTCTGCAACCGTACAAAGACCGCTACTTTACTCGAATACATGCTTCGTCTGCTGGGCCATCGTGTCACGGCTTTGCATTCGGGTCTCAAGCAAGCCGACCGTGTCAACAACCTTGCCCGTTTCCGAGCTCAGGCTGCGCGTATCCTCGTCGCAACCGACGTTGCAGCCCGTGGTCTTGATATTCCCGAAGTAGCGCTTGTCATCAACTACGACGTACCTCGCGACCCAGATGACTACATTCACCGCGTTGGTCGTACCGCTCGTGCCGGACGTGTGGGCACAAGCATCACCCTTATCGGACAGCGAGATGTCGAGCTGATTCTGGCCATTGAGAAGCGTGTAGGAAAGAAGATGGAAGAATACGAGGAGGAGGGTGTTAGTATCGAGGGCAGAGTTGTGCGCGATGCACTGAAGCCGGTTACAGAAAAGAAACGCGAGGCAATGTTGCAGATTGAGGAAGGACGGGACGTGCTGGGCAAGAGGAAGACTGGTATGCAAAAGCGTAGGGCTAACTAGGTAGATTTGCTCGCAGTTGACGAACGTAACTGTAAATGTAAAAAACCAAAAACTCGGATCCCGTCTTCATCCATTAATATCCAGTATCCCGAACACCATCCACTTCTCCGACGCTTCACACGCTCGCAGCTACAGTTATCGGAGGCCCTGAACGACACTATGCAGCCAATCAACAGCCAGCGATTACCGCCTCCGCACCCTAACATGGCAGCTGCTGCCGATGACTCAACGTCCTCGCAAAGTACTGCCATGTTCCCGGAAAGAGTCATCATAGCTATTGAAGGCCGACAGAGAGTATAAATGAGACTCACAAGGCCAAGTCAAGTGAGATAGAATCAGAGAAAGAAAGGAACACGTTCTCAAACTCCGCAATGGCTTCACCAGAGTACCCCAAGACAGCCGTCAACAAACTCGGTCGATTAGCAAACAGAGGTAGAAGCCACCAAATCAGCCTCCTTCCCAACCTACTAACCACCCAGGCTCATACGACTTCGCAACAATCCACACCCTAATCGACACCAGCCCGATCCTGCACATCTCCTTCAACGACCCCTCACACCCTTTCCCCGTCATCCTGCCCATGCTAGGCTGCACCGGGCTCTTCGCCAGCCCAACCTCAGACCCCGCCACCACAGCGCAAGACATCTACATCCACGGGTACATATCCGGGCGCATCTTCTCGCACAGCTCCAACGCCACGCCCCCCGGTCTGCCCATCACGCTATCCGCAACCCTCCTCGACGGACTCGTCCTCGCCCTCGCGCCCTTCCACAACTCGTGCAACTACCGCTCCGCCGTGTGCTACGGGCACGCGAGCCGCGTCACCGACGCCGCCGAGGCGCTGTGGGCGATGCAGCGCATTACGGATAACTTGCTGTCGGGGCGCTGGGCGCGGAGTAGGGGGCCGCCGACGAATGCGGAGCTGAGCAGTACGGGGATTCTGAAGGTGAGGGTTGTGGCGGCGAGCGCGAAGGTGAGGCGCGGTGGGCCGGCGGACGATCGGAGTGATTTGAGGGACGGCGAGTTGGTGCGGAGCACGTGGACGGGCGTTGTGCCGTATTGGGGCACGTGGGGCGAGCCCGTGCCGGCGAGAGAGAATGGGTGTGCGGAGGTGGAGGGGTATATTGAGGAGTGGCGGGTTGGAGAGACGGGGAAGGCGAGGGAGTATGCGTTTGGGGCGATTGAGAAGTGAGGGTAGGGTGTGTTTGTGGTGAGGTTGGGATTTCAGTCTATTGCTAGTGGCACGCTTGAACGCTACAGTAACTACATAATACAACATAGAGTCAGCATCTAGTTCGCTGACTTGGCGATTCGCGGCCTGAAGCGCGTTTTGAAGTCCTTCTGCGTGACAAACCACGCATTATGCGTCTTCCACTCAGCCCCAGGATACTCCAGCTCGATCTCGAACCTCCGCAGGAAACTCGGAACCAGCTTATAAATCTCCAGCAGACCAATATTCTTGCCAATACACGTGCGCGCTCCCGCGCCAAACTGCAGCATGCTGCCCTTCATCTCCTTGAGCTTCTCCGGACTCGCCTCGAGCCAGCGCTCAGGACGGAACGAGTCGACGTCCGCGCCGAACATGTCCGGGCGCCGGTGGATCACCCAGGCGTTGCAGCCGACGATTGTGCCGCCGGGGATGTGCTCGCCGAGGATCTGCATGCCCTGCTTTGGCACGACGCGCTCGAGGATCAGGCCGGGCGCGGGATGCAGGCGGAACGACTCCTGGACGACGGCGTCGAGGTACGGCAGTTTTTGGGCTTCGGGCCAGGATACAGTTTTGTCGGTGCGCTCTTCGATGGTGCCGTTTGCGGCTGCGGTGTCGAGTTCCTGCATCAGCTTCGCGTAGACCGGGGGTGCTTGACGAGGAAGTAGAAGACGGCGGACAGCGAGATGGCGGTTGTTTCTGAGCCGGCGAAGACCATGGATGTGCATGTTGACAGGATGCGGTTGTCGTCCATGAAGGGGTGGTCGTGGGATGCTTGGGCGAATTTGGAGAGGAGGTCGATACCGCGCGGATTGGCGCGCTCGTCGTCGGAGAGGCCGAACTGCTTGATCTTGGAGACTTGTTGGGCACGCTCGTTGGATCGGGAGAGTGCGAAGAGGGTCACGGGGTGGACGCGCTTGTCGAGGCCGATGCGTTGAGCAAAAAGGCTGATGGGATTCTTCCAGAGAAGGCGATCGAGGATGGGCATCTGACCGACCTGAGATTTGTGAGTACTTACTTCAACCATGTTCAAGTATGATTCTTACTGGCGCAACGTAGTCGAAGAACTTGCCCAAGAACTCAATAATGTTATCAACATCCTGGTTACCCTCGACGAAGCCAAGACGCTTGCTCCATGTCAAGTCTCCAATGACATCAAAGGCAAAGAATTGCAGCCACTGGCTGAAGTTGCAGTTCCTGCCAGTGTTGGCGAACATTGCCTCCGTCTTGTCGAGTCAATAGGTCAGCGTGGAGTTGACGAGAGGCTCGTATTTGACCAGCGAGCTCATAGCGAAAACGTTGTTTACACATCGACGGTATTTGGCGTGGAAGCCCTCATTAGTAGTCGAAAACAAAGAAAGCAGAGGCTTGCCGTTCGCTACAGCGCCCTGGACTGGGTAGAAATCCGACTGCAAAGGATCAGTATCCACGTATACACACGGTAATTGTTGAAATTACCTTGTACACGCCCTTGTTCAGACCGTAAATGGTCTTGATTGCCCTTCGGTCCGCAAAGGAAAGAACATTCGGCCCCAGCCTGACAATGTCGCCATGCTCACGATGCAGTGCAAGAGTAGTCCAGTGATGATTTTTCTTTGATACGTCTCGAAGCCTCCACCAGTTGCTGTAGCCTGCTAATGTTGGTCCTGGGTACTTGTTGAGTCCTTTCCAGTACTTGTTGTTAACGAGATAACCTGCAACGAGGGAGACCAGTACGATTGGCCAGTAGTGTACGAGAAGGGCTAGTATCCCGCTGAGAAGCATTTCGACTTTCTTAACTTCGCTAACAAGAGGAAATGAGAATGTAATGCGATGAGAGAGCCGTACTGCTTTTCACTTGAAATAGGGGATGTCAAGAACTATTACTTGAGTCGGGCAACATCTGACGCCCAGTGTCGCGCCTACTTGCGCTGAGTTCGGCATTGTGTTGCGATGTGTCAGGCTGGAGCGTGTCGGCAGTTGTAAAATGGACGTGAGGCTGTACCACAGTTCGTTTAATGACACTGTGCTGTGGAGCCACGGCTGCCGGAACGTGGGGAGTTGGCCCGGGGCGCGGGGCGCGGGGTAATTGGATGATAATTGCTCAATACCAAGATTGTCCGATTTGCATTCGTATCCTCGCCTCAACTAACAGATGCAGCTGAACAAAAGACCGCACTCCTTGTACCTCCTGGGACATTCTTGCAACTTTCTACAATACAAAATGCAAAGCATCTTACACCATGGCGTTGTCAACACACCACTGTACGTGTGACAATGATTCCGCGTTTCCCGTGTCGCTTCTATTACAAACTGCCGACGTTGTTGGTATCGATAGTTAAGTCTCGTGGCTTGAAGATGAGATGTCGGCAGATGCGTTGTGCTGACTTCAGTCTGCTGATTAAGATCCGGATTGCCCGAGGCGGTTACTTGCACACGTGACCTCGTCCGAGGCTATCCTCGGTTCTTTGGTTTGACTGGTCTTGTATTTGTCTGACGAGATATAACATCACTGATAGATCCAGTATCTCGATTAGGTGCCGCAAGTCTTTTCGGGTTGAACAACAAGCACTGATACCATGTACGAAGGATGTACTGGCACACAACGGCTTTTGCTGTTGATTGGTGTATCCCAGGTTCCCGGGTTTTAGATACCTCGAAAGCTATATCTGATGTAAAGCGATTTTTGATGATATACAACGTCGAAAATCGCTTTGATCTTTTCGCACATGGATAAGGCAAAAGCAACGCGCGAGCACTGTTCACAGCACAGGGAGTGTTGCAAACACCATCTGGACTCCTTTCGGCGCCGAAACAGAGAGTTCGCCCAAGGCAAAAGCAACGACGCTTGTGGCCTAGTGTTTCAAGGCAGCAAGGCAGGCTATATGTACATGGTGTTGAATTAGGCAGTCAGTCCTTGACGCTGGTGAAGTGGAGTCTAGACCTGGCGACCTATGGCCCGAAGGGTTGGTAGTATGCCTGCTGCATGCTTCCGACCATGTCCTGTCAAGCGTGGTCTTGTCATGTAATTCTCCAAGGATTACATCGCAAACATGTACTATGAACAGCAGCATGCACAGCCTGCTTGGCAACGCGGTCTCGGTTGGTGCACGGTAGGATCAAAAAGAACCAGACCGTTGTTGCAAGCGATACCATGATCCTTGGTGCAGATGCCGTATCAAACAATGGCATGTTTTGCGAAGCGCCGACGTCGAACGGTGATGGAGTGTGCATCGACGAAAGCTATGCAATAGCAGTCTGGTCCGTGGGACATGGAGCTGTGCTGCTTGCTTAATGTTGTCGACATCTGCAAGCCTCATCAACAGCTCTGCCGTCGCCAAGAGCATGGAGGTTCGTAGAAGGCTACCGAGCAACCTCATCTCCCGAGCTCCCCGATCGCTTAGCCTTCACATCTCCATCTGCATTGTCTGTAGAAGCGAGTGCCTCATGCGAGTGATTCCGAACATCGATTCCAAAGATACGGGCTTCCGTCATCCCCGGATGCCCAGCCCTGTCGTTCAAGGATCCATACAGCGGCAGTATCGACACACCACCTCTTTTGGAATGGCCAGACCAAACTTAGCGACCAGACTCGGAGCAATCTTACCACAACCACACCAACCACACCCACCCGGACTTGGAACCCTGGTCCCGCTCATTCTCAACACTTCCCGATTCTGTTCGTGGTGCATTGATGTTGCTGAGGGGTGACGACTGCTTCGAAGGTATTCGTTGGAAACTGATGAATGAGAGACGACGGGGAGCATTGATGTCTGCGGTCTACATGAACTGAAACATAAACGATTACCTACCACTGTGTGTCTGAACGGTGTGTTCTGCAGGGGATCAGGTACTCTCTCACATACGTGCCGTTCCGCGGGTCAAGAACGAGCAGACTAGCAGCTGCGCGACTTTCGCGAGCGAACCGTCTCCGCGCTGTGTAACCTCTGTGGCGTGTAACCTTTATGACAACACCCAGGCGATCGCAAAGGAGTAGTGCATGTGAAGGATATTTCTTGTCTTTGCTTGCTGCAGGTCTCCAAGACTGCCTTTAAGAGAACAGCATGGCGTGCACGTGTGGCGACAGAAAACTTGAAAGGTTCATGCTTGTATGAGCAGGTTAGGCGAATCGTGGACTGGGAAAAACGAAGCGTGCATGCTGCGCTGGAAAAGCCGGATGGCCCGTCGACGGCATAAGTCGCCCTCTAATCGTGCTGGCGGCTGGGTGAGTCACAGAGGTCCACGTTGGTGTGCATGCTGTATGCGCGTACAACAACGGGCCGGCAGATTCTGAAACGATGCAGCAGAGTCAGCAAAAGCATGCATACACTCGGTCGTGATGCGGTCGCGAAAGGCCGGACGTCACTTGAGAGCTCAGTGAGTGAGGATGAAGCCTGCAACGAGGGTTGAAGACTGTGGAGACGGGCAGCGCCGGTTGAAGCCGGTTTTAGCGTCACTTTGGGACCCTGTCAAGCTGAGGGCCTCTCGAAGCAGCAAAGAGCGACTCCAAATTCATGCTCTACATGCACCATCCCTTCGGGCCTTCGCAGCATTGCTCTCATCAAAGTGCCAGCGAAGCAGCATCATGAATCCGCCACAACCGGCCCCGGGCTGTTGCGTGCTGCCCCGCAGTACTCGTTTACTGTGAGGCGCAGACGCTGCAGATCCAACGTGCAGGATTCGGAGCGTCCATTGCAGGTCTTTGCAGGTTTTGAAACACGGCGGAGGTATAATGCTATCGATAAGAGGGATATAACCATGCAGACGGATCGCTTGACAGGCCTCTCGACAGGCTGATCTGGGGTTGCTAGCACTTGCGTAATCGCCTCGGACTGCTTTTGTTAGAGTGAGGGCGTTCCAATAGCAGACGCAAGCTGAGGACAGCAAACAGCTACTGAAACAGATTCTTTCTTTTGGATGCTCTCTGCCGGAGATGCCATCATGCCCGTTTATGATCAGCGGTAACATCGGCCGGGCCCTGCTGGGGCACTCGGAGCCTTGGAGTCGGCGCGTCCGAGATGTGCCAGCACAGCCTCTTCGGCTATTCAGGCAGGTGGCGCATGACGCCGGGCCGGCCGCGTGAGCAAGATTCAGATCATGCGGGCTGCGGTTGCTCGAACAGGATGCAGTTGCGCCGAACTGGTTGCATCAGTACGCGCGTAGAGGTACTCAACGATGGCACCTGAGGTATTTCCGCTCAAGTCTGGAGGTCCGCGATCACAGGAGAAGCGGGCTTGCTAGAGTCTTTCTGAGCGGATGCAAATCCCTGCTCTGATCCCTGCTGAGCCAGGTGATTGGGCCGCCCGGGTTGCGCCCATCGCTAGCTCCAAGTAACGTCGTCCTGTAGCTGAGCCAAGGCGTGCTCAACGACACCCACCTTCGTCAAACCCTTAGAGACACCACGAGCAGCCGGGCCTGTCCCCGTCGTACTCCCTTTCTCCGCAGCGCGCCCAAAGGGGCTGCAAAGCCGCTGCGGTGCGCGCTCCCTCTGGACGTTGAGGGCAGGCTTCTGGAATCTGCGCCATGCACGCTCGAGGCCCAGCAGTAAGCGCACTCCGTACAGGCACGCTCCTCGCGCAAATCGCGTATACGGTAGATGCGGCCATGGGCTGCCTGTGGAGCTCTTGGGCGCTGCAGCCGTCAAGCAGGTTCTCGAGAGCGTTTCGTATGCACAGGCATCGGCGCGCCTGCTCAGCTGCCATGGTCAAGAGCGTGCACGACTGCATCATCGATCAAGTAGTATGCTTTTGTGAGATGGCCCAGAGGCTGATCGAGCACCGTTTCGGCTGTCATCTCCGTCTGCATGGCCCAGAGGGGCATTTGGCTCGCCTTGCCAGCCCTGGGAGCATCGCAATCTTTTCGTACGCAGGCATCCGCCTATCCACGCGTGCGCAACGGGGTGCCTCCGTTCAGGTCAGCTAAGATGCGACTAAACCTGCAGCTGCAGGCCGTCGCCGTATGCACGTTTAAGCAAGCTAGATGCGCAGTGCAGCTAAACGGGGCAGTGTGCATGCACCTCTGCCGGGATGCTGTGGCCACGCCGAGCGACCCATGATCGACGCCGGTAAGCTCTTAAGCAAGATGGCACCCTCACCACTAGCCTTTCCCTACCTCACCTCCCACCTCGTCTTCCCCTCTCCTCATTCGCCGCCCTCTTGTCTCCTCTCTCCCTCCCCGGCGAACCCTGAAAAATTATATCCGCCTGAGACAACGGTTTACTACTTTCGTTTGTTCCCTTCGTTTTGTTGATTCTTTCGTCCCATCTAATATCGACCGTCCGACCACTACAATGCCGATCCAGCTGCTACCCGCCTCGGCTGCCGCCTTTGCGCCACGATCCACCGTCAACGTTGTCTTGAACTCCAAAGCGGAGCCATGGTTAACACAGACGCTGAAGCGCGTCAACCGGGTGAAGCGACCCTTGAATAGCGTGCAGCAACACACACGATGTCTCACAGAGACGCTCTCCGGAAAGAACGCCATTTGGTCGCTGAGCTCCATCATGGTCCCCAAGGCCCCCGACTCGGAGCTGCGCAGGGACTCCAACCCTCTGGTCGAGGCGCTGTTCAACTACCAGCTGATCCACATTGAGGCCTACGTCGTGCATGTCGACATGGTGTCACAGCATGAGGTTGCATTCAAGCTTACACAGGAGACGATTGATGCGCTGATCGAGTACCACAAGGACATCTACTCGGTCGATGTATCTGCCAGCACCTGGCAGTGGGCCGAGAAGGAGCAGCAGGTCAAGAAGCTCCAGGACGGGTTCGTGCAGGCTGTCAACCGCTATGTGTTCCGCACGGGCGCACGAGCCCTCGAGGGTATGGAGGAAGAGGGTGCCGGCGAGCTCCTCGAAGGCCGAGGTCAGGAAGTAAAGGCTGCCATCATGGGCCTGTTCCTCCCTCTCTTGCCCCCTCCCCCCAGGATTGTCGACGTCGTCCGCCCGGCGCCTCTCCTCCCCAGCACGCCAGGTGCTGCCGCCAACTGGTGGCAACCCACGCAGTACCTCTCGCCGCCGCAGATGGACTCGTGGAGAGTGCTCCCTTCGACGCCCAGCCCAACGATCACGACGTGCAGTGAGCACTCGCCCAGTTACTGGAGCACCATGGGAACGCAGAGCATGGAGCCGTTCCAACTGCCGTCGCCCACGCCGTCGTTTAGCCAGCCATGCTACAGCTCGACGAGCGGGTACTACAGCCCGCCACAGGCGGTTGCACCGATCCCTTGCCTTCCGCTGCCGAGCGTGCTGGCCCAGCAATGCGGGTCGAGCGCAGCGCATGGCGGATTCGGGGGGTTTGGGTGGGACACGGGGTTCGCGACACAGTACGCAGCGTTCACATAAGCCGAACACGTCCGTCTGTGATAGCCTGTCCCTCGGTCGATGCCTGGACGCGCGGACCTGGCCAGTCCTCTTGCGCAGCCCACTCGCTCGACACACCCTGTGCGAGACTTTTGCGATACACGACCTGTTGACGTGTTGTGACTCGACAGCATCCAAGGCATGGGACGGCGTTTCATCCACTTTAGCGAGCGTTTGCTTTTTCTTTCCTTCGTCTCTTGCCGCACAAGTCTCTTGATACCTGTTTGATTTTTTAGCGAGCGTTTCTTTTGTCGTGGTCTGCGTGCGCCTCCCCAGCTGGACGGCCTTTTTTCTTTGCTTGCATCTCTGGGAGGTTTGCATTTGCTTTGCATTATAACGGAAGACACGGATACAGACAGCCTCGCGGCTTTGTCGAGTCGGGCACTCGAGTTTCTCTTCTTCGGGTTTGTTCGTTTTGTCTAATGTCGTCACGACCGGAACGTTTCTGGGTGCGCGCTCTTCATCGAGACTGGCCAGCTCCAGCTTTATGAGTCGACGCATCATGTTGACGTTCCTTGCCCGCTCGGCCTGGCATGGACTGCCAGCTGGTTGTCGCCGAGCCGGGGTGGGCGACATGAAAAGTTATACACGCGTCTTGACGATGCCACTGTAATAGCTCGTCTCTGCGGCTCGCACAGCGCGGGTCGACGAGGCAGGGGTGCGCGAGGTCGTGACAAGAGCACGCCAGTCGGGCTCTTGGCTGAGGAGGGCTGCTCTGCGTGCGGAGCGGCCACTCTATCGCCTGGCGCGCACCTTGCTGGGTCGACGCGAAGTGTGCGAGAGGCGGAGACAAAGTCCGGGCCCAGGTGGCTCGGCCACTCCACGGGTGGAGTGTAGAATAGCATCAAACAGAAGCTAGCTTCTCTAGTTATGCAGTCTAAATGTAATGAAGACTCGGACTTGATACGGTGTGCACGTTCTCTGCTTTCAGGATTTGTATGTTTGTATGTTCTCGGAGTGCTATAATTGGTCTGACTATGGTCACGCCATTGGCCGAAGAGCGCCCCACTGAAGGCTGGGGAAGGCGGGGCTGCTGTCGAGCGCGCCGTGGAGCCTGTGTGGCGAGGAGAGGCAAATTTGCATGTTGTATCGCTCGCAAAGGCAGGCAGCGAGGGTCGCAGGACAACGGTTCAGATGGAACGGCGACGCGGGCCAGGGTCGGGCTTAGGAGCCAGGCCGGTTGCGCCATCTGCCCGTCTCATGGTCCTCGTGCGCACCGACGCCAGCGCTGTGCCGGCCCCTCGCAGCTCGCGCATGGCGCCGCAGTGAAGCTCCCCAGACCCAACCGGGCGTGCAACGAGAAGGATGCCGCCTGCGAACTCGCCGGTGAGCTCTGGAGGACCCCCCGGCCGCTCTGCTCTGGCCCGCCCTCGGTGACTGACGTAGCGCTGCACAGAACCGCGAGCCCACGCCGTCGACCTTCATCGCCGCCCTGCGCGGCCTCGAGCGCCCCGTCGACGACGCCGTGCTCAACCTGGCCGCCACCCTGACCACGGCCGCGAGCGACGACGGCGGCGGCGGCTACCACGACATGGACGGCATGGACATGGACGGCATGGACATGGACGACGCCATGGACCTGCGCCGGCCGCCCGAGCACGAGCACGAGCAGCAGCCACGCCGGCCAGGCGACATGGACCACCGTGGCCGTCTGCAGCGCAGCATGGACCGCCTGAACCGGCTGCACGCAGCATCTGCGACGGCGCCCTCGGCCCAGTACAGCGACGGCATCCCCACGCAGAACAGCCTGTACGACTGGTCGCCGCTGCCCACGACGGCCATGGACGACGACGACGTGCGCAGCCTCCGGGCCCTGCAGGCGCGCCTCATGAACCCCGCGCCCGCGCCCGCGCCCGCGCCCGCGCCCGACTCCCTGCGCTCCACGGCCATCCTGCACGCGGTGCGCCGCCACCCGCGCTTCTCTGCACGCACCCGCGAGTACCTGCAGCGCTTCCACTACGAGCACGACACGGCTACCCTGCGCCGAAGCACCCAGAACCCGTGGGCCGCGCGCGCCCCGTCGCAGGCGCAGTCACACACACAGTCACACACACAGTCACACACACAGTCACACACACAGTCACAAACAGAAAAAGTCGCGCCCATGCTCGAGCACGCCGTCCAGTACCTCTCCCGCATCCGCCACGCCACCTCGGTCGACGAGAGCCTGCACTGCGCCCTCGACGCCGGCTTCCTCACAAACGACGCACGCATCCAGTACGCCGACTTCCTCACCGACCCCGCCCACATCCCCCCGCCGCAGCAGACGTCGTGGCTGGCCCCCGGCGCCGTCCTCACCGGCTGCCAGCACGCCACCACCCCCGGCCCGCCCTCGGCCCTGCGCCCCTGGCTCAGCACAAGCTCCTCCACCCCCCCACCCCCCAAGACCGCTGGCCCGTCAAAGTCACCATCCACGCCGTCGACTGGTCCACCATGTCCCTCTCCGCAACCATGGAAGCCTACAACGTCCCCTCGCACCCCCACCAACACGTCCCCGTCCTCACCTCCGCAGCCGCCCACTACACGCGCACCAGCAGCATCACCACGTACCTCGAGGGCGAGCTGCTCGACCTGGGCACCCACACCCTGCTCACCGAGTCGTTTGCCTCGAGTCCCGAAAACGACGCCCGCTACTGGCGCAGGTTGCCCCCGTTTTCCGAGCTGGCGGACGACGAGGTGGGGCAAGCGCTGGTTTCGAGGAGTTGGTGGGAGGGGGTGGAAAGGGAGTGGGTGCTTATGCGCTGGAAGGAGAGGTGTTTTGTTAGGCCGTTAAGGATGACGACTTCTACGAGTGCTGGGAAGTCTTCCTCGCCGGACCCCCTCTCCTCCTCCTCCTCCTCCTCCTCGCCCTCGCCACACCCCATCTCCTCCTCACCCATGCTCGACGCCCCGGACGCACAGGCCTTGTTTGAAGACTCCGGGTGTGGGCTCACGATTAGTGGCTTTTATTATGTTTGTTTGAGGCGCAGTGATGGGGTCGTCAAGGGCCTGTATTATGATCCGGCGAGTAGCCCGTTTCAGTGCTTGGAGTTGCGGAGTGAGGCGGGTGCGGGTAGGGAAGGGGGAGGGGGGAGGTTTGGGGCCTGGGGGTTTGTTTAGAGATTTGTGAGGAAGGAGGTAGAAGTAAGGGGAGGTTTAGGGCCTAGGAGTTTGTGTAGAGATTTGTTTATACCCTATAGTAGCAGTCTGTTTCTTCCTCGCCGCACCCCATCTCCTCCTCCTCCTCGCCCTCAACCCACCCCCTCTCCTCCTCCTCGCCCTAGCACCCCCTCTCCTCCTTGCTCTAGCACCCTCAACCCATCCCCTCTCCTCCCCACCCCATCCCATGCTCGACGCCCCAGCGCAGGCCTTGTTTGAAGACTCCGGGTGTGGGCTCACGATTAGTGGCTTTTATTACGTGTGTTTGAGGCATAGTGATGGCGTTTGTTTAAGACGCAGCAATAGAGTAGTAAAAGAGCTGTTTTATGATCCGGCGAGTAGCCCGTTTTAGTGCTTGGAGCTTAGGAGTAAGGCGGGTAAGGGGGGGAGGGGGGAGGTTTAGGGCCTGGGGGTTTGTGTAGGGGGTATAGGTTTGTGTAGGGGGGTATAGGTTTGTGTAGAGGGGTATAGGTTTGTGTAGAGGGGTATAGGTTTGTGTAGAGATTTGTTTATACCCTTGGTGAAGGGGGGGGGTAGTAGTTCGCAAAGCGATTTGACTAGAGGGAACTGGAGTACCCAACTAGATGGAGTCGCAACTAGAGTCGCAACTAGAGTCGCAACTAGAGTCGCAACTAGAGTCGCAACTAGAGTCGCAACTGCAGTAGCAAACTGCCTAAGCAGAAAGCAACAGAGCACAAGCAAGAAAGCAGAAGTGCCTTTGCAGCACACTGCCTTTGCAAACTGCCTTTGCAGCACACCGCCTCCGCAGAACTAACCGAGTCCCAAATCCCAAATCCCACTGGCTGGGCCGGCTGGTCGGTTGGGTAGCTCGCATATATATATACATACACACATACATACGTCTATGCATAACTAGCGTTTTTTAGTCTGTAGCGTTTTCGGTTCGTGGCGTTTGGCAAGCTTGGGGGATGCGAGTTTTTGGAGTGGTTGGTTGGGTTTTGAAGTGGTTGTGGGTTTTGAAGTGGTTGTGGGTTTTGAAGTGGTTGTGGGTTTTGAAGTGGTTGTGGGTTTTGAAGTGGTTGTGGGTTTGTTCAAGTTTAGGTTGGGTTTTGATTCGTGCTTTGATTTGGGTTTTGGTTGGGTTGGGGGTTCGGAGAGGGATAGGGTTAGAGAGGGAGGGGGTTAGAGAATAAGGAGAAGGGGTTGGAGAGGGACGGGGATTCTAAGAGTTAGGGGGGAAAGAAAGGATGCTAGAGGTAGACAGGTAGGGTAGATAAGTGGGTAGATAGATAGATGGAAGTTTTGTACACGCATAACTTAGTGCGAGTTGATTGATTGGTGTAATTGAGTTGTCTTGACTAATGTGAGTTAATTAATGCAAGTCAGTGTGAGTTGATGTGACCCCATGTGAGGATCTGAATATGCCTTGATGGATTAACGGGATTTGGTTGATGCAACTCGACGATCTGGATATAATAATCCGAATATGTACCTTGCATCAAACCCCGAAGCATATAGCCGCGTCCACATCTAACGTGGGTTATAAGCAAGTCCTTTTCTAGCTAGAGAGTAAGTGTTAAAGTAGGCTGTAGTACCTTGAGGCGTAGGTAGTAAAGGGGGCTAGAGAGAGGTCCTAATAGCTTATTTAATAGGACGGGACTTAATTAAGGTAACTGTTGGCAGGGTAATACTGCCGATTATGGCCGTACGGTCTTACACCTTTGGCAGGCGAAGGGGTTGCAAGCTATTGCAGGTGGTTATGGTTGATTCATTCTTCGTTGTTGTTGTTCTACATGCTTGTCCCCCTCTCTAAGTACCTGGGTAGACCGGAAGCCTGCGGAAACAATATCGGGCCGTATCAACCTCGGTGTTGAAGACACCGTACCAACAAGGTATACCCACAGGAATAGTACTTTTCTGGCTGGTGACGGAGTGTTAGAGTGGGTTGTGGTACCTGGAGGCTTGGGTGGTGAAGGGGGCTGGGTGGGGTTTGATTACTTGATTGATAGGACGGGGCTTGATTGATGTGACTTGTCTTGATTTGAGATGTCTGGATGTGACGACACTACTCTTCACTGCTCTAGGCTATCCATTCTTCCCTCCCGTGCCTTGCTCTCCTACTCTCCTGCCCTCTCGCCCTCCTGCCCTCTCGCCCTCCTGCCCTCCCTTGGCAATAAACACATCCTCGTGAAACTCGAGATTCCTCCATCTGCGAAACCCTCAGCAAAAACACATCCTCATGAAACTCTGAGATCTCCCATCTACGAATACACACTGCGCCGTTTCGACCGCACATCCAGCCCCTGTGCGTGCTGCGTGTCGAGCGGCGCTGGTGCGGGGAGTCGTGCGGTTGGAACGTGGAACGAGCACGGCAGCAGGTTCTGGCAAAACAGGGGCATGGCGGAGCGCATGGATGCTCGACGGCGGCGAGTGGTGTGTTTGGGTTTGCGCTTGGTGTGCGCTTGGGCGTCTAGGCGTGGGGATTTGATAATGATATCTTCTCAGGAATTCCCATCTTCTTCGGCTCATTGATGTCCGGCTTTCGACATCCCCACTGAACACCCCCTCACCGCTTCCCCTTCATGCGCTCCAGCACGCGCACCTCCGCCTGCCGCTGGAGTTTCAAATCGCCGAGTTCGCGCTCCGTCGCCAGATTGCGGCGCCACGCCTCCTCGCGCGCGCGCATGCGGGCGCGCACATCCTCGAGCCGCGCAGCCTGGGCCCGCGCAACCGCGCGCTCCAGCGCCGCCGCATCGCCCGCCGCAACGCCCGCCTCGGCGATGAACCGCGCCGCGAAGTCGCGCGCCGCCTGCCCGCTGGGCCCGGGGCCGCCCGTGTGGTACCCGTGCTCGTGCGTCAGGCGCACGCCGGGGATGGGCGAGGCGTGCGTGCGCAGGGGGGAAGAGAGCGGGATGGGGAGCGCGGAGGCGCTGACGAGTGGGGGGGAGGTCGCGGCGCTGCGGGCTGGCGCTGGGGGCTGCTCTGGGGCGTGCAGGATGGCCGTCATCAGGTCGTTTTCGAATGTCTCGTCGTAGGGGACCGTGTGGGGGAGTAGTCGATTACGGGGCTTGTCGGGGACGGGGAGCGCGTTGGTGTTGGGAGGCGGGGGCGCGAGGGCGGCGTGTCCGTCATGGTGGGTGTGTGACGTGCTTGAGGTGAGGTGACGGGTTGGGTTGGACGATGCGCGGTCGCGTTGCAAGTCGCCGACTCCTTATCGATAACACCAATATATCCACTTGCCTTTCTCCAACCCAACCACCACCACCTCACCCCCCCATCCGCAAAATGGCCGACAAACTCCGCGCCCAGCAACAGCTCGAAGCCCTGCAGGCGCGCTACATCGGCATCGGCAGCGCCGACACCACCAAGCATGAATGGACGTCCAACATTGCGCGCGACTCGCTGGCCTCGTACATTGGCCACCCGCCGCTGCTGCAGTACATGAGCATCGGGCTCGGCCAGCCGCGCGAGAAGACGCGCGTGCAGCTGCTCGAGCGCATGGTGCGCCCCGTGGGGCCGCCGCCTGAGGTGAGTGCGCTGCGTGAGCGCGAGGGCGCGGGCTGACAGCTGCAGACTCAGGACTGATGGTGATGTGGACTCAGGATTGATAGTCAGGATGACAGGCGAGTGGGTGAGGACGGGCATGGAGAAGGTGTCGAGCCGCGGAGTCACCCATGGGAAAAGCGTGGTGGTCCTCATCCTTGGAGCTGGGCCTGGAAGAAAAAGTAGACGCATCTCTATCAGCGGATGCAATTCACACGCTGCGAAGCGGGGAGTGTAGACTCGTCGTTGTCCAAAACATCGGTCAAGTAATGCCACGGACACGACACACTGAAGCCACGCTGCATTTACAACACAACCCGCCACCCTGCTCCAAGCAACGGACCACAGCACCCCAGAAGGCGCGAAAACTCGCAAAGCGTGGCTTACACACAGCACACAGACAGCAGTCTGCTTTACACCGAGCCACAGGGTCCGGATCGCGATATAGACATACCCAAGAAACACAAAAATATCACACAAAAATATCACATCAAACCTCCCCCCCCTCCCCTAAGTCGTGCAAGCGCCAAACAAACATTCCCACCCACACATCTGAGTCCCACGCGCTAGGTCAGTTCATGCCCTCATGCTTCTCGTCCAAGGACTCCTCGCAGGCTAGCAGTGTTGTGGGCTTGTTCTTGCGTGGGTTTTTTTGCTGCTGGATGGTGCAGTGAGGTCTTAGGGGCTGGTTGTGAGTGCGTCGGCTGCGTTGGTGGCTATGTGTGGTGTTTGTTTATGGGGGTTTGGGGTGGGACGCGCTGAGATGCTGGGTTGAGATATAGGCAGGTGAGGTTGAGGTTGAGATTAAGATTGAGAATGAGTGTGAGTGCGGCTGCTGTCGTGCTGCTGAGGTTGTCATGGAATATGCACTCAAGTCTGCTAGACTAGCACGAATGGTGCGCTCTCGCCTCCTGTGGGCGCTTGCAAAGTCGTGCTGTCTGACCTCGCGTCGATGGTTTGCAATGGCTACTGGGTCATGCGCAAAGAACCCATTTTGGATGCTCACGGCAACAGTCCCTTGTCTAGCTCGTGCTTACAAACATACCCCGTCAAGGATCAGCATGGAGCGATGCTCGTGAACGCTTCTGTGATTGGGTGTGGGGGACTCCCCCGGTGGCCACACCCAGCTGCCCTCCCCACCCAATCCAAAGCGACAGGGTTGGCTCTGGACCTGCAAGACGATGATGGATGAGGATCACAGTGAGCTGCCGTGCGTCATGCGGCTCCCTCGAAAGAGCTGCACTGTGCCCAAAGTAGCCATCCCGCGGAACGAAGCTCCATGGAGCAGTGTGGGGTGCGCTCGAGATCCGCGCCTCGATGCATTGCCCGGACCCAAACTGCGTGTACAAACCGCCGGACGCACAAGACACGGTGCGAGGGAGGCCAGCCGCAATGCAGGAGGTGTCGGGAACTAGGTCAGCGCTGCGTGTATCAAGCGTCTCGCAGGAATCGCCTCTTGACGTAAGCTGGTCCAGTCGTGGCAGTGAAGTTGGCCAGGCGCTCACAGTTGCCAGAGCCACCAAGCAGAATCAAAGCATGATCAAGCTCCTCCACGGCCTGAGGAACTCTGTCGCGGAAGGCGAGAGACAGCAGATTGAGGATCTGCTAGAACATGCAAGACACATCCAGGCTTCCGTACAGCAGCACTGACAGCCAAAGGTGACAGACGACGTGACGGATGCTGCTTCTTCTCTGGATCTGAAGGAAGGATCCACTGCTGATGGAACGTATGGCGACGAAGAAATCTCCGCCGAAGTAGGATCCAACGGTGAAGCCGAGTTTGTCGACGAGGACATTCTGCGCGATGAAAACACCCAAGCAACTGGCTATGTCGGCAAAGGCTCCGTCATCCAATGGCTTCGCCACCTGAGGATGGAGGTCGACGCATTCGAGCAAGACAAGCCCACACCTGAAAAACCCCACAGGCCTCCTGGACAAGACGAGGCAGCCGCCTCGCAGCGTCTGACGGCGCTGGGTGATCGCAAACAGTCGTGGGTCGAGCATCCCTTGGGCGTCAGTGACTCGACGTTTTATCTCGACTGCAAGAAGCTGCCTGTCGCCTACGACATCAACCCGTTCGATCTACCGCCGACTTCGGTAGCGCGACGGCTCATCGATACGTATACGCACACGGTTCAAGATACGTTTCCCATACTCTCGATGGCCGTTCTTGAGAACGAATATCGCAACTGCTACACACTCGGCATGCAAGAGAAGCTGTTCTTGGTGCCGGGGAAACGGTTGGCGTTGCTGAACCTCGTTTTTGCAATCGGCGCAAAGCATCTGGATTTGGTGCAGACGGGTCTGCAAGTATCCGGTAGTGGGCATCACATCTACTACCCCCCAGCCACTCTCCTAGGCCAGACGAGCTTTCTTTCGGGTCTGACCCAGACTTGATACAAGTGCAGAACTCAGCGCTGCTCGCCCTCTATCTGACAAGTGTCGGGCGCGTCAACAGGTCAGTCTTCTTCCAGATCTCCGTGTATGCTGACTGAACCCGTCGCACGCAGAGCCTGGGTTGTACTGGGCACGTCTCTTCGCTGTGCGCACGCGCTGGGCCTGCATGTGCGCAATGAGTACTCGAACATCACCGTTGCCGAGCAGGAGCTTCGATCGCGCATGTGGTGGGCGCTGCACAATCTGGAAGAGAACCAGAGTATGATTCTCGGCCGTCCTGTGTTGTTGTCGGATAGCTTCTGCTCGACTACCCTTCCACTGCCGTTGTCGGTGGAGCAGCTCTCCGACGAGGCGGCAACCGCCCAGCTGGACATCTCCTACAAAGCCGATAGTGTTCGCCAGATTGCTTCCAGAATCGGGTCTGCGGCCTCAGACCCTGCTAATTCTGGTTCGTATCTCATGGCGTTGGCCCGTGTCAGCCAGATTGCGCAGGAGGCCATGGCTGAGCTGTACTCTCCTGGCGCCATGGAGCAGTCGTTGAAGCAGATGCAGAAGAAGATAAAAGACTTCTGCGACCAGCTCGAAGAGTGGTCCGCATCGCTCCCAGCGGGGTTCCGATTCGCCCCTGCACCCTCAGATGACCGCTTCAGACGCGAGCGATTCATTCTTGAAATGCACCACTCTCGAGTCAAGATTCTAATCACGCGCCCGTGTCTTTGCTGGCTTGACCACCGCATCGCACCCCACACCGAGGGCTCGAACAGCTTCAACACTGCCGGCGCCAACGCCTGCGTGAAGGCTGCAAAGGCGGTGGCAAGCATGCTGCCAGACCACATCAACGTTGCTCGGCTGTATTCCGACGGGCCCTGGTGGTCCGTGGTCCACCACTTGACAGAAGCCATCATGGTGTTGATCCTGGGCATCTCCCACAAATTCATCCACATCCCAGGCGACGACGACGCGCTGGTGCAGCTCCAAAAGCCGTTCCAGTGGCTGGCTGCGCTGAAGGACGGCAACGAAGTCGCGGACCGCAGCTACAGCACGACTTCAGAACTCCTTCAGCGCATTGGGCAGCGGATGGAAGTGGATTTCTCAGCTATCATTAGAGAAGATCCCGCGCCACAATTCCCGGGGGATGCTCAGGCCACAGCAGCCGGGAACCTCCCGCAGGCCCTCTCCTCAGCTCCCATGAGCAAGCGACTGTGGGGGAGTTAACAGAGTGGACAAGACACCTCCCACGCCAGCTACGGATTCATACCCCATCTCGAGATGCAGCAGTGTCGCGGACCATCCGCTTCCCGGTGCATCGCAAACGTCCCGGTCTGGTCTGTGGTATCGCGATCCAGTGACCAGCATGGCGGACGCGGACTCGGCGATGGCTGGGGGCGGTCTGCTGGATGCGGATTACGATCCGCTGGATGATGTTGGGATGTGGCCAGCACGGGTCTTGGAGGCTGTGGTGCACCGTGGGGATGGTCTGGCTGGTAGTGGACGGCTCTGGTGGGTTGGAGAGTTGTAGATGGCGGGAATGTAGTTTTTAATGCGGAGGGGCGGGTGTGATGTGTGTTGATGGTGTGAGATATGGGCTTGGTGTGTGTGTGTTTGGGGTGTTATGGCCTTGGATATTGCTTCCTGGGTATTTCTGGGAGTCGTGAAGAACTCTCGATTGTTGGAGCTGGAATATTTGATTCTCATGCATACAAGTAGTAATGATTAATATCAGTCATCCAAAACACTTACTACAGAATATCAATGCTAGCTGTGTGGGTGGCCTTACACCCCAACATGAGGGAGGCATGTCGTTCAGCACGGATTGGCCCACGTCGTGCACGGACGTGGAAGCCGACATCAGAGACCGTCGACACAACACCGTCAAGCAAGACGCGGAATATCACGAATAAAACTCTCAAGCATACTCACCTAACACGCAACAATGGACATACACCAAGCCCCATACCCATCCCCTAAGCGCAGCCCACCAAACCCAACCCATCCATCTCCATGACCCCACACCGCGAATCCCCCGCCGTCCCATCCACCGCCCCATCCACCGCCCAACCACCACCACAGACCGCAAGCCCGCCCTCACCATGCCTCCCCCGCCCGCCCCAACACCACACACACCGACCAGCCAGCTCGCGCGCCTCGCGTGGTCCCTGTTCAAGCTCGGCTTCGGCCTCGCCAGCCTCGCAACCACCTGGGCGACCGTCGCGTGGCACACCGGCGTCTTCGCGCCGCCGGACACCGACGCGGCGAAGCACGAGCTCGAGCGCGGTAAGTCGGGGGGTTCCGGCGCGGATGCAGTGGCTGAGATGGTGTAGCGCAGCAGCAGTATTGGAGTCTTGATCGCGAACCGCTTCTGGGGTTTCGCCATGCGTTTTTCACGACGGCCAAGGGCGTGCGGATTCACTATGTTGTTAATGCGGGGGCGGACGCGGCACCGGATTGTAATTTGGCGGTCTTTGTGCACGGGTTCCCCGACTCGTATTTGCTGTGGCGGCATGTTTTGGGGACGCCGGCGCTGCAGCTGGGGTCTACGCTTGTTGCGGTTGATCTGCCGGGGTATGGGGGGAGTGATGGTCTGCCAATGTATGGTCCCTGCGAGCTGCTCGAGGCGATGGCGGAGTTTGTTGTCGGCGTGCGACGGCAGTTTCTGCGCGATGGGCGGAGGTGTGTTGTTGTGAGCCATGATTGGGGGGCACTTGTTTGCGCGCGACTTGCGGCTGAGGCGAGTGAGCTGGCTGATCACTGGGTTGTTACGAGTGGTATTATTGTGAGTATTGCGCTTTCTCCGCTGGGTTGGGCTGATATTTGACAGCCACATGCAACTGCCAACAATGCCTTTGCGCAATGGACTCTCACGCGTCAAATGCTGCGGACCTGGACTCGTCACCCCTTCAACACCTCTCTCCTCAAGAACGCCCTCGGGGCCTTCAAGCCAGTCCTCTCGCAATTCAGCCGCTCCTTCTACATCTTCTGCTTCCACCTGCCAGCCCCGCTCGACGCATTCTTCACCTCCTTCGGCAACTACTGGTTCCTACGCATCACGCACAGCCTGGGTCTCGGCCCGCACGAGAAAGGCGACAACCTCCTCACCCGCCTCGACCCCAAGGCCGCCGCAGAAGCAATGTGCATGTCCACCGGACCCGCGCTCCCGCAACTGCTGGACCAACCCGTTGGCGCGCCCACCGGCCGCTACGGCGAGTCGGTGCGCCGCCGGCTCGCGGACCGCGGCATGGCCGAGAAGATCAGAATCTACCGCGAGGGCGTATTCGTCGGGCGCTGGGAGAAGTCATTAGAAACCACAGCCGCGCTGTTCCAACTGCGGTCCGGCCACGACAAGGCGTCTGGCTCGGCTCCCGAGGGCGCGTTCAGGGCCCCGGCTACGCTTGTGCTGGGTGAGCGCGACCCGGCGTTTGATCTAAGGCTGGCGCTGGATAATGTGAGGGACTATCTTGTCGCCGGGAGCCAGGTGCTGCTTGTCAAGGAGGCGGGGCATTGGATGCCGAGTGAACCGACGGCGAGGGTCGTGCTGGGGCAGGTTGTGCTGTGGGCGCTGAGTGAGGCGGGCGTGGGGAGGCCGACGCCGTTTGCGGGGATGATCAATGTTGAGGTTGTTGAGGAGGTTTGAGATTGTCATGTCAGTGGTACTCGTGGTATCAACGTACTGCAAGCCGAGAAGGTTGGATGTCGGACCATGGACAGGGAGGAGTGATCATGCACGTCGATGAATATCACATTCACCGCAATCCGCGCATCTTGGTTCAAAAGAGTGTGATTGATTCTGGTCAGGACTACAATGCCACAGACACGACACCTGGACGAGTCCACTTCAACGGAGCGCACAAACGCAACTCCATCCTCACCCCACCCATCTACGCCTCAGCACCCACAATAGTCTTGGAAGCCAGCTCCTCAAGACGCTTGAACCCACCATGCACCTTAACACGCTGCAGCAACACCACCATCCTCGTCGGATCCGCACTGTCCTCCTCCAGCCCCCACTCAAGATACTCATTCGTGCAGTTGGGCACAAACGCACCGTCCACCACGCCGAGCCGCTTGCCATACCGCGTCACCTTCTCCCAGTCGCGCAGCACGTTCTGCATATCCGGGCTGAAGTAGGCAAACGAGCGCTCGAAGATCTTGCGGTGGGTCGGCGAATCCATGCCGGGCTTGAAATCCGTAAACTCGTTCCACGCCGGGTCGGGCAGCGCGAGGACAAAGTCGGTGGCGCGCTTGCACGCGCGCAGCAACGCGCGCACCTTGTCCCGGTTCGCGGCGATGGAGGCGTCGTGGCCAATGTACAGGATGCTGCAGAAGCAGCAGCACCCCAGCTGGGCCAGCTCGTCGATGCGCAGCATCTTGACTTGGTCGCGGCTGCGGTTCTCGAGGCCGATGCCGGCGTCCATGTCGCCGTTGGTGATGCGCTTGGTGACGTTCATGCCGACGCGCACGGCCGTGTACATAGTCCGAGGGCTGCATGCCGTAGTGCACCGTCAGCTCGTCGAGTGGATCTTGCCGAACTCGCCCACGTAGCCGATCTTCTTGCCCTTGAGCGTCGTGAAGTCTGGCGTCATGCCGGAGCTGCTCAGGTACACGACGCCCGTGAAGGGCTCGTTGAGCAGCGAGCCGATGGAGGTGACGGGGAAGCCGCGCGCAGAGGCGGCCAGCGTGTGGATCATGGCCTTGAAGCCGAGGTCGACTTTGCCGGAGCCGATGATCTCAGTGACATCCTGTGGGTGTTAGAGAGAGAGGTGGGATAGGGGGAGGGTCACGTACGCTGGGGTCGTTGGGCTCGAGGAGCGCGACCTTGATGCCTTCGTCCGCGAAGTAGCCCTTGCTCTGGGCAAGGTAGAGAGGCGCGTGGTACGGGGTAGCCTGCCTGTCTGGCATCAGTCCTGCTTTGTGTAAACATATCCCGAAGTGACAGACCAGTTGGTCAAGAAGGTGATCTTGTCAGTCGACATATTGATATCGATTCACACGTAGACTGCAGCAGTCAGTACGCCCACGGGCGCGCGAGGGGGATCAAGAAAGCAGCTAGTCCTTTCGCTGGAATTATCCAGATCAAGTTTGAACGGTGTAATCTCAGAACAATGTCCATGTCACGTCGACAGTACTTGACCGTGATAATCCCGGAAGGGAGGGACGCATTGGCCCCGGCCTGCTTCCTTCACGGCATCGTACCGGTGGAGCGTTGGTGTTGGAAGAGAGGAAGATGAAAGCTGTACTGGAAGTCGTACAATTCGATTGTGGAATCCAAGGCTTCGTCTGAAGGCCAGCCCATGCTTCCTTTATACCCGCTGCTTCTTAGTCGCTCGGGCACCGACGCGATTCAACAAATCACTCATTTGCATGCATGAGTCTTGGTGATGGTAGGGCAGTGAGGGTAGCAGGTGCCTGTGAACGTCCGAGCAACGTCAAGCTGCATGGTCATCCCACTTGGTATTTTCAAAACTTCATCGCCGTTGCTTGGGCAGGCCCGGAAGCCGTGTTCTGATTCGTCCAATTGGGGCCTCGAGTGGGACCTTGATGAACGACACTTCAATCAACGCCGGTTACCGGACACTAGCCCCGCGGGATGCCTTATGAACCGTAGTGACTCGAAAGGTCTGAGCGAGGAACAGTAATTGATTGACAAGCGACCAGACTATCCCTCGCTGGTGCGGCGCGTTGCGTGTGAGGGCGTCTGATTCGACCATTCGGCCTGAGTGGGTGGTGAGTGGTGAGTGGTGAGTGGAGCTTCAGCATGAGCTTCGCTGTATCACTGTCGGTATAGCCGCGGCCAAGACCAGTTAGTCTACTGGAAGGGTAATGTATCCGTTCAAGTCAAAGTGCTGTTCAGGTGAATATCTAGAAATAGAGCGCGCTCAATATCTACAACTGCGCAAGCACCAAAAAAACGCTCCAGGAAACGCCAAAATTCAAGGCCATCTCTTACTCAGAACGACAGTACTATGCAAAACTCCGCCGCTTATGCTGATGCAGATAAGACTTTTGAGAAAGAGGGTATATCTCATCACATCGCTCGCTTATCCGCTTCGTCGAAAGAATGTTGCACTGAGGCACTCCAGGAATGTATCCACAGGTGTGACCTGGCCTCACGACCATAACATGACTCCATCTCTTCTCTCCTCACTTCAACTTGTCAACTGAATTACTCAATGTTTGCTCATGCAAGAGGAGGCACAGAGTTCAGGATCCTCGCCACATCACTTGGCGCCATCTGGCTATTTTGCAGACTGCGAACCTGGCTGCCCTTGCGCAAGCGTTGCAGGCCAAGTGCAAGTTTCCAGCTCTCAGATTCATCGATGAAGAAGACGTACTTCTTGCCATCGGTATCACGAACCGAAGCGCGGAGGATGTGTAGGCCTTTCGAGGGTTGGGTACCGCTCTGTGACAGGTCAGTAAGTAGTTCACAGGTTTAGAGAAGTCTTTGTAAAGCTCACCTCAACCATCTTCAGCGTCCAAGCCTTCACATCCCATTCGCGCTGCGGTATGTTGCGTACGTCGTCATCGATGAAGAGACCCTCGGATTGGATCTTCAATATCAGACCATCGGTTACCTTGCCCACATTCGCCACCAGCTGCGCCACTGGCTTCGGGAACAAATCATTGAACAGATACACAGCTTTGATGACGATCTTATTTGGATCCGCTGTGGAGTAGGGCCCTCGCTGAGACGGTGGCGGTGTTGTTCGTGAAGTCGATTGCGACTCAGCGTAAGAGGACTCGGAGTAGGCTGAGGACACATGGGATCGTGCTGCGCTCGATCGCGCCTCAGTGCCGAAGTACGACTTGACAGTTGGCTTCTCGTAATTCTTCTTGGATGTGACGGTAGCTTTGATGGGCGAAGAATGTGTGGAGGTGACAGACGGCGAAGGTATGGGCGGGCTTCGAGCACCTGCATATGGATCAAGGCGCTCGCCACCACCAATACCGCCATATGTTGTGGATCTTCGACCTGCGCTGGGATCTGGTATCGCAGCGGCAGCCTCTGCCTTGATCTTCTCGGCCTCTGCTTTGAGTCGAGCCTCTCGATCGCGCTGGGCTCGCTCTCGTGCAGCCTTGAGCCGTTCAGCTCGTTCGGCATCAGCCTTTGCTTTGAGAGCAGCAGCTTCAGCCGCAGCTTTCTCCTTCGCTGCAGCTGCTATTGCGGCGGCCTTTTCGTCCTCTGCCTTCCTCGCTGCCTCTTCGGCTGCCTTGGCTTTCTGTTCAGCCTCGAGCTTCTCTCGAATCTCCTTCTCGATAGCTGCTCTCGCTGCGGCTTCACGGGCCTCGCGTTCAGCGTCTTCTTTTTCTCGTTGCTCTTGCAACTTCTTCGCCTTTTCTTTGGCAAGCCTTTCGCGAGCCTCACGCTCGCGCTGTTCTCGTTCGCGCTGCCTCATCTTCTCCCACTTCTCCTTCTCTGCCTTGGCACGAGCCTGCTTTGCTGCCTCTTCTTTGGCCTTCTCTTCTTCTTCTTGCTTCTTCCTTGCCACCTCGGCCTTCTTCAGCTCTTCCCAGGCTGCCTTTCGGGCCACTTCGTCTGCTATCTTCTTCGCCTCCTCAGCAACTCTGCGTGCCTCTTCTTCACGCCTCCGCTTCGCCTCTTCTGCTTGTTTGCGTTGTGCCTCTGCTTGCCGGCGCTCCTCTTCGTCTCGTTTGCGTTTCTCTTCTTCGTCTCGTTTTCGTTTCTCTTCTTCGTCTCGTTTTCGTTTCTCTTCTTCGTCTCGTTTTCGTTTCTCTTCTTCGTCTCGTTTTCGTTTCTCTTCTTCGTCTCGTTTTCGTTTCTCTTCTTCGTCTCGTTTGCGTTTCTCTTCTTCGGCTCGTTTACGGTCCGCCTCTGCTTTCTTCCGCTTCGCTTCTTCTTCTTCTTGCCGCTTTGCCTCATCCCTCTTCCGCTGCTCTTCCCCCTCGGCGCGCTTGCGCTCCTCCTCAGCTTTGGCCTGTTCTTTTTTAAAGGTTGACTCGGCGTCGTCTGGAGGTGGCGATGACGCACCATATTGTTGATATCCACCCCATCCTCCCTGAGCCCCATGCGGAGGAGGACCGCCAGCACCAGGGAAAGCTCCGTTCGGCGGTGGCGGTGGTGCTCGTTGGTAGCCAGCACCAGCTCCTGACGCACCAGCTCCTGCACCAGCTCCAGTCTGAGGTCCACTGCCTGACCCAAACGCACCGAACTTCCCACCGCCTGTTGTCTGGCCGAAGACCCAGCCTGCAAGGCCCACAAGCACCACCAGTATCACAACGCCATTGCCGCCTGATGACACGCCTTGGCTGACCATATGGAAGTACAGCTTGACCTGAGGCTCGATAATCTTCCACACGGCAATACTGGCAAGCGTGCTGGCTATCCCTGCCATGAAGCTGTTTCGCTGCACCTGCAGGCTTGGAAGGTACACGAACCCGCCTCCCGATGAATGAGGTGGTATGATGAAGATGTCGTAGTTCCCCGGCGGCAAGCCACTGCCGTTACTTCCAGGTGGCGCATGAGTGCCACCTGTCGTCTTGGGGTTCTCGCCATGCTTAGGCGGCGGTGGAGGCGGGCCGTCCATGACGGTGCGTGCCCGTGAGGGCGAGGACGAGGATTACGACAAGCGTTGGGTGTGTGAGGTCGGTCGAAGTGGGGCCCCTGAGTTACTCAGGTCGTGTGGCGGTGTGTGCGAGTGTGTGGTTGCGTTGGGTGAAGAGCATCAACAGAAGAGGTGTCCTGCGGTGAGAGATCGCGGCGGGGCTGAATTTGGTGTCGACACGACCGCAAGCAAAATGATTGTCAGAATTTCTGAAAAAGCAATTGCAATGTGACAAAACGTTGAACCATGTTCAGAACAGGGACAGGCATGGAAACGGATTTTGTGGTGCGAGCTGCTCTTTCCTCGGCGTCGCTCTGTTTACTTTTGGCCCGAGCTCTCCTTTCCCTTAGCGCGGGTGCGGGCCGCCATGCATCCACCGTCATCCCCAAGCTCTGGGCGAATCATCTTGTAGCACCCTGACTTTTGTCGAACAGCGCAGCTCATTCGCTGCGTCTCCCTCCTTTCCATTCGAACTCATAGAGACTCGCACTAACATTTGATCAGACTCGCACAGGCAGCGGGGTTGTGTTCGTCCACTTAACACGCCAGATCAACACATCACACGTCAAACAAAGCCCGTTCGCGAGCTCCTGGCTGCCGCGTTTATCAGCAATGCCTCGCAATTTGGCCGAATTCAGGTGCCCTCTGAGGCGTGATTCGACCCATCACGATGCATGAGCACGCGGCAATTTCTCATTCGCCCAGGTGCCATGAATTGTGGGTTGGAGACGCGAAGTCGCCCCACCGCAACATTGTTTTGATCTTCGCTGCAGCGCGGTCCGCAGCGCTGTCAACCAGAGGTCGAGTTGCCACTGTGCAACATATGAGGCACTCTCACCAGCGCCCGTTCTCCATTGAGCCTTGTGCAGGGACGGCATGGCGCTCCTGTGCCGCACCGAGTCAGCCTGACCAGAAGCCTGGTCGAGCTGGGAACAAATGGGCCCCTGCTGTACACGTCCAGGCATCTATCTGACGGAAAAAATCACAGCCCTCGGCTCGAGGAAAGGATGTAAGGTAAACCATCTATTCAACACAATGTCTCGAATCCCAGCCTGCAGCTCCTACCAGTAAATGTCCTGCAGATGTTCTATCCAGCTTGTTTTCTGTTCAGCAAGCACATGAAGTATTTGTAGGGCACCCCACTCAGTTACACCTTCAACTGCACGTCTTATACATCATACATCGTAGTCCCAGCCTGTCGTACAAGACCCCGATATTTTCATGATGAAGTAGGCGCCTGCTCCAACTCCAACTTCCCACTCAGGTATGAGGATCTCTTATATGTTTGGGCCGTTCAATTGAGCCATTGCAGACACTTTAGGATATGATGCTCGAACAACCTAAAGTTAGCCATGTCTGTGAGGCCAGCCTGTGCATCGCTTTCAATTGTCTCGCCCCTCTCATAGTAAACATCCATTTGAACTAAGAATGCAGAATTATAGTCGCCACACATCCGCAGGTGTGGGCCATGTACTACTGCTCGGAGCTTTGCCGAACAGCTACCACATCCCTCGCAAGGTCAGATCCCGTCAGCTGTTTGGACACTGGAAAAAGACGGTGTCTGCGAGTCATCTATGGCCAGGCCAGAACTTTTGGTCTTGGGAGCATTAGTTTACTGCGGCGATGCTCTGCTGTTATAGTTGTTGGGGAAGTAGTACTTGATTTTGCAGTCTAGGACGTTCACGACTTTAAGATTCATGCTCAGCTGGGTGGACCTAGTTCGATCATCACGCTCAAAATTGGACCTTATGTGTCTGCAATGCCGAGATCGACAAAGAGCACGCTGAAGAGCTTCACATTTCCACACCCAAGCTCGCAGTCTGTCTACAATGCATGCAGGGTGCGCGAAGTTGCTTTCGAAAGGTAGCCCCGGTATAGGAGGTATCCAAAGTCTCAATCGGAGATCTCAGAGGCGGGGATAGAAAATACTAGCGTTGTAGAGTGGACTCGAAAGGTATTTAAACGTTCACCTGAGACGTCAAATAATATTCATGGGTGCGGGGTGGATCACAAACCGGATGCGGGGGTGATCACGCGCCCAGTCAAGGTGGAAGGACATCACCGCAGTTAGAAATCAAGTTGTGACGTCACGAGGCGCTCTGCAGGATCACACAGCGGCAAGATCACAGTGCGGCAAGATCACACCGTGCCAGATTACAACGCGCCAGATCACAACGAGTCGGATCATAACGATCCAGATCACAACGCGCCAGATCACAAAGCGCCGGACCATGCAATGCGTGCGTGCTGCTCGTCGGTTGAGTGAATCAAGGTTGAAGACTACAGAGTGTGGGTCAAATGCGGGTTGGAACCATGATTCGGTACCTGAAAACCAAACGAAATTCCCTGGGTTCCACTGGAGATCCGCCAAACTCATCGAAGCAGTAATTTGATCAAAGTATTGTTGTGGGTTGATTGGCAGTTCAAACTTCGTTAAGGTACTCAGCCCATAACTTGTGGCGCGGTATCCAGAGTATCAACCTTGGAACAGAACCACATCTCGAGTACCATGGTGCAGTTTTCAGAAATATTATTAGGATCCCGAGTCAGCATGGTGATCCAATTCTTGCGTTCTGCCTTTAAAAGGCGTTTTCCCGCTTTATAATTTTTCTCTATCAAACATCTCACAATTCAATGTCGGTGATGCCAACAATAAAAATCAAAATTCACTCTCAGCTGCTGCGCTTACCAAAGAAAGTAAATGCTAAGCTCCTATAACGTGGTTTATCATCGAGCCGCCAGGTATCACCGAACCGCCACCCCTTGCCAACTTTTTAAGACTTACCAACTATTACAGGACTATTACGCTTAACCACAACGCTGCACTAATAATTACAATCGTTACAATTACTCTTTAGAAGCAGCGCTATCATCTGCATCTAATATTTCTGCAGTGCAGGTGCGCAAATTGTGGCCAGTCTTGCCGCAACGTCTGCAGTGCCTCTCTTTGCGCACCTTCTTCCCAGACTGTTCAGATGCCTCACCACCACCACCATCCTTCTTAGCTATCATATCCTGTACCTTACCAACCGTAAGAGCCTCCTCTGTCTGGATATACTTTCTTTTGCGACCACGCTGCGCTGTCAGAGCCTTAATAGCCTTCTTTATGCCATCCATTTCCCTTCTCTGCAACACGTTGGCATGGTCTATCCGCGCAACCCCTCTAGCAAGCGAGTCAAGTGATTTCATAATAGGAGACAGGGGCGAATCTCTGTGCAATCGCATGCGCTCGCGGATATACAACGTTTGCGACTCAGCCTCCTTTGCGCTGGTTGGTGTTTTGGATTCCCATGGGGTAGTCTCTGGTGGTGGTGGTGTTGGCGTGCGAAGGACCACATCAAGCTTCGATAGCACTCGCTCTGGGTCAAAAGGAACTAGTCCCGCGCCTCTGAAGCCTCCGTGGATATTATCTTTTGTAATAGCCTTGTAATAGGCTGTCTGGAAGCCAGTGAGGAAGAACTCTTTCTTAATTTGTGTCTTTGAGTATCGTGACCAGGCGTCAACCTCAGTCGAGTACGCCCTCTTCAAGGGGCCAAAACAGGCCACGTCAAGCGGCTGCAACAGGTGCGACGAGTGCGGGGGCATACACAAGGTGATAATCTTGTGTTCTGCGCAGTATTCCTTGAACTCTGCAGAGTTGTGGCTCTCGTGGCCATCAATAATAAGCAGACGGTAGGCGCCAACAGTACGCTCCTTTGTAGACGCGTCAAAGTGCTTCAACCACTCCAGACCAAGCTTGTTTGTTGTCCAGCCGTTCTCGCTGGTTGCAATTACCCAATCACGAGGCAGATCAGGGTACCAGGTTGTGATCAGGACCTTGCCTTGGAAGATGATGAAGGGTGGGATAGCCCAGACAGCAGCGCAGACGCCGGTGATGATTGTGACCCACTCCCGATTGCCTGGCTGGATATTCTTAGGGTCAGATCGCTTCTCTGAGCCTGTGAACACCATCTTAGACCCAATTATGCCCATCATGAACCCAGTCTCGTCGAAGTTGTAGGTATCTCCATCTAGGATTCCGTACTTCTCCTTTGTGTTCCTAACCAGCTCGAACCAGGGCGTTATAACGCGTGTATCTTCGTTCAGGGCTCATTGACGATCGTACGGTCGGCTACGTCGAAGCTTGATCTGTTGGGTACGCGTGTTGAACCTGTTTACCCAGAGCTTGCCAACAGGTCCTTCACCGCGTGCGGCAATACCCGAACATCAACTTTTCCAGGTCAGCGAAAGGTCGATTTCCATCGATTTTTCGTTCAAACACGACTCAAATGCCTTCTTAAATCTGTTTCCCAACGTCCTCTCCCCGCTGCAGGCGTTGTGGCAGGCGCGCTGCCCTCTTTTGTCTTTCAGCTCTTCGCTGAGCTGAAATGTCTTCAAAATGGCCCGTGCGCCACTCAGATTTTCACGTTCGGTCGAAGGCCACAACCACCAGCAAGACAAGGAGACAGTTTTGCCACTCCTTGTTCTTGCAGTATAAGGGCATCGCCAGGCCTACCGCAAGGCTCTCCACGCGAAGAGCTACGGCGCAATTCGACAGAGCACCGGCTCTCCACACCCACAACGATGAGAGCTGCTTTCAGCTCTCTGAAGACCGACTGTCAGCGTCCCAGACCTGACACAACACGCAAACAAGGCAGCCAGCATGGCCTTAGATTTCACGACCCTTGGGGATAAAGAAGAAGGACAGGCCTGGCTCTGCCTACCTACTACACCTATCTCCTCAGACACAGGCATGGCCAAGCCTAGTACAAAGGCTCTCCTCGCGCAGAGCCACGGCTTCGATTCGGCAGGGCACCGGCTCTCCACACCTACCTACTCTTTCCTTTTCTTTCTCTCACGGCACTAAAATGCCTCTGAACACACACAAGGGTCCCACCCTAATGTACACACACTGCTCAGTCTCCCCAATTGGAAGGGGAGCTGTAGTTCTGAAATGGTAGCAATACCCGCGCAGGCAAGAAATGCTTTCTAAGGTAGTGTGTCAGCACTGTAATTCCATAGCTTAGCACGTCCTATATGCCCTTCGGGAGGCGGTGATGGTGGACTTAATCCCCATCCTATGGACGAAAATCGAATACCAACCAACCAACCAACCGCGTGCGGCAAGTAGATCATTAGCCATATCTTGCACCATAGTCTTTGTCGCG
Organism: Lizonia empirigonia; assembly: GCA_009982855.1. Lineage (NCBI taxonomy): Eukaryota > Fungi > Ascomycota > Dothideomycetes > Pseudoperisporiaceae > Lizonia > Lizonia empirigonia. Next base: position 208,716 of record JAADKA010000014.1, on the reverse strand, counting down.
CCTATTCCTTGCGTGTCTAGCTCAAGTATACGGTCAACTATCGCCTCCTCTTCTACCTTTGTCAGCTTCTTTAAATTGGCCTCGCGATCGCGTCGTGCAAGCCCTCCAGCGCGTCGGTCTCTTAACGTTGATCGGGGAACACCAAAGGCCTTAGACGCGTGATTTATACTGTCAGGCACAGTAGCTTTTGTAGCTTGGATAGCAAGGTATAGTGTACCTTCGTTATAGGACGATTGCGCGTTGCGTTGTGATGGCATTGTAATAGTTGTCGTAATAGTCGCAAAGTTGGCGAGGGGTGGCGGTTCGGTGATACCTGGCGGCTCGATGATAAACCACGTTAATTGTTACTTTTATCATATCTCTTAAGCTGCGTGCTGTATAGCTAGGCGCAATCACCCTTGGCAGTCTGATGATCATGTGACTTGACTCGTGTCAGCCGGCTACCCGTCGGTCAACAACTACCGGTAGACAGCAGATGAGTAATCAACTTCAATATCAATATCAGATCAAAAGTCGCTAATAGCTTCAAAATTCAATCAAAACGGCATTAACACCAAAAATGCTTCAAACAAAACAATATTGAGCTTCAATTTTGATTATTGTTGGTAGGTCTATAGCACTAGTGCTGAAAGGAAATAACGATAACTAGGAATGCATTCTGTTTGATGATGGTTCTTCTTGGATGTCCACTTATCGTTATTTCCTTTCAGCACTAGTGCTATAGACCTACCAACACTGATCAGTGGTTGCTTAGGCGATCACAGACAGCAAGGAAGAAGAGACAGACTGCTGAATCCTGACATTCCCGAGGAACCTCAGGACGATGCATATGTGCTAAGAACAGAGCGAGGCCGAGATAACACGAAGCACTCCTAACCTCCCTCTCAAGCTGCTGGTTCAGGCCGATCCGCGGACACAGAGCGCGTCATCAACGCATATAAGAGACAGACTGTTGACACTCTGACATTCCTTGGGAACCTCAGGACGATACATCTGTGCTAATAACAGAGCGAGGCAGAGAAGCACTCTAAACCTCCCTCTTAAGCTGTTGATCTCGATCACAGCGCGTCAGCAACGCAACGACTTCCTACGAGCGTCCCCGGACGATCCGATCACGTACACACGCCGGCACGATGGCAGACAACCAGAGCAACTCTAGCAACATTGACATTGCTATTCAAGAGCAACTGCTCAACGACCCACTAGAGCGCAACACAAGCGAACGCGCACAAGCTGTTTCTCCATGGGCCAAGTATACTGCGGAGGAACTTATGGAAGACTGTCCATACAAAGTCGCACTCAAGGTCATTGACACCTCTCTCTGGGGTATACCTGCACCAAAGGATGCAGATGCAACACATGCGACAACCTGGGTTGCGAAGACTATCCATGACTACCATGAAGGAACAGAATGGGATGAGAATCTATACTTCGACTACCAATGGGAATTTGAGGGATGGACAAAAGAGCTATTCCAGAGGGTTGACAGCAATACACTGAAGTCTCTCAAGACTGTGCTACGGCACAGGGGAGTATACACTGGCAACGTCCGCGCTAGAGTAGCTGATTCTCTCTTTAACTTACTGGGTGGAGAGAACCCTCCTGAATGGGACCCTGTGGAGTTCCAAGCTGCAAAGTTTGACAAACGTTCTGAAGCTTACCAGCGTCAGCAGAACGCACACCAGGCAGCTCCTATGGACAGACAACAATCGCAGCCACAGCTGCAACCGCAAGCGCCGCTGCAATCACAGTCAAAGCCTCAGCTACTGCAGCAGCCGCAGTCACAGCACACAGCTTTTGCAGTCGAACGACAAATGCCGCAGACTATTCTACCGCCTCCTACGCAAGCGCCGCAGCTGCAACGACTGTCGCACGACGAGCGACAAGGCGATCGACAAGGCGAGCAGTATGGAGTACGACAAGGCGTTCGAAGCCACATCCAATATCAAGAGCCACTAGAGACCACGTATCGCGAAGTAACACCGCTTCCTCACAGATATCGCGAAGTCACGCCTTTCCCTCAGCAACCGACAAACCGTGTACCTAACAGACCTCCTGACCTGCCACACGACCCGTACAAGACACTGCCACCCCGCTGGTCTCGCAACGACCGGCTTGACGCCAACACCATCACACAGTTCTCTAGGCTCTGGGACAAAAGCAAGAGATACACAGGGGACGCGTATGACCTGCTTGATGATAAGATTAAGATCTTCTTCAGCATCTGTTGGCAGGTGGACATCCAAGAAGAACCATCATCAAACAGAATGCATTCCTAGTTATCGTTATTTCCTTTCAGCACTAGTGCTATAGACCTACCAACAATTATTTTGATTACTGGCATCTCTGGGACTCAGAACATGTCAACGACTGGCACTCATTACTTCTCCTCTCCTTCTTGAGGGAATGGGAGAGGGATGATGTCGATGTGCAAGTACCACAGTGTTATTTTTGTAGCTTTGTGTTCTTGACCGCATTGTGACGTCTACTGCACTGGCAATGTACATCCACAAACGCATCCACAAACGCGCTCAAAGAACAGAGCAGTAGCATGTCCAAGTACGATATGGTATTACAAGAATATACGTCTAGTCTAAAAAAACGAGATATCCCAAAGCGCCCACAATCCAGAAACAACACAACATGCCCAGACTGACTCCAGTGGCCATACAGACTCCAAACACCTCACCAGACAATGTCACATCAGACCGCGCAACGCAATGCAATGCGACGCAATACAACATAACCAAGAAACCACACTTGCTGAATCACAACCTCACCAGACAATGTCACATCAGACCGCGCAACGCAATGCAATGCGACGCAATACAACATAACCAAGAAACCACACTTGCTGAATCACAACCTCACCCGCCCCTCCAGCCGCCCCCCAAACAAACTCATAAACCCATCGCGCCGCTCGGCACCGCGGGCCTGCGGCCCCGAGTCGGCCGTGTCGTCGCTGCCCATCCACGCGGGCCTCGCAATGGAGAAGTCGGTGGCGTCAAACGTATTCCTGACGCGGTGCGCAAAGTTCTCGAAGAAGTTCCCCGCGTCCTCATCGTCGTCGAGTGTGGTTGCGGGTCTGCGGCGCTCGGGGCGCGTGCGCGGCGCCGGCGCGTCGGAGGCCGTGTCGGCGATGGAGCTGGGCTCGCCTGCGCGCGGTGGGGTGTCGGTGTAGCGCTCATGTGGGGGAGAGGTGGGTGCGCCGGCGCGACTGCTCAGGCCCAGGACGTTGCCGGTCGCGCCCTGGATCTCGCGCTCGATCAGCGCGCGGCCCTCGCGCCAGCTGCCGCTGCCGGCATACGTGCCGGCTGAGTCTTCGTCGGTGTCGTCGAGGAGGTCGCCGAAGCCGCAGATGCTGCGGATTTTGCCGTACAGGCCGAAGGCGGTGGCAAAGACGGGGACTAGGATGAAGATGGGGAAGAAAGCGGAGAAGTTTTTCCCTAGGGGCGACAGATCGATGAGTCTCCCTAGAAATTTATGGAACATGGTTTCGTTCCAGATGGGCTTGTCGGTCATGGTGAGGAAGTTGTAGCTCAGAGGCACCGTGAGCTTGGCGACCTGCAAGCCGTACCACGTTGCGCTCTCCTGGTATGTATTGCGGCGCACGAGCGCACGGTTGCCCCAGATTTTGACTTCGGTGAGTGAGTAAAAGGCGCAGATGCACATGTAGCACAGCCAGGCGGCGGCAATGATCTGGCCATCGAAGCCGATCTGCGAGCGCGATGACGACTGCCGGTGCACGACGGCCCAGCCGATGATGGACAGCTTGTGGCCACCGATTTCCTGGATTTCGCGTACACATTCCGACCAGACTATGGATATCGAGGCCAAAATCGTGATGAACCAGGAGGCGTAGGTCAGTGCTGGGATGATGTGGACGTGCAAGTGGTAACGGGTGTATGGTGTGAGGAGGGTGAAACGGTTGTGCCAGTGTTGAGGAGTTGGATAGGCGGACGTCTTAAATTCGAGGCGCTGGCTGCCCTTTGAGTCGAGAATGGCCTGCGTGCGGACTGCTTTGCGGACGATTATGTCCCACTCGTTCTCGAAGCGGTTCTTTGCGTGTCGTGCCCGCTTCAATTTCCTCGTCAGATCAGCCAGATATCGCTCTGTGATGACTGGTGGGACCGTCGTTGCGCTCGAGCGGCCTACGGCGCCAGCTCTGCTTTCTGGCAGACTGCCCTTCTCTGCCAGCTCGTCGATCCACTCCTGAAACTCCCTCGCTGTGCCGTTCTTCCTCTGCTTGAGCTGCACAACCTGATGCTCATACTCATCGAGCTTCTCCAGCGACTCGACCAGCTTCTCGTGAACCTTCGGTGCCTTTCCTTGAATCTTCTTGAGGCGGCCACTGATACTGGCATACCGGAACAAGCTCCTCGGAAACGCGACCAGCCCATGTCCCATCAGGTAGATACCCAGTATCAGACCCCAGGTGTATGCGAGCGCCATAGCCAGCGACTTGAACGTCTTGAGCTCAAACCCATTGTACCAGATCAAGTACACCGAGCCTACAACACTGCAGCCCAGCATAATCAGCCAGTACCGCCCATTGCTCCTGAGCGCATACAGCACCCGCGCCTTGGGCTCGCGGTAACCGGAGTCGCAGTACTCGCCCAGCAGCGGCAGAATGGCCCACGTGAGCGCAAAGGTCAGCCAGTACACGATGCGCCACGACTTGTAGACGACGGTGTCGTTCAGCCAGATGCCGCGCGCGCCATCCGTGTCCGTGTTGGCGCTACTCGCGAGGTCGATGGGGAGAAGCACAACGATGCTGGCGGGGAGGGCGATGGCGAGGAAGACAGGGACCACGACATGCGCGGGCGTCGTGCGGAGGGGGAGGTAGTAGCGGAGCAGGAGGAGCACGAGGCCGCAGATGGACAGGAGGGATAGGACGAAGAAGGCTATTGAGCCGGCCGCCGATGATGTCGTCGTGTACGGCGGGTCATCGGCGTAGATTGTCGTCGCCATGGTGGTGAGGCGCGGTGTGAGGGAGAAGGAAACAATTATCTGGTGCCTGGCGACGCGTTTCCTCGGGCGAACAGCTGATGCAGCACACCGGGAGTTTCGGAAGGGAGCACGCAGGGAGTGGCTACCTCTTAAACATTCTATCTCTTGCTGTACATCTATTCTCCAGCTAAAAAGACTCTTTTGAACACGACACCAGCCAGGCAAACTTCAGCAGCTTAACGTGTTGTTTGCGCTCGCAGCATTGGGACTCTTTCGTCATCTGCGCTCACTACCCCATTTTAGCAGCACACCGGCGATTACGGAAGCCCGCCACTTGCCTCCTAAACTGGTCTAATAAAATGCACCTTCTCTGATTGCATCATCTCCACCAAGCTCATCACAGCTGCGGGGAGCGCAACAGTACTTGACTAATCACTGACCTTCAAACCTTCTAGATTCCAAAATCCCTTGCACATAACTCTCTCCACGTCCTTCACGCACCCTTACACATCCTCGGCCTGCAACAACCGCCACCATTTCCTCCTTCATCCGCCGCTTTTTCAGCCGCGCCCCCAGCCCAACCACCATGTCCGCGACAAAGACCAAGGTCCAGTCCATCATCGACGAGAACCCCGTCGCCGTCTTCTCCAAGTCGTACTGCCCCTACTGTCGCCAGGCGAAGCAGCTGCTGAGCGACAAGGGCGCCAAGTTCTACGCCATCGAGCTGGACCAAGTCGGTACGTAGTCCAACAACATGAGAGATTCGTTGTAGAAACGCGAGGCGCTGCGCTTGAGCGCTGCAAGCATTGCTGCGAAGAACCATGCCGAGCAAGGGCTAACAGCATGTAGATGATGGCTCAGCGATTCAGTCTGCTCTCGCCGAACTGACCGGCCAATCCACCGTGCCCAACATCTTCATCGCTAAGAAGCACATTGGCGGCAACTCGGACCTGCAGGCCAAGAAGGGCGACCTGCCCAACCTGCTCAAGGACGCCGGTGCCATTTGACTAGCTGCCAACAAAGGGAAGCTTTGAGCTAGAATTGCAATAGACAAACTTTGAACGCCACACAAGAACAAGAGCTTGACAGCGTCATGTGAAGTAGTGATGTTTGGGAGAGATGTATTCGATGGTCAACTTCCACCTGCAAGGGCTCTTCCTTCCCTGTTCGCTGCAATGCGTGCATCTTCCCACATAAACAAGCTAGCCTAGGCTTTGCGACGCCTTCTATCCATATCATTACCTATACGTGAATGCTAGCCGTAACCTCGTTACAAGACCGAATAGACCTTCGGAAGCTGCGGTACCGACTAAGTCTGCATGGCGTCCGTGAAGCTCTGTGCCGCTGTTGTCGCAAAATACCTGACGTCGACATCGTCATCTTGCTGCAGCTTCTCCAGGTTCGGCAGTATGCTCTTGGTAATCAGATCTGTCGCCTTCTGGCAGCCTTGGCCCGGTGTGCCAGCCTTCTCCAGCGCGATCACCGTGCCCTCCTCAGGCAGCTGCTTTAGTGTGTTGACGAGGACACCGTACGACTTTGCCACGTTAAAACGAATGTTAGGGATGTCGTCATTGACAAGCTTATCCATCATGGGGAGAATCGAAGCCTCGATGACGTCAAGGCTGAGAGCGGGTGCAAGGGTCTGAGACAGATCAGTATGAGTGCAGTCAATATCTTAGCAGCAAAACTCACAGAAACGGCAAAGCAGGTCGTCATTCGGTACAGGTAGTTGGGGTGTTGACCCATTGCCATGACCTTGGGGACGATCGCCTCGTTTGCCCATTCCACACCGAAGACCTCGGTGAGCTTCTTCAGGTTCTGAGTCGAGGCTTCACGGATGGAGAAAACTGTATCACCCAACCAGCTCATGCACAAGCTGCTGAGTTTCTCGTCGAAGAACTTGACACCAAGCTGCGAGGCAAGGAGAGGGACGTATTCGATGATGGCCAGACGGACGCGCCATTGCTTGTCTTCGGCGAGCTGAACAATGGCGGGAAGGAGAGATTGCGACAGAAGCTCGATGCCAATGACTGCTGATGTTAGAATGCGATCGTTGTGTGGCGCGCCTTGTACATACCGTTGTTAACGGACTCGAGTTTTGAGATGATGTTCAGTCGCACGTCAGGGAACTCATCCTTGAGCATTTGAAGGAACATGGGCAGGAGATGCGAGATAGTCTCGTCCTTCCCGAGGATGGGTGCCAGTCCACTAATCTGGGTACCGAGGGCGGCGCGAACGTGCTGTGACTGGTCGGAGACCAGCTCCTCGATGCTAGGCATAACCTCATGCAGGAGGGTTTCGCGCTCGAGAAGTGCGCAGAAACCTTGCATTGTTAGTGGTGTTTTGTGCGCTTCCAATCAATGAGCCTGCTTACCGGGAATCTGCCCTGCAATTGCGCTGCGGACCTCCGCTTCTGTGTCCTTGAGTAGCTTCACAAAGGCTGGGACAAGGTCCCGGTTGACGACCTCCTCATCGACCGCCTTTGCAATCTGCACCCCATTAGCCTCAGACCATATTCTCCCTGCTGCTTACACGAACCTTCTCGAATCGATCTGCTACCATGTAACGCACCCTCCAGCTCTTGTCCTCGAACAGGCTTCGCAAAGCAGTCAGCAACACACCATGGCTTGACTGCTGCTCTTTGGGGACAGCCTCCGCGATCGCAATAAGAATGTCGACTGTCAGGAGCCTGACGCTGTCTTGGTCGTCTGCTGCAAGATGCTGGAACAGGGGGATCATCTCTTCGACGACGATCGAGTGTGTCATAGCCTTGATGAATTTCGCGAGGTTGTTCGCCGCTTGTCTTCGGACCATGGGGGTATCATCGTGCACTAGCTGACCGTAGTGCTGTCTGAGGGCTTCCTGCGAAGGAGGTGTTGCGCGGGTGTAGGGCGTCTGGTAAAGGCCAGTTGCGGAGATCTTCGAGGTGAACCAATCCGCTTTTGAAAGGCGCATAACAAGGGGGATGAAGGCGTCCTCGATTTGCTGCTGTGACAACTCCTCGCAGATCTTGTTGAGCGATTCGACCGCCTGTTTATGTCAGTTGTAAATCGATGTAGGTTGCGATCGCTTGCGCACCTTCTCGCGGACGAGGGGCTCTTCTATCGCAGCCAGGTTCTCCAAGGGAGACAGAAGCACGTGTGCGTGCTCCGGGCCGCCAACGTATTCGACGAACTTGCCCAATTCCTCGCTCAATGCAGTAAGCACCTCATCCTCGTCCTCGACAGACTCTGCGTGTTGTATTAGCCTAGACGCAGACACAGGCGTGTCGAAATAAGCTTACCGTCAAGGAAAGGTATCAGCTCATCTCGTGTTCGCTCAGCACCCAATGCAAGAGCTATGGTGTTCAGACGATGAATCGCATTCAGTCGCAGGATCACGTCATCGTGCTTGAGCTCATCGATGAGGACAGCGATCGGGTAGAGCTCGTCGTTCTGTGCGTCCATGGTGGGCTGTGAAGGTCGGGCTGCGGAGAAGTGTGTTCGAGACTAGGGGCCTTCCAGGGCGGTTGCAGGAGAAGTGGCGCACGTCTGGGAATGGAGCAAGTCGACTGCAGACTGAGCCTTGTGCAGCGTAAGCTTGTGATGGGCGGTGTGGGGGCAGCTCAGGCACGGGGTCGTGTTGACGTACCTGGTGTTGGCAGGCAAGCGAACTGGGAATATTAAAGCAGGTGGGGCGACAGCACTTGCGGCAGGCGCAAAAGACAGGTATGTGGATGTGAGAGCTGTCTGCCCCGGACTCGATGTTTCTTGGCGTGGGTGGGTGAATCGATGTTTGGGTGTCTGTTATGGCGTAGTCTGGGTTGCTCTTTGGTGTTGAAGACTGCGAAGTGGGATGCTCTGCCAAGACTAGCGGCGGCATGGGGAAATCACGACCCAGCCACAGCCCCGATACGATGTCGCCCGCATAGCTGGCCTGGGTTTCTTTCATCACATGCCCCGCTGCCCTCCTTCACCGCAGACAATCACTGATCAGGCCTGGGTCACCCTACGTCATTGACTGCATTCTGCACCATCTGCGCTCTTCTCTACCATCATTGGTGCAGGGGTCCAGCATGAACTCCGAGGGGTCGAGTGAGGACCAGAACTCTGCAAAAGCTGCAAAACTCACAACAGAGACGGAGCCACTTCTACGCAGGCGATCCTCGACAGCATCTCCCACATCTTACGGGTCATCGAAACAGCTCACAACTCGTCATGCGTTCGCCATCCTCGTCACACTCCAGATCGGAAGTGGTATTTTCGCGAGTCCAGCACAGGTCGACAGTAATGTCCCTTCGCCGGGCGCAGCACTGCTCGTCTGGGCCCTTGGCGGCTTGCTGTCATGGGCAGGTGCAGCTTCGTTCGCTGAACTCGGTGCTGCGCTGCCGCTGAATGGAGGCATGCAGGAATATCTACGTCACGTGTACGGTGACACTGCTGCCTTTCTGATGGCCTGGATTTACATCATGGCGGTAAAGCCATCGTCCATGGCGATACAAAGTATTGTAATTGCAGAGTCAATTGGTTCTGTCAGTTCCAGCGAGCCTCTTGCTGGGTGGCTATTGAAGCTCATTGCTGCTGTTGCTTTCGTGTCAATGGTTCTGCTCAACTCCATCAACACTAAGTTTACATTACGACTCAGCGAATCCTTCACGGTCTTCAAAATATCTACTGTTGGCCTGATAGTGCTCGGCGGTCTGGTTGCAGTAATTGCCCATCTGGTCAATCCTGACTCGTCGCTTTCTGGGTCTTCGGACTGGTACTCGAAGAACTGGTTTGACACGCGACCAACGATTTCAGAAGGTCAGACAATCAACTGGGACTCTATCAGCACTTGGGAGCGCTATGGCCATTACTGTGCTGCTATCTACGGAGGACTTTGGGCATACGACGGGTGGGACAATGTAAGCCTGATTCATTATTTCGAGCTGAGTACAGGAACTGGCACTTTAAAAAAATGCCTTTTGTGCATGATGTTGTGCTATCTGACTGATGCATAATTGCAGGCCAACGTCGTCGCCAGCGAGATTCGTGATCCCGGACGCTCTCTCCCCAAGGCCATCAAAGCCGCCATGGTCGTCGTACTGAGTTCATTTGAGTTCGTCAACGTTGCCTACTATATCCTCCTATCATGGGATAAGCTAAGCTCTAACAATGCCGTGGCTGTTTCCGCCGCCAACTCGCTGTTGGGTCGACCTGCAGGCGTCTTGATTACCATTCTAGTCGCTGTCTCTTGTGCTGGCTCGGTCACAAGCAATGTGTTTTCCGTAGGAAGACTAATCGTGGCAGCATCGCAGCGTCACTATCTCCCTGCCTTCTTCAGCAAGCGGGGTCTGCCCATGTCTGACAACGCAGATGCCGATGAATCAGCACCCTCACGCTTCGATGCTCCCGTGTAAGCGTGCTACCTAATCATGGTGTTTATTCGCTGATATGAAGTCCAGCTATGCGAACATCCTCGCCCTTATGATTACATTGGCCTACATCTTGACGGGCAGTTTCCGAGCGCTCCTCACGTTCGTTGGCATGGCTGAATGGGTATTCTACGTCAGTACTGTCATCGGGCTGCTCATTCTCCGTCATCGGGAGCCACAGTTGGAACGACCATATCGACCCACCATTCTTTTGCCTGCTACTTTCGTCGTCGTGGGCACTTTGGTCATCGCGCGTAGCGCCATGTTCGCACCAGTGCAAAGCGGAGTTCTCGCAGGCCTGCTTGTTGTGGGCGCCATAATCGGCACGCTACGCTCAAGATGAATCTCCGGATCAAACTGATGAAACTGATGAAACTTTTCTACACGGGAATATAGTACGATCGCTGTCACGCTGCGACGAACCTGAATGTCTGTCACGCTGCTTTGGCAAATCCCAATGTAACGAACTTGGCTGAGCTGGCAACACCACGAACGGAAATATTTGACGCGAAAAGTTTGCGTCTTTGTGCTTGAGGCTCGGTGTATGCACATAAGCACGACGCTCATACTTGAGTGAGAGCATTTGCGCAAGTAAATTCGCATTGCCAAGCCACATTTCCCACGCTATCAATGCAGGTGTTGCTACGTCGACAGATTAATGTCTTCCATGATACAACATCACAGTGTCGATGCTTCACTGTGATTACTGCGAACTAACTCCACATGTTCTAAGACTTCTTCTTACCCCGGCTAGCTCTGTCCGAACCACCTACCTATGGCATGCCTCGCGTGATCTCCACATGGTAGCACTGTTTGGGCACCCTGTTGTCATCCACATAGTATCACATTTCGATCGATTGGCGCAGGATACGAAGTACTGCACGCCGGAGAAACTGCTGACGAAAGGTGCGCAAGAATGCGTTCGTTTCCAGACATTCAAGTATGGCAACACCGAGCGCTGTCGCCTCAAATTAGACTTCCGCATAGCGCCTCTCCATCGACCGCACTGTTCCTTGAAGTTTCAGTAGTCTTCGAAGCAGTCATGGGCCGTATCGTGCAATTAAGCAACGCTGTTGCATTCTCATTGGAATTTGTGCTAGCCACGTCCCTCCTTGTCCTATTCGCGTCTGCGTACCCTGATCGATTCCGTACAAGGCTGTGGCGCGATGGTGGCAGCAAAGGCTGGAACTCAGATCCAAGCTATCGTACATATCTGTGGGCCAATTATCGGGAGATACCACCGATGCCGTTGATTTGGGACGAAAGGTAAACTTCTTGCCAGACCCTCAAACGAAGCACGTGACTGAAGTGTGAGACCAGATCCACATAATACAATTTTTGCATCGCCATCGTCACTATGGTGTTTTGGGTCGTTCGGCTCTTCATTCGAGGACGCACGTTGGACGTCTTTGGCGCTGTTGTGAGCAATGCGCTTTACGACATCATCCTGATCGCACTCTGGTCTTACAGTGCTGTGGTACAGTCTTCGGGGGACTTCTCGGACCCAAAGCATATCTAACTGCGGCCGTGGTACTTCGATCACGGATGCGGCGAAGCATGGCCATCGAATCACGGCGCTTGTAAGGTCGCAAAAGCGTCCTATGGTCTGACTGTCTTCGCTATGTAAGTATAATCGCTCCACCTTCATAATGGCCTTTGAAGCTTACCATGCGTCGCTGCACAGAACTTGGTTTGGCGGTCGATGCCTTGCAACGTGCTTGTACGGCGCTTTTATGTATGGCAAGAGTACTGATGAAATATAGGCTATCTACAGCGACAACGAGAAGAATTTACCCTGAGCATTACCTCGCTACTGCTTTTGTTGCTCAAGTGCTGGATGGATGTCTCTAGCTCGTGACATGTGGATATCTCAAAGCGCAAGAGCGAAGGAGACATTGACAGGAGGAAGAATATCATCGCCTGTCCACGAGGCTCAATCTGTCCGTATCACGCATTGCCGATATCTACACTGATTTGGAAGCACAACGCTTTGTGAAAAGTTCAAGTCCCCAGCCGCCAGGTTGCTAACGGCTTCGGCTAATGGCTTGTGTATACGGTGATAGACTTGGACCATCGATGAAAACTCACACACAAGAATTCGTTCCCCACACACCATTAGATCGCTAAACCATGCCCAGAACGTGCAAGATTCAATGAGAAGGACACGTAACAAGATTCAAAATCGAAGAACTCTTCTTTGTCATCGCGGCCTTTGCGGTGGGCCAAGATGTTGGAGTGACCGAGCGTTAGTCCGAGAAGCATCCGTTGCCTACATAGTCTGCGAGCTCAAGTCATCATTTAGATGCAGTACTGCTAACCATAATGGAGGGGAGATCATCGTGTCCATTGATTCATCTCTCCGAGGAATTAGCCAGGCGTGCTCACCAGTCTTAGAACTGTGCTAATTTAATGGCACATCTATCGAAACGCACTCGCTTGGCTGAGCGAGAGACCTCTGAGCACTGTTGAAAGAAGCCCCTAGACACACGTTGGCCCCAACAGTGTGTGTAAGACCATTTCCACACTTGCACTGAGCGTCCCTTCATCTGCCTTCCGTTCTTGCGCGTTCAGTCGGTGCCCGGCTGCATATACAAGCCTCGAATTGTAAAAAAGTCGATGCGTGCGTTGGACCGAAGAGACTTCTTGATCGACAAGGGAGGCTGGTCACTGGTATCACTAAAGTATAATCGAATCCTGGTCTCGTGCTCATTTCATACTTTTAACCTGTCAAATGACAGAACGCAAACATTGCTACATTAGTACGCGTCAACAAATGCAGAGCAATCAGCTTCGTCTTCTTTAACCTCGCGCCTTCCTCTTGAATAGATTCTACTCTTCAGAGCGCACGATGAGCGACTACATCAGTCGTTACAGCGAATTTGAAACATCTCAACTAGAGACCATCTGCCGGATGCGCAATCTGCCTAAGGACAGCTGGATCGAGATGGTCATGAACCTGGCGGCTCAGGACAGGGAATTCGAACAAGAACAGTCTGCTTCAAAACAAGACGGGCAGTCTAAGGAGGTCGGAGAGCTCGCTGATGAAGTCGCTGCTGTGTCCCTTGATGTTGGGCCTAAGGAAGTGCTGAAACAGCAGGAATCAGAGCCTCATGGGGAAGTGAGCGATGGTGAAGGAGACTGCAATATCGGTTAGTGGCATCTAATGGTGCAGGAGATAATGGTAGCTGAGATCACCAAGGAGAAGCCAGAATGGTGGTATCAGTGAGAAGTTCACACCTAAAGTAAACTGGGAGATACGGAAACAAGAATTTTCATTCATCCTTCTAATGCGGAGCAGCAGCCCCATTATCATCCGTAAGCACAACATAGAACCCACCGGACACACCCTACTACTCTGCCTAAACAAAGACGTCGTATCCTTAGAGCACAAACTCCCACTGACCGTCACTGGTCCAATCCCCGGCGGAATACCACACGGCGCCGCATTAACCACATAACTATTCCCTGGCCTCATAATCGGCGGCGGGTTCGGCGGACTCGGTCCAGCCCGCGGCTGATTCGCATATGTCGTCTCGCCCGGCACCGCGCCGGCGTTGATGTCATACCCCGTGAAGGTGAACTTGCCGCTGCCAAAAAACAAGAAGTCGCCCGGCGCGGAGAGGTAGTCGGGGAAGTCAAAGACGAGGTTGCAGATCTTGCCCTGGGTGGCGTCGGAGTCGACGACGAGGTTGAAGACGGTGCAGAAGTCGCCGGGGGTGATTTTCGCCCACTCGCTGTTGGGGTAGGCGGTTTTGGGGTTCTTGGAGCTGATGGGGACCAGGACTGAGGTTGAGACGCTGCCTTTGGGGAGCTTGCCGTTGGGTTGAGCGCTGTTTGCTGGGCATTTTGGCGTCAGGAGTTTGCTGAGGAGACCGAGGGTGCGTGGTTCAAGTGGAACGTTCATTGCTGGGGTGGTGGGCGCCGCGAAAGTAGCTGCCAGCAAGGTAGAGAGTACGGTGAAGGTCTTCATCGTGAAGTATGTGATAAAATTTTGACACTGAAAAATAGATGACAGGAAGATAGAGAAGTGTGGTTTTCACCCGAGCCACGACGCCTTGGGTGCGATATTCTACACACTTATACACAAAATGGTAGGAGTGATTTTGGCCCATCTCTACTCAGCTAGTAGATGGCTTACACGAATTCAATCCAAGACATGTCGACCAATGTGAAGTCACCGTAATGTCTACTCAACTCAGCTATTGTTGGCTCCTAGTCTGAGTTGGGTGAAATTCATCACCTAGTTGTCAGACCTTCACGTTGGCCTTACAAAGATAGCTCTGGAAAGGTCCCCAATGCAAGACCAAAATTGGTGAAACCCACATTTTGGGCTACTGCAGACCTTGAAAGTGTCCGTCAATTATATGGTATGTATTGGAACAAGGTCCCACTAGTAGTATGACTACTAGTGATAACCGAGTAGGAGGATGGACAAGGCGGGGTGGCTGCAACGTATTGTATTGACTATCGTGTTGTGTGTAAGACTCACACTGTCATTGTGAGTGCCATTGCCCACCAGGCAGTGCCTGCCACAACAGCATATCATGTGACTCCCGAACACCTTCCACCCTGGACTGAACCCAGTTATTCTCAACACTCCCCCTCAGGACAGGTCCGGTCCATAGATAACTCCCAGTTGGTTCTTGAATCTCTCAAATGCAACTCGCTGCAAAGGCTTTGTCATTCCATCTGCAACCATGTCTGCAGTCGGCACATAGGCCACATCAAGTTTGCCTTGTTCTGCCAGGTCCCTGACAAAGTGATAACAGACGTCGATGTGCTTTGATCTTTCGTGGAGGTGAGGGTTCTTTGTAAGTGCGATGGCGCCCTGGTTGTCTCCCAGCATCTGAACCTTGTTGGTGTCTTTTCCAATGTACTTTGGGAACCCAAGGTCTCTGAACACTTGAGCAATCCACTGGCCTTGCTTGCAGCATGTTGATAGTGCCATGTACTCAGACTCGCAGCTTGATGTAGCAACTGACCGTTGCTTCTTGCTAGACCATGATATTGGCCCTCCATAGAACATCGCCGTGCTTCCTGAAACGCTCTTTCGGTCCACGATGTCGCTTGCCCAGTCAGCATCAGAGTAGATGACAAATTGTGAGTGTGCTCCCCCTGGTCCGTAACGTAGTTTCATTGAGACTGTCGATCGGAGATACCGTAGCAGGTTTTTCAGTGCATGGCCATGATGTTCTGCTGGATCGCTCATGTATTAGCTTAGCTTCCCAAGGGTGAATGCAATATCTGGACGTGTGAGAACCATAGCGAACATCAGACTTCCAATTCCTTGCTGGTACTCAGTTGTGTCAATTCGAGTGTCGTTGTCAGTAGCTGGTCTGAATGAGGTGTAATCGGCAGATAGGATCTTCTTGTCCTTATGCTTCTTGCTTGACATTCCAAACTTGTCAAGTACTGCGCGCAGGTATTGCTCTTGGTCAAGGAGGATTGTGCGGTTCTTTCTGTCTCGTATGACTCGCACTCCAAGGACCTTGTGTACCTCCCCCAGGTTCTTGGCGTTGAATCGTCCAGAAAGCTTCTTCCAGAACCACTCAGTTTGGGATTGCTCCTTTGCCGCTGCAAGAACGTCGTCAACGTAGACTAGGATTCGAATCTTTCTTTCCTCATGGACAAACATACAAGGGTCTGCAAGGCTTTGCACAAACCCCCATGCAAGAAGCTCTTTCTTTATCAACAGGTTCCAGTCGCGAGCAGCCTGCTTCAGTCCGTACAGGCTTCGAAGCACTTTCAGGACATGTCCTTTCTTGACATGAACTCCTTCAGGTTGCTTAAGGAGAATCTGTTCCTTGAGGTGAGATTCAGTGAACGCATTCTTGATATCATAATGGAAACATTCCAGGTCTTCTTCTGCGACAGTAGCCAGGAATAGACGCAAGGTATCCATGCGGACAGTCGGCGCAAAGGTCTCGTTGTAGTCGATTCCATGTACTTGGGTGAAGCCACGTGCCACAAGGCGTGCTTTAAATCGTTCAATTGTTCCGTCTGGCTTGGTTTTGATTGTAAAAACCCACTTTGAATCAACCATGTTGGCATCTTTTGGCCGTAAGACTTCTTCCCAGGTTCCGTTTTCCATTAGCGAGATTATCTCCTCCAGCACCGCTGCTTTCCACTTATTTCCGTACTTTGGGTCGTGGATAGCTTGTTGATATGTCTGGGGAATCCGAATTCCTGCGATCTCCGTTGCTGGGAAGGCCTTCTCAATTGTCTGGGCTTGTTCGTCCGTGAGATTGACTTGCGCCAGCATAGCTTTGATAATCTTACAGAGTCTTTCATCCTCAGCAGTATCTTCTCCAGATCTCTTGCGTTTAGACTGTCTCGTGAAGTATCGTGGAGCTTCCGGCAAGGATTGGGCTGGTTTCTCAGGTTCTTTAGTCGTCAGATCCGGTACTCGCTCATCTTGTGAGACGGTGGTAGGAGGAGCGGTAGTCAGCTTCCTTGGTCTTCCTCATCCACGCTTGATTGGCTTAGGAGTTGGTTCCACTTGTTCCGCAGGAGGTGGTTCCATCTCGTTTGCAATCGGTGGTTCCATCTGTTCCACAGTGGCTTGTTCTGTAGGATCTGCAGAAGTTGGTTCTGCAGGAGTCGGTTCTGCAGGAACTCGTTGAGTAGGATCTAGTTGAGCAGCAGTCGTTTGAGCAGGAGTAGGATCTTTCCTTGGTCTTCCTCTTGGTTTTCGGTCTGGCATAGTATTTGGCGTTCCCTGTGATCTAGCCAGAATGTTCCGCAACCGTAGTTCGACTCTCCCTCCAGGTGTATGTTCGTCTACTGATATACGGCTTGACCTTGAGGTATATCCTAGTTCTGGCGAGTAGAACTTGAACTGCTTGTTTGTTGTCTCAGAATATCCTATGAATACCCCAACTCTGCCGCGGTCCACAAGCTTGTCGTGTCGTTGATCTGCTGGAATTGTCTTAGGGTGGATGTAGGAGTAGCACTTGCTCCCCCATACACGGATGTGATCAATAGATGGCGTTTTTCCTGTAAAAGCCTCTTCGGGGCTGACTCGCTTTCCATTCGTTGTAGGTCCTGTATCAGTGCGGTTTCGCATGTATGTGTCTGCCTCCACAGCTTCGTCCCAGAACTCGATTGGTAGACCAGCGTCCTTGAGCATTGCTCTCATGTCGGCTTCTGCAGTTTGGATATTTCGCTCAGCTGGTCCATTCTGATGTGATGACGCAATTGTAGTAGGCTGCAGTTCCACTCCCTGTGTAACTCTCCATTCCTCAACTTGTTGCAAGAGTTCTGTCAACAATATGAGAGGAGATTGAGGAAGAAGTTGGTTGATTGATCAATCTATCGAAGTGAGCGAATATATATCCTCTGGTTATATAATCAGTGATGAAACGCCGGTAGTCTTGGCTTATGTAATAGCTGACACACCCCTCAGCTGCAGTGAATTGATAAAATAAGCAAAGCTGGATCATAGCAGGTGGTCCCCTGGATAAGCACTCTCCTCACTACCTGATTGCTTAAGTCGATCACTGACATCCACAAGCCCTAGCTGCTCTACAAAGGTAGAGTGCTTCTGCCTGGTAAGGGATTTGGTAAGGCCGTCAGCTGGCATCTGACTAGTAGCTAGCCAGTTCACCTGGATATGGCCAGCGGCTGCCTCCTGGCGAAGCCACATCTGATGAGTGTCCAAATGCCTCATCTTAGTGTTAATCTTGTCTTCTGCCTTGTTCACTATCCCTACCGTCTGCTGATTATCACAGTAGAGCGTAGGACGTATTCTTAGACTGAAGTTGATATGCTTGAACAGTCTGTTCCACCAGATAAGCTCACTGCCAGCTAGGGATAGAGCTAGCAACTCTGCTTCTGTTGTTGACTTGGTGACTGATCTCTGAACGGTAGCTTTCCAATCGATAGGTAGTCCGTATAGGCTGAATAGGTAACCCTGAGAGCTTCTCCTCTCAGGATGATCAGCGAACGCTGCATCAGATGCACCATAGAAGATCTGATTATCTCCTGCCTCCTGTGGCTTCGTGAGATAATAGCTATGCTGAGGCTTCTCTCCTGCAGCACTGATAGCTAAGTGCTTAGTACTTAACAGATATCTCCATACCTGATAGGCAGCACTTAAGTGCTTCTGGCCAGGATTTTGGAGATGCCTTGCGAGCACTGAATGAGCTCGAGCCACATCAGGTCGAGTGAATGTTGAGATATAGGCCAGGGATCCTACTAGCTGCTGGTATAGCTTTGTTCGGTGATCGTTTTGAGGCTCCTTGCTCGCATCAAGGTCCTCCTCAGATAGAGGTACTGCTGGAGCTCGATTACCTAGTTTGATATCAAACTTTGACGTGACCTTGTCAATGAACGAGTCTTGCATGAGCCAAATCCTCCTCTTCTCCATATCTCTAAGTACTCGGATACCTAGGAACCAGCTCAGCTCTCCCAGAGCTCTGATCTCATATATCTGCTTAAGCTCCTTCTCAAACTGAGAGTGATATCTAAGATTGCTCGGATGTACGAGAACAACGATATCATCTACGTAGAAGAATACGATCAATTTCTCGTTTGTGAACAGGCACTGTACTCCTACTGGCCTCAGGTTGAGCCTCACGAGCGTACTCTTCAGGTGCTCATACCAGAGCAGAGGAGCGTCCTTCAGGCCATATAAAGCTCGTTTAAGCTCAAGTAGCTCTCCTAGCTCTGTCCTAAATCCGTCAGGCATACGAGCATATAGTTTCCTTTTGAGTGGAGCGTTAAGAAACGCATTTAGAACATCATACTGATATGCCTGTAGATCAAACGCGGCTGCTAGAGCCATTAGGAGCCGAAATACTCGAGCAGCTGGAGTAGCTGCGTAGGTATCACCCCAGTCATTCTGGAGATCTCCTCTGACTACTAGCCTAACCTTGAACTTGTAGAGGAAGCCGTCTTCGTCAAACTTGTACGTGAAGATCCACATTAGAGGCAATATCTCCTCCTGGACGTCCTGCTCTTTCTTAGAGGTCTGAACAAAACATTTCTTAACAAAGCAGCTATTTAACTCTTGCTTTGCTGCTTGCAGGAACTTCTGATAGAACTGATGCGTCTGTAAATCCCTCCAACGCTTTGGTGGCGGAGGAAGCTGATCTCGGTGTATCTTAAGCTCTCCTGACAGCTTACTTGCTGTAGGCCTGATCAAGCTCATGAATGAGGTAGCATAGGCTCCTGGCACTCGCCTTGTTCTGCTTCCTCTGATTATATTGTTCTCATCAAGTTGACCGCTGATCTCTTCTCTTCTTGGAGCGTTGTTGATCACTCTATCAGGTGCATCTTCACCTTGATCAACTGCCTTCCAGCCTCGAGGCATCGAGTAATCAACGATAGCTTCTTGATCGCTCTGATCGTCTTGATCTTGATCACCACCTGATCGCTGATTACTCTATTCTGGCTCTGGTGTTCCCTCAGGTGTCGGTAGAGTTTGATTCTCCTTAGAATGGCTGAGTTCGCTCAGCAACTGATCTTCAGCGTTCTCAGCTTCGTCGGATTCATCAGCTTTATCAGATTCATCAGCTTCTTGAGCTCGTATCGGTTGAGCCTGATGAGCTGGAATCATAAGAGCTTGTTCAATAACCGCATCTGGTTCTGATATATCCTCGATATCGAGTACTGTTACGAGCCTCCTGAGTTCTCTCTCCTGAGGATAGCTTTCACGTTCTGATCTTATGAATACGACATCTCTCGTTCTCATAACCCTGCTCAGAGTAGGCATCCAGATCCTGTAGATATTGGTAGAGTCATAGCCAACAAGCTGTCCTACAAGAGCCCTTGATTCAAGCTTATCTGCTCGCTTAAGGGCATGATTGAGCGCATACGCTTTAGCTCCTATCTCATCAAAATGAGCTAGAGATGGTTTGGCTCCATATACTGCCTCAAAAGGAGTCTTCCAGGCAAGAGCCTTAACAGGAGTTCTGTTCAGCAGGTATATCGCTGTCATCACACACTCATTTGATAGCTCCTTGGGCAGGCCTGCTTCAAGCCTCAGTGCTCGTGCTCGTGCTATAATTATAGCTCCTGCTCGTTCTATCATGCCGTTCTGTTCCTCAGTATATGGAGCTCTTGCCTCAATTGCTATCCCAAGGTCCTTGAGTAGCTCATACAGAGCTGAGTATCCTCTCTCACTGTCAAGGCGGATTACTACCACGATCTGATTGAATTGCCTCTGGATCTTGGCTATCAATCGTCTTACTGCTTGCCTGAGGGTAGGTGCTGATTTATCAGGTAGACAGGCTCCTTCATGCCACCTAGTATGCTAATCTATCGCATGGAGCAGCCATAGATCTCCGTTGTAGCATCTTTCTCCTCGCTCTTGAAGCTGAATTAGATCAATGCTAATTCGATAGAATGGGCAAGGAGCAGCATCACGAGGCGCTCGTCTGCTAATAAGCTTGTGAAGCTTCGCCTCAATGCATACCTCACATTCCTTCCATGACCTTCCTTGCTCTTGAGATAGCTTAACTCCCTCTACGTTCTGTGGTAGATGAGATATGGCCTCATAGCTTGCATGACCGAGTAGCTGGTGAGCCTGTTTACTACTCACTTCTAGAGGCTTCCTCTCCTGGTATGAAGGTTTGGAGCTATAGCCTGCAGCAGCTACCATAGCCTTTGGTGATGGCCGAGCAGCTTCATCAGCATCGACTAACCAGTGGCCATCCTTATACTCAAGATAGCACACAGGATTTGATCGAACTCGTTGATAGAGGCAATTGCTGCCTGAATCAAAATGGATATCTCTGCTCCTGCAGCGTGACAGGCCTAGGACACTTGTGAAGAATTCAGGTATATAGGCAACGTAAGTAAGCTTAAACGGCTGCCTGCCTGATGGAGTGTTAACCTGGAGCTCTACCTCACCCCACTCCTTGATCTCTAGCAGTTGTCCTCCTGCATAGACGCACTCTCCTGGCTGAGCTTGAGCCATCGTCTTCCAGCCAAACGATTTACAGTTAGTCACGTGAGTGTTTGAGCCTGGATCAAGTATCCAACGATTGATGAGAGTGGGCTGTGACTCAGCTCTTGAGGTGATAGCTGTCTGAAGAACTGCATAACGTAAAGCACCACCGAGCCGGCAACACCACCGAGCCGGCAACTTTTCCTTGGCATTGCGAACACCATGTACAAAACAAGCAATTACTTACTACCCTCTGCAGAACCCGCGTACGACGCACTTGTATTAGATGCAGAATCTTCTTCTGCATCTTTTTGGCACGTACGAGCGTCGTGCCCAGTCTTTCCACAGTTGCCACAGTGCCGTTGACCTGGCTGGGCTCTTTCTTGACCACTACCACTGCGCGCTCTCTTTGACACCGTACGAGCTGCAGTTGCGCTCTCAGCTACAGACAACGCTGCAGCACCATACTCTATTGTCCCACCATACTGAATCTGCTTTCTTTTACGCCCTTTGCGCTTAGTAACCTCTGCTAATTGCTCCTCAAGCTCTCGTACACGAGCCTTGATGATTACATTTTCATGCAGCATCTCCTCAGCTCCTTTTACCAGCTTTGAGAACCCTTCCTGAGCAGATGTTCGTGATCGTACGAAGTGCTCACTTACGAGCTTTGATTGCGACCCAAATTCGTACGTATTGCTTGGGGTTCTGGATTGCCATGGTGTTTCTGGTAGAGGTACTGGTGGAGGGGTATGAAATCGCACTTCAAGCCGATCAAGGACTACCTGCGCGTCAATAGGGACTAGTCCTGGGGCCTGAAAGGCCTTCCTGCAGTTCCCGTACGTAAACACGTCAAAAAACGCGTCTCTAAAGGCTGGAAGGAAGCCTTCTTTGTTGATGTGGAAGATGCGTTGGGATGCCAAGGCTCGTACGCGTTGGGAGTACTTCAGTTTCAATGGTGAGAAACACACCACATCAAGTGGCTGAAGTATGTGTGATGAGTGAGGAGGCATACAGAGGGTCAGGATTCTGTTCTCCACACAGTAGTCCTTGAAATCCTGGTTGAGGTGGCTCTCATGGCCGTCCAAGATAAGCAGCCTGTACAACCCCTTCTGACGCGCTCTTGTATGCACGTCAAAATGCTTCAACCACTCAAGACCAAGCGCGTTGTTTGTCCATCCGTTCTCAGAGACAGAGAGCTTCCAGTCGTACGGTATATTAGTCTCCTCATACCAGGCAGAGATGTGGACACGCCCCTTGTAGATAATGAAGGGTGGGATAGCATACCCAGCAGCGCAGATGCTCTGGATAACTGTAACCCACTCCCGATCGCCTGGCTGAATAAGGTTTGGTCTTGTACGCCTCTCTGAGCCTGTAACAACCTTCATTGAGCCAATAACTCCTATCTGGAAGCCGGTCTCATCAAAGTTGTGGATGTCCTCATCTAGGACCCCATACTTGTCTTTTGTCTCCTGTACGAGCTTGAACCACGCGCTGATAACCTCTGGATCTTCCTGGAGTATTCTCTGACGGTCCTTTGCGCGATTGAAAGCCATCTTGAGTTCTTCCGTACGCGACACAAATCGCTCAGCCCAGTTCTTGCCAATAGGTGTCCCACCACGTACAGCCAACAGTTTATCTGCAATATCTGCCACCTCACACAGCCGGGGGGCAAATCCACGCGAATCAAGGTCAAGGATGTATCGTACGATCGTTTGCTCTTCTGTCGCAGAGAGCTTTCGGCCGTTGGGCGTAGCAGACAGCCGGAAGGTGATTTTGTTCTGCCGATCAGAGAGCCATTGATGTGGGACGTTGTATGCTAGAGCAGCAAGATGCACGCTCTTAAATTGACCTGATTCGTACGCCTGGAGTGCGAGGTCTATCCTGCCTTCTTGCTGGAGTAGCTTAGCTTTGCGTTGTTGAGCCATTGTTGTTTGTACGTGGTGTTCGCAATGCCAAGAAAAAGTTGCCGGCTCGGTGGTGTTGCCGGCTCGGTGGTGCTTTACTGTACTAGGACTTTAGTCTGTTCGCGCGTGTGCACAGACCATTTCAACAACGCGAACTCTAAAGAGGGGTATCTTCTTCAACTACACACGACTACATCAATATGAGAGCTTTTAGCACTAAAATTTCATCAAATCGAGTGCGCGGAGGTGAATTATCAGAAGCCCAACGGATATACTGCTTAGCCCAGGTTGAGGCTGGTGTGTCGACAAGCGAAGTTGCTGACGCGCTGGACTGCTCGCAGCGGTGCGTACAGAAAACAGTACTCCGATGGACAACCAGCTGCAGCACCACAACGCAGCCTCGGACAGGCCGGCCACCTACATTGACTAGTAGAGACCATCGCCGGCTGCTACGGATTGCTCGGAAAAACCCAGGTATTGAGTACCACAAGCTTATGGAGGAGGCTGGACTGTGGGACGCCAATACTACCTACCCCAGCGTTTCTAAGCGTACTGTGCAGCGCGCAATGGCTGACGAGGGATACCGCAAGTTCAGAGCGAGACGTAGGCCAAAAATCAACAAGAACACAGCTGCGGAACGCCTCAATCTTACTAATGAATGGCTGGGGTTTGATTTTGGGAGGCGTACTATCAGGTTCAGTGACGAGTGCAGCGTTGCTCGTGGATCTGGCCACAACACGCCCTGGGTATGGCGACTACCTGAGGATAAATGGTCGCACGAGATGGTTGAGGAGGTCACCACTGCTCGCCAACCTGCTCGTATGGTATGGGGCTCAATATGGATGACTCCAGGTGGCCGAGCAAGGCGTAGTCGTCTAGTAATTATGAATCGCGACACATCAGCCAAACGCAATGGATACACAGCTCAGAGCTACATACGAGCACTTGAGGAAGGTCTCCAGGACAGCTACAGGCCAGGCGAGTGGTTTATGCAGGATAACGCACCTATCCACACTTCCCAGGTCTCGAAGGAGTGGCTAGAGGTTCATGGTGTTGCTACGATCAAATGGCCACCATACTCACCTGACCTTAACCCTATTGAACACATGTGGTGGGCACTTAAAAAGAAGCTCCATGAGCTGCATCCTGAATTTGACTATATGGGAGACTCTCTAGCTGAGTGGGAGGCGTTCGAATTGGGGTTGATTGAGGCATGGGCTGCTATACCTGACGCACTGATCAAACGCCTTATTAGGTCTATGCCACGACGCCTAGACGCTGTGCGACGTGCAAAGGGCTACCAGACTAGATACTAAGCGTAATGCGATTAATTTGCAACCCTAATTGTCTTATTTGGTCTATGTAGTAGAGAGTTGTTATACTGCTTTGAAGTTGGTAATCAAATGTGGTTGTGGTGGTCCATGCGTCAACGCGAACAGACTTTTGGCACCCGATTGTACGTTATGAGTTCGAGCTGTCCTTCCCTTGAGGCTTCCCATCATCCTGCAAGCCTCCCTGATTGCTCTGATCCCTAAGCTGCTTCTCTACTCGCCGCAGGATAGAGGCCTTGCTTGATTTCTCAGCTCTTAGCTTATCAAACCTCTTGACGATCTGCTGATCAGGCTGCCAGCCCGGGTGCCTATGAGCATGATTGATGTATGGGCATTCTGGAAACTTGTGTTGACATCCACACACACACTGTGGGTCTC
Organism: Lizonia empirigonia; assembly: GCA_009982855.1. Classification (NCBI taxonomy): domain Eukaryota; kingdom Fungi; phylum Ascomycota; class Dothideomycetes; family Pseudoperisporiaceae; genus Lizonia; species Lizonia empirigonia. The sequence continues at coordinate 183,867 of JAADKA010000014.1, read as the reverse complement.
TCTTGCCCTGATTTGATGACGCAGTTGATGACGCGTTCTGAGCTTGAGTTAATCCCTCAGCTCCCTTGCTCTGGTGTCCAGTCTGAGGCTATTCTGCTATGCCAAGCGTAGCAAAGCTGCCAAGGCTTGATGCTATAGGCCGTATACGCCGATAGTAGGACCGATACTCGGCCACTAGGTCTGATATCCCGGTAAACTCCGTCTCCATCTGATCTTTCCGTACTAGTTCTGTCAGCTGATGGGTGGACCAGCTCTCATCCAGGCTCCGTACAGCTCTGATGAAGTCTTCCTGTGCTCGGTTCCCAGCTACCTCAGGTAGAGCAGCCTCCTTCATAAGTCTTGTAGTTTCAAGCCAATCCTCAAACCAGCTGTCAAGATTGCTCCTCTTAGGTGCGTGTAGCAGCCCCTGGTAGTGAGATCTAAGCTGATAGTTCCTCTCTGAGGTGCTTGGACAGAGGTGCTTCTTCAGAACTCTAAGTCGTTCGTAGGGAGTAGAGCAATCTGATATGAGATGGATATGTCGTGAGGCGATCGTACGGCTGATCTCATGGTTGAATTCCCTTAGCGCCTTCTCTTTCTTGCTCCACTGAGCTTCTTTTCTGCTATAGGCCTTGAACCATAGCTCGTATCTTGAGACATCTCTCTCTGAGAGATCTAGGATTGTAATCTCCTCTCCACGAGTGTTTCCTGAGTAGAACTCCTCAATCTCTTTCTCTTGGGGTTTCTCCTGCTCTATCCTTCTCACTTGATCTCCATTGAGTGATGGATCAACGTACTGCCAGAGGTCGTTCTTCTCAGCACTATCCTTTCTCAAAAACAGCCACCTCTGCCAATCTGCTGGCTTTTCGAGGATGACGGTAGCCTTAGTGATAAGAAGGTCTCCTTCAGTAACGTAAACCATCAGTGAGCCGGCCACTTTTCCTTGGCACGACCAACACACCAGTAACTCCAACATGCCTCAACAACCTAACGCGATATCAATTAACCAGGAAGGCAGAATTGAGCTCGCTCTTGAGGCCTATGCTTCTGGTCAGTTTAAAAGCCTACGACGCGCAGCTGCTGCCTTCAACGTCAAACACCAGCGCCTCTCTGACCGGCTCCACAGGATCACTCAACGCGCTCAAACTCGACCAGGGATCCAGAAACTTACTGCAACCGAAGAGCAGACAGTCGTTCAATATATACTCGACCTTGACTTGCGAGGATTCGCGCCCCGGCAGTGCGAGGTGGAAGATATGGCTGATAAACTGCTGGCTGTACGCGGTGGTGAGCCTGTTGGCAAGTGCTGGGCTGAGCGCTTTGTGGCGCGTTCAGCTGAGCTCAAAATGGCCTTCAATCGAGCCAAAGATAGGCAGAGGATACTGCAGGAAGATCCTGCGGTTATTAGCCCGTGGTTTGAGCTGGTAGAGGAGACCAAAGCCAAGTACGGCGTCCATGACGACGACGTGCACAACTTTGACGAGCCTGGCTTCCAGATGGGCGTCATTGGCTCAATGAAGGTCGTTACAGGCGCAGAGAGACGTGCTCGGCCAGAGCTTGTTCAGCCAGGCGATCGCGAGTGGGTTACAGTCATCCAGAGCATCTGCGCTGCTAGGTACGCGACCCCGCCCTTCATCATCTACAAGGGACGCGTCCACATCTCTGCCTGGTACGAGGAGGCTTCAATACCGCGCAACTGGAAGCTCTCAGTCTCTGAGAATGGCTGGACCAACAACGCGCTCGGTCTAGAGTGGTTGAAGCACTTTAACGCGCATACAAAGACGCGCCAGGTGGGGGTATACCGGCTGCTTATTTTGGACGGCCATGAGAGCCACCTCAACCAGGATTTCAAGGACTATTGCCTTGAACACAAGATCCTAACCCTCTGTATGCCACCTCACTCATCGCACATTCTCCAGCCGCTTGACGTAGTCTGCTTCTCGCCGCTGAAGCGCAAGTATTCCCAGCGCGTCAGAGACTTGGCACGCCGACGCGTCTTCCATATCAACAAGGAAGGCTTCCTCCCCGCCTTTAAAGACGCGTTTTTCGACGTGTTTACAGAGGAGAACTGTCAAAAGGCCTTTAAGGCAGCAGGGTTAGTCCCTGTCAACGCGCAGGTCATGTTGGATCGCCTTGAAGTGCGGCTGCGTACCCCGCCAGAACCCCTTCTCCCAGAAACGCCGTGGCAGTCAAAGACTCCAAGCAATACTTATGAGTTTGGATCTCAGTCAAAGCTTGTACGCGATTCCTTTACTCGGTCGCCTGTTACAGCTCAGGCTGGGTTCTCCCAGCTTATAAAAGGTGGTGAACTGATGCTGCACCAAAACGCGCTTCAAGCTGCTCGGATCCACGAGCTTGAAGAGCAATTAGCAGTAATGACTAAGCGGAAATCGCGCAAAAGGAGGCGCATCCAGAAGGGTGGCACTATAGAGTATGGGACTGCAGCAGCGCAGGTAGCTGCTGAGGCGTCTGCAGCGCCTCAGCGATCTAAGAAGGCTCGTGGTGGTGGTGATCAAGAACCAGTCCAACCAGCTCTACGGCGCTGTGGGAACTGCAGCAGGGCTGGGCATAACGCGCGAACGTACAAAAAAGATAGAGGCATCTTCTGAATCAGATACTAGCATGACGTATATAGGCTCCTTGTTTGATAGCGATGAAATTGAGGATGCGTAACATGAGTTGGTTATGCCAAGGAAAAGTGGCCGGCTCACTGATGTGGCCGGCTCACTGATGGTTTACGTTAGCCATTATAGCTATTAGGTATCTCGCAGGTGTAGGTGAACTCAACTTAGGATAAAAGTGCTTCCGGGCTCATAACTGTCAACAATATGAGAGGAGATTGAGGAAGAAGTTGGTTGATTGATCAATCTATCGAAGTGAGCGAATATATATCCTCTGGTTATATAATCAGTGATTGATTGATTTGATTGATTTGATTTGATTAGGTCCTACACGGTTGCAGCCGCGAAGTGCAGCTATGCCCGGCTGGCAGGCTTGGCAGAGAGCCGACGCGGCGCGGATCAACGTCCGCACCGCCCCACTTCATCCTTTGAGAAGGACCATCTCCCCCTAGAGGCCTGCCGTTTTCCTCTCATCACTATCTACATTTGGCCGTCACCTCATCTAGATAATGACTCTACTAACTGAACACTATACTTCTAGGCTCGTAGAGGCACGGTTGCCTCGTGTTTTGTGTCTGCAATACCTTCCATATAATCAGTGATGAAACGCCGGTAGTCTTGGCTTACAGTGACCGTGCACGCCGTGCACACCTTCGCGCCGTGCACACCTTGGCACCCTCCTGCACACCCGAAAAATGAGGCTGCAGAGCCACATACAATAGATATTATTGCGAGGTTTTTCGTTATAACAGTCTACTAGGTCCTACAGTGCATGCCCTGCTCCCATTTCTTATTTGGCCTTGTTGCGCGGCCGCTGCGCGTGGTAACTGGTGGAGGTGCTGGGGACGGCGACGCTTCAACTACAACGCGAGTTGCACCACGCTTACGCTGTTTTTTGGCTGCAGGCTCTGTACAAGGCTTACTTAAAGCCTTGCGCTTGCCTCTTGAGGGCAATTGGATAGCTTTGGCAGCGTCGCTCTCTTGTTTCTTTTGTTGTTTCTCAGCCTTCTTAGCAGCCTCCCTGTAGGCTTTCTCTTCCCTCACCCTCTCTCGTTCTGCCTTCCTCTGCTGCTTGTCCTGCTCATCTTGAAGCTTCTTCTGGGCCTGAATCTTCTTCTGATGAGCCTTATCTACCTTCTTCTGCAGCTCTTGCTCCTTGTTGGCTTTATAGCGATCCTCAGCTTAGCAAATCTTGTGAGGGCTCCAAAGAACAGCTGCACTACAGAACTCCTTATCATGCTGCAGGTCAAGCCTCCTCCGCTTGTTTTTAGAGGGCTTAAGCTCTCCAATTACGTTGCGCAGGCCTTCATTTTCAAGCTGTACAAGCTGAGTGTGGGCGGAGAGGTGAGAGATAGTACGCCGCAACCGCTGCACCTCCTCTGCGTCCTGATTCTCTACCACCTTGCCCAGAATTTGGATAGCTTGCTTCCAGTTATCTGCTGCAATTGGTGAAGGTGTACGAGGCAGCTGCCTGCGCTTATTCCGAAACCTATCGACGATTACAGCTGCGTTGGGTGGCGATAGGCCTGTGACTTCGAAGGCCTTGAGGATGAGGCTTGGGGTAAAGGTCTCCGTCCAGGACTTATAGAATAGGTGGAAGAAGTCACGCTTCTTCACGCCTACTAGGCCTTGAGTTGTGTAAACGTGTTTAGTGAGCTGGTTTGTATAGCTTGTAGCCAGAGGTGAGAAGAGTGCTACATCAAGCGGCTGCAGCGTGTGGGTACTGTGAGGAGGGAACACTAGTAGCAGTATCCTATTCCTATCGCAGTACTTGATGAAGGACCAGGTTATATGCGAGCCGTGGCCGTCTACTATAAGTAGTCGCCAACTTCTGCGCGCCTTCTCTCGAGTATAGCGATCAAAGATTTGTTCCAGCCACGCAAGGCCGACCTCGTCGTTCGTCCAGCTTGAGGGCGTTGCAGTAACAAATACTGAGTGCTTTTCTGCTTCTATATCCTCTACCCAGGTCGATTGTATCTCGTTAGGAGCGCCTGGATAGATGATGCCTGGAGGCAGTGCCGAACCATCAGCGCAGACGCTTGCGAGTATCGACACCCACTGCCTGTTGCCGTCTTGCATAGGCTGGCGCCTTGTTTTTGACTCCACAGAAGCCCTACTGAACACTCGTTTGGTGCGCCTATTGAGTACGCCAATTGCGAAGCCCTTCTCATCCATATTGTACGTGTGCCGTGGCTCAATCGAGTATTCAGTGATCTTGGAGTGCACAAGCTTGAAGTATCGTGTGTACTTCTCGCTGCTATCGGCGTGGAGGCGCTGTGCGTCGATAGCGTTGGCCCATTTGTATAGGAGCTGGTCGCGGTGACGGTCTAGGAAGCGAGTAACCCACGAGTTGGAGACCCTATCTGCAGCCAATTCAGAAGCCATGTTTTGTACCATCTGCCTTGTAGGAGGTAGGCCTCGCTCAGTAAGCTCAACTATGAACTCACAAAGCTCTCGCTCTTGTGTAGGGTGGAGTTTAAGCAGTTGTTGATCAGCGTTAGCACGCGACGCGACAACGTGTCGGTGGTGTCGCGACAAAGTTGTGCGGCACACATTGTATTTTTTTGCAACCGCCTGGTATGAAAGTTTGCCTTGTGCATCTGCTACATCTGCCTCTTTAAGCGCTTCTTCTAACGACATCGTGGTGTTGAGTTATGGGGTTGAGGAGTATAGTGGATTTTTGGTGAGGGTGTGCACGGCGCGAAGGTGTGCACGGCGTGCACGGTCACTGTATGTAATAGCTGACAAGTTCTGGTGCGTTGTCAGTCCCAGCAGCTTTGACCTCTTCGTCGGTTTGATGTTCAACAAAGGTCTTCCAGATTTTGAGTTCCTTTTGTGCGTCTCCCTTGTGCTTTAACGGGATGACCCAGTTCTTCCGCGTGTAGCTGTCAATGATGAGGAGGAACCATCGGTTTCCTCTCAGAGACGTTGGAAAGGGTCCTGCGATGTCAAACTGTATCAACGCTAGCTTCGCAGCCTTGTGCTCTCTCAGCTGCTTAGGGATGCTGTTTCTCATCTTTTTCAAGGCGCAAACTTCGCAGAGTTCCATCTTTTCTGGCACTTGAATCTTCTTCTGGAGGGTTGTGACTTCGTGGAGTTTGGCAATCTTTGCAGGTCCAAGGTGTGCGAAGCGTCTGTGATACAGCAAGTACCTCTCCTTTTCACTAGCCTTGAGTTCTGCTTCGTCAAATTCTGATGGTGTATGCTGTTCTGTGCTTGGGAATGCTGTCTCACGGTATCCATCGGCGATGTGTGACACCACATAGAGGCCATCGTCCATAGTTGCTTTAATGATTGTCTTCTTTCCCAGTTTGAAACACAGTGCATTTGAGTCGAATCGACCCTTCAGGCCTGCTGCGCAAATTCGTCTCCCTGATAACAGATTGACTCCAAGGTTGGGTACAAGCAGTACATCCGAAAGCCATGTTGAGGATCCATCCTTGCACACCACTTGAGCTTCTCCTTTCCAGTCTGCATATAATTCTCCCCCTCCAACCCGAACGAGTCTCCGCTTGATCTTGATCCTTCGTCTAAACAGTGAGGGTTGGTCAGACATGTGTGAAGAGGCGCCGGTGTCGCCGGCCCAGGTGGATGGAGAGGCCTTACCAAGGATGTCCTTGGAGAGACGGCATGTCTCGAATTCCTCGTCTTCAGTGTCTGAGGTATTGGTTGATGTCTCCAGCTCCGACTCTGACCTGGCTTCTTCGGCTCCATATGCTTTGCCAGTCTTCTTGTCCGATTTCCTGGGCTTGACAGGCGGCTCAGTCAGCTTTGAAGAGGACAGCTTCGGAGGGGACGGCTTCTTCGTCCTTCGCTTCTTCTCAGCTTCATATTCCCTCAGGAGCTTTCGAGCCTTTACAAGCTTTGAACAGTCTCGCATGTAGTGAGGTTCGTCGCAAAGGTAGCACTGGAAGCCAGACGTAGCGTTGGATTCGGAGTCGGATGACAGGTCTCTGTTGTCTCGCTTGTGCGGCGGAACGTACTTTTGGGCTTTTCGGAATGCTGAAAGGGCTTGTTCGTTGGTATCTTGCTTGTCTCGGACCTCCTTCTCTTCCAGGAACTTGAGTTTTTGTTCGACAGTGAGGCTGAGCTGGGCATTTAGGGTGTCGATTGTAGTCTCAAATCTCTTTGGGAGTGATCTGATGAGGACGAGTAGTAGTGCAGAATCTTTGTAGGCTCCGTTGGTGTCAGCATCTGCTGCCACAAGCTTGCGTCGGTAGTCTTTCAGCCTTTCCCATGATCCGACAATTGTGCTCTCAGAATCGAATGTGAATGTCTGGATCCTGGTCATGTACATGTTGGCGGCTGTGGCGTCAGTTTGGGTGTACTTCTTTCGCAGGTAAGCCCAGAACTGGAAGGCAGTATCGTACTCGTCAACAAGGGCCTGGTCGTCATCGCTAAGGGATCTAAATAGAAGATCGATTGCGTTTGCTTCGTCTTCCAGGTACTTGTCTCTTTTCTCAATGTTGACGCGGATCTTGGTATGCTTGCCGGCTTCAGTAATGTCCAATTCCTCCATTGCCTCCGTCAGTTCTCCGACTGTTGCCGTCTGGCAATACTGTACCAGATCTCTCTCACAGACATAGAAGACCCTCTTCCCCTTAAGCTTGACCTTGTTTCGGCGAAACCAAATGTCGTGATTCTCAGCAGTAAGTCGGGGGATCTTCCATTCTTCGTTCTCTCTAGCCATATTGTGTGGTCGAACGTAGTGAGGTTGGTACGTAGTATGCTGCAGGACGTATGCAGGCAATGCAGGCGGTGCGGGCGGTGCAGGCGGTGCGAGGTAGTGTATGTAAAGGTTATGCTGCAGGCAGTGCAGCTGTTGTCGATTCTCAAGCTTGGAGAAGGTGAAGGTAGGTGAGTTTGATTCCTGCTTGAATCTGAGTCCTGCGCGACTCTTTGATGGTCGATTCCTTCCGCGAATCGTAGCTGAGTCCTTCGTGACTCTTAAGGTTTTGATTCCTTCTCGAATCTGAGTCCTGCGCGACTCTGGTGGTATCAAAACAATGACGTCAGTTTTGGCAACCGGAGCTCATAACCTATTGGAATAAGGTCCCTCTGGTAGTATGACTACCATGGATAACCGAGTAGGAGAGGGACAAGGCGGGGTGGCTGCAACGTATTGTATTGACTATCGTGTTGTGTGTAAGACTCACACTGTCATTGTGAGTGCCATTGCCCACCAGGCAGTGCCTGCCACAACAGCATATCATGTGACTCCCGAACAACTTCCACCCTGGACTGAACCCAGTTATTCTCAACAGTATGAGGGGAAAACCAACCGTCTGTCAATAGCGGCGGCGTTACCACATCCGATAATCGTCGACCGACCAGCATATGGGAGGCCTGATTCAGCCCTACATGTGAAGGGACATACAGTTCAACAACCACAACCACGTAAGATCTTAACGTTAAAATTCGATAATAATTTCCTAGCGAGCCTCTTCTGCCTACTGCTATTATAGCTTGTAAATTTATAGGTTATTTGCAAAGTAGTAGGTGCTGTGCCCCCTGCAACGGGTATGCGCCCCACAGACGCTGGTCGGTCGACGATTGATTGATGCAGGTACCGAACGAAACCCCACAACTTTGCCGGCGCTGCAGAAAATTGTGTCCCAACCCTTTCTTCTTATTGGTCGAGAGTACACCTAATAATCGGCCTAATGATGGCGAAACATCTCATAACGTCAAAATACCTCTTTCTTCACCTGACTCAACTGCAGAATACTGGGTTTTCTCCGCCTGCTGCTGTCACGTCTCGCGTGCGAACGGCGATCGACGAAACCTGTATTAGCCTGACAGCTGTTATGGTGACCTCTCCCGTGCTGCATGAATCAACAAGCTCTGTGATTTTCTGTGCGGCTTTCCTAGGCAGCGACTGGCGTTCGCTTGAAACGAAGCCGTTCTCATCGCGCTCGCGCCAAACTTTGTTCGCAAAGACACAAGTTACTTGCACCTAGACTCATCGCTGCTAACACGTCATGTCCCTTTGTGCCTACCGTAATCGCCACGTTGGGCCATGCGAGGGGGCTACAGCCGCACAACGGCTTTGTTGCCTCAACGAAGCGACTACCAAGAGATCATGTTCCAAAGACCGAGCGACTTTTGCCCATGTGTCACTGAGACAATGCACAAAGCTTGCTTCGACGTTCGCACAGCATTTGTGGTGCCGTTTGCGGCATGACCTTGCATCATGCTGTTGAGTCGTCTTGCAGGTGCAGATACCTATGTCGACATCATCCTTTCCACAGTCCTTCGAAAGAGTGACGGATCGCGCAATGCAGGTCGTTCCCTAGACAATATCCTGCTGGTGCCAGATGCAGCGATGAAGTCGAGATACAGTTGTGGCGCACGGCGCACGGCAGCCTTAGGCCTGCTCAAAGTCAAGGGTGTCGATTGCACCTCATTACCTCGCGACGGCTGCGTACCGACACGTAAGGCATGGCCGGGTAACGGCGATCGGCCAATCTAAGGTTGTTTGGACGTCCTTTGTACCGCGGGGTGAAATGCAAGGGCGGCGTGAGTGTGGGATGAGAGACGTCGCAATGGGCGCAGATTCGAGAGAACAGGACGTGCAGGATAGCGGTCAAACACAGCCTACGCAGCGACGTGTTATGCAAGGACTGTGCAACATCAGTAAAGAGCATCACGATTAGGTGACTTCGTTTTCCGTGAGCAGAACGCGTAGCATAGTGAACACAGATTGTAACACAGCAAGAGAAAGTGTAATTTTCAGTTCTCAATTCTCAGCCAACACCGTACCAGACTAATTACAACTACCCTTTCCGGAAACCAAGGATATCTACCAGAAGAATATATGCATCATGTAAAGTCATAGCCTACCCGTAGGCAAGCTCAATTGAAAGATGACATTTACAAGAAGAAAGCGGCGAAAGCACCAACACCGGCAACGAAGCCAGCAGCGTTGAGAGCAGAGGCAGCGCCAGTGAACTCAACAGGGGAGCTGGGCTTGACGTAGCTACTGTGACTAGTTAGCAAACGCTGAGAGATGATCATAAGAGGAACTTACCCAGTCTTGGTGGGGTAGCCAGTGCCGGCGGCAGGGGCGGAGGAAACAACGCCAGTGCCGGAGGGGACGGGGTAAGGAGCAGGGCCGGAGGCGGTACCGCTGGGGTAGGGGGCTGGGCCAGAGGAGTAAGCTCCGGGAGCGGAGGGCTTGGGGCCAGCGGGAACAGAGGCGGTACCGCTGGGGTAGGGGGCCGGGCCAGAGGAGTAAGCTCCGGGAGCGGAGGGCTTGGGGCCAGCGGGAACGGAGGCAGTACCGCTGGGGGAGGCGGCCGGGCCAGAGGGGTAAGCTCCGGGAGCGGAGGGCTTGGGGCCAGCAGGAACAGAGGCGGTACCGCTGGGGGAGGCGGCCGGGCCAGAGGGGTAAGCTCCGGGAGCGGAGGGCTTGGGGCCAGCGGGAACGGAGGCAGTACCGCTGGGGGAGGCGGCCGGGCCAGAGGGGTAAGCTCCGGGAGCGGAGGGCTTGGGGCCAGCGGGAACAGAGGCAGTACCGCTGGGGGAGGCGGCCGGGCCAGAGGGGTAAGCTCCGGGAGCGGAGGGCTTGGGGCCAGCGGGAACAGAGGCAGTACCGCTGGGGGAGGCGGCCGGGCCAGAGGGGTAAGCTCCGGGAGCAGAGGACTTGGGGCCAGCGGGAACGGAGGCGCTACCGGTAGGGTAGGGGACTGTGACAGTGACGGTGATTGAGCTGAGGCACGAGGCAGAGGTAGGCACGGATGGCTTACCGGAGGACGCGGGGTACTCGGGGACCGTGGCGGTAACAGTGTACTCAGGGGCCGAAGAGGAGGCAACTGGGTAGGCGGGGTACTCCGGAGCCTTGGAGGAGGCAACTGGGTGGGCGGGGTACTCAGGAGCCTTGGAGGAGGCAACTGGGTGGGCAGGGTACTCCGGAGCCGAGGAAGAGGCAACTGGGTGGGCGGGGTACTCAGGAGCCGAGGAGGAGGCAACTGGGTGGGCGGGGTACTCAGGAGCCGAGGAGGAGGCAACTGGGTAGGCGGGGTACTCCGGAGCCTTGGAGGAGGAAGCAACTGGGTGGGCGGGGTACTCCGGAGCCTTGGAGGAGGAAGCAACCGGGTGGGCGGGGTACTCAGGAGCCTTGGAGGTAGCACTGTACTCAGGAGCCGAGGAGGAGGCAACTGGGTAGGCGGGGTACTCCGGAGCCTTGGAGGAGGAAGCAACTGGGTGGGCGGGGTACTCAGGAGCCTTGGAGCTCGAGTGCTCAGCAGGGACAGCAGGAGTGCTGACCGGGTAGGATGGGTACTCGGCAGCGGGAGTGCTGGAGGCAGCAGGAGTGTAGGCGGGAGTAGAGCTCTCCTGAGCACCGTATCCGTACTGGGGAACGGCGGCCGCTGTGGCGGCGAGGGCGAAAGCAGCAACGGTGTAACGCATTTTGGCTGATTAACGTATTGAACTTGGGGAAGTTGAGGGTGGTGGTTGGCGGTTGGGTATTATTAATGATAGTATTAGTTGGTAAGTGAATGGACGACCGAAGTCAAAGTTGGACTTGTAGCTGAAGATTGGCTGTGAAGTGGAGAAAAAAGGGCTTTGCGAGCGTGCTGAGGTTTATGTATGCTGGGAGATTGCGAGCGTGGTAGCGCGGGCGGGCCAGTGAAAGGGGGCGACAGCGCTGGCAGCCGGGGTGGAGTCCGTCTAGACGCTGCGAGTGGCCAGCCGGGAGTTAGGGCTAATGCAGGAACCAAGCGAGTAAGCCGGCCGCTGGACCATTCAAAGGCCGTGCGTGCCTGGTGCTAGACTGGGATCGGAAGGTTGGTTGTGAATGGCTGCTTTGGTTCCTCGTGTTGCAGAAATGAACGGCCGTCCGAGGTGCGGCGCTGCACGCTGAGTCGAGGTAAGCACAGCGGTGTTGCTTGTCTGCGAATCGCGGGCACCAACAAAAGGAGATGCTTGTCGCATGGCAAGGCTGCTCACCTACTGGATATTGATGAGCAGTGATGGCGCATCTCCTAGTATTGCCCGAAGCGGAGCAGAGCGGAATATGTTCTCAGGGGCAGCCTTACATATGACATGGGCCTTTCTGGAGATCTTTCGCCTGATAGAGTGCTATTAAAAAACTTGGCGCACATGTTAAGTAGCATAAAGCAGGACTAGTATTGTAGCTTTTCTAGTTTATTTTTTAAACAGAGGGTCTTTGCTCGTGTTAGTGTCGCAGAATCTGCAGGTCGATCGGCGCTCATTGCGCATCTCGAAACCCTCAGCCGCACACAAGGAAACGAAACAACTCACATCAACAACATTGTTTATTGTCTTCCTCCACGCCCGCAATGAACGACACTATCTCCGCGCTGAGCTGGCCATTGCTGATGCCGTACAAGCGCTGAACTGATTGAGCGAGCCGCTCTGGGCCCCGGTTCGATAAACAAGGCGAGAGTCAGTGCTGCATTGAATTGTGGACATCGAGGCATGGGCAGATCTATCTTGAGCAAGCGCCATCATGTGATGTGACCTCCTTCCGTTAGCGTCCTCTGTTTTTTGCGCGTGGTGGGTTCCACACAATTCGCCGTGGGTATGCCGTCATCGGTTTTTTGCTCATCTCATGATGGAGCCCATTAGTGTTTCAGCCGCTGTGGCATTACAGATTTTTCTGCAGCGTGGTAACGGCCCTTCACGCTCCGAATCGACAACACACATTGACTGTTGACCGCCTCTCAACTGCAGGGGTGCAATTCGCACGTGCCCTTCTGTTGCATTCACCCGGACGTAAGCGCCAGAAACAGGCAATACTCTCCATAGGTCTCCTCCAATCGTACCAGACATCACCCGCGTCGATCTGTACTGCACCTCGCCAACGGTTCACGGACTTATTAGGCTGAGAATAGAACGCCTTGAAAGCTTAGGGCAGAAGCGAAATGGGACTGCCAAAGTTGATATTGGGATCCACTTGTCGCGCGACCACGACTCATCACATTGGCTTTGGCCTCGGTTTGCAGTTAACCACGAGTCGAGACCAACACAGGGGCTCGGGACAATCAAGAACATCAAGGTTCAGTTTCGTCCAGTATGCTCTGGCATAATACAACTCTTTTCTCCTTGCCTCGTTCGTATTTTGCCTTTCCGGTCCAACTTTATCAATTATATGCTTTCCATGAGTGGCTCCAGGACCGTCTGGCGTTTTTTATTCACCAAGTCTCGCGCAATACTTCGAATGCCCTCCCGGGGTGCTCACGATGCCCGTAGGCTCTCTTAACGTCATTCTTATGTCCTTTGGAGCAGCCGCTCAGAACCTTAGGTGTTGAGATGTTCACGATCCTCTCATGTCGGCCCTCGACCTCATTACACTCCCGACCGCGATCATGACCCCAACGTATCTGGAGCCAAAATGGATAGGGGCCTTTGGAGCTGCGCTGCCGGACACATTGACTCGCAGGATCCTGAATCTCGCATTGCTTTGGATCTTCCTTTCAGTCTCATTTCTCAAACCCCATCTGGACGTATTTGACGATGACCTATGGCTTCATTCTGCGCCGCGCCTATTCCACCGTTTCCACCGTTCTCGCCGCCACCGTGACGCTCCACAATGAACTCCAGCTTTGTTCTTTCACCTGGGCCAATCACACGTCATGAACACCGTCTTCATGTAATAGCTTACCAAGACCCTCTAACCACTCATTCATATGATTTAGACAGCAAGACTTCGACGAGTCAACAGCAGCTATCTTCCAAGCGACCTGACGTCTGAACGAACTGGCCTTGCAGCGGCGCGTTTGAGTGCCTACGATGAATTATTACTCAATGCACGCAAAACCGTGTCTACGGGAAAACACCTTGTCACACACTCTCCCTTTATACATGGTCTAACTCTAGGAACAACCACCTCGTAACAAAGAAAGAGTTCTCGACGCCACCAACGCACGAATACGTATCTTCTCAACCGTCAACCACAACTCGCGCTACAACGACAAATCACGGAGTATTGACCCCGCAGTCGCCTTGCCAGTCACTCCTCTATATGCGCATCACAACACCACCCCACACTCCCGAAGCCCGGAAGATCGCGCGCCCGTCGTACCACCGAGTCATACCCACTGCAAACCAGCGCATACTCACTCTCCGTCCTGCCTCCACCCTAGACACGCCTACCGCGGAAGCCAACGGCCAGCGAGACTGCAAAGACCTCACACGGCACTGTGGCAGCGAGGTCCCTTTTTTCAATACCAGATTTGCTTCCCACCTGTTGAGCCACGGCATCCGTTCCCGCACTATGCTCGTCGTTTCCTGCCGTTGACTGGCCAGACCTCGTAGCTCGTTTCACCCTGCGAGAGCATCTACCGCATGCACGATGCGAGAAGATCAGTTCCACGGGGTCCGGGAGGGAGTGCGGAGTCAACACGGCGCGCGACCATTCCACACCTTCCATAATGAGACCCTGTCTCGACTCCCCAGGCCTCCCCACGTTTCCACGGCGCAATTCGCGCTTGACACATCTCAAATGTATATTATACGTGGTAAATCTTCTATGGCTAATGCGTTTAGTAACAACCAAAACCGCACCGTACAACCCAACACATCACCGCACGCACGTCCCCACTCCTAACGCCCCGCCGCACAATCGAGCGAGTCACACCGCGCCGAAATGTCGCACGCGTATTCCACAGCTCGACGGGATGAGCCCGGCAACAACGGTTTTTGAGTTTGATTGCCTCGAGTTCGCGGTACGACTCGGCGTTGTTTGGGCAGAGCGGAGCGGGACGGTGACGCCGGTGCCTTGGCGCGTGTGGTGGTGCAGAGTGGCGGACGGACGTTGGGTGATAGCCAGGGTGGCAGTTGTGTGGAGGTGGTTAACGATGATATTGAAGTTGAAACTGAAGTTGGTATGATTAAAATTGGACTTGGATTACACGGAGATTAATTTCTTTTTTTGAAGTTAATCCATAGCTACAGCACCGACGTTTTCGGAGAAAGTGCGCTAGACTTGGCCCGTGTCGGCATCATCGTGTATGTTTATTACAAGACAGCGACGCGAAAAACGCGTGCCACTAACGCGCGGGAGAGCGAATGTGTTGGGCTATTCGCCGCAAAATCTCTGCAGATTCCCGGCAAATGTCGCAATACGACCAAAGGACATCCAGACATGGGAGTGTCAAGCGTAGAAGCCGCCAGGCACGGGCTGGTCCACCTCCAAACTCGACAGACCGCAGTGCGGCATCGCAAAATACTGGCCATCGCTCTGCAGCGTGAACGCACCCCATCTCAGACCCTTCTCCCAGGGCGCCTGTTCGAACGGCCGCGCGTGGCAGGATGCTGCGATGGCGGCGCTGCAAGAACCCACGACCGGAGCAGGGCTCAACTTCTTCCTTCCCAGCGCGAAGATGCCAGTTGTCAGAGCCACGGCGGCGAGCAGCGACAGCAGTATGCCGAGCGGAGAGTAGGACAGAGTGATGAAGTCTGTGGTATCATGCGTAAGTTTTGTGAGTGGGGCGGCACGGTGGAGATGTTCGGCTGTATTATTCGGGGTGGCCAAATCTTGGCTTTGTCATACTTTACATACAATCTTGGTACCTTGTCAACAGTACAGGTAGGATCTAACTCCTCTCCAGTCTTCCTTGTTACCCATACTCGACGGTGCCGCCCTCCAGTTACCCACGTCTCGTCACTCCAGAGGATCCTCCACCACTGCCAAGGCTCCCAGTTGACATACTCACGAGCCCAGGCAAGGCGCAAGTCCTTATGGAGTTGGGTGAGAGGTGGCTTGGCTCGGGCAATGCGGCGTGTGTATCCTCTAGCAGTCAAGGCACGGCGTATCACGTACTCTGACACCCCCCATGCGTCAAAGGGACCGTACGCAAGTTGATGCCAGCTCATCTGACGTGTACGTCGTGATGATCGGACGTACGCCTCAAGCTCGTCTACTTGGGCATCTGTAAGGATACGTAGGCGACCACTACGTCGTTTTGGAGTGACAGAAACACTAGTAGCTGCCCACTCAACTTGTCGCTCGGTGACGTGGAGGAGGTTGGCGATATATCTGTACGTATGACCAGCTAGCCGTAGAGTCTGTACCTGCAGGCGCTGGTCCCGTGATAAATGCTGACTATGGGGTGGTGTTGATGGACAAGGAGTAGCCATTTTAGGACGGTTGATCGATGGGATAGATGAGATGGATAGGATAGATGAGATGGATGAAATGGACGAGTAGTAGACATTCTGGGGGGCACACAGAGATGCTTCTCGAAACAGGTTAACATTGTATTGTATACAGAATTAGGTAGGATTTGATGTAATTTGGACGATAGAGAGGTTCCGCATCATCCGCCAAGCACCCCCACCGTGCATCTCCACTCACAAAACTTACGCATGATACCATAGTAAAAAACTATTCCCGTTAGGCGTCATGTATTCTCCTAACGGTCCTTTCCAGTTCAAGCATGCTCCATCGCTGTTGTGTTCGCCATACATGTTGTACAGTTCCACAGAGACAACAAATATACTCTGCGACGCCAGCCAATGCAGAAGTGTCGAGAAAGCTAGCAGCGGTAGAGCGTACCGGTACGGAAGCTGGAGGAAATATGTGCTGCGTTGCTGACCCTGACGACTGGTCGACACGCGGAGACTTTTGTAGCGTGCGAAGAAACCTGACCATTCGTGTGCAAGGAGCATGGAAGTGATTGCTGCGTTGTAGGAGAAGTAGATGAGCGATATGATCACCTGAGGGCTGTTGGCTATGATGACGTTTTGGAAGACGCCAGAAACTCCCGATGCCGCGGTGCCGCTCTGTACGATTGTTCGTGGATCGACGCTGCCCAAGCCAATTCGGAGGACGCTGCCGAAGTCCTTGGTACCCTGGATGGATATATAGCCATAGCAAAAGAGTCCCCCATAAGGACGATAATCCCTGTAGTCAGACTGTGCACGGTCAGTCGAGATGGTGGCAGGCAGGACTAAGTACTAACGCCAGCCGCACAGTCCATCGCTTTCCCTTCTTGACCGCCGAGAACCATGTGTATCGGTTCAGTGCGAACGTTCTTGGCTGCTGTCGGGCTTGCCACTGTTCCCCGGCGCTGTGGATGTCCTGCTGTGACACGAGACACATGTTGGTAGACGCATCGGGTTGGCGAAGGAACGATGCTACGGCATCACCGACCGTCAACATTGGGTCGTTTCGAAGTGTGAAGATACCGGCTAGAACCGTGACTGTCTTCACTGCGTTGAAGATGATGACTATAATGGCCAAATGAACACTAAAGCTCAGTTTGCACTTCTGACCAGTGGGCTCGCTGAGGCACTTTCGCACTTGATGACCGAGGAAAGGTGTCCATATTGCTGGGTCAGCTTGTAGTCGGGGCAAGAAGCGATACGCTTCCTGCCCAAAGCAAGTACCGGCCTCTCCGCCAAATTGCGAGTACACCCACTTTGTACTTGTCTCTGCCGAGCACGAAGAGGTGCGTTCAATGTAGGGAAAGCTGCCATAGGCTTCGTCCACGCCCATGAGACCCTCGTCAACGACGAGAAACACATTGCCTCTCGCCGATTGAAAGGTTGCACTGTAAGCGTTGATGCATTCGAGAGGTGTCAGCTCTTCGAGTCGGCCTGCGCTGAATGCTTCCGCATATAACTGCCCGTTGACATACGGATTGGTGTATTCGCCGGCCTTGTAACTTGTGTTTTGGGACCCAGTGAATGACGCACTCCCTATCGCAGCTTTGGCCTCCGGGCCGAATTGGATGATTCCATACGTCTGAGCAGAGATGGACATGAAGACCACCGAGTTGTAGCTGGTTGGCTGTCAGTGCCATCTACCAGGACAACTCGACGGTACTTACCAGAGGTGTAGCGGGAACGAGGAGAGCGCCAAAATCCACCAGCAAAGCTTCTTTCGTTTCCCAAAACTGAGTGAAACGACATTTCGCAGGCTAGGTATACCGATGTCGAGCCAGCTTCCTTTGCGATGCGCCCTGTCCACTTCGGGCCGGTTTGGGGCAGACAAACATTGCATGCAATAGTTGCTTGCGCCTAGAAGGGCGGTGCTAAGAACGTTGATGAGCAGGTGGACACCGATATTTGCTCTCTTGGTGGCTTCGCAAGATGCTTCGTAGAGAACCCCGACACTGTTTGTTGTCCCTCTGGAGCGGATGGCCCATAATAGGAAACCGGTGTTGATGAGAAGAACTGCGCACGCCAGAGCTACAAACATGTACAAGCTAGTCCGCCATTTCTGTCGTTCTTTCCGCGCTTTGACGGATTCATTACCGTATCGCGGATCGTGAGCCAAGAAAGGCTGCAGTTGAATATCCAGTTGCTTCCAAGGTTGGTACTCGTCGCAGAAATTTGGCAGCAATCTCATTCTAATATGTCTTGTGTTGTACAGCCTTCCAGATTGGCGTGAGGCTGAGTGTGGGCGTGCATGATTGCTAGACGGTGGTTGGGCGTAAGCGCTGATCCGGCGCCTCTTCGCTTGTTGTACACTGTATGCCGCAAGTGCTGTGGACCGCTCGTTTAGCGTGTTCGACAAGGCTTTCAGAGTCGCGAAATGTAGCTGAAGCCATACTGAGACTGTTGATCGACACGTGATATGTCTTCTCGGCTTCAAACGTGGTGTTGCAGTGAGCGGGCCGCTTGTAGCAAGGCGGGGGCAGCCGCAGACGGGTGTGAACGGGAAGCCATCCGCGGTGGAGCGTCAGCGCTTCATGAGACAGGAGGAGAAAGACGATCGCCAAGAGAATGGTAGACGGGGCACGGCATGCATGCCAAGTGGTCGAAGCAAGAGCACATGCCTGAATCCAAATGCAGGGCCAAGTTGCAGCGAGCTTCTTTCGTCTTCATGGCGGGGCTGTGGAAGAAGCATCGAGGGGAACCTGGTTACCGTGTTGAACATGCTCATGGGCGCGCACTTGCAGCTAGGAGATTGTCCGATGGCAGCCTTGATGACGTCTATTGCAAGGTCTGTGAGTTTCCAGACACTGTGATGGTTGGTGCCAGAAGGAGCCACGGATTGCTGCAGCATGCCGTGCTGGATCGATGCTGGATGTCCAGGCGCGCGTGGGCAGGGGCAAGTCCAGCGCATTACGTTGCGCGCGCGAATGAGAAGTGATGCATTGTTGTCAACAGGCGTTGAAACAAGGTTCACGGCCAGTCGTCGCAGAGGCGGGCAACCTCAGCGCTTGTCGAGCTGGTGGCCAACGAGGGGCTCGGTGGGGCTGACGACGCCTCATGCCCAGGCAGCCCTCTTCCTATATCGCCCACGCTCGCTGTCAGCTGTGCGCAGGCTGCCCTCCTCGAGCCTGCCAGTCAATCGTTAGCTCCCGCGAGCATCTGTGAGAGCTGTCAGAAGCCCCCGGAACCACCGATTGCTTGAGCCTCTTGCCCTTCTCGGCAAGCCTCGTTCAGCACGCGCCGGCCGGCTCACCTCTCCTCTCCACTGCTGCAGGTCAGCATTAGCATTCTGAAACAGGCTGCGAGCCACGCCTCTTGCTGCCGACAGCAGCGTCCTTTGCAGTGCCCTGTGCAGTCCTCCTGTCCACCCGGCCTGCTGCCCACATTTCCCTCCAAGCTTCCAAGCTTCTCGCAGCCTTACCCGCACCGAGTCGCACCTGCCGCCTACGAGCCACACCTGCCTAGCACGCGTGGCCCGCCAACGTCACTCCACGCCCTCCTCCACCACAGCCCTGTTTCTGCCCGTACCTCTGCCTTCCTTCCATCCTGTCGTCGTCCCCGCCTCGCAAGAGTCGGTCAGCATTCCTTGGCTGACGGCACCAACCCACATTGCTGGAACCCACACTACCGGCGTCCACCGTCTAGCCCTCCCCACCCAGCCAGTCTCTCGATCTTGCACAACTCCAGGACGATTCTGGGGCCTCTGCATACTTGGCTGATCACTAGTCCGCTGTGCAACACGCACAGCAGGCATCCCGCCCGTAGTAGCTTCAACTGCAACGCAGCATTGGGCGCCGAGCTACAGCCACCAAAGGAGCGCTCTCGTGAGCAAACAGCTTTATATGCTGCCCGGCTTCTCTGCAAACGGGACATCGAGTCCCCAGCCCCACATGGCGTCACCCGTGCCCGTTCTGCGGGCCCCTGTTCCTGGCGGTCGTGGACCTCGCAAACCCGCCCTCGGCCTCTCGATACCCGCATCACCCAACGCTCGACCCGTTGTCAACGGCACAAGTGACGGGCAGCCCAGCATGGGTCGTCCTATGCCCCCCCGTCTGCAGCTCGCAACGCCTTTGGGCTCCAACACCACACCACAAGAGGGCAGCCGCCCGAGATTGCAGCTCGCAACCCCTATGGGCTCGAGTCGGACTCCACAGGGACTGCCACCACTGCAGATATCGACAGGCCTCTCTGCGAACTCAAGCGACGCAAGCGCAAACTCAAGATCTGGCAGCTTCGGTGAGATGCAAGCCAACGGATCTGCATCGCCCTACCAAAACGGCTCAGGCTTCTCTACCCTACAAGAGCCGAACCAGGTCACGGATCCTATTTCTGCAATCTCCCAGGGTGGTAGTGAAGGAGGATCCTCCATGCAAAGAGGAGCCAGCAGCCAGCCGTTGCCAGACCTCGAGTCTTTGTCGCTGGAGAAGGGTCGCCCCCTGGACGTGGAGGATCTCGACGACATGGGGTGGAGAGCAGCTAGCAACAAAGGCATGATCGAAGAGCTTGGCAGTCTTGGAGAGGGCGCTGGTGGTGCCGTGACCAGGTGCAAGCTCAAGGGCGGAAAGACCGTGTTCGCTCTGAAGGTACGTACTCTGTACCTATCATACTATTGGTGCTGACTGACATGGCCAGATCATCACCACCAATCCCGATCCGGACGTCAAGAAACAGATTGTCCGTGAACTGTCTTTCAACAAGAACTGCGCCAGTGACCACATCTGCCGATACTGGGGGGCGTTCGTCGACGACAGCTCTGGCACGATTAGCATCGCCATGGAATTCTGCGAAGGTGGATCCCTAGACGCAGTGTATCGAGAAGTCAAGAAGCTGGGAGGCCGCACTGGCGAGAAGGTCCTCGGAAAGGTCTCAGAGGGTGTCCTCAATGGCCTGACCTACCTACACTCCCACCGCATCATTCATCGAGATATCAAGCCAAGCAACATCCTGCTTTGCCGAAACGGGCAGGTTAAGCTGTGCGATTTCGGTGTGTCTGGTGAGTTCGGAACGAAGGGCGACGCCAACACCTTCATCGGTACCTCATACTACATGGCCCCCGAACGAATCACTGGTCAGAGCTATACCATCACTAGTGACGTATGGAGCTTGGGTGTAACACTGCTCGAGGTCGCACAACATCGTTTCCCGTTCCCTGCCGATGGCACAGAGATGAACCCCCGGGCCGGCCTCATTGATCTTCTAACTTACATTGTTCGACAACCCATCCCCACGCTCAAGGACGAACCAGAGGCTGGCATCAAATGGTCGGAGAACTTCAAGTACTTCATCGAGTGCTGGTAAGAAGACTTTCATCACCCTCGAGACGATTGTATTGACATGGCACAGCCTTGAGAAAGAATGTCCTCGTCGAGCCACACCCTGGCGCATGCTTGAGCACCCATGGATGGTCGAGGTGAAATCCAAGAAGGTCAACATGGCTCATTTCCTCAAGCAAGTATGGGACTGGAAGGACTAGATCCCACCACAAAAAACTATATGCATTTCTTTCTGGATCTATACTTGGGTCAGATGCTGGACATAGACCAAGGGCTGACGAGGTCACGATTGGCGTGATGCGCATGGAAGCGAATATGGGCATCTATCCACATAAGGTCGAACTGTACGAGACTACAACATGGGGTCACGACGATTTGGACTAGGATGTACCGCAATTTGACGGTCAGATTCGGCATAGTAGCATGGATCGGAGGACACACGGCATTGATGGCGTTGGAGCTACACATTCCTTGTGGCATACAGCTACTTGATCGTGGATACCATTATACAAATACAAACAACATGATATTGCCCCAGTCGCTCTCGACATTGTACAAGTGGCGCCCTGCATGTGAAGTGGGATGAGACGCCAGCCAGTAACGGGCTAGGGCGAAGCTCGGGCCGCGACGTGCAGGTGTGGGAACAACTACGAAGTTCGATCGGAGTCATATCGAAATAGTTGCGCGGAAGCCTCAACGCCACAACAATTGCCAGCAAACGCATTGAACGTCTGCAGAAGCTCCTCTAGGATTCACACCCTCTTCTGCATCATCCCTTGAGGCGAGACAGACGTCACATCGCGCTCGTCGCACGCGACAGCCCCGCCAATTACCCCACCAATTTCCACCAAGTCGGATTCGGAGCCTGTAAGACGTAAAAATGCCTACCATCGCGGTGGACAAAGCTGCGCTCTTTAAAGAGCTGGGCCGCGACTACACGACCGAAGAGTTCGACGAGCTGTGCTTCGAGTTCGGCATCGAATTGGACGAGGACACAAGCCAGAGCACAAAGCCAGAGGACCAAGCGCAACCGGCGCAGCTCAAGATTGAGATCCCCGCGAATAGATATGATATGCTCTGCTTCGAGGGTATTGCCCTCAACCTGAAGGTCTTCCTCGGAAAGGAGAACCTGCCCAAGTGGCAGGTCACACCGCCCAAGAGCGGACAGCTGCAGGAGCTGCACATCAAGCCAGAGGTGTGTATTTGCCCAGTAGACATGACCGGCGGCGTGACTGATCTGGACAGACGGCGCAAGTGCGAGAGCTCTGCTCGGGCGTCATCCTGCGAAACATGGAATTCACACAAGCGCGATACGACTCGTTCATTGCGCTGCAGGACAAGCTGCACCAGAACCTGGCTCGCCAGCGCACATTGGTCTCCATTGGAACACACGATCTCGACAGTGCGTGTCAGCAATCCGCTTCTGGGAGACGGCTAACGTTTGGCAGCGGTCCAGGGTCCTTTCACATACGAGGCCCTGAAGCCCGAGGAGATTGAGTTCGTCCCACTCAACCAGACCAAGAAGATGAACGGCAAGCAGCTCATGGACTTCTATGAGGTGCGCACACCCAAGCGTACAACTAACGAGTGTGTGGCTGACACCCCCGCAGAAGGACAAGCACCTCGGGCGCTACCTACACATCATCAGGGAATCTCCTCTCTACCCCGTCATCTACGATGCGAACCGAACTGTCATGTCGCTACCGCCCATCATCAACGGCGACCACAGCAAGATCACACTCGACACAAAAAACGTCTTCATCGAGATCACCGCGACCGATAAGACCAAGGTCGAGATTGTGAACCACATGCTCATCGCCATGTTCGCTGGGTATGCCGAGTCGATAGAGGCCATCAAAATCATCTCCCCGCATAACAACGAGTCGCGAGAATCGCCAGACCTCTCGTCGCGCGAGTGGAAGGCTGAGGTCGATTACCTCAACAACGTCACAGGCCTCGATCTCTCACCAGAGGACATCTCGAAACTTCTCGCCAAGATGGGCCACGACGTGTCGCCCTCCAAAACAGATAAGAATATTCTCGACGTCTCGGTCCCTATCACAAGAGCAGACATCCTCCACCAAGCCGACATCATGGAAGACTACTCCATCGCCTACGGCTTCAACCAGCTCCCGAAGGTCTACCCCAACAAGACCGCTGCCGTATCCGCCCCGCTCCCGATCAACAAGCTTGCCGACATCGTGCGCCTCGAATCCGCGTCCGCCGGCTGGACAGAAGTAATGCCGCTGATCCTCTGCTCGCATGAGGAGAACTTCGAATGGCTAAACCGCGTCGACGATGGCAAAACGGCCATCAAGCTCGCCAACCCCAAGACCGCCGAGTACCAGCTCGTGCGCACCTCGCTGCTTCCCGGTCTGCTGAAGACGATCAACTCGAACAAACACCACTCTGTGCCGATGAAGATTTTCGAGGTCAGCGACGTTGGCTTCAAAGACGAGAGCCAGGAGCGCAAGAGCAGGAACGAGCGCCACTTTGCCGCGGCCTTCATGGGCAAGACGAGTGGCTTTGAGCAGGTCCATGGACTTCTCGACCGCGTTATGCTGATGCTGAGGAGCAAGTTCATGACGCGCGAAGACGGGCTGAAGAATGCGGCGCTCGAGGGGTACTGGATAGAAGAGGTCGACGGTAAGATCTGGGTTCTTGCATCGCAGAAGGTGTTTGCTGACACTCTCCAGACAAGACGTTCCTCCCTGGCCACGCTGCGTCCATCCGCATCAACCTGGCCGGCAAGAACCACACCATCGGCGTCTTCGGCATCCTGCACCCCTCCGTGCTGCACAAATTCGAGCTGCCGTACCCCGTCAGCACCGTGGAATTCAACCTCGAAGTCTTCTTGTAGACGTGAGTCGATTACTACCGCAGGGATTTATAGCTAGATTTACGAATGCAACTGTGCGATGAAGATCACACCAACAGTGTCATGCTAAGTGTTGACCCAGTCGTGCCGTGCGTGACACATGTCCACCACTTGCCATCAGCCAAACCACATCCACATGTACAACCCCCCCCGACTGCCTTCCAAACTGCCGCGCCCTAAACTATCCTCCGACTCACTAATCCCATCTATCGAAAACACACACTCGCCCTTCCTCACCGCCCGAGCAAGTCGTACAGCTAGACACACATCAGTCATTTTGTGCACGCCATCTGGCCTGCGCAATATGCGGGGTTTGGTGAGGAGCGCGTGGGTCTGTGTGGCTCTGCTGCATGGGATTGGGGCGGGGAGGATGCTAGGAGAGGAGAGGGAGGGGTTGAGTCGTGCGGACTCGGGGTGCAGAGATGGAGGGGTGGGGATAGAGACTCCGGATAATGCAGATCCTCCTCTCGCTTGAGGATTGTGTTTGAGGGATATTGCTATGCAGGACGAATTGGAATGTCTGTGTGACTTTCCTCTAGAGTGGGGACTGAGGAGTGAGTAGGTTTTTCTTGGGGGGGGGCACGGGAATTGTAGTAGGCTGGACTAGATTAGAATAAATTGGCTACACTACACTACACTACACTACACTACACCACACCACACCCCACCACACTACACCGCACCGCAACACACTACAGACACAGCCCCAGCACAATAATCCAACCTCGACACACCCAACTTATAACAGACACACGCAGCACCCATCCAACCACATCCCCTCCACCCCTCCACCAGTCCACGCTTTCCTTACGCAACCAAATACCAACAAGCATAAAACCAAAAACCCCCAGTTATGCATCTTTTTCCAAAAACCTGCGCCCACGGACGCAAATCCAGGGTTCCAACACCCTAAAAGAGCACCACGCGTATACACTGTAGTATGCACCCTCACACCACCCTCAGCGCACCATATAATCCAAATCCAGATCTTTCTATGACACAACCCAACCATCCCACTCCCTCCTCCCCATCCCCACCCCTCTGCATTCCAAAAAAGGCTACTGCGAATCAATCAGATTCCCCACATCCAAATCCCGGATGCCCGACATCAATCTCTACACTCGGACGACCCAACCATGTCCCCAGGGTCCGAGTACTTACACAGATTCCGTGTATCGTTCCCGTACATAATCAGGGTCTGTGAAGCGAGGCTGTGCAAAAGAAACCTGGGATGCGCGGGGCAGATGCGTATGTGGGCGTGAGGGGTCTGGTATTGTGAGGTTTGGGCGAGGTGCGGATTTGTGGCCTGGGGCGGTACGGGGTGGAGTTTGATTGGGTTGTGGTATTCAGGGTGAGGGTTGGGGGATGGATTTTCATGACGGTTCCATGGAACTTGGTATCGAATGTCTTCTCGTTCGGAGTTGAGTAATTCAGCGTACCAGACAGATTTAAAAATGAATATAAAAAGGCCTCGATGGGCGCAGTTTTCTTTCTTCTTGCACACACTCACGACATCTTACACTCGTACGATATCACACACACATCATGAAGCACTTCATCTTGCTCGCCGCTGCCTTCACGGCGCTCGTCGTGGCAGCACCTACCGCCAGCAACGATGCCAACCACCCTGTTTCCACCAATGATAGCAACAGCACCATCATCCCACTCTACCCCAAGATCCCCAGGCCCGTGTTCAAGGGACTGTGCGACGCGTGCACAATGCCACGCCACCGAGACCCCGAAGGCTGCCTCAGGCACTGCTGGGGCGACAATCCCGGTGTGTACATACCCGATGACGCTCCACGGCCCATATACACTGAGCCGCCCGACCTGTGCGCCCGCTGCTCCACCATGCTCGAGGGCATGTGGCGCACAAATTGCTTCCGCGGGTGCGAGAAAAAGAAGGTGCTGCTGCGTGTGGCGGCAATGCCCACTGCCTCAGTCGCGGCCTCGCTCGAGCACAACAAGGACTTTGGTCTCGCTGCCCTCGTACCCCGCGACGAAATCAAGCCCGCCTTCAGCCGGAACCTGGACCTGAAAGTCGGCAAGCTCAAGGAGCACATCTACGACGTGGGCCGCATGCACGCCAAGATTCTCGCCACAAAGCCTGACGTGGGAACGTACCCGCCGCCTTCGGTCGAGTTCGTCGACGACTTCCTGACCACCTGGCTCAAGATGCACAACCTTTTCTGGCCCAGTCTAACCGAGCAGACTGACACGCAGCTCGCGCAACTTATGACGCACGTCATCAGCGAGCGCAACGAGCCCAACACGCTTTGGGCCCAGCGGTTCAGGATCTTTTTCAGCATGCAGGTGGCGGATGAGATGAACGACTTTGCAAAGGATGAGTCAGATGAGGACACAGAGTTAGTTGAGGAGTATTTGAAAAAGGCTTGGGACGAAACCTTTACCCAGTGAGGGGAGGCAGTGACTCTGTTGCCAATAGTTGGGTCTGGAAGCAAATGAGGGGAAAATTTGGGGTGTACCAAAAAAAAAGAAATGTGTAAGGAAGGACCAGACTTGAATGGGAGGTGTACCGGAAGAGCGTGATGGGACGAGATAGTGGCTCGATCGATGTCGATGATATACATGTTACCCAATGAAAATATATATTCCAATTACAAAGTCCGAGCGCGTGTTATGTTGTGTGGTAATGCGCGCAAAATTTTGGCAGTGCGCAGTCGTTGGATTATGTGTAATGAACGGATTGGTCGGTCAAATGTGGTGTGGTCCACAAATCGAACCAGAGTTGACATACCAAAATATGTTGACCCTCCATGGTAGATTACGAGTAGTCTTGCCCACCTTTGGCGCAGCAAATCCAAGGTTTGTAACGCGGCATCTGACTGCAGATTTGAAATGCAGACTTGAAAACGTCCAGAAGCTGACTTTGTGGCTTCCAGGTTTGCATGTTGTCTAAGCTGGTACGGTG
The DNA here is from genome assembly GCA_009982855.1 of Lizonia empirigonia. Classification (NCBI taxonomy): domain Eukaryota; kingdom Fungi; phylum Ascomycota; class Dothideomycetes; family Pseudoperisporiaceae; genus Lizonia; species Lizonia empirigonia. The sequence goes on along the minus strand of JAADKA010000014.1, from coordinate 157,053 downwards.
TGTGGGTAGACCACACGTTGGCAGCTGCATCTTTTCACAGTACCAAGGTGTTTCGTCAACTCATGTATTGTGCGTGCATCGAACCGACGAGGCATTCCAGAACTTACCTCCCAAGGCATCAACATTACGCCCTCCTTCGCGGCCCCATAAGTCTCCACTTGAAAAGTCGTCCCATGCTCTCTCGATACTGATTTTTGCTGTATGGTCGCCGCCATGAAGTCAGGCCATCGCGGCCAATCATCGAGATGCTCCGAGATATGTGCTGCTGGCACTCAAACAGCCGCAACTGACTGGCGTAGTAATGCAACCGCCTCCACGGTCCGCCAAGCTGCAACTGCCATTGGAAATACGCCAATGTGACTGCCACTATGTCTCTTGACCAACAGTAATGCACTGGGCGTTGAAACTGCGAGTGCGCCGCTGGGACCCACCTCACTGAAGGATCTCCTCAAAGTCGCCGTTGCAGCGGACACCCGCTTTTTGGACCACCTACAACGTCAAAACTGTTGTCGATAGTGCAAAAGCCTCCGCAGGCCCAGTTTTTGGCTGTCGTCAAGGCTAGATGTCGCGGTAGAGGGTCCGATGTCGTGGCTATGGGTTCTCGTTGGTGTATAGGAGAGCAGCGCCGATTCCCGGTCAACATGGATTGGCCCTAGTAAGTCAACTTGCACATTAGCAATTGGTTACATCTCGTGTTCCTGCTTATGCATCAGCGATAACCAAATTTGCGCAGGCAGCCCAAGATTGATGCCTGCCTGCCATGACTGATGCTAAGGTGTTGATTCTTCGTGTAAGGCCTCATGCCATTCAATTGTCTAAGAGCACATGTCGACTATTTGTACACATCTCCACCCGCTATCTTCCCTTATCTCGATCGTGCCTGCTTACAACTTGCTGATGAACAGGCGGGCGGCGAACAGGCGGACGCGCTGGGGCAGGATGTACTTGGAGAAGACGTAGATGAGGGTGGGCAGCAGGACGAAGGCCACGGTGGTCTCGTTGACGAAGAAGAAGGGGATCAGCTGGGGCATGGCCGACTTGAGCATGGTCTGGGCGCTGTTAGTTGCCGGTCGCTCCTTCCTGGGACTCAGGGTCTGACCATCTGCTGAGCGCCGACCTCGGAGGTCTTCTGCTGCTGCTGGCTGGCGAGCGCCGGGCGGGCCATGACGGCAGGGCGGACGGCGGTGGGCGCGCGGAAAGCGGCCCTGGCGAAGGGGCGGAGGAAGCGGGTGGTGTTCATCGTGGGCGGTCTGCGAGTCTGCGGTCAGTGGTGCGCGGGAGGCCAATGGCAGCGGAAATGCCTGCTGGCGGGGAATTCACGCACTGGAGGAGCGTATGCGGCCCGGGGAGATGCGCGGTGATGGAGTTGCGGGAGGGAGACGGCGGTGGTGGAGGAGCGTCGTGGGCCAAAAGCTCTTGCTGAGCTGCGATGCGGAAAGAGCCGCCGCGTCACGTGGCCTGGCGAACATCGAACTCGACACCATGCACGGCCATATTTCTGTTTGGTTTCCTACCACTCAGATAGTTTCCTGGAATTATAGTCGTGATGCAACTTGACACGCTGCTGACGTAAACGTTGCAGCTCGCGACTAGAAGTGACCGCAGTTGAGAGGTCATGCATCTTGCAATTATCCATTACGCACTTGCATCTCACCATCTCCATGTGTCTCACGCGTAATGTCGTGCATCTCGCCAGTTGCAGATTTTAGATTTTAGATTGACACTGACCCCTCACGTGTACACTGACGGCAGCACGTTCTAGCCTTCCATTGAGCCGCCGGACGACAGGCAAGCAATACATAAGCTCTACTGGACGCCCACCAACATGGAAAGCAAGACGCAAATTCTACTCTACGCGACATGGCCATCGAGAAGATCATGATCGTCGGCGTAAGAGGTAAAATCTGTCAAGGGTCGACTCAGCTAACACTCGCAGAACTGGGAGCTATGTCTTAGTATCATCAATGCCCTCCTACCTGCTGATGGCAGCACGAGCAATCCAAGTGTGCAGCTTTCAGTCCTCACCAACCCCTCACAGTGGCTGCGCCTGCCACCACACTTGTCTACCGATGTTGTTGAGTACCAAAAGTCTGACTTCTCTCCTGCTTCACTCAAATCTGTGTTCGCCGGGCAGGACCTGGTGATCAGTACCACTGCTGGAGGAGATTTCGAGCAGCAAATCGGTATCATAGACGCAGTGATTGCGGCAGGTGTGCGTCGGTTCATGCCCCATGAGTTTGGCCATGACACGCTCAACAAGGGGATCACGGACCGAGTACTGAAGTCTGCTGGGCGCGCAAAGGTCATTGAGCATCTGCGAAAGAAAGCCACCCAAACGAAAGACTTTGAGTGGGTCGGCGCTGCGACTGGATATACGCTGGATACCGGCCTCATTAGCGGCAATTTGGGCTTCGACATGGAATGGCACAGCGCCACCATCCACGGCATCGGCACGGAAACCTTTGCCGCCTCAAGCCTACAACGTGTCGGACAAGTTGTTGCACGCGTAATCGCCCACTGGGAAGCTGTCAAGAACCAGTACATCTACGCAGCCGGTGTTCTAACATCGGCCAACGAGATCCTACGAAGCGCCGAAAAGGTCACCCAACGAGAATTTACAGTCGGCAACTACGATGTGGAGGACTGCATCAAAGAAGGTGAGACACGTATCCAGCGTGGTTATCCCGACTCGGGGATGTTCCTGCTAGAACGCAGCATCCTATACGATGAGCAGCTCTGCGCAGCAGAACCATTCGAGCTGTGCAGTAGCAACGAATTGTTGCAGCTGACTCCCGAATTAGTGGAAGGGATGGTTGCAAATGCTTACCATGACCTTAAGCATCACGGCAAGCCTGGCTGTGGATGTTCATCGTGAAAAGGGTCCGTGATGGCCGGAGCTTCAGCTTGGACGTCCACTGCAATCAACAGCCCCACACACGATTCTGCCCCGTCAGGCAGGTCGGCATAAGTCATGATGCTGCGGATGCCGGGGTGTGCTAATTGTATCATGAATACTGGACAAGTTCCGGCGAGGCTTCACCTTAAGAAACGCCAACGCATGCAAGATCCCCTGAACGGATCTGCCCGGCACTACCAAACATCCTTTCCGCTGTCCCTTCACCACGGATGAGCAAAACCCGCTGGCCGATTGTCCCCTTCAATGCATCTTTTTCACCGACACTCAGCCCGTGCCTCGAGCTTCATTTCTCTTGTTCCAACCGTCATCCGAGCCAGCCTGAACTGGGTGCGCTAGCGAGTCTTCGTCCGCGGGCCCAAGCGTCTTCATCTGCGGCAAGCATTCTCATTGGCCCGAAAGAGCACGCTGCGCCAGGGGGCGAGTGTGTAGGAGCATCGTGCGAACCCACGACCTCACTCGACGAGTTAGTCGTATAATGTATCGCGTATCCTAGCAATCTGGTGGCCCATCGTGGGTACCGAGGGGGGTTGAGGTATATACTGAGGGAGCTTCCTCCATCTTGACGTGTTTCGACTCCATAACTGCTCGACTTGTACGAATTTCATGTGGACACCAGTTGTGGGCGCCTTCAGAACCTCGAGCTGATAATCAACTTGAAATCTGCAAACACCATGCCCTCCACTCGCCATCTCCGCATCAACACGCAAGCCCAACCCATCGACCCGCTCGAGCAACGCTTCTCCTCGCCGAACCTGGTCCCCGGCATGGGCATCATGAGCCTCATCTCAATGCTCCTGCACATTGAGGAGAAGAGCTACGACCAACAGTTTTCTCCACGACGAGTCAGCTTTCCACGATCCAACTATCCCAGGATCGTGATCACGCCTGCTCCCGAGTCTGGCATGGCGACGTGAGCAATTCAACTAGATTGTTTCTCGAACCACACGGGCGCAGCGGCGTTGCAGACTCGCCTCTCAAAAGTGAAGATATGGGGTAAACAAGCAGCTTCTCGATTGCACACCCTGCACACTGCGGCATTATCGTGGATAACACGTTTGCGTGCATGACGAACCTAAGGCAGCTTCGACGAGCGTGCTGATCCCATTGAGCTATTCAGCGACAAGCAATACAGAGTCGAAAGCGGGTTCAACAACCACAGCACGTGGACAGCTCGTAACACGGAGATAGACAGAAGGGAGGATGACACCGCAGAGCCGAACAGCGATTCGTAGCTGCTTCAGGAGGTCACACAAGGCACCAGAACTAGCAGCTGTGCTGATGAGATGAGGAGTGAAGGACTGGCAGAGAAGGAGACACAGTCGAGAATGTAAAATCAAGCGCCTCGAAGGACTGCGGCGTGTATTATACTGAATCTTGATTGCCATACCAATACCACACGTTGTGTACCTAGTCCAGAACTTAATGATGGTGCTGCCCCCTATCCCTGTCCACGACGCAGGGTCCAAACCACCGGTCAGGGCTGACGGCCAGTCCGACAACACGAAGCGTGCACGCTCCGGCCACCGCAACGCTCCGCAGCATGCCCGCGGTGCCTGACATTCACAAGGAAGGTCATGCGACAGTGTGGGCCCGGTGATGCGTCCCCACCAGCACGTCTTGGCACATTCCTCCACCATGACCGAGCACTTTGAGCTCGCGCGCATCGCCGCACCTCGCCCAGCACGCACCATGCTGGACAGCGACGACGACCTGCCCACCCACGACGACCTGCCCACCCACGACGACCTGCCCACCCACGACGACCTGCCCACCCATGACGACCTGCCCACCGCGCCCTCCCCCCTGCACAGACGCACGCTGCTGAAGCTCGACGTCCTGCTGCTGCCCTTTTTGGCGCTGCTGTTCCTGTTCAACTCGCTCGACAAGTCCAATGTACCCCCCAACATTCACCCAGCCAGTGCAGCTGCTGACACAGCACAGATTGGCAATGCCGAGTCGGCACACTTCACGACGTCGATTGGGCTGCAAAAGGGCGACGTCAACACGGCCGTCGCGCTCTTCTTCGCCTTCTTCGTCAGCCTGCAGCCCGCGGGGGCCGCGCTGGGGCGCAAGTATGGCATGGTAGCGTGGGTGCCGAGCTGCATGCTGCTGTGGGGAGTGAGCACGATGCTGCACGTCTGGGTGCGAGCGCGGTGGCAGCTGTATGTGCTGAGGATTGTGATTGGGTGTCTGGAAGGTGGGTGCAGCGTGCTGAGTGAATGTACGAGGGCTAACACGTGCCAGCTGGGTTCTACCCCGTGACCGTCTCCTACCTCTCCCTCTTCTACACGCGCTTCGAGTTTGGTCGCCGCCTGTCGCTGTTCTACGGCCAGGCGGCAGTCGGTGGTGCGCTCGGCGGCATCATCAGCTACTTTGTCTTCAAGCACTTCCCAGACCGCCACGGCGACAACCAGGACAGCCCGGACAGCCCGGACTCGGTGGCGCGGTGGCAGGCGTGGCAGGTCTTGTTCCTGCTCGAGGGCAGCCTGACGGTTGTCGTTGCGTTGGTGGGATACGCGTGGCTGCCGCACAGCGTCGAGACGGCCTGGTTCCTCACGCCTGAAGAGCGCCGCTACGCCTCGACGCGCGTCATCAAGGACCGCGCTGCCCAGGAGGGCTCGACGCCGAGCACAAAGCACCGTGACTCCAACGACGAGCCCGCCGTCGACGATGAGTCCCGCGGCCTCCTCACCCCCGCCCACCCCGCGCCCTCGGCCGCCGCCACGCTCGACGACCGCGGCCTCTCACCACACGACATGCTCGCCGCCCTCGTCTCCCCCCGCATCTGGCACCTGCTCGCCTGCAACATCCTCTCCGCCATCCCCGTCTACGCCTTCTCTGTCTTCCTGCCGCTCGTCCTCGCGCCTCTCACCGGCCACAAAGCCTCGCCCTCGCTCATCAACCTGCTCACCGCCCCGCCCCACATCTGCGGCGCCATCACCCTCTACGCATTCGCCTCGTACAGCGACCGGCACCGTACGCGCCTGTGCCCCATCCTGCTCGGCCTGCTCATCATGGTCCTCGGCCTCTCGCTCGTCGTCGCCCTGCCCGCCTCCTGGCCCATCCCGCGCTACATTGCCCTCAACGTCCTCGTCTCGGGCGCCTACATCGCCAGCCCGCTCACCGTCGCCTGGATCAGCGGCAACACCCCGTCGCCCGGCAAGCGTGCCCTGCTGCTCGGCATCAACGGCTGGGGCAACCTGGCCGGCGTCTTTTCCGCCCTGCTCTTCTCGCCCGCCTACGCAGAGTCGGGCTACCTCGTACCCTTCTTCTGGACCCTGGTGTGCGTTGCCGGATCCGCGGTGGGGTATGTCTTGTTTCTGCGCGGTCTGGTCGCGGAGAACAAGAAGCGGCGCGACATTGTCGAGCGGTGGGACGGCGAGGAGCGCGAGCGCGAGAGGAGTAGCGGCATGGGGCCGTGGAGGAACGAGTATCCGCTCATGGAGAGGTTGGTCGTCGTGGTCAGGAAGAGCGGGCGGTTCGGCTGGCTGGCTGACTGGCTCGAGGGCGCCACGAAAGGCGGTCGTGAAGGCGACGAGAAGATGACGTTTGTGTATGGATTGTGATTTTTGGTTCGCCGCTGTAGTTTTTGATACCCCTTTTTCTGTCGGATGTACGTTTCTACGCCGATTTTTAAATCTCACGAGCGCCCAGACAAGGCCTCAGAGCCGTCCAGGCCCATGCTATTGAAATCTACCCATCCTCTGCTCTCAAAGAACCACTCTGGGTCTGCTAGAAACTCTGCGTCGAAACACAGTCTGTTGCCTTCTAGGAACTTTGGTGTGTTACTATTATCTATACTATCTCCATGCAGATCTAGATCTGAATCGGTTTCTATTTCACTACGCACCCTGCTCTCTATACTATAATCCGCACCCGTGCCACAATCCGCCTCTCCCCGCAACCCTCCCTCCCCTCGCAACCTGCGCATTTCAGCATGGAACGTGTTGATCTTGCCAAAGTACGACGGAACCCTGTGCAGCCCGAGAAACATGGCCGTCCTGAGGAGCGCACCCGCCGGGATCCACACATGGTCGCCTTCGACATTGCAAACCTGCTTTGCGACAAGCACGAGGATCTGAATCTGAAGGCCGCATGTTCAACCGCGACTTTGCGTGTGGTCCAGCAAGCCAGCTCTCTGCAGCTTGCACCCATTTGGCGCAGGCGACTCGGAGTCGTGGCTGGTCGACACGCGTGTAAAAGGCACTCCTATAGCGCAGATCTTGAGAAGCACCGATGGCTTACCTGAGACCGTACCCGACCAATAGTCCTCGTACTCTTTGCGGGAGGAGGGCACATGCAGCACTCGGAACACACCCTCGAAGGTGCGAAGATAACCATCAATGAGTACATCGCATATAGCTTTGGACGGTAGGGAGGTCAAGACTTCTGGCGGGATATTGGGTAGCAGCATTCGCGCTGTCTTTATGATCTGTTGGCAGACTGTTGCATTGTTTTAAGCTCGTCAACCGTCTTGTACAGCTCTGTTGACCTCCACGCGGTCCGTAGCTGGGTTAATGGTTATATTCGCTTCACTTAGAGCCTCATACTGTTTCCAGATCAGTGCTAGTCCTGGAAGAAATCATCCCCAGTTAGGTACTGACAGGTTCCATCGCGTTCATCCAATGGCTCTGACCAAAAAACTCGACTTTTGAAAGGTGCCCGGAAGGTCAGTGAGAATGTCTGAAATCGGGCGCGAATTGCCCTCAGCGACCGCCCCATGTGTAGCTTCCGCACGGAGCTGTTCATTCTCTTTGAGCAGGGCTGCGATGAGAGATGCCCAGTGTCTGCGTGCGAGCTCAGGCCTGGTATTGCTCGAGTTGACAGGGGGTTGAGGGCTGCTCGATCGCATTCGCCCAAGCTGTCTGGCACAATGTGAGGATCAACTGCCGTGGATTCGAGTCCATCGGGGATACAAGATAGCTGAGCACAAGAGCGAGCCGGACTCCGGCTGCCGTGTTGCTCCAAGCTGTTGATGTGGCGGGCGACGTCTCAGCGCCAGACCGTATCCCAGCCTGCGCAGGCCTGTATGTGCACTTTTCCAATCTCATCCTGGTACAGGCTCCGCATGGCCTCTTGCCATCACACTTGACCTTGCGCATGCGGCACTCGACGCAAGACAGGCCAACGTGTGCGCTTGGCTGGACCATTACCATCCACATATGCTTGAGCCACACTAGAAAGTAGATCAGACATCGTGGCAAATCTCAGGACGCAATTCAAGGTCGCTGTGGCATTGGAGTAGGGTGCGATGCAAACATGGACTGCTTTGTGAGGATGTCGGTGAATTCGGTGATTCGACGGGTACAGTCTTGGCGGGTGTAACGTGCCCGTGCGCAGTGTGCCCGGATTCACAGTGTGCCCCGCAGAACACCAACGCGCGTCTCAACACCACAACTCCAATGCGCGATAACTCCACGACCATGGCTCCGATTGATGAGGCGATTGAGGATCTAAAATCGCGAGGTTCAGAAGAACAATTTACATTGAAGGAAATTGCTGAAAACCATGGCGTTGACCGGTCAACTCTGGGGCGGCGATGGAGAGGCGTGACAGGGCCTAGGGATGCTGGGCATGCCAGCAGGCAAGCTCTCAACCCAGAACAGGAGTTAGAGCTTGTACGATATATCACTAAGCTTACTAAGCAAGGCCTACCTCCTACGAGGGAGATGATCAGGAATTTCTCATCAGAAGTAGCCCGTCAGCAGCTCAGCGAGAGCTGGGTTACTCGCTTCATCAACCGGCACGAGATCCATCTCATCTCAAAGTGGACCACGGCCATGGATCGTACGCGCCACCTGGCTGATTCTGAGTCAAAATACCGTCTCTACTTGGAGCTACTGCATCAAAAGATCACTGAATATCACCTTGAGGCTCGAGATATATACAATATGGATGAGAAGGGCTTCTTGATTGGCTTGATAGGCAGAAGCAAGAGAATATTCAGCAGGCGTCAATGGGAGAAGAAAGAGGTTCGAGCATGTCTCCAGGATGGATCACGCGAGTTTCTGACACTCCTAGCCTGCTGTTGCGCCGATGGGAGCTCGCTGCCTCCACGCCTCATATACGCAGCTGCAAAACGAGCTATACAATCAAGTTGGGTAGAGGATATCAAGGCAGGAGAAGATGAGGTCTTTGTCTCATCATCTCCAACAGGCTGGTCAAACGATAACATAGGCCTAGCTTGGCTTGAGCAGGTGTTTGATCGCTGTACAAAGCAACGATCAGGTAGATGGAGATTACTTATCCTTGATGGCCATGGATCTCATGTCACGATGGAGTTTATCGACTACTGTGATGGCCACAGGATCCTTCTCATGGTCCTTCCACCCCATTCAACTCACACGCTCCAGCCGCTCGATGTAGTGCTGTTCAAGCCAGTCTCTCAAGCCTACTCCAACGAGCTCACCAACCATCTCCACAAGGCTCAAGGCCTTATTCCAATCAAGAAAGGGGACTTTTTCCCACTCTTCTGGAGCGCCTGGATATCCTCCTTCACGGAGAGCCTCGTATTGAAGGCCTTGGAAGCTACTGGGATCTGGCCGATGGATGCCAACGTTATCCTTCGTAGATTTGCCAGCACGCCAGAAGCTGAGAGAAGCTCATCATCAGGGCTCTCTGACAATGATTGGAGAAAGATGGACCGATTGGTTCGAGCTGTTGTGAAGGATACCGAACAGACTGAGTCAAAAAAGCTGCGTTCAAGCGTTCACCATCTCTCTGTGCAGAATGAGCTTTTAAAGCATGAGAATGAGGGCTTAAAGGAGGCTCTTCAACACAAAAAGAAGCACAAAAAGAAGCACAAAAAGAAGCACAAGAAGAAGGGCAAAGCTCTTGACCTTCAACAGCGCCAGGAGTATCACGGTAGCGCGGTCCACTGGTCTCCTCGCAAGCTGCGTGAAGCTCGAGCTAGAGAAGTAGTACGGGAGCGAGATGAGATGGAGGAGAAACTCCAAAAAGCACGGGCCAAAAAGCAGCGCGAGGAGGCTCAACTGCAGCGTCAAGTTGAGCTCGAGGAGAAGCGTGTGGAAAGGCAGAGGTTCAAGGACGTCAGGGAGCAGGAAAGAGCTGAGAAAGCAGCTGAACGCGCGCGCAAAGTTGAAGCTCAACACCAAAAAAAATCTATCCAACAAGCTCAACAACGCAAGCGTAAAGCCTCACGAGTAGTCTTACCAAGTAACAAGCGTCAAAAACGCGCTGGCGCTGCTCACGCTGGTGTTCAAGCTGGAGATGAGCTATCTGTTACTCCAGCCAAAGTCACATCACGTGGCCGCAACGTCAATCTCCCACAAAAATATAGATAGTACAAGTTGATCGCAAGCATCTAATTACTACAAAACTGTTAGAAAGGTATATGTACCAATCAACGCAGGGGCAAAGTGTGTTCAGTGTTCACATTTTGTCTCAACAGGTTATGAGCCCGGGTCGCTTTCAGCGCATCAGCACGTTCGTGATGGACTGCTAGTTGGGTGAGTGACCAGAGCCGAGTAGGGTCAGAGCATAAGGCCAGCGCCGAGTAGGGCCAGAGCCGGAGTCAGCACCGTGAAGGGCCTGCGTCGCAAACCACTCGCATTACTCTGTCTCCCTGCCTCGATTGCGGGGGTGTGTTAGAAAGGTATATGTACCAATCAACGCAGGGGCAAAGTGTGTTCAGTGTTCACATTTTGTCTCAACAAGTATGCTATATATCCTTTTATGTTGCATGTCCTGGGCAGAGCCCACGACTAGGGCCATTCATGCCTGGCATGTCTGTGCTCACCCAAGCTCTCGTACTCTCTTTGTGCTGGCGGCCGTCATAGACCACAGCGCCGGTCTTTCCTCTATGATTACCATTCCAGCTTGTTAGGCTACCATCATCGCCCGAATGATCGCTTACATGCGAACCGTGAGCATCGCTGCGTCCGTTACCTTGCCACTCCATTTTAATGTCTTCCTTCACGATGATGCGACGTTCGTCCTCTTCGCTGTCTTCATCTTCTGCATTCACACTACGTGCCCGCAAAGCATAGTCGTTCCTTGACAGTCGCGAGCCGAAGCCAGTGGATGGCTTATGGCCTGTCAATTTGCTAGCGCTATTGGATGCATCATGTCTCGAGAACATGGAGCGCGGAAGAAGATAGACGAGGGTAGGAGCACAAGCTGCGACGAGGCTGATGACTAGTTCGACCATGATCCATGCCAGTAGAGTTGTGTAGTTCCAAAGCGGATCCGTAGCCAGGGTATACTGCGAGACAAGGGTCATTACTGAGGCGATGCAAGCAATTAGACCGATGGACAGCAGGCCAAAGATGCGAGCCTTCCTCTTCCAGCTCAACTGAACTTTCCATATCACAATCACCGGGATGGCGAGAGCGGTGAAGTCCAGAGCGAGGTTCAAGCGAAGGATGCTGTTCATGGAGTTGACAGACAGACACTTCGGTACCTTGCCCGACTCGGCGATCCGAAGCAAGTTGAAACTCGCGTACTGAGGGTTGCACTTGAAGACGTTCAGAAACAGCGCTGCCAAGGTGTAGGCCGCACATATGACGAAAAACGCCCAGTTAACATTCTTCCAAAACCTCGTTGTAAGAGTTGTCAGTCGAATGTTAAACAATGCAATGCTCATCTTCACAACTCCGACATAGACGTAGAACACAGTCGCGGCCGACGGTGCGAGCTACAGATCAACATTAGTTATGCGTGACGGCGGATCATTAGGGTCATTCATGCTCACCAATTTGTAATAGTAATACTCTTGATAAGTGATGTCGTAGAAATGCTTTCCGGCCCCGCCGTACTGAACCATAGCGATCTGAAGCGCTGGGTACGCCATCGAGAGGACATACGCTGGAATGATGAGCCAGTCATCAGCACCGAAACGGACCCCATGGACGAACAATCGAATGCCCAGTCTTAGGAAGGTGACAAGCGTGATAACGACCATACACACTGAGAGTGCAGCTATGACGTCTGAACCTTTGGTCTCAAAGTGGTAATTCTCCGTTGGACGGAAAGGTGGAATTATAACCCCATCTTTGGGATCTTTAATATTAGGAGTAAAGCCAGTCAGCAGCAACAATCCTGCGGCAATCCGTTCGTCGAGTTCGCTAGCCGGCGGTGTGTTGAAATAAGCCGACACCATTGTGCTATGGTTATGCTGACTCGGCCTGACGGAACTGTTCAGAGAGACAGCACGTGGATTTGGGGCAATTCCGAGAGAGATCAACAGTACGAGACATCATTCAGAGGTTTCGGACTTGACTGTTCCTAAGGCCTCGCTCAGTCTATTGCCCTGCTTGAAGGAAGCAGCCACATCACATCCCACAGGTATACTGTACTAGGACTTTAGTCTGTTCGCGCGTGTGCACAGACCATTTCAACAACGCGAACTCTAAAGAGGGGTATCTTCTTCAACTACACACGACTACATCAATATGAGAGCTTTTAGCACTAAAATTTCATCAAATCGAGTGCGCGGAGGTGAATTATCAGAAGCCCAACGGATATACTGCTTAGCCCAGGTTGAGGCTGGTGTGTCGACAAGCGAAGTTGCTGACGCGCTGGACTGCTCGCAGCGGTGCGTACAGAAAACAGTACTCCGATGGACAACCAGCTGCAGCACCACAACGCAGCCTCGGACAGGCCGGCCACCTACATTGACTAGTAGAGACCATCGCCGGCTGCTACGGATTGCTCGGAAAAACCCAGGTATTGAGTACCACAAGCTTATGGAGGAGGCTGGACTGTGGGACGCCAATACTACCTACCCCAGCGTTTCTAAGCGTACTGTGCAGCGCGCAATGGCTGACGAGGGATACCGCAAGTTCAGAGCTAGACGTAGGCCAAAAATCAACAAGAACACAGCTGCGGAACGCCTCAATCTTACTAATGAATGGCTGGGGTTTGATTTTGGGAGGCGTACTATCAGGTTCAGTGACGAGTGCAGCGTTGCTCGTGGATCTGGCCACAACACGCCCTGGGTATGGCGACTACCTGAGGATAAATGGTCGCACGAGATGGTTGAGGAGGTCACCACTGCTCGCCAACCTGCTCGTATGGTATGGGGCTCAATATGGATGACTCCAGGTGGCCGAGCAAGGCGTAGTCGTCTAGTAATTATGAATCGCGACACATCAGCCAAACGCAATGGATACACAGCTCAGAGCTACATACGAGCACTTGAGGAAGGTCTCCAGGACAGCTACAGGCCAGGCGAGTGGTTTATGCAGGATAACGCACCTATCCACACTTCCCAGGTCTCGAAGGAGTGGCTAGAGGTTCATGGTGTTGCTACGATCAAATGGCCACCATACTCACCTGACCTTAACCCTATTGAACACATGTGGTGGGCACTTAAAAAGAAGCTCCATGAGCTGCATCCTGAATTTGACTATATGGGAGACTCTCTAGCTGAGTGGGAGGCGTTCGAATTGGGGTTGATTGAGGCATGGGCTGCTATACCTGACGCACTGATCAAACGCCTTATTAGGTCTATGCCACGACGCCTAGACGCTGTGCGACGTGCAAAGGGCTACCAGACTAGATACTAAGCGTAATGCGATTAATTTGCAACCCTAATTGTCTTATTTGGTCTATGTAGTAGAGAGTTATACTGCTTTGAAGTTGGTAATCAAATGTGGTTGTGGTGGTCCATGCGTCAACGCGAACAGACTTTTGGCACCCGATTGTACAACCGAACGCCGAACTACCCAAACAATTGGAAATCGCCCTACGAAATATTCTTCACGCGCGCAGCCGCCATGAACGGCATAGTCACCGGACCTCGAAGACCAAGTCAAGCTCATCTAAGAGCATATGGATGCAAAGCCTTCGCAATGACAGACGATACCCACCGAGGAAAGTCAAGGCTGCAAAGACTAGACCCAAAGGCTTGGATAGGCTATCTTGTGGGATACCAGTCAACCAATATCTACCGCATATGGATTCCATCCATGGCTAAAGTAATCAGCACCCGCGACGTGGTGTTTGACGAAGACACAATCTTCGATGGCAAAACTAAGCACCTAATGGACAATGTTGGTAGGCCTTTGTACGATCGTACGGGGTGATAACAATAACGGGGTTCTCCTTGTGTCTTGGTATTCGTATTGGTATGATTTCTCTATGAACGTGGGTACTACGAAGGTATACCTGAGCTTGGTGCGAGTCGGACCGAAGTAGGATCGAGGCGGCACATTGGGCAGCCTCGGGAAGTGGGGTGTGTGTATACTGACACTGGCAATCTTTTGTTATCGTAGCAAACTGGTCTAAGGAAATCGAACTGCTAAGGAAGCCTTGAGTAGGTATGTGTGCCTATCTCGCAGGTCGCTGCACAGATCCCTCTACTCTGATCGATAGCATGTTGCTGTCGATGAAACGTTCAAGTGCGCGATTTGGCGTGGCCTTCGTGAGTGCGTCCGCAGGGTTATCTTCACCATTGATCCATCTGATCTCCGCGATCTCGCGGCGCTCGTATGACTGGCGCAGCGCCATGATGTCGATCATAAGGCGCTTCTCATTCGTAGTGCCAAGTTTGACAAGGCACTCGTATAGTGAATATGAGTCTGTACACACAACGAGTGGGATCAATGGTAGACCTAGGCGTTCTGTAATTGTCTTAAGTGTTGTTAAGATAGCGATAGCGATGTCGACGCCGCTAACCATGCCGTATGTCTCTGATGCAAGGACGCTTCTAGTGACGCGCTTGCATTTGGTTGAACTCCAATGGATTATGTTGCCACGTACGTCAAACGTACTGTCTTGTCCACTGTAATCAAACTCGTTCGCAAGGACAAGCAGGTATCCTAGCTGCGAGCTGAGGTCTTGGTTGTTTGCAAAGGAACCGTCCGTAAACACCATCAATTTAGCTGTAGCGAGGTTGAGTGGAACGTACTGTAGACCTCGTTGCAAGCTCTTGGTTTGCCACTGCAGCCGGCGGTTGAGCCTCGCGTAGTCTTCGTCTGCGGGTTGTTGTATCTGCGCGGCTGCGGAAAGGTCGAAAGATGCTTCAGGTTGACAGATGGAAGCAATGTACGCGCCGCGCGCGCGCTGCTCCATATACCTCTGTGCTCGGTCTGCTGCCTTTGGATCAATGATATCGATCTTAGCCCCTTGTCCCTTCTGCGTTAGTTGAATGGTGTCTTTGCGCAACGTAAGGGTACATCCATTAAACTCAAGGGGTAGCTCTTCAGATAGTCTTTCCTTTGGCTTGGCTTGGAAGTTGGCTTTCTGGAGCGCGGCGTCCTCTGCGCTGGAGAATGCAGACGTCCCAATCGCAAGAGTATCGTCTGTTTGCAGACCTACTATTCCGAACACTTCCCGTCCTCTGTTTGTGATCAAGAGACACGGGTCATACGTTGATGTGGCCATGTCGAGCTCTTTGCAGTGGTGTCCTTGGTACGTAGCGAACCAGTGGACTCCTGCCTCTGCGATTCCATACAGTGGCTTGATCACGCGAATGATTGTACCCTCGGGATACTTTGTTATGAGCTCCTTGGGCAGGTGCGCCAAAATCGTGCGGAACAACTTAGTTTGTGCCTGTGGATATGCCTGTGTGATATCGCGTAGTTCCATCGACATACCTTCAGCGAGCAATGCGGGTGCCAGGGCCAGAATCAGGCGCTGACTAGCTCGTTGGATATTTGGCGACTGCGTCAGGATTTCGTGTTTGCCCTCATCATTGTAGCCTTGAACGACGAGTCGTGATTTCTCGTAAGGAACCATAGTCTTGCCCTTGACTTCGCGGACCATGCGCGACTTGAAGATGCGATGCCTGTTGTGCACAACTGGGTCAAACAGCTCAAAACTGAACACTCCACGGCCGACAAGGTCGTCGATCTCCTTCTGGTCGGATGCTTCAAATGGAGCGCCTGGGATGTTAATCACACCGTCATTGCGTAGCTTAACAGCCAGGGTGTAATCGTCCTCCTCCTTCTTCGTCAGGTACTGCACCTTATGCTTGTTCTTAGATCCAGGCGGGCGGCCCCGCTTGCGCGGCTGGATCGGCTGTGTAGCCGCTGGCGGCTGCTGTTCAGCAGTAGTCGGTCCTTCCTCCTCGTCTGCGGCTGGAATCACGTCTGTAGTCGTGTCGCGGTAGTAAGGTTTTATGACTGTAGATCGGAACGTCGTTGGGCCGTTAACCATGTCTACAGTAACATCGTGGTCCTTCATGTCAATGACCTTGTACGGCCCTTGCCATCCGTTCTTCTCACGCCACACCATCACCTCACTCTGCAGAGGTAGTGATAGAACCTCATCTGTAGTTGGCCCGTTCCTGGTGTTGAGTGCGTTGCTCACTGCACGTTCTGCTGCGGCCCTCCGCAGCGCTTTCATCGCCTTCTGGATTGCTTCAGCGCGACGTATCGTCGATGGCGATGGTGGCGAGTCCATAGATACCCGAGGGTATGCACCGAAGACGAGTAGCGTAGGTACCAGTCCGTCTGGGCCAGCGGTGTCGTTGACGGCCTTGACTGCCATCTGTAGCACTGCGGCGTCGCTGGTGCTAGAGTCGAGCTCTGCCCTCATGATCTCGTACGCGCGTCTAAGAGGTGCGTGGTACCTTTCCACCTTGCCAATAGATTGATGGGCTTCTACCGGCACCTGTTTGCAGGTGATTCCCATGATCTTTGCCTCTGATTTGAACTCAACAGACGCAAAGTTGGTACCCGCGTCGTGGGTGATAATGTCTGGCGGCCCTTGATACGTATCAATCCATAGCAAGCGGAGTGCCTCCCAGGTGTCTTTCGCGCTCATAGACGGTAGAAATCGCGCGCCGTTGAATGTGGTAGCCGAATCGATCACGTGAAGCACTGGTTTCCCACTCAGATACATCACATCTACGAGGATCTCAAAGTTGAATTCCCGATCATCTTTTAGCCTGAACTTGAATCGGCGCGGCGCTGGATCGTGCGCTTGGCAGTGATGGCAGAATCTTTGGATCTCTCGGAACAGCTGTTCATCCAAGTCGTCGTGCCCCGCATGTTTGAGCAGTCGTATCAGCCGCTTGACAGCTGGGTGCCCAAATCTCCGGTGTAGACGTCGGAGCTCAGTTTCTGTGAGGAATACGCGCGCGCGCTCTGCCTTGCCTAGGTGAAACCATGGATGTCCCCATTTGCGAATCACTGGAAAGATGGCTTTCCCTTGTACCAGATGGTCCGTAGTATTGTTGAAGTACACGTGCAGCCGGTCCATGTCTTTCAAGCAGAGGAGAAATGGGGTAGGCGCGTTCAAGATCTCGAATTTGATCTCTCCAATCTCTGTAGATACGTTTGTGGTTCCAATCGAAGTATTAACGCTTCCTTTGCCAAATTGAACTGATGCGTTCCCAGCAGTAGATGTATCCAGAGTTACCGTGGGATCCTCAGTTTGGAGCGCCAGGAACTGCTCCTTTTCGGCTGTCGATACATTTGAGGCACCAGTGTCAGGAAGAATGCCCTGATACGTAATTCGTGAGTAGCGGTCCTCAATAAGGAACTGAGTTGCTGGCGTAGTAGGTTCCTTGTATCTATAGACGTCTTCTCCCGTCACATGATGCAGGAAAGCCTGGTTTGTGAGGTACTTAACTGCCAGTCTCTGGTCCTCTTCATCTTCTTCTTGCTTCTCTAGGAAGAACTGGTCGACTTCTTCCCCTTCGTATGCAACAAGGAATGTTGTGAATTCCATCTGCTCGCCTGTAATCTCGCAGTGTGCAATATACTGAGCTTTAGAGCGTTTTCTTTCCTCAAGCGTATGGTTCGTAGACCAACAACCTGTCTTGCCGCAGATATAGCACTTCTTGTCGCTCTGTGTGTTAGTCTGCGGGTCATCTCTAAAGCGCTGCTGAAATCCGCTGGTGCTGCCACGTCCGCGGGTGAATCCGCTACGTCCACTGCGAGAGTTGTAATTCCCTCGCAATCTTCCAGACCTATTTTGGTTATACCGACGGTCTAAGTAGTACTGGTCATCTTGGTCTGCCTCAGTGAAGTTGACAGAGGTAGTCATGGCGAGTGAGTTTTCGATCGAAGATCGTAGATCTCCAAACAGGACCTCGCACTCCAGAGACGGCCTGTAGAGTGCCATCGCAAACTCTTTGACGCCCCGGCATGCTGTGATCACAGTCGTACGGAGCGCATATTCTCCCATATACTGCTGCCCAAGCGCCCTCTGACATAATTGGAGCTTGTCCAGCATAATGTCAAGGACCTCATGGAGTGTCTTGTCAGGGTTCTCCCTGCGGACTTTGACAAAGGATATCGTCGTCCAGTCTGCGTAGTAGTGACTGTGGTTGACGTCTGTGTCAAAGTGGTTCTTGAGCTTCGTGTACACAGTCAGGAATGTGTCCATCCGCTGGTCAACAAAGTGGAGGTAATAATCCTGTGCACGGCCTTCCAGGATCCGCGGAAAGACTGCATGGAATTGGTCTGGCTGGATGTCGGCGTGATAGCAGATGCTGTAAAAGATCTTCAGTTTATCATCTAGGAGGTCGTATGGTTTCCCTGTGTACTTTTTCTCACGGTCCCACATCTTTGTGAAGACATTAATTGTCTTAGGATCCAGTTTCTTATTGCCAAACTCAATTGGAGGAACTGCCTTATACGGGTCTGTGTCGCCTGAGGGTATGATCGGAGGGACGCTCGGTCCCTTTGGGCGTTGTGGGTATGCTGGTGTGTATTCGCGGAATCTATCAAAGTTATTATACTTTAAGGGAGGTTGATGACTTTGCTGTCGCTGTTCCGCCTGTGGTGTTTGTTCAATTGTTTCTATAAGCGGTTCTGCAGGCTGTTGTCCTTGCTCTAGTTGTTGGCTAGCTCGATCCCAGGTGCGGGTCTGGTCTTGGGCGTAGGTTCTTTTGTTCTCTGCGTCTTGGTCTCTTGCCCTTATGGAGGTTTGGCTCTGGGCCTGACTTGCTGTCCCCACGTCCGTAGGTTGCAATGGTCCTGCAGCGTTGTGTCTTTGCTTCAGTTCCCGTTGTAGCCTATGTGCGACTGACCGCTCGTCAAAGTTGGTGTACTTGAATTGTTCGTCCGGCCACCGGGAAAACTCCTCACTGTCTAGCAGTCGAAACACAGCTTCGATTGGTGACATATTGACATGGCCAGTGTACACGCCTTTGAATCGGAGGATCCGCTTAAGCTCCTTCGTGTACGTTGTATGCGCACGCTTGAACATAGCTTTTGTCCATCCTTCAAAATCCTGACGAAACTCATCAATAAGTTCGTCATCAGTTATAGGCCGGTCTGTATAGTCCGCGATTGCGCGCGCAATGTACGTTGTTGCTGCAGTTACGTCTACTTCGTTGTCTGGGGCTTCAATATCATCGTCCCAGATCTCGGGATCGATATGACGCCACTTTCTTGCCTTCAGATTGGTGGTTCCCAGCAACTCCTCCCGTGTAAGCGTGCAGCCTCCATTGCTGCTAGCCGTTTCGTCCGCCATTTGTTGTTGTTGACGCGTATCGTGCTGGCTGTGTTCGCCAGAGATGCGTCAGTGGTCGTAGGTTGTACACGGGCCAAACGCGACCAGATAGGGGTCGGTGCGTGTATAGACTGCGTCTCGGAACGCTCTGATACGGCTGTAACGGTTGGTCCTACGTAAGTAGAGACGCCTGATGCAGCTAACAGTGAGCTTAGCACAGATAACTCCGCCGCTGATATAGGTGAACTAGGGAACACGCGGGGTTAAAGGATCTGTCTCTTCTAACCTAACTGTCTGTGACTGCCATGCAATCACTGATCAGTGTTGGTAGGCCTTTGTACGATCGTACGGGGTGATAACAATAACGGGGTTCTCCTTGTGTCTTGGTATTCGTATTGGTATGATTTCTCTATGAACGTGGGTACTACGAAGGTATACCTGAGCTTGGTGCGAGTCGGACCGAAGTAGGATCGAGGCGGCACATTGGGCAGCCTCGGGAAGTGGGGTGTGTGTATACTGACAGACAATCTCATGCATAACACCCTAGAGGAAATTGCGACCTGGATGAAGACAGTTAAACTCCCTGGTACTCAGAGTCAACAACCAGAGACTGAAACGTTCTATGAGGACGATACAACGCAGGAAGACACTCCGCGTAACCTACAGTCTAGATACCACCAAGGAAGGAAAGTTATAGAGGCATACCTAACGCCGCCACCGACTCCTCCGCCAGCGGCCTTTCTTGTTCAAGAATGGGTAAACAATGATGAGATGGTCGACCGATCCAGTCAAGCAACATCGACAACAGTCCCATGGGAAGCCGCGTTTATGGCAGGAACTGAGGCCGGACACCTTGGCTACCACGAGGGCAAGCCAATCGATAAAGCTCAACTGAAAAGATTGATGGCCAAGGGAATCAAACCTCATCGAAACCAACTACCGCCACTGCCCACCGCATACTCAAAATTGGAAGAGCATCCGCTCTACGAGATGTTCAAGGAAGCAGAAGAGACACATCTCGAGAGCCACAAGCGAATGAAGTCCTGGACTGAAGTTCAGGCGTCGCCCGTCAAACGAACAGGGCAGCAAATACTGGACTGCATGTGGGTCTACACGTACAAACTCGACAAGCACCACCGCCTCAACAAGTGCAAGGCGAGACTGGTGGCAAGAGGAGACCAGCAACGCAATATCACAGCCCAGGACACATACGCAGCAACACTAGCAGGCCGCTCCTTCAGGATGCTTATGGCCATCGCCGCCGAAATTCGATCTCGAATTGAAACAGTACGACGTTACGAACGCATTCGTACACGCGGCCATCGACCGAGAGATACATATGAGGATGCCAAAAGGATACCGGAAGCCCGGCACTCTACTCAAGGTCCAAAAGGCACTATATGGCCTCCGCATCTCGCCATTACTCTGGCAGAAAGAATTCACAGCAACATTGGCCCAAATCGGATTCAAACCAGTACCGCAAGAGCCATGCTGTATGATTAAGAACGGAGTGATTATCTTCTTCTATGTGGACGACATCATAATTGCGTACCACTCAAAACAACAACAAGAAGCAATGAACGCAATCAAACTGATCCAAGACAAGTACCTGTGCACGGGAGGAGACGATCTTCAATGGTTCCTTGGTATAGAGATAGCACGTAACCGGCGACAGAAAACGATCCAGCTATCACAAGCGGCATACGTCGACAAAATTAGCCAGCTTGCAACCCGACAAGACATACGACACGATACACCAATATCAGGAGTTGAGCTCAAACCAAGGGACAGCCTAGCAAAGCCGGCTGAAATCAATCAGTATCAACGCAAGATCGGCTCCCTGCTGTTTGCAGCAGTCACCACTAGGCCGGATATAGCGTTCGCGACATCACGACTCGCTCGCTTCCTCGCCAATCCAAGCACAGAACACCATGATGCTGCTGACCGAGTGCTACTTTATCTTAAGTGGACAAAAGCCCTAGCTCTTGAACTCGGCAAAGGCGAAGATCTTGAGGTAGCCAGCGACGCGTCCTTTGCAGACAATACGCTAGACAGGAAAAGCTCCCAAGGATATGCTATCAAGCTATTTGGAAGACTAATAGCCTGGAGAGCAAGCAAGCAAGATACCGTCACCACGTCAACCACAGAGGCAGAGCTGCTGGCATTATCTCAAGTGGCAAAAGAAGCGATATTTACATCGCGATTGTTGAAGGAGCTTCAGGTGACCCTAAGCGATCCAATCATCACAATCAAATGCGACAACACTCAAACCATTCGACTAGTCACCGAAAACGTGGCTAAACTCCAAACAAAGCTTCGGCACGTTGATATACATAATCATTGGCTACGACAAGAAGTCACCAGAAAGATGATCAAGGTAGAGTACGTCCCGTCTGACAACATGATTGCAGACGGATTCACGAAATCACTGTCAGCCAGTAAATGGGCTAGCTTCCTCGATCAGCTGGGACTTGTTGAACGCAAAGAGGCTCCTCTAAAGGAAGCCAAGCTTAAGGAGTTGCAGAAACGACTAGAAGGCCTAGTCATGTAAGGGCTTATTAACTAGTTGCTATAGCTTGCAATAGAGCTTCCAAGCTAAGGGGGTGTGTCAGATAACAGGTGTTGGAGCAGTGGGACAGGCAATAGACCCGCCAAGAAAAGGCGCAGGGGCCCCCACTCCGACTTAGATACAATCGGGTGCCAAAAGTCTGTTCGCGTTGACGCATGGACCACCACAACCACATTTGATTACCAACTTCAAAGCAGTATAACTCTCTACTACATAGACCAAATAAGACAATTAGGGTTGCAAATTAATCGCATTACGCTTAGTATCTAGTCTGGTAGCCCTTTGCACGTCGCACAGCGTCTAGGCGTCGTGGCATAGACCTAATAAGGCGTTTGATCAGTGCGTCAGGTATAGCAGCCCATGCCTCAATCAACCCCAATTCGAACGCCTCCCACTCAGCTAGAGAGTCTCCCATATAGTCAAATTCAGGATGCAGCTCATGGAGCTTCTTTTTAAGTGCCCACCACATGTGTTCAATAGGGTTAAGGTCAGGTGAGTATGGTGGCCATTTGATCGTAGCAACACCATGAACCTCTAGCCACTCCTTCGAGACCTGGGAAGTGTGGATAGGTGCGTTATCCTGCATAAACCACTCGCCTGGCCTGTAGCTGTCCTGGAGACCTTCCTCAAGTGCTCGTATGTAGCTCTGAGCTGTGTATCCATTGCGTTTGGCTGATGTGTCGCGATTCATAATTACTAGACGACTACGCCTTGCTCGGCCACCTGGAGTCATCCATATTGAGCCCCATACCATACGAGCAGGTTGGCGAGCAGTGGTGACCTCCTCAACCATCTCGTGCGACCATTTATCCTCAGGTAGTCGCCATACCCAGGGCGTGTTGTGGCCAGATCCACGAGCAACGCTGCACTCGTCACTGAACCTGATAGTACGCCTCCCAAAATCAAACCCCAGCCATTCATTAGTAAGATTGAGGCGTTCCGCAGCTGTGTTCTTGTTGATTTTTGGCCTACGTCTAGCTCTGAACTTGCGGTATCCCTCGTCAGCCATTGCGCGCTGCACAGTACGCTTAGAAACGCTGGGGTAGGTAGTATTGGCGTCCCACAGTCCAGCCTCCTCCATAAGCTTGTGGTACTCAATACCTGGGTTTTTCCGAGCAATCCGTAGCAGCCGGCGATGGTCTCTACTAGTCAATGTAGGTGGCCGGCCTGTCCGAGGCTGCGTTGTGGTGCTGCAGCTGGTTGTCCATCGGAGTACTGTTTTCTGTACGCACCGCTGCGAGCAGTCCAGCGCGTCAGCAACTTCGCTTGTCGACACACCAGCCTCAACCTGGGCTAAGCAGTATATCCGTTGGGCTTCTGATAATTCACCTCCGCGCACTCGATTTGATGAAATTTTAGTGCTAAAAGCTCTCATATTGATGTAGTCGTGTGTAGTTGAAGAAGATACCCCTCTTTAGAGTTCGCGTTGTTGAAATGGTCTGTGCACACGCGCGAACAGACTAAAGTCCTAGTACAGTATAAGTATACTGCCGCTCTGGTGATTTCTGGCCAGAGTTCCCATGGAAGGTTTGCATCCAAACGAATTGCGCGTGCCTTCTCTTTTATCACACCCCCTGAGCGTTCGGCTCCTCCATTCTGCGCTTGTGTATCTGGAGCGGAAGGCTCGATCCTTATTGAAAGAGACGTGCACCATCTCTCCACTTCTTGCTTGACTGTGACCATTTCGTTGTCCGTCTCGATAACTTTGACGGTAATGTTAAATTGCTTCTTCATGAATTGGACAAAGATACCTAGCAAGCGAATGATTGAGCGTGCTGGCCTGTTATCCTTGAAGTAGAAATCCCACACGTATCGAGAGTTTCGACAAGTGATTAACATTTGACTCTTCTCCTTGGTAAAGCTGCCTTCTTCGTATTCATGGAAGTCGATGGCTATTCGCTCACCAGGGCCTTCTTCATTTAATCTCGGGGCTCTGCGTATCTGGCGTTTTGACTTTGATCTGCCACACGCTTCACATTGTACCGTGGTGATACCTTTGATCCTCACCCCCTCAGATTGCTGCACGAGGTGTTCGATTGCGGACGGTCCAGGGTGCCCAAGTCGTTTATGCCATAACATGGCTGTTGCTCTTTGTGGTGACCTTTTGTTGCGGTTCATGCGCACATGGAAAGCTGAAGTAGCCGTAGTTGGTTGCTCGATAACCCACTGTCCATAGCTTTCTGCCAGGGTGGCAATAATGGACCCATCCCATCGTCGCAGCTGTGTTGGATCTTCTCGGTTATCCCACCATATTCCTTGTCTTCGGAGCTGCCTGAATGATACAAGGCTGCAGAGGAAATCTGGGCACCACGCGACATTGTCTAAGCGTAGGATTTGTTTGCCTTCAGGTCCTTCTGCCGTTACTTTGACGGTTCCGTATCCCTTTATCCAGACTTTCGAATTGCTAGTCCAGATATAGTCTCCCATCACTGGCGGGCGTACGTTGTCTAGCCTCGAGAGGTTGTTGCAGATGTGCGTAGTCGAGCCGGAATCCAGGATGAATACATCCTTTAATGGATATCCTTGTTGGCTTGCGCTAAATGCCGCTTCCATCGTGCCCTCCTCGAGTCTCGCGACCTCGCGTCCATCTAGTCAGTCGATGACTGCGTCTGGTATTTGCGATGTTTTAATGTGGGGCGTAATTGATCGCGAAGCGGTTGCCATTCGAGGCCGCTTAGTTGCAGGGGACATTTCCTGTATCCTTGTTTGTAAGCCAACGTCATGTTCAAGTTTATACTGTACTAGTCTCGTGATGCCTCGATTTGGCTTGAACCACTCAGGTGCCTTGGCTGTGTTCACATAGTAGCAGTCAGATATATCGTGACGCTGTTCACAGGCAGGACATATGTCTTCAGCTCTCGCTGTATTCCTCTCCGGGAACTGCTTGGTTCTGGTACTTTGACCATCCATCTTTCGCTTGTTCTGCCTAGGGTTTCCCCGGCCTTGGTTGTTGTTGTTGGATGGCGCTCTTATTTCCACACTTGAGGCGTCCCTCTGTGTGTTCGAGTCGGATTCACCGCTCGCCGCGTATGATGCTTCTCCTACCGCGAAGGCGCTCTTTGGCTTCCCTCTTGATGGATATTGGAGGCTCATATAGTCACGGAAGAGTTTCATCATCCTTTTCCTGTTCATGGCTTTCTTGTCGTATCCTGGCCCTTGGAACGATGCAGTCCAGGTTGATGCCATTTTCGATACGGAGCCCAGGAAGTCATCGATAACAGCTTGTGTTTGCATAACCTCGGCCACCTCAAGGGTCTCGGCTCGAGTTGCTGCCTGGTCATACTCACTCAGCCATGTCTCCCAGTTTGCAGTTGTTCGCATTGGCCTGAGTGCGGCGTGGTATCTTTCTCGTACTCGCGCCCTTTCTTCGTCTATGTCCACTCCAACTGTGTCTTCGAGGGCAGTTACCCATTCGCGCAGTGTTCCATTTTCTGCGCAGCAACTGAGTTGTAGATGCGGTGTTACGGTTGTTAGGATGTGTTCAACCGTCTTTGATATTCTGTTGTTCTCATCTTGATAGTCCTTCTCAAGTATCTTGTATGACTCGAGACGGAGTTTGTAGTCCTCGCGATCCTCTTTGTATGCTTCCTGCCCCTTTTCTGAGAGGTCTGATACTCGCGTTGGTGTTGAAGGAGTCTGCGGGGCGGTTGTTGACGTGTCAACTGTGTCGTGCGCTGCGCCCCGTGCGCTGCTTCGACCAGCTCGGATAGTGTGTGATGATGCGGTTGAGGCGTTGCTCGTGCTTATCAACGGTTCGTATTGCGAGATATCTGGAGGTAGCAGGGCCTCTGGTCGTATGCGTTGGAATTGTACTCCTTCTAGGTCTGCCAAAGGCCAGATGCCTTGCGATTGACACTTCATCTTGAGCTGGCGGTACCAGGGGATCCAGTTGCTTGAATTGGTTAGGATGACCGTCGCATCCCTCTGGTTCTGATTGGACGTCATTTTGCTTGTATATTGCCTCTTGTAGCGGCAGTGAGACTCTTAATTGTCAGATGGTATGATTTGAAGGATGTGATGATTATTTGTGATTATTGATGGTCTCTGTGTTCTGTGCTTAAGGCTGCGTCTTATCTAAGTCGGAGTGGGGGCCCCTGCGCCTTTTCTTGGCGGGTCTATTGCCTGTCCCACTGCTCCAACACCTGTTATCTGACACTAGATATGTAGCATAAGCTTATTCAATATCTTATAATTAATTATACTAAAATAAGCGCTATTGTGTGCGCAGTTGCAGTGCGCGCTCATGGGGTGGCTCGTGCACCTCAGTTGGTTCCTCATAAAAAACGAGCTTCTTCGTAGTCGTGCCCATCAGCAACACAACGCCTTCCATCGTTGGTAGTCATACTACTGTCGGAGAAGATGTCCCGGTGGTTAGCTATAGCAGGTAAGGTTGCACCTTGCTTCTGTCAGATCAAATTGTGTCATCGCAACTTTATTTACTCACCGCACCTTATAAGTACCCAAGGCACCCAAGTCAATTCAAGCACACGCTCTGTGCGACCATTTTGACTTTCCAATGACACAGAATGAGGCAATCCTTTACAAGGCTTGGGTGTCTGTTGACAGTGATCTTCTGTCCGCCGGCGAAAGCCAGTCAGGTATAATGCTCCAGCATGTCAATTATTCTTTCAAGATCGATCGTCTCTTTTGTCACTCCGCATTATCATCCATCTGAAACACATTAGCGCTTTTCTTGCATGCCCATATCGCGTGGAAAATCTTGCGGGTTTCTTTGTCCGCTATGTTGGTTCATATCGTTCTGCACTTTTCCCTGGTCGATTCGTAACCGCAGCCAGCTCACACTACTCCATTTGCTCAACTTGTACCATCAGCGTGTTCTCGTCGTTCTCATCAAAACTTCCTGTTCAGACTGGTCATAACTTCTGCGCTGTAGGGGGATCCTGCGCCGTTTGATTATCGGCCAGCAGAAGCTCCACACACAGAGGCCCATTGCGTGCTACAAGGCTACGCTGTCGCAACCACAATCTTCGCGCCAACTTGTCCTCTGACAGGACGCTGGACTCGTCATCGCCACCGCACCTATCCCAACTTAGTCAACGTTGCATCGGGCGTATAATCCTATACAACATCCTGCGCCGTTCGTTTGGTCGCTCCAGGCCGGCTCGAGCTTCATATCTCGCAATTGCAGCCTTCAAGAGCGAATCGTGTGGCTGTTGGAGGAATCGTGTTATGCGAAAGAATTGCCTTGAAATTGAAGGCCGAGAATCCGACCAGTTCGTGTGATCTTTGTATGACAAAAATCACAAGGTCGCAAGTGCCGTCAATTGATATGAACAACTAACCGAGCTAGGGCCATCTACCGTTTCCGACGAATTGAAAGAGCAGACCGACAGACCCCAACATGATCTTAAACATATGCTTGGCGTTGTGCACAGCGCAACCCTGCTTCCTGCTCCCACTGTCAGTGGGAGACCATTTCGGTCCGAACCGAGCTAACACCCTGCGCCTGCACCGCATGAGACTACCGAAACGATAAGTTCAGTGGAGCAAGCAACAGGGCTTGGTGCTCAGTTGCACCCTCCTCCTTCTTGCCCCACCTGGCGCGGCAATGGTGCAATGAAGGAGTGTAATGATGTGTCTGGGACCATTGCGGTATCTGCGGCTGAACGCTTTCCGATGATCAGTTGTACAAAGTTTATATAAAGCTTTTGATTTACCAATATCCCGTTCCCTACCAGCAACTAGCTCAGTATCTCCTAGAGAGCCACGGGCTCATCATTCTACTTCGATCTCCACGATGGTTTCGGGTCTTTTCAACAGAAAGACTTCGCATGAGGCCGCTGCGCCAAGATATGCTGTCGACGAAGGTGAAGTCTCTGACGGCAGCCTGCAGTATGTGGTCGAGAAGTCTGGCAACACGCATGAAGTGTCTTACCAGGAGGCATCTGGCGCTCCCGTGGAGTCAGACTCTCCCTTAGGCTACTCGGTGGGCGCCATAACCATCATCTTTCTCAACCTCAGCAAGATGATTGGGACTGGTATATACTCAACTCGTAAGTTTTGATCATTATGAAAAAGGCTTCCAACAACTCATCAGTAGTGCAGCATCCACGATACTCCGGTATACTGGGTCTATCGGTGCTTCCATGTTCTACTGGACCATGGGTTTTTTCATCTCCTTGTCGTCCATGGGGGTTTACCTTGAATATGCTGCATACTTCCCCAATCGCTCCGGATCTGAAGTCGCATATCTAGAGCAAGCCTACCCGCGTCCAAAGTACTTCTTTCCAGTGATCTTCGCCGTCCAGTCTGTCATACTGTCATTCAGCAGCAGCAACGCGATTGGTAAGCAGAACACTATATTTGAGTATTCGTACTGATACTACGCAGTTTTGGCTCAGTATCTGTTTGCAACTGCTGGTATTACACCTTCCGCATGGGAACTGAAAGGCGTCGCGGTTGCTGGTTACACAGTAGCTGTTCTATGTGAGTCCCAGAGCCACTGAAATCCAGTCCCTCGCTAACGCTTATTGTAGTACTGTGCTTCCACACCAAATACTCTTACTGGTTGTCGAACGGCATTGGTATAGTGAAACTGCTAACCCTCTTATTCATATCCATCACAGGGTTAGTCGTACTGGGTGGCCATACGAAAGTGCAAGACCCAAGTGTGAACTTCAAACAACCTTTCACCGGTCAAATAACCCCTTATGGCGCTACAACAGCTCTGTACAGAATCATCTTCTCATATGCCGGTTACGAGAACTCGTTCAATGTGGTGAACGAAGTCAAGGTATGTGACACGCGTGATGGTCATGCTGAGACTCTGAAGAAAGCTGACCATGCCTTAGAATCCAATTAAGACAATCAAGAAGAACGGCTTTGTGGCATTGCTGCTTGTCACTATCTTGTATATCCTGGCTAATGTTGCCTACTTCGCGGCTGGTTAGTACCCCCACTGGACTCCGCCTTAATATATACTGATGTCGAAACGTAGTACCTAAGGCTGAGCTGGAGAAAGCAGAGCAAATAGCAGCCTCTCTTTTTTTCACCCATGTCTTCGGTTCTGGTGGCG
The DNA here is from genome assembly GCA_009982855.1 of Lizonia empirigonia. Taxonomy (NCBI): domain Eukaryota; kingdom Fungi; phylum Ascomycota; class Dothideomycetes; family Pseudoperisporiaceae; genus Lizonia; species Lizonia empirigonia. The sequence goes on along the minus strand of JAADKA010000014.1, from coordinate 128,160 downwards.
CAGTCAAGGCTCTGAACTTTCTCATTGCACTGAGTGCTTTCGGAAACTTGATCGCTGTCCTCATTGGTCAGTCTCGCCAGATCAGGGAATGCGGAAGGTAAAGAAATTTTGCTTAATGTTATAAAGCTTTTTCTAATGTCCACTAGACAAGGCGTTCTACCTTATCCGCGCTTCTGGGCCTCTACCCGCCCCTTCGGCACACCACTCGGTCCTTACTTCGTTAAGTGGATTTTCACCACCATCATGATCCTTGCACCACCTGCTGGTGACGCATTCAACTTCATCGTCGACCTGCAAGTCTACCCTGCTTCGCTCTTCAACCTTACATTGGCTCTTGGCCTGATCTTTGTGCGCCATCGTCGCAAGCGAATTGGGCTCCCCCGACCTAGCTTCAAGATCTGGAACCCTGTGCTGGCTTTCAATATATTGGTGAACCTGTACCTGGTTGTCATGCCTTGGTATCCACCGCCTGGTGGTAAGGGTGATGTCTCGTTCTGGTACGGAACGTACATCGTCACGGGTATTGCAATGTAAGCCGACCACTCTCAAAGAAATGTGCCCTTGTGCTGACATAAAAAGTCTCATTGTGTGCGGCCTGTACTATGTAGGCTGGATCTACGTGATCCCCAAATTTCGCAGATATCAAATCCGACAGGCGGTTATCGTCTTGGACAGTGGAGCGAAGACGCATAAGCTCTTCAAAGTACCCGTTGGTGAGCTGCCCGCTTGGGATGCTACGCATGATGCTCTGGGACGCAATCTGGCCGACGGCGATAGCTCGGAGCAGAGCGTGCAAGCAGTTAAGGACAAGGCTTGAGTATCCGGTGGTAGCTTCATGTTCTTGAAGAAGAAGGCATTGAAAGCGTTTTGATTTGCAGTAGATTATTCTAAGAATGTGCATGGCCCGTTCCTGCTTCCGAATGCGATCTGACGGTAGACACGTGTTTGCCAAACGTAGCTTCGCCAACAGCTCCCATTCAAAGTGCTGCATACAGCTCATCTTCAGCTGGGTCCAGCATCACCCCGCTTCCTGAACGACCTCTTCTCTTTTCTGACTCTGATCATTGTTTTAAAGTCAAAGATCACCTGATTGCTCCAATAGAAATGTTTAGTTTCATACCTGCTGACTTTTAGTGAGTCGTCGTTCGCTGTTGAGCTGCCAAACTACCGGATGATTAAACCTTTCACTGCACACAGATTCACTTGCAAAGCGCGCATTCACTGCACAGTAAGGAAGATGCAATCCAAAAGAGCATCAAACAATTTCTCGTAGTTAAGCTCCTCATAAACTCAAAAGTCACTCTCGACTACCGACTCAACCCCAAGCTCACAGCCCTACCCTGTTCCAGAACGCAGATCCATCTACCATGAAGTTCCTCCGCATCACTTCCACCTTAGCCACCGCCACCATCTTGATAAATGCAACATGTTCAACTTGGATTATTCCGTTCACAGACGACATTGTCAACGCTGAGTTCCAGTATCACTACAATAAGACCTTGGGGACACCAAATGACATCGTTGGTTAGATAATCGCCACGTCACTCCTTTAGCGAGAAATCGTTTCGCGGAGAAGCACAAAAGTAAAATGATCCGCCGGAAGTTTATTGATTAGGTGTAGCCTCGGTCCAGGCCGATTGAGAATCTCGCATGACTTGCCTGTGGGCATGTTCTGGTAGGTATCTAGGCTTTGTGTATCGAGCCAAAAATTTGGGTTTTTAACTTTCGGCTGGCTTTCTTCCTGATCTGCAGCCTTCCACAAGGGTGAGATGGTTCATTACATCCCTGAACATCAACTGGGGTTAATGCAGTGAAAATGTTTGGCTTTCACAGAGCCATCTGGACCAGAAGCCCTCGTGAGCTTCAATACATGAGTCCACAGTCAGTTCCTGATAATTTATACTGGTCTCTGAATGAGTTTCTATGATCAACGAACGAAATGTCACCAAGTCTGCTCAAGGCCAGAGTTTCTCTGCCGACAAAGTGCCGTCTACCTCGGAATCAGAAACAAGCAATTACCGGGCGTGTGCCGTAGCAACCAACTCCCATGTCACACACAGACTTGAGCCATGCGCGGTAACGCAAACGTGTGAGCCTAGGGCCCGACCATGATCTTTGTGTAGTCTCGGTATACGGGGACGTAGGCTAAGTTCCGTATAGATCGTCCGTGACGCTATGACCTTGCTGTTCTTCATGACAAGGTGATACAAACCGAACGTCCACGGACTGCTGTTCGTACTGATGAGTAGGTACATGTACGGGCGTACTATCTGTGACGTTTCAAGCTTCTGATTCGTGTCAGGTGTCAGACGTCTGATGTAGTTCACGTCAGCAGGGATAGGGCTGAAGCGTGGGTTGAATTGAATTTTGAGTTCGGCATCCTTTGGATGCATCTTTCCAGATGAGACAATCAGTCCTTGGCGATAGTCTAGTAGCAAGTATTGGTTTTGCATGTGTACTTGGCATATGTGGCATATCTTTCTAGACAAGGAATCTATCTATGTGGAATGAACAGGGTTTGACGGTGAAGTCGGTCTGTCCTGGGCAAGGTGGAAAGTCGTTTAGTCATGAGACCACCTGAAATGTACAGAAGATGGAGATGAATCGTAAAAGATTGCTGAAATGAAACAACATACAACGCAATAACGGAACATTGCATTGCAGTGAGAACGAAGAAGGCGCTGAGATGAAATGCTACGCAACGCTCGCTGCGCATCCGGATCACCAACGCCAACCCGTAACAACAAGCGCCAAAATGTGAGCAATATCATAATAATGTGGAGACATATGCAGTCGGGCTGTGATCCACACTAAGGGTGTGACCCATTGTCCCGTTTAAACGCGATCGGCCAAGATCACGAATCTCGGGTACGGCAAACGTGTCGAGTCACCTCAGATCATGCTTGCTATCAAATTGAGATTTGAAGTCGTCGCTCTGATACCCACGAGCTCTGGCTCGCTGACTTGATGTGCAAGGCTCATCGTAGGTGCTGCTGAATATGGCGTCGAGAAGTTGGGGAAACCTTGCAAAGAAGTGGAGAATATTCCCATGACAGACTCGTCTTTTATTGAACTAGAGTCATAGCGAAGTTCGGGAAAGGCTGCTGCTGTCGGCGTGTGTAATGTATGGAACGAAGCCGATGTGATAGGCGTACGGGGCAGGCAAATCGAGGGTGTGGGTGCTGCTGGAGTCGGGTAAGCCGTACTGCTGCCGTACGACGCTGTGCTTAACGATGGTGTCCCGACAGGGGTTGAATTCGGCATGCCGAACGAGTGAAGGGAAGGACCACCCGATACTGGTATTGGCGTCGAATGACGGTCTGAAGTCCTGTTGGACGGCGTCGACTCAAGCGTGACCGGATGTGAGGACGACGATGCTGACGCCGAAGATACAGCACGAGCGCGGCCTGCCTGTGTTTCACGGCGCCGCTTGGGGCCATCTTTGACTTTTGGGTGGGTGTGGCACTGTGGCGTTTTTGTTAGCAAGTGAGCTCGTGCAACCTCGCAAACCAACAAAGACAAATACAACCCTGGAACGAGAACGAGACCTCAAAGGAATGCAGGGAGAAATACGAACCTTGTAAGCATGCCTGAACCAAGTCGTCCCCTTCTTCTTACTGCTGACCAGAGCTATCCACTCGCCGCAGCTCCCACAGAGCCCTTCCCACAGATCAAGATTCCCTTCCGTCCGTCGGGTGTCCTGTGGTCCTTGGAATGCTGCACCAGTCGCTGCGCTGACACCGTGAGTGAAGGATTTGTCGTACCAAAACGCACTATTTTTTAGCACAAGCCAGCGTCCGGGTTTGCAAAGTCCACACCACCCTTCGCGCTTATTGCCATGCCCGCGAACCCATCTGGGAGTGTACAAATCGCCATTGAAGCGAAGATCCTGCTCGTGTGGCACAAGTTCCGGGTCTGACGGATTCATGTCTGATTCCGGTGGATTCGACGGCTCTTCATGCAGAGAAGAGTACAGGTCCGGTGGGTCCGAAAGATCCGCAAAGTGTGACGAACAGCCTCCATGTCTATCTACATTACTCTGGAGCAAGCGGAAGAGACCTTGCGAGGGAAGAGGTCGAGGTACTTCCAGATGAAACGGTTGATCGCGGGTCCCAAACAGCGGGGGGCCGTTTGATTGGAGATGGTGGTTCTGTGAGAACAGCACGTTCTGCGAAGGCATACTGAAATTACCCATTGCACTAGGTGGGTATGCTGGCATAGAGTGATGTGGATTCGGGCGTGGACCATAAGGGGCGAAGTGATCAGGGATTTGGGCAACAGCGCGTGAGCTAGCAGGCGTCGAAGTCGGCGCCTGTCCGGTGGACCATCGCTTGAAACGTGTGCTTTCGAGAGTATATGGCGAAGACCGAACGTTGTTGTGTGGTGTTGGCGACATGCGAGCTCGACTTCCAGCACGGGCAACAATGTCATATTGCGACTTCCTTGGTGAGTTAAGCGGGGACATCAGATGACCGCCAACAGGTTCGACTGTATTCCATGTATCGTGGTCAGGCGCAAACGAAACTGCCTCAGAAGAACCTATCTCTTCATAAGTCGACGCCTCGGGACACATGCCTCCACCTGTGCTGGAAATTGAGAAGGATGACTCGGACATACGACGAGACCCGCGCGCATTGAAATGCGCCATGTTCTCGTTATCTTGCTGCCCCAGCCCTTGAAATTGTCGCAAGTCAATGATAGGAGTGTTTTCGTCCTGACCGATCAGCCCATGGCTGTAATCCGTAGTATCTGCGTCAAGGGAGGGAAATGACTCAAGCTCTTCGCACACCTTGGAGCCCCAGGGACCTTGCTTTGTTAGTTCGGAGCTGAAGGGAGATAGTAAGTTGAACATACTGGTGTCGATGACATTAGGAAAGTACTCTGCTGATGTTGCTGTGCCATTGGCTATCATATCATTGCCATAGTCCGTAGTGCTATATCCTGGCGCTGAAGATGTGTTGATCCCTGATCTCGGCACAAACTGCGCATGCTCTTCTCTATCCGGTATCAAAGGGCCTCGAGGTCCCGCATAGTATGAATTGTGGGTCTGTGCTACAGCCCACGTGGACAAAGATGGCGAAGATCTTGACATTTGCTGCAACGTGGGTGGTGGGGGTTGACTTTGGTAGGGGTAGTTGTTGTAAGAATAAATTTGGGCAGCTGGAGTCGGCGAAGATCTACCCATAACATGAGATTTGCCTGATGTTGGGCGATATCTATATGTGTGGTCAGCGTACCCGAAGAATCTCTGAACGTTAGCCTGGAACGTTGGGAAGCGCCTTACTGTTGAAGTGCATTGAATTCCATCTTTAGGATGTCCTTCTCTACAGTACTGGTCTCGGCGTATGAATCTAGAGAAACGTTAAAGACGAATTCGGCTTCCTACATCTTTGTGCAGAGGTAAGATCGTCGGGGCGCAGCTAGCAGCGCCGCGTCACGGGGCAGCCACCGTGTCAAGCAAGGGGGAAGGCGGAAGGCGTAAGTACTCACAGCTGGGTAACGAAAGAAGCTATAGGCGATCAAAAGGAATGTATTTCAGGACAATAGCGTTGTGCTACCACAACCGAGTGGGTGTAGTGACGTGACCAACAGAACCGTAGGGGTAGACAAATGAGTGTATGGAGAACAATTTCCCAATGCAGCCAGCGCGGATGGGAGCCCGCTCCAGAGAAAGAATGAACGTGAATGTAGATGGACTAGGATTTTTAAAGAATGACGGAGCCGAGTAAGTCGAAGGAGGACTGAGGGGCAGTTGTAGTATAAGTCGAAGGCACGGGATTGCGAGTTCCGAGAGCAACAACGAGATGAAATGATTTTTACGAACTTGACGCAACACAACCACATGGGCGCAGGTTTGAAAGCAGTGTCGCGAGGCGCCTTGGCTGCAGAGGATCTGGAACGACGACAGTAGACGTTCACCCAAAAGAGCCTCTGGTGGAGACATGAAGTGGAGGGTGGGCCAGGCGCAGGGCTGCAGGTTGTTGGAAGGCGATTAGAGACGTCTGGGATAGTCGCACCAGTCGATAATCTCATTCTCCTCTCGGCTCACACGGACGAGGACTTGGACGATGGGCAACAGGCAATCCCTGCGGCCGAACCATCGACATTGCCATGGTCGCGCCTCAAGAGCAGTTAGTATGAACGTGAAAAGGGAAGCTGCCGGTGAGCGACGACCAGTTTGTGGAGGGCGGCAGAGTTCTCTGCGGCCGAAGGTGAGTTTCAGCGCTCGATTCGGAGACGGAGCATCGTTTGGGAAGTGGTGAGAGCGCACTCGGTGCTATACGCAACTTATCAACCGCTACCGCGCTTCTGCCTGCCGAGTACCGGTCATTTTGCCAAGAGTGCCGTATTTGGCAATATACTAGCTAAAGGCGGTTTACAACACGATGGAACGAAGCCTGAGTGGTGGATAATTGAGACCACGCTAAGGTTACATAAGCCTTTCGCTTAGGGCGCTAGGCGAAGCGGCGCACCTTCTTCTAGTACTTCTACAAGGGGAGTGCCTGAGCGAGCGAGAATGCGATCTTGATTGCATTGAGCATCTAGGGATCTTTTACAAAGAAGAGAGCCCTGGTGTGGCAAGATCGTATTCTCGCCCGCTCAGGGCCCCCCTTGTACCGACGCGACAAGCCCGAAACACTCCTCAAACTTCAGGGGGTTGCCAGCTCACCACCCTCGCAACATCACCCGCACCATCACCAGCATTTTCGAAATTTCGAATCTTGATTCGCCACCAGACGCGCTCGGTTTTTTTGCCCAACGGAGTAGGCACCGACGTTGTTGTTTCGCTTTCTGCTGGTCCGCGTGGACAACTATCGAGGCAACCGCCACATGGAATTGGCAACAGCTTCGCCACGAAAGCGGACTCTGTTGTTATGGTCTGCAGACCGGACTAGATCCTGTGTAGCACCGAGTCAGGTTGACAGTTGACAGTTGAGGAGTGATGCACCCTGCCATCCGTTTAGGGATTTTGACAAGCGGCCTCATCTACTGCGAAACAGCCACACTTCATTTTGAAAGTCAACTTCAATCGAAAGTGCCATGTGATGGACCTAGTCGCCACTCGTTCACTGCTAGCTCATCGACTTGGCAGCTCTTCGCTCAGGTCCTGTGCTACCGGATAGTGTGCTTCGGAAGTTGACCTCCCGTCAGGATCTTTACATGGTGTGTGAAATTGAGGCGTCTATCAGTTGCTTAGGTTTTAGCAAGCTATGCAGATCATTTAGTCGTGCATCCATTATGGCAGCATTGCGCTTGTTCCGGGCGCACCGCCCGCATCAGAAAGGTTGCGCGGGTTAATGATTTATTGGAATATTATCGAGAATCACTCTGCCCGCCGTTGTCTTGGCTATACGACCATCTCGATGATCACATAGCAGAACTTGGGGACTGCCAGTCCCTTGCTTCAAGGCATGCAGGCGGCGCTGAAACAGGAATCTCGATCTTGCCACACCACACCACAACAGCGCGTGCCATTGTCTGCCAATCCGGTTCCACGTGCTGTGTCGTACAAAAACGTCCCTCTCAATCCAGGATACCTGCAGGAGGCTTCAGATGAGGTACCGTATAAATGTGATTTTTTGGCCGCCAGCTAGCAGGGGGTTAAATGTGGACAGACCTAGGTATCGTAGCGGTGTGTTGAGTGGGGACTGCTCTTGCCCAATCAATCAATCAGATCCGCTTCGTCCCGTACCCTGCTAGCTGGCGGCCAAAGAATCACATTTATACGGTATGGTAAGATCCCAAAAGCGGTGCATCGTTATCCTATTCCAGAATCCTTACGCGCTTCGCTTGTTGCAAACAGATATTGTCATTGCATCTGTCGAAAGTTATGGGACCCGGTACCTATCCAGAACGGGATCGCCGACCAGGTAGGTATCTTAGCTGAAGATTGACCATTGTACAGTACGATCCCACTTTATGCTGGCCGTCGATCTTCAACAGTTCAATCAAGTGCTGACGTCCCTGAGTGAGCAGCTGCAGAGACGTTTGCATGCGGGGAATTCCCTGACAGGCATCCGTTTGAACGGCACGCGCTAAGACGAAATGGTCGCGCTGCGAAAGTAACGTATGCGATTGCGTGGTCGGTGGCGTCGTCGGTGGTATGGTTGATGGGTGTACGTCGGACGAGATCAGCCGGCTCACCTGGCCGATGTAAGAGACACATGTTACGCTCATCGTTTAATACTATGACAGAGTGAGTCGTGGAATTTACCTCTCGTACATAGCCTTAGGCGTACAGCCAGCGGGCCGTATGACTGCCACTAGCTTAGCCCGACGGAAACCGATGGCTTCGATCATCAACCACAGTGAAAGATCCCTTAGTGTAGAGTTTTTGATTTTGCCCTCAAGTGGACGTTCCTGATCAAGATGCAGACAAAACCCACCGCTGGCGGGGATCGAACACCTCTGATATTGTTCTAGTACTCAGGCGGGTCCCTGCGACGCGACATGTCCTTCCTGACTCAGATGGCCTTCTCGGCCCACTGCGAAAAGACCGAGTCCAACACCAGATCTGACAGATACTGTCGTGAGTACCCATCGAACAATTGGTGTACCACAACTGGTAAGCCACTGCAATTTCTCCAGATCTGCAGTCCCAAGTCAGCCCTACGCCACTTGGCACTGACTGCACTCAGGGTCATGCTAGTCATAGCGTCGATCTTGACACTGGTTACCCATGTCCCAGGACTTTGCATAACAGGAACATCGCTGGGCGACCGGGACGGGCGGACATTGACATGAGTAGAGCCGGACTTTTGCACCGAGGTCGCCAATAGCTAGGCTGCAATGTACGGCACCGATTGTGCCAGGCACATTGCATGGGTTACAAGTCACGATTCGCCAAGCACATACGTGGGAGTTTGTAGGCTGCAGTCATTTGCGAGACACTATGATTTGAGCTGTATTGTCGACACCTTGGCACACTTCTGGGACGTGCCGCGAATCATTGAAGCTCGAGAGTGATCGCTTTGCTTTCACTTATTGTATGATAGTAATAGTCTGGTGGCATCCTTCGACGACCTCTACTGCCATGTATCCACACAATGTATCCATTTATGCTTTGGGCTTAGTCGGTATCCGCAACCCAAGCATGTGAGAGCTGCAGAAATAACAACATGGGTTCCAGTCATCCAGCAGCTATATCTTCCCAATCCTGATGTCGCAGCCCCCACTTACCGTATCAAAGGCCATGTTACTCCCGCCATTCCCATTGTTTGCTTCAATATGATTCATTCCTGGAGTGTCATTCTCGTTTATTAGTTCCAGCTCTTTACCCTGCAAATGTAGCTCCCCGCTCAGACTCGTACCGACAATGTAGCCCTGCCATTCCTTCGGATAAACAAGACCCACACCGCCAGATATACTTTTGTGGGTGCTGAGCAAGCCCATTATAGGCAACCCTTTGGTTTCATACGGACTGCGCAAGGTGACATTCATTTGCCCAGAATGTGTACTTGTGTCGAGCGTCGAAGCATACGCGCCAGACTTGAAAGGCAAAACATCAACGGTCACAGAGCCCGCTACCGAATTGATCTTCGTCGTTGAACCATGTATGAACGTGCCATCAATAGATCCTACAGTCGTGTTGAGATACATCTGATAGTCGCGTTCGGGGATGCGCTTGCGCTCAAAGTCAATGCGCATACTTCCTGAGTGGGAGCTTGCCCTGAACACAGCTGACCCCGGGTCTCCGCCTGATCCGGCCTCGGGCTTGACATCGATGTTGACCGATCCTGTCTTGGTATGTATGGCTAGGAGGCGCGAAAGTGAGTATTTACCACTGATCGAGCCGGATGTTGTTCTTAAATGAGTCTCCTGTGAGTTCAAGGACGCGGCGTCCAGCGTCCCAGAAGTGAGCGAGATTGAGGTGGCGTTCGTAACAGCAAAGTCGACACCGCCGTGAATCTGCATACCCAGGTGTGTGGCTTCGACATTCAGCCTTTCGAGGGTGGCACCTGGCGCCATGTACAGCACTATCGACATGCCCAGACAAGTTGAGCCGGTCGGTACGCCCTCGAAGCCTGGCGCCATATATGAGTCACCGATAGTCAGATCAGTCGCAGTCGAGGTGTACTTGATGCTGTCCACATCTACTGAAGGTGACACAGCGTAGGATAATCTCGCTTGTACCGTACCAGCCGCTTGGTCGGCTGGTGCTTTTGTGATGTGTATCCAGCCCTGAATGCGCTTGTATGGTCCATCAAGCTCACGTACGGCTTCTTTGATGCTCATTTGGCCCGGCGAACCGAAATCGTACTCTTCCGTCTTCACATTGTACTTCTTCCCACATCTCGCTGGCCAGCGAATGGGGAAAATTTGTTTTGAACGAGAAGATGGTGTTGGAGTTGCTGCTGCGTTCTGCGAGGGCCATGGGACCGCAACGATGTCTGCCGCGATCATGCCTTCAGATTCATTTGGTCTTGCCGGCTGTGTCGAGCTTGGTGTAACCAACATCCCGTTTGCTGCGGCTTGCGCTGAAGGTTGGGCCGCTGAGATCACTGAAGCCTGCGACAGTCAGAGTGATGCCTTGTCTGCTATCATCGAGAACACAAACCTGTTTGTCTTTCTGTGTTGATGTTATAAATCCGACCCCGGCCGCGAGAACAAACACGATCAACATCAACACCCCAAGCCACTTTGTCCACTTAGTGCGCAAAGATCGTCTGATGCTTCGTCCGCTGTATGTATCGTCCTTGTATCTTTGCTCTTCGCAATTAAGTAACGTCGCGCCCTCGTCGCCGCTCGATCTGCCATAGTAGAGTCCTGGAGTCGTGGCTTCGAGATACGTTGGAGGTACATCGTTTGCGTAGGCGGGCTCCTCTAGCAACCGTGTTTGTGATTCTGTGTATTGGGATGCATATCGCGAAGAGATGACGATTTGAGGCTCTCGAGACCTATTGTTGGCAGCCTCTGTGTTTATGAGCATGATGTGTGCCAAAGGGTTCAAACGATCTCCAAGGCAGAGTAGATCTCCGGTCGTTCAGGAGGCCAAAGGACACGTCAGGCAGCGAGGCTAGTCATCTTCTATTCTTTGCCTTGAGACGTAAGCACGTAGTCATAACCGAGGCTGATGTTGAGTAGTTTTGTTACATGTCCGTTTCGGGATTGGAAACGCGGCTTGTTTTGGATGTGTGTTCGAACGCTTGGCTGAAGCTGTACTTACTGCGACTCCTTCAGTAAAGTTGTATTCGGGAAAATTTAATGACATGTCCAAATCTTCCTTGAACAGAAAGACCCTGGCTGGCCCTGACACATTGCGCCTGAGCTATCATAGTCTGCACGCTGCTTCGTGCCTCGCACATCGCAGCGAGATCAAGGCATTACAAAGAGTCGTCGCTGCTAATAATGTTTGCGTGCAGCTCGTTGAATTGCCAACATCGGTTTCTTACTCGGTGTTGCTTGGTTTTTCGACGCGACATGGCCTGCCACAGGACTCCCGAGGTCGCAGTGAGCTATAGGCGTTCTCAAAATACCGTTTACACCCCGTGACACAAGCATCCAGAGCCAATCAATTTCAGCTTTACTAAACATAAGTAGATCTTAATAAAAAATTAGTTGCAAGTAGATATTAGTAAGAAGAGTAAGTCTTTTTAAAGATAAATCTTTTTACTTCTAACGTAAAGCACCACCGAGCCGGCAACACCACCGAGCCGGCAACTTTTCCTTGGCATTGCGAACACCATGTACAAAACAAGCAATTACTTACTACCCTCTGCAGAACCCGCGTACGACGCACTTGTATTAGATGCAGAATCTTCTTCTGCATCTTTTTGGCACGTACGAGCGTCGTGACCAGTCTTTCCACAGTTGCCACAGTGCCGTTGACCTGGCTGGGCTCTTTCTTGACCACTACCACTGCGCGCTCTCTTTGACACCGTACGAGCTGCAGTTGCGCTCTCAGCTACAGACAACGCTGCAGCACCATACTCTATTGTCCCACCATACTGAATCTGCTTTCTTTTACGCCCTTTGCGCTTAGTAACCTCTGCTAATTGCTCCTCAAGCTCTCGTACACGAGCCTTAATAAGAGCATTTTCATGCAGCATCTCCTCAGCTCCTTTTACTAGCTTTGAGAACCCTTCCTGAGCAGATGTTGGTGACCGTACGAAGCGCTCGCTTACAAGCTTTGACTGCGACCCAAATTCGTACGTATTGCTTGGTGTTTGGGATTGCCATGGTGTTTCTAGTAGAGGTACTGGTGGAGGGGTATGAAATCGCACTTCAAGCCGATCAATGACTACCTGCGCGTCAGTAGGCACTAGTCCTGATGCCTGAAAGGCCTTCTTGCAGTTATTGTACGTAAACACGTCGAAAAACGCGTCTCTAAAGGCTGGGAGGAAGCCTTCCTTGTTAATGTGGAAGACGCGTTTGGATGCCAAGGCTCGTACGCGTTGGGAGTACTTCAGTTTCAACGGTGAGAAACACACCACATCAAGTGGCTGAAGTATGTGTGATGAGTGAGGAGGCATACAGAGGGTTAAGATTCTGTTCTCCAGGCAGTAGTCCTTAAAATTCTGGTTGAGATGGCTCTCATGGCCGTCCAAGATAAGCAGCCTGTACGACCCCTTCTGACGCGCTCTTGTATGCACGTCAAAATGCTTCAACCACTCAAGACCAAGCGCGTTGTTTGTCCATCCGTTCTCAGAGACAGAGAGCTTCCAGTCGTACGGTATATTAGTCTCCTCATACCAGGCAGAGATGTGGACACGCCCCTTGTAGATAATGAAGGGTGGGATAGCATACCCAGCAGCGCAGATGCTCTGGATAACTGTAACCCACTCCCGATCGCCTGGCTGAATAAGGTTTGGTCTTGTACGCCTCTCTGAGCCTGTAACAACCTTCATTGAGCCAATAACTCCTATCTGGAAGCCGGTCTCATCAAAGTTGTGGATGTCCTCATCTAGGACCCCATACTTGTCTTTTGTCTCCTGTACGAGCTTGAACCACGCGCTGATAACCTCTGGATCTTCCTGGAGTATTCTCTGACGGTCCTTTGCGCGATTGAAAGCCATCTTGAGTTCTTCCGTACGCGACACAAATCGCTCAGCCCAGTTCTTGCCAATAGGTGTCCCACCACGTACAGCCAGGCCGCCCAGGAGATACCGGCCCCCCAATCTCCTCCCCGGAGGCAAGCCCCGGAGGAGGATAGCAGGGCAGCTACAACTGGAACAAGCAGCGCCTCTCAAGCATCCTTACCCACTACTGGTAGAGAAAAGAGACCAAGACGGGCTGCTGCAGGCCGTACGAACCTGAATGTAAGGGACATGTCTGCTAACAGTCTGCTCCCACAATCAACCATCTACACTGATCCCTCCACCTTAGAGAAGGAGGACACCAGCATGAGCGACGATCCACCATCTACATGCTAGGACACCCACACGCACCCTCTGCCTACAACAGGCAACAACAGCCTAGCCAGCAGAGAAAGCAGCCCCGCATATGCTGGGCCAACGTCGGCAGGAGCTCTCCTTGCCACATTACAATACTAGAAGTGTCCTTCCAGAAAGGCATGGACGTCGTATGCGTCCAAGAACCTTTTACTTATGCTAACTCAAGGACCTCTACCCACCCAGGCTTCAGACACCTCGCACCTATTAGCACCTGGGACGCTCCTAGCGCACTAGGCTCAGCCCGCCCTAGGGTGATGACCTATATCCGCAAAGGGTACCACCTGAAACTCCAGACCAGAGAAAGCCTTAATCACCCAGACCTGCTGTGGGCTGTCGTGAACGGAGTCTCAATACTAAACTGCTACAGACAGCCACTTACCCCTGACGTACTTCAATACGTCACGCACCTTACACCCCCCCAACACTGCGTTATAGGAGGGGACTTTAACGTCAGACACGAATCCTTTGAACCCACTGTTTCCGCAGCTAGCGGCGGCATAGAGCTCACCAGGTGGGCTGCTGCCGCCTCTATGAACTACGTCGGCGTGCCAGGACAGCCAACACACTGTGCTGGACATGTCATTGATCTTACCTTCTCTAACGTCCCATTCGCCCAGTCTGCTGTAGATGCTAGCATGCACAGCGGGTCAGACCACGAGACAATAGTAACCTCTGTCTCTACTTCCACACCCGGTACTCCGCACCTAGACCAGTATCACTACAGAGTCCCAGAGACAAGCCTACCCAAGTTCACTGGGCTAGTAGAGATAGGCGTCCAGAACATCCCAGACCCGCTTAGGGCACAAGATGCAGCACAACTAGACAACTGCGTCACGCTGCTGACAAAGGCAGTTCAGCATTCTATACAAACGGCAGGCAAGCCAGATCGCAAGCAAGGACGCGCTGCGCCGTGGTGGACTAGGGAGTGCAAGACAGCCTACCAAGCCTACAAACACGCTAGACAACACTGCTCTAGCGGCGCCCTGTTAGAAGAAACACGAGCTTTCAAGACGACAGTCCGACAGGCTAAAAGGCAATACTGGAGACATGTTATTAACAATGCTAAGGATGGCAAGGATCTGTTTAAGGTTATCGCCTGGCACAAGCTTACACCAGACCACCAGGACACTCCTCTCATCGTGGATAACAGGACAATATCAGACCCTCTAGAGAAGGCAGAGGCCCTTCGAGAGCAAGTCCTCAACCGGTACACAGCAGAGGATGACCTCAGACACTGCCCAGACCAGGAGAATGCAGATACCCTCCCATGGAGCACACACATCTCACTAGAGGAAACTGAACGAAACACAATAGGGGTCTCTAGCACCTCCCCAGGCACTGACCGCTCTACAGTGCGATTGCTCCGCGCCTGCTGGGCCCAGGTTGGAGAGCTCATACGGAGGATCTTCCAGCGGTGCCTCGAACTCAACCATTTCCCAGCACAATGGAAGCTCGCAGAGGTAGCGATGATACCCAAGGCAGGGAAGACAGATCGGACGTCGCCTCGATCATGGAGACCTATCGCGCTCCTCTCCTGCGTTGGGAAAGGACTTGAAAGAACAGTGGCGAGACGAATAGCTTGGACTGCTATGACCTACAAGATCCTCAGCCCCCAACATGGAGGCGCCCTCCCAAAGCGCTCTGCTGTAGATCTTACTGCAGCGTTTACTCACGACACAGAGGCTGCGTGGGCAAAATGCCAGCATGTCACAATGGTCACCTTAGATGTGCAAGGCGCCTTTGACGCTCTCCTCAAGAACCGCCTGCTGCACCGAATGGCCCAACAGGGATGGCCACAAAGGGCTATCCTCTTTGTTAACTCTTTCCTCACTGATCGAAGGGTCCAAGTCCGCCTAGGCCAAGTCACTACCCTAGCTACCCAGCCGCCTGCGGCACACCGCAGGGCTCACCCCTCTCCCCAGTCCTGTACACACTGTACCTGGCAGAGCTGCTGTCTATGGACACAAAGAGGAGATTCGGATACGCAGATGACATATGCTTATACCAGGCCTCACACTCCCTAGACGAGAACGTCGAGCTCCTAGCAGCAGACCTACGCCAGATCAGAGCATGGGGCACAGCTAACAAGGTCACCTCTGCCCCGGAAAAACAAGAAATGATCCACCTCACTCGACAAAAGAGCAGCTACGCGCCGCCCTGTGTAGTAGACGAGCAGCTTACAATTAATCCAATCTTGCCAAGTAGGTCAAGAACCCAGCCAGCCCTCCGATGGCTAGGGGTCTGGTTCGACCGCAAACTTACCTTTAAGCGGCACGTAGCCACACACAACGCAAAAGCGGCCAAGGTAGCCTATCACATCCGCAGCCTAGCAAACACGGCGTACGGACCACCAGCCAGCTCCCTCCGTAAGGCCACCATTGCCTGCGTATACCCGTCCCTTCTGTATGGGGCCGAATGCTGGTACAGAGGCCGCACTAAACCTCCACGCTCACTCAGACCTGGCAGACCAGCTGAAGTCAGCACCTACGTTGGGTGGCACATAGCTGTCATGGACAAAACACTGGCTATAGCAGCAAGAGGCATCCTCCCAGTGTGGCGAACAACCCCTACTGCTACTCTCTTCCGAGACGCCGGACTTCCCTCAGCTGCTACGGCGCTAGAAGAAGCCAAACTCCGCTTTGCGACACATCTACGCACAATAGATGGAGAACACCCACTTGCCGGCCGCATGGCAGCCATCAGGATGAGCATAGGCAGGACAGCTGGAAAGCTGCAACGAATGCGGACCAAAGTCCAGTATCTAGGATCTCTTCTGCCTGAGATACCTAGGACACTACTGACAGCCCCTCACTACTCGCCTGGCTGCCAAACAGACCCAACGATGGGCATAGACAAAAAGACCGCAGCGAAGGCTTTTGAAGAATGGTGGGCCCACCTCCCACCACTAGACGTGACTATCTTCTCAGACGGCTCTGAACAATACACAAAGGGGAAGGAGAAGCGCGTGACCTACGGCTTTGCAGTGTATCAGGACGGAAAACAACTTCACACTGGACGTGGGTCACTTCACCCTACCTCACACGTCTTCGACGCGGAAGCAGTAGGGGCATGGAGGGGACTCCAGCATACCATAAGACAACCAGCTCTCAACACTCGCCGAATCTGGCTGTGCATAGACAGCACCTCAGTGATATGGTGCCTCAGGGGCGACGCACCCCCTACCTCTCAGTGGGCCTTCCTGGAGTGCCACGGTGCCATGGAAACACACGACGTCTCTATCAAATGGGCCCCTGGACACCTAGGCATCGAAGGAAATAAGGCAGCAGACAGACTAGCCAACCTAGAAGCCCAGCACCCATCACCCCCAACTGGAAAAGCTGCTATGCCTACACTCTCAGGCATCAAGACAATAGCCTGCAAGACACTACAGCACACACAACAGACCTGGTGGTCTGACAAGAAGACTAAGCTCTCAAAATGGTACAAGAGCTGGGACTTGGACTATGCACCACGCAGCGGTCCAACGGAGCTAGACTTACCAAGAGCCACCTTAGCTAGACTACTCTCTATCCGATCTATGCATGGAGACTTTGCATGGTATCACCAGAGGTTCCATCACAGCGATGCAAATCTCACCTGCTCATGCGGGCGCGACAAGACGCCAGAGCATCTTGCGCTCTGCCGCAAGACCCTAGGGGCCTTTGGCCGGTGGCCACTTCGACCTTCCATACCACCATCCAGCCAGAGCGATGGCCTAGCGTATACTGCCGTGCTGATTGGGGATCCAGAGGCCTTCGAAGCCTTCACCCAACTCACACAGTACTACACCAAGGTCTGCCCCCGGTAGCTTACCCTGTGTTGCAACAGCAGCAAATAACCCTACTCTTTCCCCTAATTTCTTCCTCTAACTCTCCTCCTTACTCTCCTTCTCTCCCTCCCACTCTTACGGCACTTAACTGCCTCTGAACACACACAAGGGACTCACCCTGATGTACTCATACGGCTCAGTCTCTCCAACTGGAAGGGGAGCTGTAGCTTGAAATGGTAGCAATACCCGCGTACGCAAGAAATGCTTTCTAAGGTAGTGTAGCAGCACTGTAATTCCTTAGCTTAGCACGTCCTATATGCCCTTCGGGAGGCGGTGATGGTGGACTTAATCCCCATCCTATGGACGAAAATCGAATACCAACCAACCAACCAACCACGTACAGCCACACACCGAACATCAACTTTTCCAGGTCAGCGAAAGGTCGATTTCCATCGATTTTTCGTTCAAACACGACTCAAATGCCTTCTTAAATCTGTTTCCCAACGTCCTCTCCCCGCTGCAGGCGTTGTGGCAGGCGCGCTACCCTCTTTTGTCTTTCAGCTCTTCGCTGAGCTGAAATCTCTTCAAAAGCCATTGGCCCGTGCGCTACTCAGATTTTCACGTTCGGTCGAAGGCCACAACCACCAGCAAGACAAGGAGACAGTTTTGCCACTCCTTGTTCTTGCAGTATAAGGGCATCGCCAGGCCTACCGCAAGGCTCTCCACGCGAAGAGCTACGGCGCAATTCGACAGAGCACCGGCTCTCCACACCCACAACGATGAGAGCTACTTTCAGCTCTCTGAAGACCGACTGTCAGCGTCCCAGACCTGACACAACACGCAAACAAGGCAGCCAGCATGGCCTTAGATTTCACGACCCTTGGGGATAAAGAAGAAGGACAGGCCTGGCTCTGCCTACCTACTACACCTATCTCCTCAGACACAGGCATGGCCAAGCCTAGTACAAAGGCTCTCCTCGCGCAGAGCCACGGCTTCGATTCGGCAGGGCACCGGCTCTTCACACCCACCTACTCTTTCCTACTCTCTCTCATGGCACTCAAACCGCCTCTGAATACACACAAGGGAACCACCCTGATGTACACACACTGCTCAGTCTCCCCAATTGGAAGGGGAGCTGTAGTTCTGAAATGGTAGCAATACCCGCGCAGGCAAGAAATGCTTTCTAAGGTAGTGTGTCAGCACTGTAATTCCATAGCTTAGCACGTCCTATATGCCCTTCGGGAGGCGGTGATGGTGGACTTAATCCCCATCCTATGGACGAAAATCGAATACCAACCAACCAACCAACCACGTACAGCCAACAGTTTATCTGCAATATCTGCCACCTCACACAGCCGGGGGCAAATCCACGCGAATCAAGGTCAAGGATGTATCGTACGATCGTTTGCTCTTCTGTCGCAGAGAGCTTTCGGCCGTTGGGCGTAGCAGGCAGCCGGAAGGTGATTTTGTTCTGCCGATCAGAGAGCCGTTGATGTGGGACGTTGTATGCTAGAGCAGCAAGATGCACGCTCTTAAATTGACCTGATTCGTACGCCTGGAGTGCGAGGTCTATCCTGCCTTCTTGCTGGAGTAGCTTAGCCTTGCGTTGTTGAGCCATTGTTGTTTGTACGTGGTGTTCGCAATGCCAAGAAAAAGTTGCCGGCTCGGTGGTGCTTTACGTTATACTTAAAGGTGCACTTCTTCAAGGTATGTTACTTTGACGAGGGCGCTAAAGCTTAGCTTCCCACCTATGTACGCAGGCAGTATACAAAGTACACCACTACTCTTAGGTCACGGGGTGTAAACGGTATTTCGAGAACAACCCATAACTTATACCGTGTTCGTGCACTCAATGCACGCCGTCAGTCAATGCACGCGATCGCGATTTCGTCCCAACTTCGCACACCCCACAACTCAACGCCACGACGACTATGGAAGACGCCCTTGCAGAGCTAACGTGCCCGTGCGCAGTGTGCCCGGATTCACAGTGTGCCCCGCAGAACACCAACGCGCGTCTCAACACCACAACTCCAACGCGCGATAACTCCACGACCATGGCTCCGATTGATGAGGCGATTGAGGATCTAAAATCGCGAGGTTCAGAAGAACAATTTACATTGAAGGAAATTGCTGAAAACCATGGCGTTGACCGGTCAACTCTGGGGCGGCGATGGAGAGGCGTGACAGGGCCTAGGGATGCTGGGCATGCCAGCAGGCAAGCTCTCAACCCAGAACAGGAGTTAGAGCTTGTACGATATATCACTAAGCTTACTAAGCAAGGCCTACCTCCTACGAGGGAGATGATCAGGAATTTCTCATCAGAAGTAGCCCGTCAGCAGCTCAGCGAGAGCTGGGTTACTCGCTTCATCAACCGGCACGAGATCCATCTCATCTCAAAGTGGACCACGGCCATGGATCGTACGCGCCACCTGGCTGATTCTGAGTCAAAATACCGTCTCTACTTGGAGCTACTGCATCAAAAGATCACTGAATATCACCTTGAGGCTCGAGATATATACAATATGGATGAGAAGGGCTTCTTGATTGGCTTGATAGGCAGAAGCAAGAGAATATTCAGCAGGCGTCAATGGGAGAAGAAAGAGGTTCGAGCATGTCTCCAGGATGGATCACGCGAGTTTCTGACACTCCTAGCCTGCTGTTGCGCCGATGGGAGCTCGCTGCCTCCACGCCTCATATACGCAGCTGCAAAACGAGCTATACAATCAAGTTGGGTAGAGGATATCAAGGCAGGAGAAGATGAGGTCTTTGTCTCATCATCTCCAACAGGCTGGTCAAACGATAACATAGGCCTAGCTTGGCTTGAGCAGGTGTTTGATCGCTGTACAAAGCAACGATCAGGTAGATGGAGATTACTTATCCTTGATGGCCATGGATCTCATGTCACGATGGAGTTTATCGACTACTGTGATGGCCACAGGATCCTTCTCATGGTCCTTCCACCCCATTCAACTCACACGCTCCAGCCGCTCGATGTAGTGCTGTTCAAGCCAGTCTCTCAAGCCTACTCCAACGAGCTCACCAACCATCTCCACAAGGCTCAAGGCCTTATTCCAATCAAGAAAGGGGACTTTTTCCCACTCTTCTGGAGCGCCTGGATATCCTCCTTCACGGAGAGCCTCGTATTGAAGGCCTTGGAAGCTACTGGGATCTGGCCGATGGATGCCAACGTTATCCTTCGTAGATTTGCCAGCACGCCAGAAGCTGAGAGAAGCTCATCATCAGGGCTCTCTGACAATGATTGGAGAAAGATGGACCGATTGGTTCGAGCTGTTGTGAAGGATACCGAACAGACTGAGT
Organism: Lizonia empirigonia; assembly: GCA_009982855.1. Classification (NCBI taxonomy): domain Eukaryota; kingdom Fungi; phylum Ascomycota; class Dothideomycetes; family Pseudoperisporiaceae; genus Lizonia; species Lizonia empirigonia. The sequence goes on along the minus strand of JAADKA010000014.1, from coordinate 107,679 downwards.
CAAAAAAGCTGCGTTCAAGCGTTCACCATCTCTCTGTGCAGAATGAGCTTTTAAAGCATGAGAATGAGGGCTTAAAGGAGGCTCTTCAACACAAAAAGAAGCACAAAAAGAAGCACAAAAAGAAGCACAAGAAGAAGGGCAAAGCTCTTGACCTTCAACAGCGCCAGGAGTATCACGGTAGCGCGGTCCACTGGTCTCCTCGCAAGCTGCGTGAAGCTCGAGCTAGAGAAGTAGTACGGGAGCGAGATGAGATGGAGGAGAAACTCCAAAAAGCACGGGCCAAAAAGCAGCGCGAGGAGGCTCAACTGCAGCGTCAAGTTGAGCTCGAGGAGAAGCGTGTGGAAAGGCAGAGGTTCAAGGACGTCAGGGAGCAGGAAAGAGCTGAGAAAGCAGCTGAACGCGCGCGCAAAGTTGAAGCTCAACACCAAAAAAAATCTATCCAACAAGCTCAACAACGCAAGCGTAAAGCCTCACGAGTAGTCTTACCAAGTAACAAGCGTCAAAAACGCGCTGGCGCTGCTCACGCTGGTGTTCAAGCTGGAGATGAGCTATCTGTTACTCCAGCCAAAGTCACATCACGTGGCCGCAACGTCAATCTCCCACAAAAATATAGATAGTACAAGTTGATCGCAAGCATCTAATTACTACAAAACTGTTAGAAAGGTATATGTACCAATCAACGCAGGGGCAAAGTGTGTTCAGTGTTCACATTTTGTCTCAACAGGTTATGAGCCCGGGTCGCTTTCAGCGCATCAGCACGTTCGTGATGGACTGCTAGTTGGGTGAGTGACCAGAGCCGAGTAGGGTCAGAGCATAAGGCCAGCGCCGAGTAGGGCCAGAGCCGGAGTCAGCACCGTGAAGGGCCTGCGTCGCAAACCACTCGCATTACTCTGTCTCCCTGCCTCGATTGCGGGGGTGTGTTAGAAAGGTATATGTACCAATCAACGCAGGGGCAAAGTGTGTTCAGTGTTCACATTTTGTCTCAACAAGTATGCTATATATCCTTTTATGTTGCATGTCCTGGGCAGAGCCCACGACTAGGGCCATTCATGCCTGGCATGTCTGTGCTCACCCAAGCTCTCGTACTCTCTTTGTGCTGGCGGCCGTCATAGACCACAGCGCCGGTCTTTCCTCTATGATTACCATTCCAGCTTGTTAGGCTACCATCATCGCCCGAATGATCGCTTACATGCGAACCGTGAGCATCGCTGCGTCCGTTACCTTGCCACTCCATTTTAATGTCTTCCTTCACGATGATGCGACGTTCGTCCTCTTCGCTGTCTTCATCTTCTGCATTCACACTACGTGCCCGCAAAGCATAGTCGTTCCTTGACAGTCGCGAGCCGAAGCCAGTGGATGGCTTATGGCCTGTCAATTTGCTAGCGCTATTGGATGCATCATGTCTCGAGAACATGGAGCGCGGAAGAAGATAGACGAGGGTAGGAGCACAAGCTGCGACGAGGCTGATGACTAGTTCGACCATGATCCATGCCAGTAGAGTTGTGTAGTTCCAAAGCGGATCCGTAGCCAGGGTATACTGCGAGACAAGGGTCATTACTGAGGCGATGCAAGCAATTAGACCGATGGACAGCAGGCCAAAGATGCGAGCCTTCCTCTTCCAGCTCAACTGAACTTTCCATATCACAATCACCGGGATGGCGAGAGCGGTGAAGTCCAGAGCGAGGTTCAAGCGAAGGATGCTGTTCATGGAGTTGACAGACAGACACTTCGGTACCTTGCCCGACTCGGCGATCCGAAGCAAGTTGAAACTCGCGTACTGAGGGTTGCACTTGAAGACGTTCAGAAACAGCGCTGCCAAGGTGTAGGCCGCACATATGACGAAAAACGCCCAGTTAACATTCTTCCAAAACCTCGTTGTAAGAGTTGTCAGTCGAATGTTAAACAATGCAATGCTCATCTTCACAACTCCGACATAGACGTAGAACACAGTCGCGGCCGACGGTGCGAGCTACAGATCAACATTAGTTATGCGTGACGGCGGATCATTAGGGTCATTCATGCTCACCAATTTGTAATAGTAATACTCTTGATAAGTGATGTCGTAGAAATGCTTTCCGGCCCCGCCGTACTGAACCATAGCGATCTGAAGCGCTGGGTACGCCATCGAGAGGACATACGCTGGAATGATGAGCCAGTCATCAGCACCGAAACGGACCCCATGGACGAACAATCGAATGCCCAGTCTTAGGAAGGTGACAAGCGTGATAACGACCATACACACTGAGAGTGCAGCTATGACGTCTGAACCTTTGGTCTCAAAGTGGTAATTCTCCGTTGGACGGAAAGGTGGAATTATAACCCCATCTTTGGGATCTTTAATATTAGGAGTAAAGCCAGTCAGCAGCAACAATCCTGCGGCAATCCGTTCGTCGAGTTCGCTAGCCGGCGGTGTGTTGAAATAAGCCGACACCATTGTGCTATGGTTATGCTGACTCGGCCTGACGGAACTGTTCAGAGAGACAGCACGTGGATTTGGGGCAATTCCGAGAGAGATCAACAGTACGAGACATCATTCAGAGGTTTCGGACTTGACTGTTCCTAAGGCCTCGCTCAGTCTATTGCCCTGCTTGAAGGAAGCAGCCACATCACATCCCACAGGTATACTGTACTAGGACTTTAGTCTGTTCGCGCGTGTGCACAGACCATTTCAACAACGCGAACTCTAAAGAGGGGTATCTTCTTCAACTACACACGACTACATCAATATGAGAGCTTTTAGCACTAAAATTTCATCAAATCGAGTGCGCGGAGGTGAATTATCAGAAGCCCAACGGATATACTGCTTAGCCCAGGTTGAGGCTGGTGTGTCGACAAGCGAAGTTGCTGACGCGCTGGACTGCTCGCAGCGGTGCGTACAGAAAACAGTACTCCGATGGACAACCAGCTGCAGCACCACAACGCAGCCTCGGACAGGCCGGCCACCTACATTGACTAGTAGAGACCATCGCCGGCTGCTACGGATTGCTCGGAAAAACCCAGGTATTGAGTACCACAAGCTTATGGAGGAGGCTGGACTGTGGGACGCCAATACTACCTACCCCAGCGTTTCTAAGCGTACTGTGCAGCGCGCAATGGCTGACGAGGGATACCGCAAGTTCAGAGCTAGACGTAGGCCAAAAATCAACAAGAACACAGCTGCGGAACGCCTCAATCTTACTAATGAATGGCTGGGGTTTGATTTTGGGAGGCGTACTATCAGGTTCAGTGACGAGTGCAGCGTTGCTCGTGGATCTGGCCACAACACGCCCTGGGTATGGCGACTACCTGAGGATAAATGGTCGCACGAGATGGTTGAGGAGGTCACCACTGCTCGCCAACCTGCTCGTATGGTATGGGGCTCAATATGGATGACTCCAGGTGGCCGAGCAAGGCGTAGTCGTCTAGTAATTATGAATCGCGACACATCAGCCAAACGCAATGGATACACAGCTCAGAGCTACATACGAGCACTTGAGGAAGGTCTCCAGGACAGCTACAGGCCAGGCGAGTGGTTTATGCAGGATAACGCACCTATCCACACTTCCCAGGTCTCGAAGGAGTGGCTAGAGGTTCATGGTGTTGCTACGATCAAATGGCCACCATACTCACCTGACCTTAACCCTATTGAACACATGTGGTGGGCACTTAAAAAGAAGCTCCATGAGCTGCATCCTGAATTTGACTATATGGGAGACTCTCTAGCTGAGTGGGAGGCGTTCGAATTGGGGTTGATTGAGGCATGGGCTGCTATACCTGACGCACTGATCAAACGCCTTATTAGGTCTATGCCACGACGCCTAGACGCTGTGCGACGTGCAAAGGGCTACCAGACTAGATACTAAGCGTAATGCGATTAATTTGCAACCCTAATTGTCTTATTTGGTCTATGTAGTAGAGAGTTATACTGCTTTGAAGTTGGTAATCAAATGTGGTTGTGGTGGTCCATGCGTCAACGCGAACAGACTTTTGGCACCCGATTGTACAACCGAACGCCGAACTACCCAAACAATTGGAAATCGCCCTACGAAATATTCTTCACGCGCGCAGCCGCCATGAACGGCATAGTCACCGGACCTCGAAGACCAAGTCAAGCTCATCTAAGAGCATATGGATGCAAAGCCTTCGCAATGACAGACGATACCCACCGAGGAAAGTCAAGGCTGCAAAGACTAGACCCAAAGGCTTGGATAGGCTATCTTGTGGGATACCAGTCAACCAATATCTACCGCATATGGATTCCATCCATGGCTAAAGTAATCAGCACCCGCGACGTGGTGTTTGACGAAGACACAATCTTCGATGGCAAAACTAAGCACCTAATGGACAATGTTGGTAGGCCTTTGTACGATCGTACGGGGTGATAACAATAACGGGGTTCTCCTTGTGTCTTGGTATTCGTATTGGTATGATTTCTCTATGAACGTGGGTACTACGAAGGTATACCTGAGCTTGGTGCGAGTCGGACCGAAGTAGGATCGAGGCGGCACATTGGGCAGCCTCGGGAAGTGGGGTGTGTGTATACTGACACTGGCAATCTTTTGTTATCGTAGCAAACTGGTCTAAGGAAATCGAACTGCTAAGGAAGCCTTGAGTAGGTATGTGTGCCTATCTCGCAGGTCGCTGCACAGATCCCTCTACTCTGATCGATAGCATGTTGCTGTCGATGAAACGTTCAAGTGCGCGATTTGGCGTGGCCTTCGTGAGTGCGTCCGCAGGGTTATCTTCACCATTGATCCATCTGATCTCCGCGATCTCGCGGCGCTCGTATGACTGGCGCAGCGCCATGATGTCGATCATAAGGCGCTTCTCATTCGTAGTGCCAAGTTTGACAAGGCACTCGTATAGTGAATATGAGTCTGTACACACAACGAGTGGGATCAATGGTAGACCTAGGCGTTCTGTAATTGTCTTAAGTGTTGTTAAGATAGCGATAGCGATGTCGACGCCGCTAACCATGCCGTATGTCTCTGATGCAAGGACGCTTCTAGTGACGCGCTTGCATTTGGTTGAACTCCAATGGATTATGTTGCCACGTACGTCAAACGTTGTTACGGTTTGGGAGGTAAGGGCATTGCGCGTGTCACGTGTGTTGTCCTGGCGCTCCTCCCTCACCTTCATGAGCACTTTCTCCCATTACAAGCATCAGAGATACGTCATGTAAACAGACCCTGCTGCTAGCCTTGAAGAGACCAGCTCAAGCAGAACAACAAGACAGGACAACAATACACTTCATACTCTGATTACTGCTTTGCGCAGTTGCACTTTAATTTGCTACATTCTCCACCGCAATACTTGGGCCTTCTTTTGAGCAGTCTCCTCACGCTTCCTTGCCGCCTTCTCCGCGTTATCTGCCTTAGTCTTCTCTCTAAGAAGCCTGCTATTGTACTGAATTTGCTTCTTATCGACTTTTACAGCAGCAGCTGCTAACTCTGCCTTCTCTGCATCCTTCATACGTCGATCGGCACGTGCCTTGGATGCAGGATCCCAGAATATGGCCCCCCCTTGTACATTAGGGTCCCGCGGTGACAGTGGTAACACCTTCTTCTTCTTACTCCGCTTCTTCTTACTCTCCATAGCCATTTTGAGGCCCTGAAGTTCATGATCTTTGAGCTCAAGGAGCACGTGCATCTGATGCATCTGCTGCCTTGCCTCTGTTACGGTTTGGGAGGTAAGGGCATTGCGCGTGTCACGTGTGTTGTCCTGGCGCTCCTCCCTCACCTTCATGAGCACTTTCTCCCATTACAAGCATCAGAGATACGTCATGTAAACAGACCCTGCTGCTAGCCTTGAAGAGGCCAGCTCAAGCAGAACAACAAGACAGGACAACAATACACTTCATACTCTGATTACTGCTTTGCGCAGTTGCACTTTAATTTGCTACATTCTCCACCGCAATAGCCTCACTTGCAGCCCCGGGGTCCCCATCCTTAATTGCACGGTCAAAGTTTGACTTGAACCTTAGCCAATTGGGCCCAGAGGAAGCCGGTTGAGGCCCAGTCTGCGGTGTGGGCGTCACAGGTGGTGGTGAAGTTGACTTTTTGAACTTATCGAGTATAACGTCGGGTTCAAGGGGGTGGATTCCTGTGGATTCAAAGCCACTCAATACCAACTTTTCTGTGAATGTATCAACCCAGGCAGGCCAGAATAGGCTTATAAAGTCTGCGTTGCCCACTGGCATGTCTCCCTCAGTTATATAGTTGTGCTCAACAAGCTGGGTTGAGTAATTTTGACTCAAGGGCTTGCAGCACGCCACATCCAAGGGCTGCAGCGTATGGGTAGCGTGCGGTGGGTATACCAGTACCAGAATCCGGTGGTCATCACAGTAATCTAAGAATCTCCGCGTCACGTGGCTGCCGTGGCCGTCAAGGATAAGTAATCTGAACTTTCTCCGAGCTTTCCCTTTGGTGGCGGGCTCAAACACCTGCTCAAGCCAGGCAAGGCCTAGATCGTCGTTCATCCAGCCTGTTCGTGATACCAAGAAGTATATAGAGTGCTTCTCTGGGTCAATATCGTGTACCCAGTTGGCTTGCACACTGTCTCCGGCTGCGGCAAAGATCACTGCAGGGGGGAGGGTAGTACCGTCAGCTCCTATACAACCAATAACGGTAATCCACTCCCGATTGGCATCGTGAGAAGGTTGCTTATACCTTCTCTGCTTATAGAGCTCCTTATCAAAGACTCTCTTTGTTGTACTAATTACCCCAATCATAAAGCCCTTCTCATCCATATTGTACGTGTTCTCGGGTTCCACATCAAACTCCTCCACTTTCTTGCTCAGAAGACCAAAGTATAGATGGTATCTTTCAGAGTTATCAGCCTTATGACGATTGCTTTCCATGGGGGTAGTCCAGGCAGTGAGAAGTGTGTCGTCATTGCGATGCAAGAGCCTTGTAACCCAGGTATTAGAAGGCTCCCATTGGCACAAGGGCGTCGCGAAATTAATAATCATTTGCCTTGTAGGTGGGCAGTGCCTCTTTGTAAGATCTGTGATATATTGTATAAGCTCTGCCTCATCGTGGGGGTTAAGAAGTTTGCGACGTTCAGATGCCTCCTTACGGCTCACTGCTTCCCCACGGTGGTGTTTCCGCAGCGTCTCGCGGGAACAACAGTGTTTTGTGGCAAGACTCCGGTATGAAAAAGTATCTCCAGGACCCAAGGAATCTATCTCTAGAAGCGCGTCTTCAGGTCATCGTGGTGGTGTGGTGGTGGGGGGGTCAAAGTAGGTGACCGAGTTGGTGGGGTGGCACGATCACTGAACCGGCCCGATCAGTGTACAGACACGGTAACGTGCCCGTGCGCAGTGTGCCCGGATTCACAGTGTGCCCCGCAGAACACCACATGCCCAATCTCAAAATGAGGCTGTACAGCGCCACGCAATAGTTTAATATTGATAGAAATATAGTTTTGTAGTAATTAGATGCTTGCGATCAACTTGTACTATCTATATTTTTGTGGGAGATTGACGTTGCGGCCACGTGATGTGACTTTGGCTGGAGTAGCAGATAGCTCATCTCCAGCTTGAACACCAGCGTGAGCAGCGCCAGCGCGTTTTTGACGCTTGTTACTTGGTAAGACTACTCGTGAGGCTTTACGCTTGCGTTGTTGAGCTTGTTGGATAGATTTTTTTTGGTGTTGAGCTTCAACTTTGCGCGCGCGTTCAGCTGCTTTCTCAGCTCTTTCCTGCTCCCTGACGTCCTTGAACCTCTGCCTTTCCACACGCTTCTCCTCGAGCTCAACTTGACGCTGCAGTTGAGCCTCCTCGCGCTGCTTTTTGGCCCGTGCTTTTTGGAGTTTCTCCTCCATCTCATCTCGCTCCCGTACTACTTCTCTAGCTCGAGCTTCACGCAGCTTGCGAGGAGACCAGTGGACCGCGCTACCGTGATACTCCTGGCGCTGTTGAAGGTCAAGAGCTTTGCCCTTCTTCTTGTGCTTCTTTTTGTGCTTCTTTTTGTGCTTCTTTTTGTGTTGAAGAGCCTCCTTTAAGCCCTCATTCTCATGCTTTAAAAGCTCATTCTGCACAGAGAGATGGTGAACGCTTGAACGCAGCTTTTTTGACTCAGTCTGTTCGGTATCCTTCACAACAGCTCGAACCAATCGGTCCATCTTTCTCCAATCATTGTCAGAGAGCCCTGATGATGAGCTTCTCTCAGCTTCTGGCGTGCTGGCAAATCTACGAAGGATAACGTTGGCATCCATCGGCCAGATCCCAGTAGCTTCCAAGGCCTTCAATACGAGGCTCTCCGTGAAGGAGGATATCCAGGCGCTCCAGAAGAGTGGGAAAAAGTCCCCTTTCTTGATTGGAATAAGGCCTTGAGCCTTGTGGAGATGGTTGGTGAGCTCGTTGGAGTAGGCTTGAGAGACTGGCTTGAACAGCACTACATCGAGCGGCTGGAGCGTGTGAGTTGAATGGGGTGGAAGGACCATGAGAAGGATCCTGTGGCCATCACAGTAGTCGATAAACTCCATCGTGACATGAGATCCATGGCCATCAAGGATAAGTAATCTCCATCTACCTGATCGTTGCTTTGTACAGCGATCAAACACCTGCTCAAGCCAAGCTAGGCCTATGTTATCGTTTGACCAGCCTGTTGGAGATGATGAGACAAAGACCTCATCTTCTCCTGCCTTGATATCCTCTACCCAACTTGATTGTATAGCTCGTTTTGCAGCTGCGTATATGAGGCGTGGAGGCAGCGAGCTCCCATCGGCGCAACAGCAGGCTAGGAGTGTCAGAAACTCGCGTGATCCATCCTGGAGACATGCTCGAACCTCTTTCTTCTCCCATTGACGCCTGCTGAATATTCTCTTGCTTCTGCCTATCAAGCCAATCAAGAAGCCCTTCTCATCCATATTGTATATATCTCGAGCCTCAAGGTGATATTCAGTGATCTTTTGATGCAGTAGCTCCAAGTAGAGACGGTATTTTGACTCAGAATCAGCCAGGTGGCGCGTACGATCCATGGCCGTGGTCCACTTTGAGATGAGATGGATCTCGTGCCGGTTGATGAAGCGAGTAACCCAGCTCTCGCTGAGCTGCTGACGGGCTACTTCTGATGAGAAATTCCTGATCATCTCCCTCGTAGGAGGTAGGCCTTGCTTAGTAAGCTTAGTGATATATCGTACAAGCTCTAACTCCTGTTCTGGGTTGAGAGCTTGCCTGCTGGCATGCCCAGCATCCCTAGGCCCTGTCACGCCTCTCCATCGCCGCCCCAGAGTTGACCGGTCAACGCCATGGTTTTCAGCAATTTCCTTCAATGTAAATTGTTCTTCTGAACCTCGCGATTTTAGATCCTCAATCGCCTCATCAATCGGAGCCATGGTCGTGGAGTTATCGCGCGTTGGAGTTGTGGTGTTGAGACGCGCGTTGGTGTTCTGCGGGGCACACTGTGAATCCGGGCACACTGCGCACGGGCACGTTACCCGTGAGGTACGTTATACTCTTTTATAACCTAAATATAACTAGTGTTGAGAATAACTGGGTTCCGTCCAGGGTGGAAGGTGTTCGGGAGTCATATGATATGCTGTTGTGGCAGGCACTGCCTAGTGGGCAATGGCACTCACAATGACAGTGTGAGTCTTACACACAACACGATAGTCAATACAATACGTTGCAGCCACCCCGCCTTGTCCCTCCTCCTACTCGGTTATCACTAGTAGTCATACTACTAGTGGGACCTTGTTCCAATAGGTTATGAGCCCCGGTTGCCAGAACTGATGTCATTGTTTTGATCCCACCAGAGTCGCGCAGGACTCAGATTCGAGAAGGAATCAAACCTCAAGAGTCACGAAGGACTCAGCTACGATTCGCGGAAGGAATCGAAACATCTACCAGAGTCGCGCAGGACTCAAATTTGAGCAGGAATCAAACACCACCAAGGTCGTGGAGACCCTAGCCCCAACTCACGGAGGAACGATCACATACCCAAGTCGCGCAGGACTCAGATTCAGCAATCGAACACAAGAAGCCGTGTGCAACGCAGTTGACACGCAAACACATCTACTCTTCTTCTCCACGCCTGAGAACCGACAACAACTGCACTACCCGCAGCATATCGCCTACATATATAACGCATGCACCGCTTGTACTGACTGCACCGTCTGCAACGCCTGCACTACCCGCAACTGATACGTGCGAGCTTCTACACACATGATGGCCGAAGAGAAGGAAGAATGGAAGATTCCGAAACTCACAGCTGAGAATCACGATGCTTGGTTCCGCCGGAACAAAGTCAAGCTCAAGGGAAAGAGGTTTTTCTATGTCTGCGAAAGAACCTTGGCAGATCAATGTCGGATCGCTACCGCCGGAGAACTGTCGGATGCTATGAGGGAAATGGACATCACAGATGAGACTGTCAAGGCCCACATCAACATCGACAAAAGAGACAAGTACCTGGAAGATGAAGCCACCGCAATCGATCTCTTGTTTAGGTCTCTCAGCGAAGAGGACCAAGCCCTTATTGACGAGTACGATACTGCTTTCCACTTCTGGGCTTACTTGCGCATGAAGTACAGTCAAACCGACGCTATAGCTGCCAACATGTATATGACCAAAATTCAGACATTCACATTTAGAGGAGAGAGCACAATTGTCGGATCGTGGGAAAAGCTAAAGGACTACCGACGCAAGCTCGTGGCAGCAGATGCCGACACCAACGGAGCCTACAAAGACTCCGCACTGCTACTTGTCCTCATCAGATCACTCCCAAAGAAATTTGGGACTACGATCGACACTTTGAACGCCCAGCTGAACCTCACTGTCGAACAAAAGCTAAAGTTGTTGGAAGAGAAGGAAGTCCGAGACCAGCAAGATACTGATGAACAAGCTCATCTAGCTTTCCGAAAGGTCGCCAAGTACGCCCCACCGCACAAGCGTGTGAACAAGGACTCGTTATCTTCGTCCGACTCAGAGTCCAGCACCAAGCCCAGCATCCAGTGCTACCTCTGTGGCGATGCGCACTACATCCGGGACTGTGTGAAGCTTGGGAAGGCTCGAAGGCTTCTTGGGGAGTATGAAGCCGAGAGGAGGAAGAGGAAGAAGAAATCATCCTCTGCAACATCCTCCAAGCCTCCCGCTAAGACACCTGAGCAAAAGAGGTCTTACAAGAAAACTGGCAAAGCATATGGAGCCGAAGAAGCCAGGTCAGAGTCAGAGCTGGAGACATCAACCGATACTTCAGACTTGGAAGACGAGGAAATTGAGACATGTCGTCTCTCTAAAGACATCCTCAGTAAGGCATCTCCATCTACCTGGGCCGGCGACACTGGCGCCTCCTCACACATGTCTGACCAACCCTCGCTGTTTAGACGAATGATCAAGATCAAGCGAAGACTTGTTCGGGTTGGAGGGGGAGAACTACACGCAGACTGGAAAGGAGAAGCCCAAATGGTATGCAAGGATGGATCTTCGACATTGCTTTCAGATGTACTGCTGGTACCCAACCTTGGAGTCAATTTGTTATCAGGGAGACGAATTTGCGCAGTAGGCATGAAGGGACGTTTTAATTCCCACACACTGTCCTTCAAACTAGGGAAGAAGACAATCATTAAAGCAACTATGGACGATGGTATCTACGTAGTGTCACACATTGCAGATGGATACCAAGAGACGGCATTTCTGGGAAAAGAACTCTATGCACCAGCCCTAGATACAGAAGTCCTTCACACACCAACTGAGTCCGAACTCAAGGCTAGTGAAAGGGAGAGATACTTGCTGTACTACAGACGCTTTGCACACCTAGGACCTGCAAAGATTGCCAAACTCCACGAAGTCACAACGCTCCAGAACAAGATTCGAGTCCCAGTGAAGAAGGAAATCTGCGAAGTATGCGCCCTGACAAAGATGAGGAACAGCATCCCTAAGCAATTGAGAGACCACAAAGCTGAGAAGCTAGCTCTGGTACAGTTTGACATTGCAGGACCCTTTCCAACATCTCTGCGAGGCAACCGATGGTTTCTCCTTATTATTGACAGCTACACGCGGAAGAACTGGGTTATCCCGTTGAAGCAGAAGGGAGACGCACAAAAGGAACTCAGAGCCTGGAAGATTTTTGTTGAACATCAGACCGACGAAGAGGTCAAAGCTGCTGGGACTGACAACGCGCCAGAACTCTTGCAACAAGTTGAGGAATGGAGAGTCACACATGGAGTTGAACTGCAGCCTACCACAATTGCGTCATCACATCAGAATGGACCAGCCGAGCGAAATATCCAAACTGCAGAAGCTAGCATGAGAGCAATGCTCAAGGACGCTGGTTTGCCAATTGAGTTCTGGGACGAAGCTGTGGAAGCCGACACGTACATGCGAAACCGCACTGATACAGGACCTACAATGAATGGAAAGCGAGTCAGCCCCGAAGAGGCTTTTACAGGAAAAACGCCATCTATTGATCACATCCGTGTATGGGGGAGCAAGTGCTACTCCTACATCCACCCTAAAACAATTCCAGCAGATCAACGACACGACAAGCTTGTGGACCGCGGCAGAGTTGGGGTATTCATGGGATATTCTGAGACAACAAACAAGCAGTTCAAGTTCTACTCGCCAGAACTAGGATATACCTCAAGATCAAGCCGTATATCAGTAGACGAACACACACCTGGAGGGAGAGTCGAACTACGGTTGCGGAACATTCTGGCTGGATCACAGGGAACGCCAAATACTATGCCAGACCGAAAACCAAGAGGAAGACCAAGGAAAGATCCTACTCCTGCTCAAACGACTGCTGCTCAACTAGATCCTACTCAACGAGTTCCTGCAGAACCGACTCCTGCAGAACCAACTTCTGCAGATCCTACAGAACAAGCCACTGTGGAACAGATGGAACTACCGACTGCAAACGAGATGGAACCACCTCCTGCGGAACAAGTGGAACCAACTCCTAAGCCAATCAAGCGTGGAAGAGGAAGACCAAGGAAGCTGACTACCGCTCCTCCTACCACCGTCTCACAAGATGAGCGAGTACCGGATCTGACGACTAAAGAACCTGAGAAACCAGCCCAATCCTTGCCGGAAGCTCCACGATACTTCACGAGACAGTCTAAACGCAAGAGATCTGGAGAAGATACTGCTGAGGATGAAAGACTCTGTAAGATTATCAAAGCTATGCTGGCGCAAGTCAATCTCACGGACGAACAAGCCCAGACAATTGAGAAGGCCTTCCCAGCAACGGAGATCGCAGGAATTCGGATTCCCCAGACATATCAACAAGCTATCCACGACCCAAAGTACGGAAATATGTGAAAAGCAGCGGTGCTGGAGGAGATAATCTCGCTAATGGAAAACGGAACCTGGGAAGAAGTCTTACGGCCAAAAGATGCCAACATGGTTGATTCAAAGTGGGTTTTTACAATCAAAACCAAGCCAGACGGAACAATTGAACGATTTAAAGCACGCCTTGTGGCACGTGGCTTCACCCAAGTACATGGAATCGACTACAACGAGACCTTTGCGCCGACTGTCCGCATGGATACCTTGCGTCTATTCCTGGCTACTGTCGCAGCAGAAGACCTGGAATGTTTCCATTATGATATCAAGAATGCGTTCACTGAATCTCACCTCAAGGAACAGATTCTCCTTAAGCAACCTGAAGGAGTTCATGTCAAGAAAGGACATGTCCTGAAAGTGCTTCGAAGCCTGTACGGACTGAAGCAGGCTGCTCGCGACTGGAACCTGTTGATAAAGAAAGAGCTTCTTGCATGGGGGTTTGTGCAAAGCCTTGCAGACCCTTGTATGTTTGTCCATGAGGAAAGAAAGATTCGAATCCTAGTCTACGTTGACGACGTTCTTGCAGCGGCAAAGGAGCAATCCCAAACTGAGTGGTTCTGGAAGAAGCTTTCTGGACGATTCAACGCCAAGAACCTGGGGGAGGTACACAAGGTCCTTGGAGTGCGAGTCATACGAGACAGAAAGAACCGCACAATCCTCCTTGACCAAGAGCAATACCTGCGCGCAGTACTTGACAAGTTTGGAATGTCAAGCAAGAAGCATAAGGACAAGAAGATCCTATCTGCCGATTACACCTCATTCAGACCAGCTACTGACAACGACACTCGAATTGACACAACTGAGTACCAGCAAGGAATTGGAAGTCTGATGTTCGCTATGGTTCTCACACGTCCAGATATTGCATTCACCCTTGGGAAGCTAAGCTAATACATGAGCGATCCAGCAGAACATCATGGCCATGCACTGAAAAACCTGCTACGGTATCTCCGATCGACAGTCTCAATGAAACTACGTTACGGACCAGGGGGAGCACACTCACAATTTGTCATCTACTCTGATGCTGACTGGGCAAGCGACATCGTGGACCGAAAGAGCGTTTCAGGAAGCACGGCGATGTTCTATGGAGGGCCAATATCATGGTCTAGCAAGAAGCAACGGTCAGTTGCTACATCAAGCTGCGAGTCTGAGTACATGGCACTATCAACATGCTGCAAGCAAGGCCAGTGGATTGCTCAAGTGTTCAGAGACCTTGGGTTCCCAAAGTACATTGGAAAAGACACCAACAAGGTTCAGATGCTGGGAGACAACCAGGGCGCCATCGCACTTACAAAGAACCCTCACCTCCACGAAAGATCAAAGCACATCGACGTCTGTTATCACTTTGTCAGGGACCTGGCAGAACAAGGCAAACTTGATGTGGCCTATGTGCCGACTGCAGACATGGTTGCAGATGGAATGACAAAGCCTTTGCAGCGAGTTGCATTTGAGAGATTCAAGAACCAACTGGGAGTTATCTATGGACCGGACCTGTCCTGAGGGGGAGTGTTGAGAATAACTGGGTTCAGTCCAGGGTGGAAGGTGTTCGGGAGTCACATGATATGCTGTTGTGGCAGGCACTGCCTAGTGGGCAATGGCACTCACAATGACAGTGTGAGTCTTACACACAACACGATAGTCAATACAATACGTTGCAGCCACCCCGCCTTGTCCCTCCTCCTCCTACTCGGTTAACGTAAACCATCAGTGAGCCGGCCACTTTTCCTTGGCATAACCAACTCATGTTACGCATCCTCAATTTCATCGCTATCAAACAAGGAGCCTATATACGTCATGCTAGTATCTGATTCAGAAGATGCCTCTCTATCTTTTTTCCACGTTCGCGCGTTATGCCCAGTCCTGCTGCAGTTCCCACAGCGCCGTAGAGCTGGTTGGACTGGTTCTTGATCACCACCACCACGAGCCTTCTTAGATCGCTGAGGCGCTGCAGACGCCTCAGCAGCTACCTGCGCTGCTGCAGTCCCATACTCTATAGTGCCACCCTTCTGGATGCGCCTCCTTTTGCGCGATTTCCGCTTAGTCATTACTGCTAATTGCTCTTCAAGCTCGTGGATCCGAGCAGCTTGAAGCGCGTTTTGGTGCAGCATCAGTTCACCACCTTTTATAAGCTGGGAGAACCCAGCCTGAGCTGTAACAGGCGACCGAGTAAAGGAATGGCGTACAAGCTTTGACTGAGATCCAAACTCATAAGTATTGCTTGGAGTCTTTGACTGCCACGGCGTTTCTGGGAGAAGGGGTTCTGGCGGGGTACGCAGCCGCACTTCAAGGCAATCCAACACGACCTGCGCGTTGACAGGGACTAACCCTGCTGCCTTAAAGGCCTTTTGACAGTTCTCCTCTGTAAACACGTCGAAAAACGCGTCTTTAAAGGCGGGGAGGAAGCCTTCCTTGTTGATATGGAAGACGCGTCGGCGTGCCAAGTCTCTGACGCGCTGGGAGTACTTGCGCTTCAGCGGCGAGAAGCAGACTACGTCAAGCGGCTGGAGAATGTGCGATGAGTGAGGTGGCATACAGAGGGTTAGGATCTTGTGTTCAAGGCAATAGTCCTTGAAATCCTGGTTGAGGTGGCTCTCATGGCCGTCCAAAATAAGCAGCCGGTATACCCCCACCTGGCGCGTCTTTATATGCGCGTTAAAGTGCTTCAACCACTCTAGACCGAGCGCGTTGTTGGTCCAGCCATTCTCAGAGACTGAGAGCTTCCAATTGCGCGGTATTGAAGCCTCCTCGTACCAGGCAGAGATGTGGACGCGTCCCTTGTAGATGATCAAGGGCGGGGTCGCGTACCCAGCAGCGCAGATGCTCTGGATGACTGTAACCCACTCGCGATCGCCTGGCTGAACAAGCTCTGGCCGAGCACGTCTCTCTGCGCCTGTAACGACCTTCATTGAGCCAATGACGCCCATCTGGAAGCCAGTCTCGTCAAAGTTGTGCACGTCGTCGTCATGGACGCCGTACTTGGCTTTGGCCTCCTCTACCAGCTCAAACCACGGGCTAATAACCGCAGGATCTTCCTGCAGTATCCTCTGCCTATCTTTGGCTCGATTGAAGGCCATTTTGAGCTCAGCTGAACGCGCCACAAAGCGCTCAGCCCAGCACTTGCCAACAGGCTCACCACCGCGTACAGCCAGCAGTTTATCAGCCATATCTTCCACCTCGCACTGCCGGGGCGCGAATCCTCGCAAGTCAAGGTCGAGTATATATTGAACGACTGTCTGCTCTTCGGTTTCAGTAAGTTTCTGGATCCCTGGTCGAGTTTGAGCGCGTTGAGTGATCCCGTGGAGCCGATCAGAGAGGCGCTGTTGTTTGACGTTGAAGGCAGCAGCTGCGCATCGCAGGCTTTTAAACTGACCAGAAGCATAGGCCTCAAGAGCGAGCTCAATTCTGCCTTCCTGGTTAATTGATATCGCGTTAGGTTGTTGAGGCATGTTGGAGTTACTGGTGTGTGTTGGTCGTGCCAAGGAAAAGTGGCCGGCTCACTGATGGTTTACGTTATCACTAGTAGTCATACTTCTAGTGGGACCTTGTTCCAATAACTAGGAGATTTTCTAGGCTTTAGAGTATCTAGCGCTTAAAGCATAGCTTCTAATTATAATATTTAGTTAACGTGGTTTATCATCGAGCCGCCAGGTATCACCGAACCGCCACCCCTTGCCAACTTTTTAAGACTTACCAACTATTACAGGACTATTACGCTTAACCACAACGCTGCACTAATAATTACAATCGTTACAATTACTCTTTAGAAGCAGCGCTATCATCTGCATCTAATATTTCTGCAGTGCAGGTGCGCAAATTGTGGCCAGTCTTGCCGCAACGTCTGCAGTGCCTCTCTTTGCGCACCTTCTTCCCAGACTGTTCAGATGCCTCACCACCACCACCATCCTTCTTAGCTATCATATCCTGTACCTTACCAACCGTAAGAGCCTCCTCTGTCTGGATATACTTTCTTTTGCGACCACGCTGCGCTGTCAGAGCCTTAATAGCCTTCTTTATGCCATCCATTTCCCTTCTCTGCAACACGTTGGCATGGTCTATCCGCGCAACCCCTCTAGCAAGCGAGTCAAGTGATTTCATAATAGGAGACAGGGGCGAATCTCTGTGCAATCGCATGCGCTCGCGGATATACAACGTTTGCGACTCAGCCTCCTTTGCGCTGGTTGGTGTTTTGGATTCCCATGGGGTAGTCTCTGGTGGTGGTGGTGTTGGCGTGCGAAGGACCACATCAAGCTTCGATAGCACTCGCTCTGGGTCAAAAGGAACTAGTCCCGCGCCTCTGAAGCCTCCGTGGATATTATCTTTTGTAATAGCCTTGTAATAGGCTGTCTGGAAGCCAGTGAGGAAGAACTCTTTCTTAATTTGTGTCTTTGAGTATCGTGACCAGGCGTCAACCTCAGTCGAGTACGCCCTCTTCAAGGGGCCAAAACAGGCCACGTCAAGCGGCTGCAACAGGTGCGACGAGTGCGGGGGCATACACAAGGTGATAATCTTGTGTTCTGCGCAGTATTCCTTGAACTCTGCAGAGTTGTGGCTCTCGTGGCCATCAATAATAAGCAG
Source organism: Lizonia empirigonia (assembly GCA_009982855.1). Taxonomy (NCBI): domain Eukaryota; kingdom Fungi; phylum Ascomycota; class Dothideomycetes; family Pseudoperisporiaceae; genus Lizonia; species Lizonia empirigonia. The sequence continues at coordinate 89,843 of JAADKA010000014.1, read as the reverse complement.
ACGGTAGGCGCCAACAGTACGCTCCTTTGTAGACGCGTCAAAGTGCTTCAACCACTCCAGACCAAGCTTGTTTGTTGTCCAGCCGTTCTCGCTGGTTGCAATTACCCAATCACGAGGCAGATCAGGGTACCAGGTTGTGATCAGGACCTTGCCTTGGAAGATGATGAAGGGTGGGATAGCCCAGCCAGCAGCGCAGACGCCGATGATGATTGTGACCCACTCCCGATTGCCTGGCTGGATATTCTTAGGGTCAGATCGCTTCTCTGAGCCTATGAACACCATCTTAGACCCAATTATGCCCATCATGAACCCAGTCTCGTCGAAGTTGTAGGTATCTCCATCTAGGATTCCGTACTTCTCCTTTGTGTTCCTAACCAGCTCGAACCAGGGCGTTATAACGCGTGTATCTTCGTTCAGGGCTCATTGACGATCGTACGGTCGGCTACGTCGAAGCTTGATCTGTTGGGTACGCGTGTTGAACCTGTTTACCCAGAGCTTGCCAACAGGTCCTTCACCGCGTGCGGCACACCGAACATCAACTTTTCCAGGTCAGCGAAAGGTCGATTTCCATCGATTTTTCGTTCAAACACGACTCAAATGCCTTCTTAAATCTGTTTCCCAACGTCCTCTCCCCGCTGCAGGCGTTGTGGCAGGCGCGCTGCCCTCTTTTGTCTTTCAGCTCTTCGCTGAGCTGAATTCTCTTCAAAATGGCCCGTGCGCTACTCAGATTTTCACGTTCGGTCGAAGGCCACAACCACCACCAAGACAAGGAGACAGTTTTGCCACTCCTTGTTCTTGCAGTATAAGGGCATCGCCAGGCCTACCGCAAGGCTCTCCACGCGAAGAGCTACGGCGCAATTCGACAGAGCACCGGCTCTCCACACCCACAACGATGAGAGCTGCTTTCAGCTCTCTGAAGACCGACTGTCAGCGTCCCAGACCTGACACAACACGCAAACAAGGCAGCCAGCATGGCCTTAGATTTCACGACCCTTGGGGATAAAGAAGAAGGACAGGCCTGGCTCTGCCTACCTACTACACCTATCTCCTCAGACACAGGCATGGCCAAGCCTAGTACAAAGGCTCTCCTTGCGCAGAGCCACGGCTTCGATTCGGCAGGGCACCGGCTCTCCACACCTACCTACTCTTTCCTTTTCTTTCTCTCACGGCACTAAAATGCCTCTGAACACACACAAGGGTCCCACCCTAATGTACACACACTGCTCAGTCTCCCCAATTGGAAGGGGAGCTGTAGTTCTGAAATGGTAGCAATACCCGCGCAGGCAAGAAATGCTTTCTAAGGTAGTGTGTCAGCACTGTAATTCCATAGCTTAGCACGTCCTATATGCCCTTCGGGAGGCGGTGATGGTGGACTTAATCCCCATCCTATGGACGAAAATCGAATACCAACCAACCAACCAACCGCGTGCGGCAAGTAGATCATTAGCCATATCTTGCACCATAGTCTTTGTCGCGCCTATTCCTTGCGTGTCCAGCTCAAGTATACGGTCAACTATCGCCTCCTCTTCTACCTTTGTCAGCTTCTTTAAATTGGCCTCGCGATCGCGTCGTGCAAGCCCTCCAGCGCGTCGGTCTCTTAACGTTGATCGGGGAACACCAAAGGCCTTAGACGCATGATTTATACTGTCAGGCACAGTAGCTTTTGTAGCTTGGATAGCAAGGTATAGTGTACCTTCGTTATAGGACGATTGCGCGTTGCGTTGTGATGGCATTGTAATAGTTGTCGTAATAGTCGCAAAGTTGGCGAGGGGTGGCGGTTCGGTGATACCTGGCGGCTCGATGATAAACCACGTTAAGTTATTAGGTATAGGGTGCAAGTGCTTAAATTGTTGGAAGGCTCTCGCTAGCGATGAAAGGAAATAACTATAAATGCATTCTGTTCGATGATGGTTTTCTCTGTCGGTGGTCGCCATCGTTGTGACTGCATGCCTGGCTCCCACTGTCGTCGAGACTGAGGTCCTTCGAGCGCGCCGCTCCTATGCGGCAGTCCGTACTGCTCGCCTTGCTGCGGCTGCGGTTGCCATTGCGACTGCGATTGTGACTGCGGTTGCAACTGCGGTTGCAACTGCGATAGTGGCACTGGCGACTGCGGTGCTTGCGATGGCGGTGCTTGTTGTCCAGTCACAGGAATTGCGTGCTTTGTGTTCTGCTGGCGCTTATATGCTCTTGATCGTTGGTCGAATTCCATGGCTTGGAACTCTACAGGGTCCCATTCTGGTGTGTTTTCCATACACAATAGGTTGTAGAGAGAATCAGCTATCCTAGCGCGGTTGTTGCCTGTGTAGACTCCTCTGTGTCGTAGTATAGTCTTTAGGGATTTCAACGTAACACGTTCAACCCTAAGGAATAGTTCTTTTGTCCATCCCTCAAAGTCCCCTAAGTAATCGTCAAAGAGGTTATCGTCCCATACCATTCCTATATCGTAGTCATGGATAGTTTTGGCGACCCAGGTTGTTGCGTGTATCTCGCTCGAGTCTGGCAGTGCGGGTATGCCCCAGAGGGATGTGTTGATCGTGTCGAGTGCTACCCCGTACGGGCAGTCTCTCATGAGATACTTAGCAGTAAGTTTAGCCCAAATTGACGAAGCGACTTCTCTGCGTTCGCTTGAGCCATGCTCTGATTGATTGCCATGGAATTCGACCAACGATCAAGAGCATATAAGCGCCAGCAGAACACAAAGCACGCAATTCCTGTGACTGGACAACAAGCACCGCCATCGCAAGCACCGCAGTCGCCAGTGCCACTATCTATTGCGGTGGAGAATGTAGCAAATTAAAGTGCAACTGCGCAAAGCAGTAATCAGAGTATGAAGTGTATTGTTGTCCTGTCTTGTTGTTCTGCTTGAGCTGGCCTCTTCAAGGCTAGCAGCAGGGTCTGTTTACATGACGTATCTCTGATGCTTGTAATGGGAGAAAGTGCTCATGAAGGTGAGGGAGGAGCGCCAGGACAACACACGTGACACGCGCAATGCCCTTACCTCCCAAACCGTAACACACCCCCTCATCCTGTAGTCAATCCATGACGAAAGGATGAACTCATCTCTCTGTCTCCTGAATCTTTGAGCGTACATCTACAAGGTGAAGTTGTCGTATAAACTCAATGTGCTTCTGGCGCGGAAGCATCTTCGTCATGCCGTCGGCTGGCATTTGAGTCGTGGATTTCCAATGTACGTGGAGGCGACGTTCCTCAACCTCCTGACGGACCCAGCTCTGATGTATGTCGACATGTTTGAGCTTTGTACTGAGTTTGTCCTGCTCTTTTGTAACTATCCCTACAGTCTGCTGATTGTCACACCAAATGACAGGCGTCTGGTTGAGCTTTAGGGAAAGTCCATTGAAGAGGCGGCACCACTCTTGCATCTCTGATCCAGCAAGAGATAGAGCGAGCAGCTCTGCCTCAGTTGTCGATTTCGTGATAGTGCGTTGAAGTGTTGACTTCCAGTCAATGGTCATGCCAAACAGCTGGAATACGTATCCTTGAGAGCTTCGACGCGTCTCAACATCATCAGCGAATGCAGCATCAGATGCTCCAAAGAAGATTGGATCGCGATAGTCCTGTGGCGTTGCGAGATATTCCTGCAGTCCTCCTTCATCAACAGCTTGCGCCTGCAGCGCTCGATACTTCGTCTCAAGGATGTGTCGCCACACCCTTCGAATAGATTCAACGTGTGCTTGACCAGGGTTGGTCAAATGTGATGCGTGAATGACGTGAGCGCGAGCCAGATCAGGTCGGGTATACTGTGTCAGAAATGCCAGATGGCCCACAAGCTCTTGATATGTCTTTTTCCGAGCTTTGTTCGGCTCCTCCAGAGACTGTTCTAGATAGTTCGCTAGCATAGGCACCTCTGAGTGGCGGCCTGTTAAAATGATGTTGTATTTAGCGGCAACCTTGTCAATGTAGGCGTCCTGTACCAAGTGAATCGTGCGTGCGTTGATGTCTCGAACTACGCGTATGCCCAAGAACCACTTGAGTTCTCCAAGGCATTTGAGGCTATAATGCTCGTCAAGCTTCTTCTCAAACTCTTGGTGAAGATGCCTGTTTGATGGGTGGAAAGCCATGACGATATCGTCAACGTAGACGAACATGATCAACCAGCTATTGACGTAGACGCATGGAAATCCTGGTATAGGCGTCAAGCCTAGAGACTTCAGTGTCTCTCTCAGGTCCTTGTACCATAGGAGCGGTGATTCCTTCAGTCCGTACAGGGCTCTCAGCACCTGTAGCAGCTCTCCGTCCTTCTTGAAACCGTCTGGTGTCTCGGCATAAAGCTTCCGATCAAGTGTAGCGTTTAGAAACGCGTTCGGTACGTCGTACTGGAGTAGCTCCAATCCAAATTGATTGGCTGTTGCGATAAGTGCTCGAAATGTTCGGGCAGCTAGTGTAGCAGCGTAGGTATCTCCGTATGGCTGTTGTAGATCGCCGCGGACGACAAGTCGTGCCTTGAATCGATAGAGGAAACCGTCTTCATCGAACTTGTATGTGAATACCCACATCAGGGGTAGCACCTCTGCATCAGCAGTCTCTGCAGTGTGTGTTGTCTTAGCAAAGCAGCCTTTACCCCATATCTCGCGATACTCTTTCTGAGCAGCGTGTCGAAACTGCTCTCCAAACTGATGGTGATCTAGCTCTCGATATGATCGAGGAGCTGCAGGGACCTGTGTTCGATGAATCTTCGTCGTCGGCTCAGCTTTTAAGGCAGTTGAGAAGGCCTTAAGGTAATCGCCAACTGATCCTCCGTACGAGACAGCGTGGGAGTGCCATCTCTCTGGTGCCTGGAGATCAGCATTCCGTCGTGTACGCCGCGGGCCCTCGATGATGTTGTCTGCGTTGAGGTCGAGATTTCGACGTCTTGGAGCGTTGTTCTGATATCGATCAGGCATGTAGCCTTCGATCTGGGTCGCAGAAAGGTCCTGAGATCCTTGTATAGTGTCGTGCTGTTCGTGAGCGGATTGCTCATCCAGATCGTGTTGCTCTGTATCTGATTCTGGGGACAGAGAATCATCTCGTCCATCTTGTTGGTCTTGAATTGAGGTGTTCTGCTCCTTGTTTTGTTGAGTCACCTCACCCCCCATCTGAGACTCCGTGAGCACAGATGTGTCTGCAGTCTGTCGTTGCTGACGTTGCCGAGTCGTCAATAGGTCTTCAATTGCTATATCGTCAGGTTCAAACTCTTCTGGGAAACTAAGAAGCTCAACAACTTCTTCGATCACAGATTCACAAGCGTAGCCTTGCGGACCCTCGTAGAATTTCGTGGGTTTAAAAACGACGTCTCGTGTACGTATAACCTGGTCCTTCGTAGGCAGCCAGATCCTGAAAATATTGGTTGAGTCGTAGCCAACGAGATGGCCTATCAAAGCTCTTGATTCAAGCTTGTCCGCGCGTTTGAGTGATCGATTGAGAACGTAGGCTTGACATCCAATTGGACGCATGTGCTGAACCTTCGGCTTCGTCTTCCACACGATCTCGTATGGAGTCTTCCACTGCAGCGCTTCAGTCGGTGTCCGGTTGAGGACGTATGCTGCTGTTCGCATCAGCTCATGAGCCAAAGACTTTGGCAGTCCTGCTTGGATCCTCATGGCTCTGGATCGGACGACGAGCAGCGATCCTGCTCGCTCTGCCAGTCCGTTCTGCTCTTCTGTGTACTCGGCTCGTGGCTCATATCGGATACCAAGGTCTCCACAAAGCTCTTCCAAGAAATTAGGCGATGTGCCGTATCCACGTTCGTTGTCAGTTTTGATAGCTGTGACATCGCAGTCAAAGATGCGCTGTATGCTTCGTATATCCTGGATTAACCATCGACTCAGAAAGGGTTTCGATCGATGCGGAAACGTAGAGACTTTGTGCCACTTAGAGTATTGATCGACAGAGTGTCCAGCCCATCGATCACCGTTTAAGCAGGCCTCTCCTTGTGGTATTAGCTGAATGATATCAACCGAAATTCGATAAAAAGGTCTCTGTGCCTGATCATCTTGCTGTCTTCGAGATATCTGCTTCGTCAACTTAGACTCCGTACAGACAGTGCAGAAGTCGTCTGTGTTGCCCTCAACAACAAGTCCGTCAACGTTTGTCGCAAGTTTCTCGATCACTTTCTTGCCAGGATGACCCCATATTTGATGAGCTGTCTGAGCATCGACTGATTGCGGTGGTCGTGGAGCCTTCGTAGGTCGGTAGCTAGTGCCAAAAGATGACAGCATAATCGGCTTCGGTCGGCGCGAGGCTTCGGCGTCCACCAGCCAGTGTCCTCCGTCGTGCTCCAGGTAGGCAACAATCGTTCCTGGATCGTTCTTGTACAGGAGATCCCGTCCTGAATCGAAATGTATGTTCATCTTCCGGCAGCGTGCCAAGCCAATCAGGCTAGTGATGAAGCCTTCGACGTAGGCGACGTGAGTGAGTCTTAGCGATCGTACGCCTGAGGGTGTGTTTGCCATGAGCTCCATGCTTCCCCAGGCCGTGATCTGAACGCGTCCTGTTCCAGCTCCGACAAAGTCAGTAGCCACAGCGTCGTACTCTCTTGTCCATCCTTTCCAGTCCTCAGTGTTGATCACATGAGTGTTGGAGCCAGGATCAAGTATCCATCGATTGCTGAGCTTGTCGATATCCTCCTCCATGCTCACTGCTGTGTAGAGGTTGCCTTTTGGCTTTAGGTTGTCGTCTGTGATCGTCATCGCTTCGACTTGATTGTCGCAAGCTGTCGTAGCTTTGAATTGCTCATCGTTTTGAGCATGTAGCTCTTGATCTTGAATCATATACCGTACAGTGTTGGCCGTAGGCCTGGTGGGACGGTTGCCATCGTCCATCACGATGCTGCCTCCACCCTGTTGCTGCTTTGCGTGCCACTTGTCGAGCGCCTTGTTAATCTTGTCTCTCAAGTCGTTGTCGGCGGCCAGGGCGGCGTCGAGCTTCTTCCGGCCAAGTGCATTTGCGTAGGCCTTCGGCCTTCGTGGGTGCTCTGTGTTGATCAACCAGCAGTCCACCCAGTAATGTTTTAGACCACATGGACATTTCGGCTTCGTCCTGTCGCCATCCTTGTTGCCATTTTTGTTGTCATCCTTGTTCTGCTGCTGAGACTTCGCAACGTCGAGCTCTGCTGCCATTGAGCTGAGTCCTGTCGATAGCGGTCGCACACGCTTGAGGTATGTAGTGAACTTGCTAACGTAGTCTTCCACAGATGGAATATCAGTACCAGCGTCCTCGAGGTCGATCAGGGCTCGCAGGCCTGATGTGCCGTACTCGGGATCGATCGTCCTGCAGGCGACAAGGAAGTCTTCCTGTGCCCGAGATCCCATTGTCTCCGGAACTGCTGCGGCTATGCACATGTTGGTGGTCTCCACCCAAGAGCGTAGCCACTCCTCGACTCTCCTTCCGCGTGGCGGTGTCTGAAGAGCTTTGTATTGTGCAATCAAGTCGCGTTGTCGTGTCGCGTCGGACGGTGCGAGATGCTTCTTGAGCGTCGTAAGCCGCTCGTATGGCGTATCCTTGTTCTCGATCAGGTAAAGGTGCTTTGAAGCGATCGTCTTGCCTATCTCAGAGTTAAACTCAGCCAGCGCTTTCTTCTGACGCCTGAACTCGAGATCCTTGCGCTCCCATCGCTCGTATTCCCACTGGAACAGCTTCTGCTGTGCCGCAGTGAGGTGAGCAATTGACGTCGCTCCAGCAGCGTGATCCGCAAGCTGTGGTTCGATTGGTGCCAGTAACGTAGGCAGATCCGCTGCCTTCGTGGCAGGGTCAACGTACTGCCAGAGCTCATGCTTCTGTGCAGTATCCTTTCGAATAAACAGCCACTTGTGCCAGTCGTCTGCTCGATTAAGAACGACTGTTACTCGGGTGACCGCAGGGTCTGATGACTCAATCGTCATTGTTGATGGTGTATGAGTGGTTCAGCGGCTCCGTACAGTATGATCAATCGTTGATCTCGATCGTAGGTGCCAATCAGTTGTTGTGAGTGAGCGAGCTTTTTAGTCGCAATCCGGGCTCATAACTATTGCGGTGGAGAATGTAGCAAATTAAAGTGCAACTGCGCAAAGCAGTAATCAGAGTATGAAGTGTATTGTTGTCCTGTCTTGTTGTTCTGCTTGAGCTGGCCTCTTCAAGGCTAGCAGCAGGGTCTGTTTACATGACGTATCTCTGATGCTTGTAATGGGAGAAAGTGCTCATGAAGGTGAGGGAGGAGCGCCAGGACAACACACGTGACACGCGCAATGCCCTTACCTCCCAAACCGTAACACTATCGCAGTTGCAACCGCAGTTGCAACCGCAGTCACAATCGCAGTCGCAATGGCAACCGCAGCCGCAGCAAGGCGAGCAGTACGGACTGCCGCATAGGAGCGGCGCGCTCGAAGGACCTCAGTCTCGACGACAGTGGGAGCCAGGCATGCAGTCACAACGATGGCGACCACCGACAGAGAAAACCATCATCGAACAGAATGCATTTATAGTTATTTCCTTTCATCGCTAGCGAGAGCCTTCCAACATAAATGTTAATTTTCTACGAAAACGTGCACGAGTCCGGGCCGTCCACGAGCCTATAAAAGACTGTAGGGGTTAGCGTCATCGTCACTTTTGTGTTGGGCAGTTGGGGAGTTTGGCCAGGGACAAAACTGACCTGTATGCCCCTCGAACGCCATTCCATTCTCCACGAACGAGCCATTAGGCGTAAACGTGGCTGCAACATCGAGGCATCCCTTGGGGTCGTTCACAGCGTGGTATAACGCTTTGATGTTTTCCTTGATCCCAGGGGCGACATCGATGCCTGTCGGCCAGGATGCAGCGTCTGCACCATCGGCGGCGATAGACGGAGTGAAGAAGGCTAGCGCCGTGATGGTCGCAGCTAGGATGGTTTTGGAGAACATGATTGCACGGAAACTTTTGTCTGTAGAAAGAAACCTGGGTCTTCGTCTTCATTTTATATCACTTTTTCTGTATATGAGGACTGAGCTTTGTAGCCGATTTATTACTAGGAAGTAGACGCAAAGAGGACATTATAGTCCTTGCGCGGAGGGACGAGGCCTGGGGAGTGTAGGCAGAGTTGGCAACAAACAAATCAAATCAAATCAAGTCCCGCGAACGGCCCTACTGTTGGTATGTGCCCGCTATCACGGACCAGATGGTGCTGCGTGGAGGGACTTGATTTGGACTTGATTTGTTTGTTGCCAACTCTGAGTGTAGGTGTCTCGGTCGCCGGAAGCGAAGTCAGGCCGAATTGGTCCAAACGCAAGCTGCTGCCTCTCGGCTTTCATCCGGGACGATCAATAAGCTTCAACTCCCACTTCGAGACATCGCAATCATGAGCACCTTCTCAGCAACAGCGCGACCGCGTATGTCGGGTAGTAGATACCCATACTAACAGGAGCTAATTAAACACACCCGCCCACGACAAAACAACGTCATTGAATCCTCCTCAATATACAAAACAACTGCTCAGCGACAGCTGTTGCGACCTCATCCACGAAACTAGAACAGTAGCCTTGCAGCTTCGCAAGCTCTCTACCATATACGGTAGAAATGAGTTAGAGTGGCCGAACGCTAGCAGAGCACGGCTCCAGCCCTCTGATTTGACAGGGTGGTCTTTGCTCTTCAGGGGTTCTTATTTGATCGTTAAGCATTATTCCCCAATGTTACCCGGCCGTAGCCTGCTAGCGTTCGGCCACTCTCCCTCATTTCTACGGTAGGTAACGAGCCGAACCGAATACGACGCGAGCTACTGCCTCTCGGCTTTGCAGGCCCCACTCAAAGCGAACTTCGGGCCTAATACTGGCATACGCTACGCGTAGACAATTTAACATACCGCAACTAATCCAAATTCAATCTGACTCTGCTACTAGTACTGTGTATTGTATCATATCTGCCACAGCCCTGCTAGTCGCCGACCACATCAAGATGTAAGACTAGGTACCTTCGAATGCAAACTACCCCCATTCCGGACCCCCATATGCCCTCGCTGCGGCCGCTTCCTATCGCGGACAAACCAAAGCTGGGTCCCATTACCGATCTCGAATCCCACCTTCCGGTCTCCTGCCATCTTGTGTAACGTAGCTAGCACGCTGGGCTGGATGACGAGCTCAGACACGTCAGGGGGAAGACTTCCGTACATCTCTCGCACGAGGTCCGGAAGGGAAAGGCTGCCTTTATTGCCGACGCGAGCCTTGTTACTCTCCAAAGTGATCCAGATTTGACGCTCACGGGCCTCTTTTTGACGAACGCATTCCTCCATCTTGCGCGGAAGGTCGGTAATGACGCGTCCGTGACCTGGGTAGCCGATTCCACACTGCAAAGCTGCCATATCAGCCAGACTCTGCGTGAAGAGCCCCAGGTCCTCGAATACGCTCTGACCCTGGCCTAGGACGTTGTCTCCTGTGAACAGGGCGTTCTCTTCCTCGAAAAAGAAGCACATGTGGTCGTGAGCATGACCGGGCGTGAAGACGGCCCGTACCGTTGCGCCGTCGACCCTGAAGATCTGGCCATGCTTGATCGGGTGCTGACTACGGTCCGGGTCGTATTTATAAATCCGATTGGCGTAGTCGGGCCTTTGAGTGATGAGATCGGGAACGCCCCCAGTGTGGTCGCTGTGCCAATGCGTGAGTAGGACATGAGATATCTCCACGCCCAAGTCATCTAGGACACCGATGAGACTGTCAATCCACTGGCGAAAACCTTGCCCGGTGTCAACGAGCAGGCGATGCTTTCCGGTGCCCACGAGGTACGTGTTCGTTCCTTGGAGACGCATCAAGCCAGCATTTCCGCCCATGATCCGGATCACGCACGGTGTCAACTGCTCGACGTTGGGCAGAGCCTCGAGACGGCCCTGTTGAGCCTCAAGGTAATCACCCCACACGCCTTCGTTGAGCTTGGCGAGTGCAGAGGGCATTTTGAAGTGCGATGTTGAAAGGATGAATTCGGTTTCGAAGCAAAAGAAGTGTGAGAGTGAAAGAGTACTACGCGGCTCAACCCGTTTTTGAGCCATTCGGTACCGTTCTTGCGGGTCGAACTGAAAGGACCGAAAGTATAGTGATCGTCGTTTCTCTCGAGTAACAATTGGCGTAAGTACTCAGCGTATTCTTCCGGGTGGAGGTGACTTGATAGGAGTCATGTCGGCGAGGAAATACCTAGGTATTGTTAGAAGGTTCCAATTTTTCTGACTACGCTTGCAACCAACCATCAACCCATGCCCGGAAGACCCGGTTACGAATTGAGTGGGGGTCGTTCATGTGCGGTACTACCTGCTACACTCGGGGTAATGAATAAGCCGACTTACAGTCTATAACTACACATCTGGGTATTATCGATCATAATTGCGATTCACACAACTTACCACACTCTTTGTACCACTTGGAATCCTTCGTCGTAGCGAACGTCATTCGAGTCAGAATGTCCGACCCAGGCTTGTCCGCTTTAGCTCCAAATCATCAACAGCCAGCAGCAACATCAAATTCCACTCAGCGGCCTGTTCGCCTTCGTCTAGCCTGCGATGCGTGTGCTACCACCAAAGTCAGATGCGACAAAGGCCGACCAGCTTGCCAGCGCTGTGTAAACAACAAGTTGGTCTGCGTTTATAGTGTCTCCCGCCGAAACGGCTCTGAGCCTTGGTACAAACATCTCCAGAGGCGACAGTCTCTAGAGTCGAGCAACCAATTGCAAGCAAGTAGCCAAGCATGTCATGGCACTTGTTCCTCGCCAAACAATTTCCTCTCATACTTTGCTGGACTACCAATACCGGGCAACAACGCCATACCCTTCCCACACAGCTCGAGCGGTGGCTGCGACGATTTCGATGGATTCCTGTTTGGAGAACCCAAGACTTCAATGGACCTACTCAACGGTTATGAGGATCAAAACAGCAACCCGCAGTTCACTTCACTTTGGTCGCCGCCGGGGGAGACACCAGCTGTTCCCTTAGCTGCTTTACCTGATGGAGCCCCCCGCAATCACGACTGCGAAGCACGGGCAACTCAGACCATACGCTCGCTCCACTATAATCCCGATTATTTCACCGATCTGTCTCCGATTACACCATCTAATGAGGCTGGCGCAGCTCGTGACGTGGCCATGCCAAGTGTAGACAAGATTATCCTGCTCAACCGAAAGGCACTGGCCAACCTTCCTGAACTACTTGAGTGCCCTTGTTCACGATACCCACATCTGGCCCTACTCCACGTCACTATCCTCTGCAAAGCTCTATTCTTGTATCGCGTTGCTGTATGCGCACATGCCAGAAGGAGCTCCGCACCAGGATCGGAGTATCAGTCACCGTCCAGCTCCAGTAGTAGCAACAGCGGCATGAATCAGATGCAGCCAGCTAAGATTCAGATCGGGGAACTCCAATTGGACGCAGATGAAGAGGCCACACTACAGAACGCCATTTTGTTAAGAGAGTTGCGTAAGACCCAAAATACGATACAAAAGCTGAGAGTATTGGACATGAGCTGGGCTGATGAAGATGAGGAGGTGACGGGGGAGCTGAGCGCTACTTATTGGTACCGCCTTTCCATGCCCAAAATTTGCGAAGAGCTTGATACGTTGATCAAGATGGCTATGAACAATCGCGACAAAGCGTTTTGACAAGATCTCTTAATTTCCCTCATCCATTACGTCAGACAATGTGTGGGCCTAACTCTCTGTACAACAAAGCGATATTGGATCCTCCCTCTATGCCATGGTGTCAAAAACCTCTTTGATGGACTCTTCCATCGGGCGGAAGCCAGCCTTTCCGGCCCATCGTAATAAGGCCTCCGCACGGGGGCGGTCCACGATGTTTTCCACATTCTCTCCCTCCTCTTTAGGTGGATCTGGGTTTCGATTAGATTCTGATAGATGTCTAGACCGATTAGGAACATACCGGGAAATTGGTGATTCGGGTACATCTTCCGTAGACGTGCAATCCAATCCGTCCAATTTTTCCGATGGGCACAGCCAAAAATACGCTCACCATGGTATTCCGGGTGTAGAAGAGCACCGAGATGCAGTAGGCTTGTGTCCTCGGCATCGACCATCCACTGTGGGCCTAGAAATTTCCAGGACTCACCTCCGCTCCATAATGCCTCGAGAGCAAACGACATGGGCCCGACGTTTGGTTTGGCATGTGGCATCGAAGCCCCCGTAACGAAGTCCGGCAAAACGGCATTCGCAACGAAGTTTGGCTTCTTTTCTTGCACGAAGCTCCACATGGCCTTCTCACATTCAACCTTGGCTGCCCCGTACGTGCATAGCGAACGGTCTGGAGCATCGGGTGGGAGTGCCCAAGCCTTTGCAACGAAGTCGTCGTTCCACGTGTCTTGAGTGACTTGATACACCTCGCCCATTCGGTACTGACAGGCGGTGATGTAAGAGGAAGTCAAGACAAATCGCTTCAATCCCGGCTCCTTGGCAGCAGCCTCAAGTGCGCGCATTGTTAGCGCTATCGAGCCTTTGACAACGACCTCAGGATCTGGCACAAAGCTGTTATCGACAGCAAAGTGCACGAAGCCAGCGCATCCTGTGCATTTTTGGCTTAGTCATCCTGGTATTTTTAGGGATCAACCTACCCCTTACAGCTGCATCGAAAGCCCCATCGGCCGTTAGATCGGAGACCTGGACCATCTCGAAGTGCCCATCGTTGCCATACTTTTGTCCAAAAAAGGCTTTCACATGTGAGCAACGCTCAAGATCCCGCACAACTCCGCGGACTTTGTAACCCCGTTGAATCAGTGTGTTTGAGAATCGGCACCCCAGGTAACCGTTTGCGCCCGTAACGAGAATGAGCGATCCAGCCGGAATTACTGCGGCAGGTTCAAATTGTTGAGACATGGTCGAAGTGTAACGAAGTTTCGAAGTAGCTTGCAAAGAAAGGCCTTGGAAATGATGATAAACCACAAAACCCCTTGCCTTGCGTCCAATTGTATATCAACGTAACAACGCATCATGACCACACAGACTAGGTTCTGGTACCTGGAGCCTATAGGAGTTCATGGGCGATCCCGCAAAGCTAATACTTAGCATCGGCGAGAGATGAGGTCGATGTCTTGTACATCGAGATCTCGGTCCGGCCCGCGGCCCGGAGTACCCGTGAGAGAGCGTACAAGTACAATTCGGCCCATCTACGGGAAAACCACCTAGCGCATTAAGGCACCGGGCTACTGGATAAATGAGTTCCTTTGGCCGAACGCTAGCAGGGCGCGACAGAGCCCGGCACCTCGGGTGACAAAAAAGCCCGCAGACCAAAATGAGCAGATTCTCAGCACCACCTACACAGCTCCCCCCACAACGCCAATTAATTGCTGTAATTACACCTAATTATTGCGCCAGGTTAGGAGAGCAATTCTGTGTTTTTGAATTAATTTTGACCGCGTGGTTGTTGAGTTATTAATAATTTGATTTGTGATAACCTACACGCTGCCAGGACCTTGCTATATAGGATGCTACGCTTCTCTATATAATTAATAGCGCTACAGACATAACTTTTAGTAGGCATATTATATAATTTATAGTTATCCTAGTCTGCTATTTAAAAGAATAAGCAATAGCTGCAATAGGGGGTGCGTGGTGTGGGTGAGGGTGTATGTGGGTTAAGGTGGGAATCTCGGCGGTGTGCGGGGAAAATTGGCACCCGAGTACCCGGATAACTTTAGATTACGCTCCAGCCCTCTGATTTGACAGACCTAAGATTACGTGTCCTGTGGTCTTTGCTCTTCAGGGGCTCTTATTTGATCGTTAAGCATCATTCCCCAATGTTACCCGGCCGCAGCCTGCTAGCGTTCGGCCAAAGGAACTCATTTATACGGTATACTTCGCCCGCAGAGCGCCCTCCCCCCAGCCAACCTCCGGATTTGCATCAAACTGGAACTCGACTATACTTGGGACAAAGGGTAATCTGTGCATCGCTCTGCTCCCCACCTCCCCCTGCAAGAAACTAACCTCCACTACTTGAACCTGGAGAAATGGAGAAACACGCCGAAACTGTGCTTGTGGTAGGTGCCACTGGCAATATAGGCATCGCCGCCATCATAGGCGCCCTACGCTCGGACCGCAATGTCCTCGCCGTTGTCCGCAACCAGCACTCGGCTAAGAAGGTGTTTGAGCACGTGCTCACCGGCCATGATCGCATCAAGATCGTAGAAGCAGACGCCGTTTCCGATCAAGGAGTGCATAGTGTTGTTGACAAGGTGCGCGCGGGGTCTCTGCCTGCTTTCCAGCATGTATTTGCTTGTGGTATGTGAGTTGTACAGCAGACCAGTTAGCAAGGCATTGATATCACGTAGTGGGTGGGCAGTATGTCCCACAAGACATTGTTGACACGACGACTGAGAAGCTGCAGCGCTTCATGAAGGTCAACTTCGAATCCAATTTCTGTAAGCTTCACAAGGTCAATAGTTACTTTTCCTCAGAATCGCTCTGATATTCTCGCTAGATGCCTACCGAGCTACAATCCCCTACCTCCTTGAGCAAAAGGATCGCCAGTGCACTTGGACTACTTGCACCGGCTCACAAGGAGATATCGGGGACCTTGCCCTTCCAGCAATCTCTCAAGGTGCCATGTTTTCAATGTGCTACTCTGCGTGCAAAGCGCTGGCTAATACCAATGTTCGCTTCAATGAGATTTACCTTGGTCGGAGGGTCCAGGTCGATTCGGTTGCGGAGCAAGCTGGCTCAACGAAGTCGTCGACTTTTGGTCGCGTATACACCAATATCTTGAGTAAATCGGAGGTGAAGAGCTGCCGTGTTCGCGTTGAGAATGAGAGGGATGTGGATGAGCTTAGATTGGAGCGGAAAGCGGGATAATATGTGCTCGCTTCTTGCTGCGTCCAAGTTTTTATAAGACAGGGGCAACGGGGTCTCTGTGAAATAATTTGTCGCTTCCTAGAATATCGGCCACGTTAAAGACTTCGATCACTTTCCATTGTGACGATATGTAAGGCCGTATTCGATCACGTAACAATCTGAAGCTTAGCAGCCGGAAGCTTAGACCACTACTTTCTGTATACCCGCCATCGCACTTAATCCCCTCATCCGCCCATTCCCTGATCACCGCCAAATGCAGCATAATCATATCCAAACTGGCATATAGGTTAGCCGGCAAGGACGAGGTAATGAGAAAATCCACGCAAACGAAGCTACATATGGAAGAACGATTCAGTAGAGAGGGACTTTCGGTACTGGTCATCTTGCGCATTCGCCGACATCCACAGTCAACATAGGCAATTCCATGATCTTTGAACTCCCTACAAGAAAAACATAGTGTTGTTTCCAGTACGCCGTGATAAAGCCAAGAGAAGCACAGAAGCATCTTCGTCATCAGAAGCTCAACAAATTCGTTCATCAATGTGTTTTACATGCATCAACGGCACGAAAAGCCGTAGACATCACATCTTCTGTGCCTCTTTCCCTTCCCGTAGAACCATCTCCAGGCGCTGCTCATTCCGCGGAACGAAACGCACTTTGAACGGCTTTGCATGTCGCAAAGGATAGGGCTCGAAGGCATCATCAGATACGTCAATGGTAGCCTTGCCTTTCTCACTGTTGAGAGGTGGTTGTATGTCGAATGCCCATAGCACATTAGCCAGCATCACTGCGAGATTGCTTTCTGCGAGACGTGTTCCTGGGCATACCCTTCGTCCAGCACCAAATGTAAAATGATCGCGCGCCTGTGGGTCTGACATTGCCGCGTAATCGCCAGCAAACTTCGTATGGTTGATGTAGCGCTCCGGCCTGAATGCCATCGGATCGGGGTATTTCTCGGGTTCGAAATGCAAGGCCACAGTGTTGCAGACAACTGCAGTACCTTTAGGGATGACCATATCTTTGTAAACGACATCGGCATCTGTAAAGTGGCGAATGGCCCATGGCGGCATGGGACAGATTCGTAGTACCTCTTTGATGCAAGCCCATACATACGGTAGTTGTGGTATGTCAGCCATAGCGGGCTTACGAGAATCTCCAACCACTCGATTGATCTCCGCTGCAGCGGTTTCTTGGACTTCGGGGAAAGCAGCGAGATATAGGATGAGGTTGTGGAAAGTGGCGGTCGATGTCGCGGAGCCAGCATCTACGAGTCCACCAGCAACCCAAGCTAGGTCTTCCTCCTTGAGACCCTGCTGTCTGAAATCAGATTCGATCATCTGCTTCGCATAACATGGTGGTGCTGATGCGCTGGTGAATTGCTCCTTGAGACGATTCCACATACGCATCTTAACCCAAAGAACCCATTCTGCGTCCCTCACTGCTTGTCGGTATGAAGGCTGGGCCCAAGTCGGCAGGTTGGCAAGTGGCGGGATGACGTCTTCGATATAGTATCCTGGTTGCTGGATCTTGGAGAGAAGCTTTGCGCTTTGCTCGGTATATTTGATGTCCTCATCGTTGACACTTTCAGTGGACCGCCCGTAGACGGCGCGCATCAATGTCGAGAACAGCATGCGGTGGATGTCTTTGTAGAATGCAGAGTTATCGGTGTTCTTGGTGGCGAGGTCGCTCAGGAGTCGCGCAATCTCAAGAGTCTGGTATGGGATGAAGCTGTTGACCGCTTTGGCGGTCAGGATCTGATGACACAGTTGTCGATAGGCCCGCCACTTTGGCCCGTATGACATTGTTGGCATACGCATACCCCCAACTACCACATCCGACATTGGCATCGGCAACTTCGATGAGGTAGAGACAGACTACAAAATCTGTATCAGTACTTAGACGTCTTTGTCGAAAGAAGAAGAATATAACGAACCTGTTTGTCGAACACCATCTTAACAGCCTCTGGCGAATTTAAGACAACCCAATGGTGCCATCCGACTTGAACGCGGTAAATGTCACCATACTGGCCGGCCCACTTGCGGAACTTCATTAATGTGTCTGGTGGCAGCGAAATACCCAATCCCACGAAATAATTTAGACTGGGACCAGGGATTTTGCGGAGGCGTCTATCCGTTCGTAGCAAGGGGAAACATAATATGAATAAGCCGAGAACGCCAATCGTGGATGCGGCAATTGTCACCCAGGACAGCTGGAGGAGCTGCGATGCCAGCATGGCTATCGATACGATTGAAGACCCAGACTCAGATGAACAATGAAATGCACAAGAGCCAGGGAATATCAAGCACTTACAGCTGTCACTATTTATGCTCCACGGTACTCGCACATAGAGTTCCAGCTTTCGCACCGAGACTGAGTATTGCTTTGCGCTCTTGCTTTGGGGCTCGCAATCGCGTTCGGCGGTCCTGTCGGGATTCGCAATTTGCTTTCGGCGAATTGACCGGCGAACCGCAACTTCGCATTATTGTGGTGCTTTGCCTAGTGTATGAACTCTGGAGATCGCGTTCTGATCCCCCGCAAAAAGGTGGGTATCTTACCTGGGGCGATTGCTCTTCCTGTGCTTTTGGCACACCGCACCAACAACAGCTGAACGCAATGGCAGTCATCAAAGAATCTGATTCAAAGCAATTGATTCAAGAGGCAAGCAGTTTCATCACGCAGAACCTGATTCGCCAACAGCAACATTACTGTCTCCAGTTCATCTGCCACTTTCGCATCCTCGATCACATTCCATTGCCGCCACAAAGCATCTCCTATGCAGATGTGGCGACGAAAGCGAATGTGCCGGTCACGAGCTTGAAGGCCATCGCGAGGATGGCCATGACGGCCGGCTTCCTCAGCGAGACGGTCGATGGACATCTATCGCACAATCCACTCTCTGGAATGTTCGTTCAAAACGAACATCTGCGCATCCAGTTGTACCATATGGTAGAGCAGACGATCCCCTTGATGGCTGCGTTCACCCGAGCGACAGAAATGTGGGGTGAGACCAAGGTACCGAATCAGACGGCGTACAACATCTCCGCGAAAACCGATTTGCCTTTTTTCGAGCACCTCAAGTCGGATCCAGATATCAGCAGCGAGTTCGATTCCTACATGAAAAGCCAAGCAGTCGTGAACTCGGGTGCCAAAGTAGAGCATCTATTGCATGGCTTTGATTGGGAATCTTTGGGAGAAGGAGCTACGGTCGTCGATGTAGGTATTTCCGTTCACTGATGTAAGAACGAAATGAGATTGCTGACGCTCTTGAACAGGTTGGTGGAGGTAGCGGTGCGACGGCGGCTACGCTGGCAACGGCCTATCACAAGCTCCGTGTCGTCATTCAAGACTTGCCAGCTCCTATTGGCAATGCTCATGCCTTTGTTGGAACACTCCCAAAAGATGTTTCAGAACGGATAGAGCTCCAAGAACACGACATGTTCAAAGAGCAACCAATCAAGGGTGCGGACGTATATCTTTTGAGAACCATTATCCACGATTGGCCGGATGAAGAGGCGATATCCATTCTCCGCCGTGTTGTTGCCGCAATGGGACCACATAGTCACCTTGCCGTCATGGATATGGTACTCCCGATTCCAGGAACCGAATCGCCAGACTCCGAGGCTGCACTAAGGCAGAAAGATTTGGCGATGATACAGACGTTCAACGCAAAGGAGCGGGAGATGGAGCAGTGGCTTGAGCTGATCAAAGTGGTGGACCCTCGGATACATGTGCGGGAAGTCCGACGACCAGAAGGATGCCAGCATTCGGTTCTCGATATAACATTTCGGGAGAATGTAACTACCAGCTAGAACCTCATTTCATATCGACCTATTGATGAATGCAAGAACTTTGTGCTTTTGGCGTGAGAAGTAGATGTGATGTGGGGGGCTGGAGACCATGGAGGGGGAAGGGGCGGGCTAGGTATTGTCACGCTTAACCTACCTATTTGGGCTACCGTGACTAATCAATGAACGGGCCACCTCAATGAACAGGTCACCCCACCAACTTTCACACTTACTTTGACCCCCACACCAACTCACCACCACGATGACTGTTGAAGAAGCCCTTGCAGAGATAAAGTCTCTGGGACCTGGAGAATCTTTTTCGTACCGAAGTCTTGCCAAAAAACATCGTTGTTCCCGCACTACTTTGACGGAACAACACCACGGTCGGAGAACGACCCGTGCAGGGGCTCATGATCAACGCCGACTACTATCTCAACGCGATGAGCTGGAGCTTGTACAATACATCAGAAGCCTCACTAAGAAACACTGTCCACCTACGCGGCAGATGATTATCAATTTCGCGACTCCCTTGTGCCAATGGGAGCCTTCCGAGGCATGGGTTTCTAGGCTCATTCACCGTCACAACGACACCCTTATCACTGCCTGGACCACCCCCATGGAAAGCAGTCGTCATGAGGCTGATAATGGTGGAAGATACCGTCTATATTTCGGTCTTCTAGCCAGGAAAGTCGCAGAGTTTAAGATGGATCCTGAGAATACCTACAA
Organism: Lizonia empirigonia; assembly: GCA_009982855.1. Lineage (NCBI taxonomy): Eukaryota > Fungi > Ascomycota > Dothideomycetes > Pseudoperisporiaceae > Lizonia > Lizonia empirigonia. The sequence goes on along the minus strand of JAADKA010000014.1, from coordinate 69,561 downwards.
TATGGACGAGAAGGGATTTATGATTGGGGTAATTGGTAAGACTAAAAGAGTATTTGATAAGGTACTCTACAAGGAGAGGCGCTTCAAACAAGCTAGTCACGATGCCAATCGGGAGTGGATAACCGTTATAGGGTGTATATGTGCTGACGGTACTACCCTCCCCCCTGCGGTGATCTTCTCCGCAGCCGGAGATCAGGTGCAATCCAACTGGGTACACGATATTGACCCAGAGACTCACTCTATATACTTCTCAGTATCACCCAGTGGCTGGACGAACGACGATCTCGGTGTTGCCTGGCTTAAGCAGGTGTTTGATCCCGCCACTAAGAGGAAAGCTCGGAGAAAGTACAGATTACTTATCCTAGACGGCCACGGCAGCCACGTGACAAAGGCCTTCATCGATTGCTGCGATGACAATCGAATTCTGGTGCTGGTATACCCCCCACACGCGACCCATACGCTGCAACCCCTAGATGTATCATGCTTCAAGCCCCTGAGTCAAAATTACTCAAAAGAGCTTATCTATCACAACCACACAACGGAGGGATGGCTCCCAGTACAAAAGGCAGACTTCATAAGTCTATTCTGGCCTGCCTGGATCAATACCTTCACAGAAACGTTGGTGTTGAGTGCCTTTGAATCCACAGGTATCCACCCACTTGAACCTCACCGAACATCAACTTTTCCAGGTCAGCGAAAGGTCGATTTCCATCGATTTTTCGTTCAAACACGACTCAAATGCCTTCTTAAATCTGTTTCCCAACGTCCTCTCCCCGCTGCAGGCGTTGTGGCAGGCGCGCTGCCCTCTTTTGTCTTTCAGCTCTTCGCTGAGCTGAATTCTCTTCAAAATGGCCCGTGCGCTACTCAGATAAGAAGGACAGGCCTGGCTCTGCCTACCTACTACACCTATCTCCTCAGACACAGGCATGGCCAAGCCTAGTACAAAGGCTCTCCTCGCGCAGAGCCACGGCTTCGATTCGGCAGGGCACCGGCTCTTCACACCCACCTACTCTTTCCTACTCTCTCTCATGGCACTCAAACCGCCTCTGAATACACACAAGGGAACCACCCTGATGTACACACTGCTCAGTCTCCCCAATTGGAAGGGGAGCTGTAGTTCTGAAATGGTAGCAATACCCGCGCAGGCAAGAAATGCTTTCTAAGGTAGTGTGGCAGCACTGTAATTCCATAGCTTAGCACGTCCTATATGCCCTTCGGGAGGCGGTGATGGTGGACTTAATCCCCATCCTATGGACGAAAATCGAATACCAACCAACCAACCCACTTGAACCTGACGTCATACTCGATCGCTTCAAAAAGTCAATACCACCACCACCTGTGACGCCTCCTAAGCAAACTGAGCCTCAGCCTGCTGCCTCCTCACCTAATTGGCGACGTTGTAGGTCAAATTTTGACCGAGCAGTGAGGTATGGGGATCAAAAGGCAGCCAATGAAGCCCTACAGGCTATACATCAGCTTCATGTGCAGAATGAGCTTAAGGATCACAGGATATCAGACCTTGAACAGGCTATACAGGCCAAGAAGAAGCGGAGTAAGAAGAAGAAGGTATTACCACTGTCACCGCGTGACCCTAATGTACAAGGTGGGGCAGTCTTCTATGATCCTCTATCCAAGGCACGTGCTGATCGACGTATGAGGGATGCGGAGAAGCAGGAGATCGCAGAAGAGGCAGAAAAGGCAGATCAGAAGCAACTACGGTATAACAACAAGCTTCTAAGAGAGAAGACTAAGGCAGATAATGCTGAGAAGGCTGCGCGGAGGCGTGAGGAGACTGCTCAAAAGAGGGCCCAAGAAGAGCGTGAAAAGCAGGCTCGGAAGGCTGAGAAGGAGCGCGTGAGAGAGCTTAAGAACGCGCAGAAAGTATCCAAATTGCCTAAACAGGCAAGGAAGAAGACCTCAAAGAAGCCGCAGTCAAAAATATCAAAAGGTGGTGGTGGTGCAGCGAGGCGTCGTCCACAGGTGGCTCATGAGCCCAGCTCCGCACCCCGAGGAGTTGAGACCCGTAGTGGCCGCGTCACACGTCCTATAGAAAAACTGAGATAGCCAAAAGTTTCGCAATAGTTAATATTATATTCTGACAGCTTCTTGTATAATAATAATTACTCTACGTGGTGGTGTAGCCTCACTTCCGTGGAGGTGAGAAAGTTGGTGGGGTGACCCGTTCGTTGAGGTGGCCCGTTCATTAATTAGTTACGGTAATAGAAACGTAAGCCTCCAACAATACCCAGATACGCTCCACCCTCGGCTTGAAAGCATGAATGCAACAGCTGGTACTCTTCACCACACAACGTTTACTGCAAATGATGATTTATTGCACTGTTTCGCCGGAGCTAACTCCCCTCTTCGTCGCCATCTCCGCTACCTTCTTCCAGCCACTTATTGGCTGATGAAATTGCGAAAATCGCTGGAGGCAACGCTTCACCGCTCCTTGTCCTCTTTGGTACGCTCCATCATAAAACTTGCGGATAATTTTAGCGACATCGGTATCCGACAAATCCGTCTTCTTCTCGGTTATCATCGCGCTGAGCTCCACTGCATCAAGCATAGCATGATTACCGCCCTCGCCGCCGAAGATTGGCATCGCATGAACAGCGTCACCGATGAACACGATCCCTGATTCTGCGGCCTTGTCCAGTTCTTTCCTCTGCACTTGAAGTACCCAGATGCGCCAATTGTAGACCTTACTTTTCTTGATGTCATCCGCATTGACGAGCGTCGAGAATGGTGGGACGAGGTCTTTGCTTCGGATCTCCTTCAGAAGGTGTTGCGGTGCCTTCACTATCTCACCGCGATCAGGCATCCACAATGGATCTCTTTCACCATCTCGGGTGCGCGAGTATGTCCAATCCAGATCGATCGATCCGTCTTTGGTGGCGTTCGCAACTGTCACGAAGGTGTTGAAATCATCACCGACCCCTGCGCCGATCGTGGACTCGCCGATGTGAGCGCTCCAGAGTTCATGCCATTCTGCCACTGTCATCCGCCTTTTTCCGTGGAAAAGAATCACTGGTGGCGTTTGAACATGAACATGTGGGAGTAAAGACTGGCGAACTAGAGCTGGAGTCAGTCCTGTATATATCCAAATTGGGAGATAGTTACTTACCACTGGAATGTACTCCATCTGCAGCTATCAATATGGAGCCTTCAACCTCCTCGTTGTTCTCGAAGACGGCCTTGACATTGCCTGGCCTCCCTTGAACCGCTTTCAATTTGTGATCATACCGTATATCCACCCCATTACCCAACCAGTCTCTCAAAACGCCCCTGTTGGCCCGGAATAGAGAGACCTTTTTGTCTTTTTCAGAATGCTCTGGATTGAAAAGAGTTTCCCCTGTTCCGTTGTTGCGAAACGTCAGATCTACCCAGCCAGTGCCTCCGAGCTCTCTATCAACAGCCACGCCCTTTTGGAAGTCTTTGACCGAAATACCACCAATTCCACTGAGTAGAGGCTCAAAAGCCCAATCGCGGACGGTAATGGCGTAGCCTTGGCTCTTCTCGGGGGTGGATTGCTCGAAAACGATGCACGATATTCCATGCTGCCTAAGAAGACGTGCAACAGAGAGGCCAGATATACCCGATCCTACAATAAGGATTGGCTTTTTGGTCATGATGAGCTATACAGGCTTCAGGTATTCTTGTGGAATGACGGTCGACTGAATGCGGCGTGGAGAATGCAAATGTTTGCGTACAACAAAGGATTCAAGAAGAACCGCAATAGTATCTGTCACATCAACCATTCTCACGGGCTACCGATCAGTCGTCTAACTCTTGCCCGAACGACATCTGGAGTACGTTGGAGATCAACGTTGCCCAGCTGCTTCAAACGGCGTGTGGGGGAACGCTCGGGCCGAGCTAGTTACAGTAAATGGCGCTCGGAATGAGTTACACGAACGCCGAGCGCATGACTATCTCCTCCGCGACTGGCCTCATATCAGCCACTTGTGCGATTTGGAGACATTTGGGAGCGGATCTAGTGGGATGGCATTGCAGCTTCGGCGAGCGCAAATGGCGGAGTCATGCCGTCATCGGATTAGTGAAAGAGTGAAAGACGAGAATGGCTACGGATGTGCATTTTGTGCCTTACTGCTATCTAGTAGATACAATCGATTAGGATTCAAGAATTTTGGAGGCTAGTAAAAGCACAAACTACACTCGCTACGCTGTTGAGAGATCTAAAATGAGTGATCGAGGTGATCTCAAGCCTATCAAGATTTACGGCCATGTTGCTGTAAGTACTTTATGATTCACAGTCTCGCCTGGAAAGAAGCAAACATCTCATGAATCTAGGGGCCGCACCCATGGAAGGTCGTTATTCTTCTCAAGGAGCTTGGACTGGCTTACGACATTGAATTCCTCACCGCGGATGAGATGAAGGTCCCGCCGTATATCGACATTTGCCCGAACGGCCGAGTTCCAACGATAGTCGACCCGAACACAGGCATCACGTTGTGGGAGGTAAGCAGAGGTCGGCTGGTAGGAATGTATGGACATGGCTGATAATTGGTACGAACAGTCCGGAACCATCATCGAATACATCGAAGACCTCTACGACCACGATGCCAAGCTCAAGTACACCAGCTTCCCCGAAAAGTACCATCAGAAGAACTGGAAAGACTACCAAATCGCGGGCCATGAGCTTTTTCTCGGGCAAAAGGCGTACTTCACAATGGTAAGCGACTCCAGCTATTTGGTCGTATGAACTCCAGGTTAATTATAACGTAGTTTCATACTGACCAAGACCTTTCATCTGTTCACGAGCATTACGGCAATATGACGCGCTGGGTTCTTGGCGTCATAGAGAGACAGTTGACCAAGACCGGAAAGCCATACCTTGTAGGAGACAAGTGCACCTACGCCGACCTCATGTATATACCTTTCCACTTGGTCTTGGCCGACAAGTTGATGCGCAACATCAACGAGAATTTTGAGCAAGAGTGGAAGGAAGAGTTTCCTCGTTGCTACGATTGGAATGCGCGGTTGATGCAGCGCGATAGCCTCAAGGAGGCTTTGGTGGAAAAGTACCGTGCCATGGACAATGCGGGGTGGCCCCGATAACTTAGTTTCCCCGAAGAATGCAAAATGTTGTGTTAGTAACCTCCCCCCCTGCGAAGCGAAACAATAATCTTCTCCTCCTTACAGTATTTATAAAACTCGTGTGAGCTGTGGCTCTCATGACCGTCCACAATCAGCAGCCGGTGTGCACCCACCTTTTGTCCCTTTGTATGAGTATTGAAGTGCTTCAACCAGGCAACACCAAGCTCATTCGACGTCCAGCCATTGGGACTCACCTCAATAACCCAATCCCGGGGTAGATTGTGGAACCATGAGGTAACAAAGACCTTGCCAGGGAAGATAAGGAAGGGTGGGATAGCCCATCCTTTTGCGTTGACTCCTTGTATATTAGTGACCAACCCACGGTTCCCTGGCTGCAGACTTTTCGTACTACGCTTCTCAGAGCCTATAAAGACCATCTGGCCATGGATAACCCCCATCATGAAGCCTGTCTCGTCAAAGTTGAATAAGTCTTCGTCCGTGATGCCGTACTTGGCCTTTGTGTTTGCAACCAGCTCAAACCAAGGCGATATAACACGTGGATCTTCGTTGAGGGCTCGCTAGCGATCATCTGGACGGCTCCTTCGAAGCTTAATCTCAGGCATACGCGTCTTGAAGTTGTCTACCCAGTGCTTGCCAACAGGCTTTCCACCGCGCTCTGCAAGCAGATCATTGGCCATATCTCGCACCATAGCCTTTGTAGCAGGTGTCCCTTGTAGATCAAGCTCAAGTATACGTCGTACAAGCGCCTGCTCCTCTAGCTTTCTCAGCTTCTTTGAATTGGGCTCACAATCGCGTCAAGGGAGGGCTCCTTGGCGTTGGTCTCTAAGGGTGCTTCGAGGCACGCTGAAGGCTGTAATAATGCGTCTTTGGCTCTCGTCGCGATCTTCGATTGTAGCTTGCATAGCAAGCTGTAAGTTCCCTTCAGTATAGGTTAATTGTACGTTGTGTTGGGATGGCATTGTAATACAGAGTAGTTATCAGGCTATTGTTGTTGGGATGGACGGCTCGCTTGGGTTGGACCAACCACCTTATACAGGCCACATAAAAATGAGGCTGTAAAGCCACACACAAATGCTATCGCGACTAGACTTTTTGGTGGAGTACTCTATAGATTTATATGACAAATGTTTGCTATACATATCTTGCTGGAAGTGTGATTTTCCGGCCGCGAGTGTTGTGTTTTGGTGGAGGAGCCGAGGGCGGCTCATGAGCAACCACACCACTTTGAGCAGCTGCATCACCACGGTTTTGCCTCTTCCTAACTCCTTGTTGCCGTGGGAGCTTCCTCTTGCCTTTTTGAGTAGTTTGTAATGCTTTTTCACGGTCTTCCTCCTCCTTCTTGCGCGAGCGCTCTGCCTTGCGTGCATTAATCTGCCGGCGCTCCTCTGCCTTCCTTTCATCCCTCTCCTTTTTCTCTCTCTCTCGCTTCTCCGCCTTCTCAGCGTCAAAATTTTGCTTGATCTTGCGAGTAGATTCACGAAGCTCAGCTGTGTCTGCTTTTCTAATCTCTTCTTGCCTTTCTGCCTCATCTGCTTCATCTAGAAGTTGCTGGGCCTTGTTGACGCGTGAAGGAGACCACCACTGAGTCTCTCCATCCCAGTCTTGCCTCTGAATTAGTGGCAAAGCCCGGCTCTTCTTATTGCCCTTCTTCTGCTGCTGTAGAGCTTGCTCTAACCCTTGTTGGTCATCGTGAGTAGCTGATTTTGGATGTGGAGATGGTGAAGGGTATCCCTTACCCGCGCTGAGTCTTCCGCATACTTATCCTTCACAGCATGCTGCAGAGCCCTGCTTGCAAGCGGCCAATCAGGGCCCTCGTATGGCTGAGGAGGTAGAATAACTGGTGGAGGCTCAGGTGACTTGGGAGCAAACTTTTTAAGTATAACGTTGGGGTCCCATGGGCTCAACCCGGTGGACTTGAAGGCACTACGGATGAGCTTTTTGGTGAAGGTCTTCGCCCAGGCAGCCCAGAAAAGGCGGAAGAAGTCACCCTTCTTCATTGGGACCAGGCCTTGGCTCTTGTGAAGGTGATCTGCGAGCTTATCGCTGTAGTTTTGAGCCAGAGGCTTGAAGCAAACTACATCCAGCGGCTGCAGAGTATGGGTACTGTGAGGTGGATACACAGTTAGCATTATCTTGTTAGCATCGCAGAAGGTGATAAAAGCCATCGTCAGATGACTCCCATGGCCATCTACAATGAGTAGACGGTACTTTCTCCTTGCCTTGCTCTTGGTGAAGCGGTTGAACACCTGCTTGAGCCAGCCAAGGCCAGCTGCCTCGTTCGACCAGCCAGAAGGAGAAACAGCAGTAAATACTAAGTGTTCTTCTTTTTCCAAATCGTCCACCCAACTTGATTGAATATTCTGAGTCTCGGCCGCATATATGAGGCCTGGCGGGAGGACTGTACCATCCGCACATATGCAAGAAAGGAGTGTTATCCACTCACAATTGCCATATTGGAGTGACTGCTGAGTCTACTTTTGCTTATACAATGTCTTGTCAAAGATCCTCTTGCTCCTGCCAATCTTCCCAATCGCGAAGCCCTTCTCATCTATATTGTAAGTATGACGCGTCTCAACGCGATATTGCTTCATTTTATGGTCCCTAAGGTCAAAGTATTGCTCATACTTTCGCCAAGAATTAGCGTTGTGGCGCTCTCTATCCATGCTGGTTGCCCACTGAGAGGTGAGTCGGTCGGGGTGACGATTGAGGAAGCGCGTAACCCAGGAATCAGAGACCTCCACACCAGCTATCTCATGCGCGAAATTCCTGATCATTGTTCTTCTAGGTGGCAGGTGGCGTACATTAAGTCCTTCTATATAAGTAACAAGCTCATCCTCTTGTTGTGGGGTGAGCTTTTGTTGTGCAATTGCCTTGTCTTCACGCGACGCGGTTTCTCCCTCTGCCCGCCGCGTCAAAGTTGACTGTCAAACACCATATTTATTTGCTAAATTCTGATCCGGGATCGTTTCTTCAGGGTCAGTTGCACGTCTCTCTTCAAGGGCTTCTTCTAAAGTCATTGTGGCGTTGAGTTATTGTACTGCAAAGATGAGATGGTTGGGTGGTTGGAATGCGCATCACGCGAAAAGCGCATCACGCGCACGGACACGATACCAGTAGTTCTAGGTACGGTACCGGTAATTAGCGGGGATGCATGCAGGCATGTATGGCAAAGATTAACGTGCACCCCGATAGTAGGATAACGTGCACCCCGATAAGCAACTAGAGCTGCATACAGTAAAGCTGTGCGGAGACTTGGCTGGGCATAGTGGAGTCTTGTTTTGTACTGTAATTCTATACAAAACCAGACTGTATTGTGTTTAGCCAAGTGTGGTACAAGCAAGTTGACACTGAGCACGTTGAATTTGAAGAAATTTGACGGATTTTGATGAATTAGTTAACAAGTATTAAAATGCACAGTTAGCTTGAAAACATCAGCGAACACTCCATATCGGCAAAAACCAATACTATTTGACTGTTTTAGTATGGCCTGACGTGCGGCGCGCCCTTGGCTGCATTAGTTGCTTATCGGGGTGCACATTAACCTTTGCCGGCATGTATCACATCTAGCATCGGCGAACCAACTCCGACATGAGCGCTCTACTCACGGAACGAGACGGAATGCAATTAGCGAGCGGCACGAGAGATACAATCGCCCAGAAGAGGACCGATTGTGACTCCGCGCTCTTTTCAACAACATGCATTGGCACGCGTCTCGATGCGGATGTTGGTTAACCGTGTGGCCCTTGAGTAAAGGTTGTATAACATCAGGGTACGCACACCCTTTCTAGCAGGCTTTCCGAGTATATTCAGCCATCTATTCAACACAACGATGCCTTCTTCAAGTTCCTGGGACAGTATGGAGGATGCAAAGCCTTCTTTCCTCTTTTTCAACAATGATCTTCCCAGCGACGATATCAATCATTTGTACCGTGTCCTTCACCGTCGGACTGCTCAATTAAGCTGTCCCCAGCTTGCCCACTTCATTAGGTTATGCAACCAAGTAATCACAGAGGAGATTGCCAAATTGCCAAAACAATGGAAAGAGAAAGTTCCGGACTTTGTCAATGTTTTGAGCTTGGTCAATGACAATGCTTTTCGCAAAGGGCCTTTGGGTGGTGCTATGGAGGGCGTTTTTCTCAATATCCTTCAGATTGGTATGATCCTTGGGTAAGTCAAAATCCCACATTGTATAAGATCTGATCACATGCTGACTTCCCCAAAGCCATCATGAGGTCGAACAAGTACCGTACCAATTCGACCCGAAAACTACAACGCTATTCGGACTAGGAGTTGGCCTTCTATCAGCCGCTGCTGCTTCCGTATCTCTCAACGTTGCTGATCTTGCCGTTGCTGGTGCTCACATTGTGCGCGCTTCCTTTCGACTCGGCGTCCATGTGTACAACATCTCCGAACAGCTGGAGGCCCCAGATGCGGACGGTAATCCTTGGGCCTTCGTAATTCCTGGTCTGACCGCAGAAGTCGTACAGGCTGAGTTGGACCGGTACAATCGTGATACGGTTCGTCTCCATCCTTATATTCAATGACCCAACTAACATCGTCAAGGCCAACCCGACTCTTTCACATATCTTCATCAGTGCATCTGACAAGACCTCCGTGTCCGTCAGCGGGCCACCTTCTCGTCTGAGACAATGTCTGAAAAGCTCCGATGTTCTCCGATACTCCAACTTCCTGGCACTACCTGTGCATCATGGCCTCTGCCATGCTCCTCACATATATTCCGCTGTAGATGTCCAAGCCATCATCGAAGACATATTAGATGATGATCATACAAGGATAGCTGGGCTGAAGACGTCTTTACCCCTGTTATCTTCTAGTAGTGGCCGTCCGTATCTGGCAAAAGACTTCCGCAGCTTGATCGACCAGGTCCTTGCGGAGCTTCTCATGAACAAGATACACATCGATAATGTCGTCGATGGCATTGTCGCAGTTCTCGATCTACCGTCGGAAAGTCAACAGGAGCGGAATCTTTTCGCGTTCCGAAACTCCGTGATCCTGAGGACGATGATGAAGAATGTGGAAAAGCAGTGCGACGGCCGCATCACTTTTACACATAGAGATCTCATCGAGTGGACCAAACGCGAAGAGAGCGAAGCTGAGACCCCAATCTCGCCCAAGAGATCCAAGCTGGCCGTTGTCGGCATGTCTTGCCGCCTTCCTGGTGGAGCCAATGACCTAGAGCTCTTTTGGAAGCTCATGGCCGACAAGCGCGATGTACATACGACGATTCCTCCTGATCGTTTCGATTTGAGCACTCACTTCGATCCGACTGGCCAAATCGAAAATACCACACAGACACCGTACATGAACCATATTGATAGTCCGGGCTTGTTTGATGCAGGATTCTTCAACATCTCGCCCAAAGAGGTATGATGACCACATAACAAATGTTACACAATTCGAAGCTGACGTTTTTTTTTTCAGGCAGAACAAATGGACCCTATGCATCGCCTTGCCCTCGTTACTGCCTACGAAGCCCTTGAGATGTCCGGATACTCCCCTAACCGGACGCGGTCCACTTCCTCCCCTAGGGTCGGAACTTACTATGGCCAAGCGAGCGATGACTGGCGTGAACTCAATGCCAGTCAAAACATCGGAACATACGCCGTCCCCAGTGGCGAGCGGGGCTTCGCGAACGGACGGATCAACTACTTCTTCAAGTTTAGTGGGCCCAGCTTTAACATGGACACTGCCTGTTTGTCTCCCTTGAATCGTTCATGACTCTTATACTAACTAATCTACATAGGCTCCAGTGGCCTTGCTGCTGTAAATGCAGCATGCTCAGCTTTGTGGGCTGGAGATGTAGACACTGCCATTGCGGGAGGCTTGAATGTCATCACAGACCCAGACAATTTCTGTCAGCTCGGAAAGGGTCATTTCTTGTCTCTCACAGGTCAATGCAAAGTCTGGGACGAGGCCGCTGACGGCTACTGTCGCGCCGATGGCGTTGGCAGCGTAGTCATCAAGCGACTCGATGACGCCCTGGCCGACAACGACAAGATTCTCGCAACAATCTTGGCGGCCAACACAAATCATTCGGCTGACGCGATCTCGATAACCCACCCACACGCCCCAACGCAGTCTCAGAATTACCTGAGGGTCATGTCTCAGGCGGGCTTCTCACCCTTGGATGTGAGCTACGTTGAGCTTCACGGAACGGGCACCCAGGCGGGAGATCGCGAAGAAGCTAAGTCCGTCTCCGACGTCTTTGCTCCTGTAGCTCCGCGGCGCAAGAAGAAGGATCGACTCAGGCTGGGTGCCGTCAAATCAAACATTGGGCATGGAGAGGCGGCTGCTGGCATTGCTTCGTTTATCAAGGTCTTGCTCATGTACCAGAAGTCTGCCATCCCGCCCCAGATTGGTGTAAAGAAACTAAACCCGACCCTTCCACCGGACTTGGAGGAGCGCAATATTGGCCTCAACTGGGAATACGCCGAGTGGCCAAGGCCGAAGACAGGGTCACGTCTTGCCATCGTGAACAGCTTCGGCGCGCACGGGGGAAACACGACAGTTCTGTTGAGTGACGCCCCTATTAGGTCCCCCGTCGTCACCGATCCTCGGTCCAGTTTCCCAGTCGCCGTTTCGGCTCGGAGCAAGAACTCACTGAAGATGAACACTGAAGCCTTGTTGCAGTATCTCAACGACCATGAAGACGCTCAGCTGGGTGATCTTTCCTACACGCTCACTGCACGACGTATTCATCACCCGTTCCGCCTGGCTACGTCTGTTAAGGATATACCCGAGGCGAAGAAATTTTTGTCTGCGGAGATTGACAAGATGCAGAAACAGCAGTGGGTCTCAACGGTACCGCTGAAGGCCCCGACCGTTGCTTTCGCCTTCACGGGCCAAGGAGCGTTTTATGTCGGTATGGGTTCACAGCTCTATACCCACTGTTCCAGCTTCCGTGAAGATGTCCAGCGGCTCGATCGCTTGGCACAGTCATTTAATCTAGGGTTTGACTCGGTCATACCCGTTATTGATGGCTCTGCCGGCGACAGTGATACCATCGACCCGGTGGTATCACAATTGGCTATCGTCCTCGTTGAGCTTGCTCTTACTCACTACTGGGCCACACTTGGAATCAAGCCATCTATGGTTATGGGTCACAGCTTGGGAGAATTCGCTGCACTGGCAGTGGCTGGTGTTATCTCTGAGCTTGATGCTCTCTATCTCACGGCTGCACGGGCAAAGCTAATGGTCAAACATTGTGAAGTTGGTACTCACACTATGTTGGCCGTTAGATGCAGTATCGATCAACTAGAGGAGTTACTGGCAGGTCGTGAACAGGACTACGAGCTTGCCTGCATCAACGGCGAAAGTGACATCGTCATCAGTGGAGCGAAAGCCCAGATTAAAGACATCGCAAATATCCTAGCGAGTGCAGGCTTAAGATCCACGGCGCTCAAGGTGCCATTTGCTTTCCATTCTCCTCAAATGGACCCCATCCTGGAGCCATTTGCCCAATTAGCGGAGAACGTCACCTTCAAAGCTCCCCAGATTCCAGTCATCTCCCCTCTCCTCGCCGAATGTATTTTCGACGGCAAGACGCTCAACCAGAAGTATCTGTGTCGCGCAACTAGAGAGCAAGTCGACGTTGTGGGCGCCCTAGATGCTGCCCAAGAACTCGGTATTGCCGACGCGGATACTGTCTGGATTGACATTGGTCCTCACATGATTGCCGGTGGTATGGTCCGCAACTTATTGAAGCCGACTACTGTCGTCGCATCGCTCAAGCGCGACGAGGACAATTTCTCCACGCTTGTCTCTTCGCTGGTTACTTTGCATCGCGCTGGAGTGTCGGTCGTCTGGAACGAATACTTCCGCGAACACGAGCGCGCTCATCAAGCGTTGCACCTCCCTACCTATCGCTGGAACGACAAGAACTATTGGATTCCCTACCTTGGAACTTGGACTCTTGATAAAGCGCATATCAAGGAGAATCTTGATAAGGCAAAACAAAACCAAGCTTCGTCAGGTATTAGTGGCATGGGATCCAAGTTGAAGACCTCCACGATTCATGGCATCGTGTCTGAGTCAGTAGGCGAGTCAACTGTCAGCCTGGTGACTCTATCAGATCTGCTTGATCCAGCATTCCTCGAAGCTGTGGAGGGCCATCGGATGAACAACCATGGCGTCGCATCATCCTCTATCTGGGCCGACATGGCCTTTACAGTGGGTAAATACCTCCATGGTCTCGGATACCCTAAGGAAAAGGATTTCCATATGAATATACATGATATGGAGATCCTCCACGCACAGGTTGCTAGGTCTCGCAAGGATGGTCCACAATTGATCCAGCTTGAAGCAACTCTCGACATAAATTTCAGAAGCGTGGCTATCTTCTTGTACAATGTCTCCAAAGACGGCACTCGGGACGCTGAACACTATGGATCTTGCAAGGTCCAATTCGAAGATGCGGCCACCTGGAGCAAGAACTGGAAGCGCCTCGAGCACCTAGTCAGAAAGCGCATCCAGGCCTTGGACTGTCTAGCCACCGATGGTATCGCAAATAAAGTCAACCAAAGCATGGCATACACACTTTTCAAAAACGTTGTAAACTATGCCGACCACTACCGTGGTATGCGCTCGGTTGTTCTGAAAGACTACGAAGCTTTTGCCGATGTCACTTTACACCCTGAAGAGCTTGGTTTGTGGCATACTCCACCACATTGGATCGACAGTCTTTGCCACCTGGGAGGATTCATTCTGAATGGCTCTGATGCTTCTAATACGGCTGACTTCTTTTACGTCACTCCTGGATGGGAGACATTCCGTCTTGCTCGCCCACCTCAGGCAGGTGCAAGCTATCGCAGCTACGTGCAGATGGTACAGAGCGAGGAGGACCCGAAGTTCTGGACCGGAGACGTGTATATTCTCCAGGGTGATACCATCATTGGTATGATGGGTCAGATGAAGTTCCGGCAGATCAACCGGATTTTGATGGACCGATTCTTCTCACCTAGCGAAAGCCACGGTACGGCCCATACTAGTGCCACCAGTAAGGTGAAGACCATAGCGCCAGCTGTTGCAGCGCCGGTAGCCAAGACAACAACCCCGACAGTTACTCAATCCGCTCCTGCCACAACTCAACAAGTGTACACTGTCGCGACGCCTTCTCCTGCTCCATTAAACCCACCTGCGGTTAACTCTGCTCCGGCTCCTCCGGCCCCTGTCTCAGCAACAACAGAGAAGGCGGAGCCAGCAGATGAGGAAAACCCTCTGATCACAGGCGCGATCGACTTGATCGTCAATGAGACGGGTGTCGACGCGTCGGAGTTGAAAGACGACACGACATTCATGCAGATTGGTGTCGACTCTCTCATGTCGCTTGTCCTGGTGGAAAAGTTCAAGAACAATCTCAAAATGGAGATCAAGAGCTCGTTGTTCATTGAATGCGAGACTGTTGGTGTGTTTAAGGAGTGGTTGGAAGAGAATCGATAACAGATGCATTTTGTGCCAAGGATGTGATATCGTTCATGCAAAAGCGTAGTTAGCTGTTGCAACTGTTACTGTTTAAAGAAATTAAAACTTCTTGCAAAAAGAACTAATATAAGGTATTATTGGAACAAGGTCCCAATAGTAGTATGACTACTAGTGATAACCAAGTAGGAGGAGGGACAAGGCGGGGTGGCTGCAACGTATTGTATTGACTATCGTGTTGTGTGTAAGACTCACACTGTCATTGTGAGTGCCATTGCCCACTAGGCAGTGCCTGCCACAACAGCATATCATGTGACTCCCGAACACCTTCCACCCTGGACTGAACCCAGTTATTCTCAACACTCCCCCTCAGGACAGGTCCGGTCCATAGATAACTCCCAGTTGGTTCTTGAATCTCTCAAATGCAACTCGCTGCAAAGGCTTTGTCATTCCATCTGCAACCATGTCTGCAGTCGGCACATAGGCCACATCAAGTTTGCCTTGTTCTGCCAGGTCCCTGACAAAGTGATAACAGACGTCGATGTGCTTTGATCTTTCGTGGAGGTGAGGGTTCTTTGTAAGTGCGATGGCGCCCTGGTTGTCTCCCAGCATCTGAACCTTGTTGGTGTCTTTTCCAATGTACTTTGGGAACCCAAGGTCTCTGAACACTTGAGCAATCCACTGGCCTTGCTTGCAGCATGTTGATAGTGCCATGTACTCAGACTCGCAGCTTGATGTAGCAACTGACCGTTGCTTCTTGCTAGACCATGATATTGGCCCTCCATAGAACATCGCCGTGCTTCCTGAAACGCTCTTTCGGTCCACGATGTCGCTTGCCCAGTCAGCATCAGAGTAGATGACAAATTGTGAGTGTGCTCCCCCTGGTCCGTAACGTAGTTTCATTGAGACTGTCGATCGGAGATACCGTAGCAGGTTTTTCAGTGCATGGCCATGATGTTCTGCTGGATCGCTCATGTATTAGCTTAGCTTCCCAAGGGTGAATGCAATATCTGGACGTGTGAGAACCATAGCGAACATCAGACTTCCAATTCCTTGCTGGTACTCAGTTGTGTCAATTCGAGTGTCGTTGTCAGTAGCTGGTCTGAATGAGGTGTAATCGGCAGATAGGATCTTCTTGTCCTTATGCTTCTTGCTTGACATTCCAAACTTGTCAAGTACTGCGCGCAGGTATTGCTCTTGGTCAAGGAGGATTGTGCGGTTCTTTCTGTCTCGTATGACTCGCACTCCAAGGACCTTGTGTACCTCCCCCAGGTTCTTGGCGTTGAATCGTCCAGAAAGCTTCTTCCAGAACCACTCAGTTTGGGATTGCTCCTTTGCCGCTGCAAGAACGTCGTCAACGTAGACTAGGATTCGAATCTTTCTTTCCTCATGGACAAACATACAAGGGTCTGCAAGGCTTTGCACAAACCCCCATGCAAGAAGCTCTTTCTTTATCAACAGGTTCCAGTCGCGAGCAGCCTGCTTCAGTCCGTACAGGCTTCGAAGCACTTTCAGGACATGTCCTTTCTTGACATGAACTCCTTCAGGTTGCTTAAGGAGAATCTGTTCCTTGAGGTGAGATTCAGTGAACGCATTCTTGATATCATAATGGAAACATTCCAGGTCTTCTGCTGCGACAGTAGCCAGGAATAGACGCAAGGTATCCATGCGGACAGTCGGCGCAAAGGTCTCGTTGTAGTCGATTCCATGTACTTGGGTGAAGCCACGTGCCACAAGGCGTGCTTTAAATCGTTCAATTGTTCCGTCTGGCTTGGTTTTGATTGTAAAAACCCACTTTGAATCAACCATGTTGGCATCTTTTGGCCGTAAGACTTCTTCCCAGGTTCCGTTTTCCATTAGCGAGATTATCTCCTCCAGCACCGCTGCTTTTCACATATTTCCGTACTTTGGGTCGTGGATAGCTTGTTGATATGTCTGGGGAATCCGAATTCCTGCGATCTCCGTTGCTGGGAAGGCCTTCTCAATTGTCTGGGCTTGTTCGTCCGTGAGATTGACTTGCGCCAGCATAGCTTTGATAATCTTACAGAGTCTTTCATCCTCAGCAGTATCTTCTCCAGATCTCTTGCGTTTAGACTGTCTCGTGAAGTATCGTGGAGCTTCCGGCAAGGATTGGGCTGGTTTCTCAGGTTCTTTAGTCGTCAGATCCGGTACTCGCTCATCTTGTGAGACGGTGGTAGGAGGAGCGGTAGTCAGCTTCCTTGGTCTTCCTCTTCCACGCTTGATTGGCTTAGGAGTTGGTTCCACTTGTTCCGCAGGAGGTGGTTCCATCTCGTTTGCAGTCGGTAGTTCCATCTGTTCCACAGTGGCTTGTTCTGTAGGATCTGCAGAAGTTGGTTCTGCAGGAGTCGGTTCTGCAGGAACTCGTTGAGTAGGATCTAGTTGAGCAGCAGTCGTTTGAGCAGGAGTAGGATCTTTCCTTGGTCTTCCTCTTGGTTTTCGGTCTGGCATAGTATTTGGCGTTCCCTGTGATCCAGCCAGAATGTTCCGCAACCGTAGTTCGACTCTCCCTCCAGGTGTGTGTTCGTCTACTGATATACGGCTTGATCTTGAGGTATATCCTAGTTCTGGCGAGTAGAACTTGAACTGCTTGTTTGTTGTCTCAGAATATCCCATGAATACCCCAACTCTGCCGCGGTCCACAAGCTTGTCGTGTCGTTGATCTGCTGGAATTGTTTTAGGGTGGATGTAGGAGTAGCACTTGCTCCCCCATACACGGATGTGATCAATAGATGGCGTTTTTCCTGTAAAAGCCTCTTCGGGGCTGACTCGCTTTCCATTCATTGTAGGTCCTGTATCAGTGCGGTTTCGCATGTACGTGTCGGCTTCCACAGCTTCGTCCCAGAACTCAATTGGCAAACCAGCGTCCTTGAGCATTGCTCTCATGCTAGCTTCTGCAGTTTGGATATTTCGCTCGGCTGGTCCATTCTGATGTGATGACGCAATTGTGGTAGGCTGCAGTTCAACTCCATGTGTGACTCTCCATTCCTCAACTTGTTGCAAGAGTTCTGGCGCGTTGTCAGTCCCAGCAGCTTTGACCTCTTCGTCGGTCTGATGTTCAACAAAAATCTTCCAGGCTCTGAGTTCCTTTTGTGCGTCTCCCTTCTGCTTCAACGGGATAACCCAGTTCTTCCGCGTGTAGCTGTCAATAATAAGGAGAAACCATCGGTTGCCTCGCAGAGATGTTGGAAAGGGTCCTGCAATGTCAAACTGTACCAGAGCTAGCTTCTCAGCTTTGTGGTCTCTCAATTGCTTAGGGATGCTGTTCCTCATCTTTGTCAGGGCGCATACTTCGCAGATTTCCTTCTTCACTGGGACTCGAATCTTGTTCTGGAGCGTTGTGACTTCGTGGAGTTTGGCAATCTTTGCAGGTCCTAGGTGTGCAAAGCGTCTGTAGTACAGCAAGTATCTCTCCCTTTCACTAGCCTTGAGTTCGGACTCAGTTGGTGTGTGAAGGACTTCTGTATCTAGGGCTGGTGCATAGAGTTCTTTTCCCAGAAATGCCGTCTCTTGGTATCCATCTGCAATGTGTGACACTACGTAGATACCATCGTCCATAGTTGCTTTAATGATTGTCTTCTTCCCTAGTTTGAAGGACAGTGTGTGGGAATTAAAACGTCCCTTCATGCCTACTGCGCAAATTCGTCTCCCTGATAACAAATTGACTCCAAGGTTGGGTACCAGCAGTACATCTGAAAGCAATGTCGAAGATCCATCCTTGCATACCATTTGGGCTTCTCCTTTCCAGTCTGCGTGTAGTTCTCCCCCTCCAACCCGAACAAGTCTTCGCTTGATCTTGATCATTCGTCTAAACAGCGAGGGTTGGTCAGACATGTGTGAGGAGGCGCCAGTGTCGCCGGCCCAGGTAGATGGAGATGCCTTACTGAGGATGTCTTTAGAGAGACGACATGTCTCAATTTCCTCGTCTTCCAAGTCTGAAGTATCGGTTGATGTCTCCAGCTCTGACTCTGACCTGGCTTCTTCGGCTCCATATGCTTTGCCAGTTTTCTTGTAAGACCTCTTTTGCTCAGGTGTCTTAGCGGGAGGCTTGGAGGATGTTGCAGAGGATGATTTCTTCTTCCTCTTCCTCCTCTCGGCTTCATACTCCCCAAGAAGCCTTCGAGCCTTCCCAAGCTTCACACAGTCCCGGATGTAGTGCGCATCGCCACAGAGGTAGCACTGGATGCTGGGCTTGGTGCTGGACTCTGAGTCGGACGAAGATAACGAGTCCTTGTTCACACGCTTGTGCGGTGGGGCGTACTTGGCGACCTTTCGGAAAGCTAGATGAGCTTGTTCATCAGTATCTTGCTGGTCTCGGACTTCCTTCTCTTCCAACAACTTTAGCTTTTGTTCGACAGTGAGGTTCAGCTGGGCGTTCAAAGTGTCGATCGTAGTCCCAAATTTCTTTGGGAGTGATCTGATGAGGACAAGTAGCAGTGCGGAGTCTTTGTAGGCTCCGTTGGTGTCGGCATCTGCTGCCACGAGCTTGCGTCGGTAGTCCTTTAGCTTTTCCCACGATCCGACAATTGTGCTCTCTCCTCTAAATGTGAATGTCTGAATTTTGGTCATATACATGTTGGCAGCTATAGCGTCGGTTTGACTGTACTTCATGCGCAAGTAAGCCCAGAAGTGGAAAGCAGTATCGTACTCGTCAATAAGGGCTTGGTCCTCTTCGCTGAGAGACCTAAACAAGAGATCGATTGCGGTGGCTTCATCTTCCAGGTACTTGTCTCTTTTGTCGATGTTGATGTGGGCCTTGACAGTCTCATCTGTGATGTCCATTTCCCTCATAGCATCCGACAGTTCTCCGGCGGTAGCGATCCGACATTGATCTGCCAAGGTTCTTTCGCAGACATAGAAAAACCTCTTTCCCTTGAGCTTGACTTTGTTCCGGCGGAACCAAGCATCGTGATTCTCAGCTGTGAGTTTCGGAATCTTCCATTCTTCCTTCTCTTCGGCCATCATGTGTGTAGAAGCTCGCACGTATCAGTTGCGGGTAGTGCAGGCGTTGCAGACGGTGCAGTCAGTACAAGCGGTGCATGCGTTATATATGTAGGCGATATGCTGCGGGTAGTGCAGTTGTTGTCGGTTCTCAGGCGTGGAGAAGAAGAGTAGATGTGTTTGCGTGTCAACTGCGTTGCACACGGCTTCTTGTGTTCGATTGCTGAATCTGAGTCCTGCGCGACTTGGGTATGTGATCGTTCCTCCGTGAGTTGGGGCTAGGGTCTCCACGACCTTGGTGGTGTTTGATTCCTGCTCAAATTTGAGTCCTGCGCGACTCTGGTAGATGTTTCGATTCCTTCCGCGAATCGTAGCTGAGTCCTTCGTGACTCTTGAGGTTTGATTCCTTCTCGAATCTGAGTCCTGCGCGACTCTGGTGGGATCAAAACAATGACATCAGTTCTGGCAACCGGGGCTCATAACCTATTGGAACAAGGTCCCACTAGTAGTATGACTACTAGTGATAACCGAGTAGGAGGAGGGACAAGGCGGGGTGGCTGCAACGTATTGTATTGACTATCGTGTTGTGTGTAAGACTCACACTGTCATTGTGAGTGCCATTGCCCACTAGGCAGTGCCTGCCACAACAGCATATCATGTGACTCCCGAACACCTTCCACCCTGGACGGAACCCAGTTATTCTCAACACTAGTTATATTTAGGTTATAAAAGAGTATAACGTACCTCACGGGTAACGTGCCCGTGCGCAGTGTGCCCGGATTCACAGTGTGCCCCGCAGAACACCAACGCGCGTCTCAACACCACAACTCCAACGCGCGATAACTCCACGACCATGGCTCCGATTGATGAGGCGATTGAGGATCTAAAATCGCGAGGTTCAGAAGAACAATTTACATTGAAGGAAATTGCTGAAAACCATGGCGTTGACCGGTCAACTCTGGGGCGGCGATGGAGAGGCGTGACAGGGCCTAGGGATGCTGGGCATGCCAGCAGGCAAGCTCTCAACCCAGAACAGGAGTTAGAGCTTGTACGATATATCACTAAGCTTACTAAGCAAGGCCTACCTCCTACGAGGGAGATGATCAGGAATTTCTCATCAGAAGTAGCCCGTCAGCAGCTCAGCGAGAGCTGGGTTACTCGCTTCATCAACCGGCACGAGATCCATCTCATCTCAAAGTGGACCACGGCCATGGATCGTACGCGCCACCTGGCTGATTCTGAGTCAAAATACCGTCTCTACTTGGAGCTACTGCATCAAAAGATCACTGAATATCACCTTGAGGCTCGAGATATATACAATATGGATGAGAAGGGCTTCTTGATTGGCTTGATAGGCAGAAGCAAGAGAATATTCAGCAGGCGTCAATGGGAGAAGAAAGAGGTTCGAGCATGTCTCCAGGATGGATCACGCGAGTTTCTGACACTCCTAGCCTGCTGTTGCGCCGATGGGAGCTCGCTGCCTCCACGCCTCATATACGCAGCTGCAAAACGAGCTATACAATCAAGTTGGGTAGAGGATATCAAGGCAGGAGAAGATGAGGTCTTTGTCTCATCATCTCCAACAGGCTGGTCAAACGATAACATAGGCCTAGCTTGGCTTGAGCAGGTGTTTGATCGCTGTACAAAGCAACGATCAGGTAGATGGAGATTACTTATCCTTGATGGCCATGGATCTCATGTCACGATGGAGTTTATCGACTACTGTGATGGCCACAGGATCCTTCTCATGGTCCTTCCACCCCATTCAACTCACACGCTCCAGCCGCTCGATGTAGTGCTGTTCAAGCCAGTCTCTCAAGCCTACTCCAACGAGCTCACCAACCATCTCCACAAGGCTCAAGGCCTTATTCCAATCAAGAAAGGGGACTTTTTCCCACTCTTCTGGAGCGCCTGGATATCCTCCTTCACGGAGAGCCTCGTATTGAAGGCCTTGGAAGCTACTGGGATCTGGCCGATGGATGCCACACCACCAATCTTTTGACTTTTGGGCCACCCTCCCGAGGCCCTAAAAGTCCCAGCAACTGAACAAGCTCACTGCGCTGATTCTGGGAGTACCTCTAACGTCCACCTAGCCCCCCCGCGCAGCCGCGCAAAGGAGCTTGTCAGGATGGCAGAGTCTCCCTCCTCCCAGCACACAGGGTCCCCAGACTATGAGATCCCTCAGCAGCTTTATGCACGCGCCCCAAGACGGCCCCAGGAGAACGTGCACCATCACGCACCCCTTCTGAGCAGCCAGAACCCCGGTGGGGGCGCTCCCAAACCTCGAGTCTCTGATGCCGTTCAACGCCACATCACTGAGACGCAGAAAATTGCCCAGCTCTGGAACACCATTGCTACTGCCTTTGCAGCAGCTGTAGATCAACATGCAGAGAGCTACACTAACCCGCAAGAAGTCAAGATTGCAGAGGAGCTACAGCAGAAAGTTATACGGGCGTTGACCTCCCTCTCCCCAAGCAACTCTCCTCCTAGCTTCCGCTGGAGCAGCGACACCAGTCACAGCAACCCCAGGAGCCAAGAGTCAGGATGCCGCTCTTGGGCGGACGTAGCCAGAGACCCCCAGATCTCAAATAGGGGTGGCAGCCGACCCCTGAACCCTGCTAGGTCTCGGCCTAGCCCGCCGGCTAAGCCAAAAGAAGACAGTCGAATCTTCATAGCCATCTCCAACCCGGCGATGCGACTGCAACAACCCTCACCCTTTGCAGTAAGGCAGGCAATATGCAAGAGCATAGAAGGACTCACCCTTAAAGACATACCCACGGCATCACCCATCAACACAGGCTGGGCGATTACCCCAGCTAATCAGATCATCCGGGACCGACTTCTAACTCAAGAAAACCAGGAACTTCTAGTAAGAGCGCTAGACGGAGACGCGGTGAGGATCCCCGAACGCTGGATCAACTACGCAGTACAAGGAGTACCCAGCTCTTTCCGGACCCTGGACGGCACAGACCTACCGACTACTACCCAGCTAATAGAGGAAGAGGTTTTCTCACAAATAGGCAAGCAGCCGGTCAGCTGCAGGACCTCACGGCATGGGGCGAACCAGAATGGCCTCACCACCTGGATTGTCTCATACAAGGAGCCGGTCCGCTCCTTCCGGCTCTTTGGCACTAGCCAATTTTCAAAGGAGATCCACAAACACCCAACCATACAGCGACACAACCCAGGCTGCCAGGGCTACTGTAACACTGCCCGATGCACCCAGGTAGCCCGCTGCGTACACTGCGGAGACCGCACAGATAGACACCAAGGACAGTATGGGGATAATTGCCCCCACAAAGCCGTGTGCGCCAACTGTCATGGACCACACCCAGCTAGCCACGCCAACTGCCCTGCAGCCCCTCGCCGGGTACATGGACACATAATCAAGCCCACAAAGACTGAGATGAAAGCTATCCGTCGCGCAGGCAAAATAGCACAGCAGCACCTATACAGGACAGTTGAAGAGACCCTTAGACAGGCTACACTTCAGCCTGAGACTACTCCTCGAGAGGCATCGGAGACAGTGCCTCCACACCCTTCCACCCAGAGGCAAGGAGGAGACGGCAGGGATTCACTTCCTACAACCACTGCCTCCTATGCATCCTCCGCTTCCACCGGCAGAGAAAAGAGACCGAGGCGGGCCGCCACAGGCCAGAGAAGCCTGAATGTAGGACAACTGTCTGCCGGCAGCATTCGTCCACAATCAACTATCCACACTGACCCGTCCACCTCAGAGAGGGAAGACGCCAGCATGAGCGACGATCCTCCGTTGACATGCTAGAACACCCTTACAATACCCCAGCCTGTAACAGGCATCCACAGCCCAGCTTGCAGAGCAAACCACTCCGCGTATGCTGGGCCAATGTTAGCAGATGCTCACCCTGGCACATCACAATACTGGAGGTGGCCTTTCAGAAGGGCATAGATGTTGTGTGTGTTCAAGAGCCCTTCACATGTGCCAACTCCAGAACTTCCACCCACCCTGGCTTCATACACCTCGCGCCTATCAGCACCTGGGACACTCCTAACGCACCAGGCTCAGCCCGCCCTAGGGTGATGACCTACATCCGCAAAGGACGCCATCTACGATACCAGGCTAGAGAGAGCCTCAGCCACCCAGACATGCTATGGGCTGTGGTGAATGGAGTCGCGATACTCAATTGCTACAGACAGCCACACACCCCGCATGTTATCCAATACGTCACACATCTTATACCCCCTCAACTCTGTCTTGTAGGAGGAGACTTTAACGCTAGACATGAATCCTTTGAGCCTACTGTCACTGCAGCCAACGGAGGTGTGGAGCTAGCTAGATGGGCTGCTAGCGCCTCTATGGACTACATTGGTGTGCCAGGACAGCCAACACACTGCGCCGGCCATGTCCTTGACCTTACCTTCTCTAACGTACCATTTGCCCAGTCTGCTGTTGATGCTAGCATGCACAGCGGCTCAGACCATGAGACAATAGTAACCTCTGTCCCTATCTCCACTCCAGGCACTCCGCATCTAGAACAGTACCACTACAGAGTCCCAGAGGCAAGCCTACCTAGGTTCAGTGGGCTGGTAGAAATAGGTGTCCAAAACATCCCAGACCCGCTTGCAACGCAGGATGCGGCACAGCTAGATGAATGCGTCGCGCTGCTCACAGACACCGTACAGCACTCTGTTCAGGCAGCAGGCAAGCTCGACCGCAAGGAAGGCCGCGCTGCACCATGGTGGACCAGGGAGTGCAAGACTGCCTACCAAGCCTACAAACGCGCTAGACAGCTCTGCTCTGGCAGTCTACTAGAGGTGAGACAGGCCTTTAAGACTACAGTCAGACAGGCTAAGAGACAGTACTGGAGGCATGTCATCGACAATGCCAAAGATGACAAGGACCTGTTCAAGATCATTGCCTGGCACAAGCTTACACCAGAGAACCAGGACACTCCTCTGGTAGTGAATAACATGACAATATCAGACCCCCTAGAAAAGGCAGAGGCTCTTAGAGAAGAAGTCCTCAACCGGTACACAGCAGAGGATGACCTCAGGCACTACCCAGACCAGGAGAATGCAGACACCCTCCCGTGGAGCACACACATCTCACTGGAGGAAACTGAACGAAACACGATAGGGGTCTCAAGCACCTCACCAGGCACTGATCGTTCTACTGTGCGACTACTCTGTGCCTGCTGGGCTCAGGTTGGGGAACTCGTGCGAAGAATCTTCCAGCGATGCCTTGAGCTTAACCACTTCCCAACACAATGGAAGCTCGCAGAGGTAGCAATGATACCTAAGACGGGGAAGACAGACCGAACGTTACCTCGCTCCTGGAGACCTATAGCGCTTCTCTCTTGCATTGGAAAAGGACTTGAACGAACAGTGGCTAGACGAATTGCATGGACCGCCATGACACACAAGATCCTCAGCCCCCAGCATGGCGGCGCCCTCCCAAAACGCTCTGCAGCAGACCTCACTGCAGCGTTCACCCACGACACTGAAGCAGCATGGATACTTGGAAAGCATGTCACTATGGTTACCCTAGATGTCCAAGGCGCCTTTGATGCCCTCCTCAAGAACCGTCTGCTACACCGGATGGCCCAACAGGGCTGGCCACAAAGGACCATACTCTTTGTAGACTCATTCCTCACTGACCGGAGGGTTCAAGTCCGCCTTGGACAGATCACTACTCCTAGCTACCCTGTCGCCTGTGGCACACCCCAAGGCTCGCCTCTCTCTCCTGTCCTGTACACATTGTATCTAGCCGAGCTACTATCCATGGATACAGAACGGAGATTTGGATATGCAGACGACATATGTCTCTACCGGGCCTCCCACTCTATGGACAACAACGTCGAGCTCCTAGCATCAGACCTGAGGCAGATCAGAGCATGGGGCGAGGCCAACAAGGTCACCTTTGCCCCAGAAAAGCAGGAAATGATACACCTGACCAGACAGCGGAGCACGTATTCCCCTCCCTGTGTGGTAGATGAGCAGCTCACCGTCCACCCTATCCTCCCAGGTGGAGAGCACAGCCAGCCAGCCCTGCGTTGGTTAGGAGTGTGGTTTGACCGCAGACTCACTTTTAGACGACATGTAGCCATGCGCACTGCAAAAGCTGCTAAGGTAGCCTGTCATATTCGCAGTCTAGCTAGGACTACCTATGGACCACCAGCCAGCTCCCTCCGCAGGGCTACTATTGCCTGTGTGTACCCCTCACTCCTGTATGGGACTGAATGCTGGTACAGAGGCCGCACTAAACTGCCACGTACACTGGGACCAGGCAGGCCACAAGAGGTCAGCACTTACGTTGGATGGCACATAGCTGCTATAGACAAGACACTGGCTATAGCAGCAAGAGGCATCCTACCAGCGTGGAGAACAACCCCTACAGCTGCACTCTTCCGAGACGCCGGACTGCTATCGGCAGCAGTAGCTCTAGAGGAAGCTAAACTCAGATTCGCAACTCATCTGTGCACCACAGATGCAGACCACCCTCTCACTAGGCGCACAGTAGTACATGTAGTGAACAGGGGCGTAAAAACCGGACAACCCCAGCGAGTCAAGACTAAAGTCCAGCAGATGGCATCTCTTCTACCAGAGATCCCTAGGACGACACTAACAGCCCCTCACTACTCGGCCAGCTGCCGAACAGACCCAACGCTTGGCATGGACAAGAAGACTGCAGCCACGGCTTTCAATGAATGGTGGGCCCAGCTCTCGCCACTAGATGTCACCATCTTCTCAGATGGCTCTGAACAGTACACAAAAGAAGGAGAAAAGCGGGTTACCTACGGCTTTGCAGTCTATCAGAACAGAAAGCAACTGCAGACTGGACGCGGCTCACTCCACTCTACCTCGCACGTCTTTGACGCTGAGGCAATCGGAGCGTGGAGAGGCCTCCAGCACACTATAAGGCAACCAGCGCTCCGCACCCGTCGAATCTGGCTGTGCATAGACAGCACCTCAGTGATATGGTGCCTCAGGGGCGACGCACCCCCTACCTCTCAATGGGCCTTCCTGGAGTGCCACGGTGCCATGGAGACACACGACGTCTCTATCAAATGGGCCCCGGGACACCTAGGCATTGGAGGAAATGAGGCAGCAGACAGGCTAGCCAACTTAGAAGCCCAGCACCCATCACCCCCGACTGGAAAAGCCTCTATACCTACACTCTCAGGCATCAAGACAATAGCCCGCAAGACATTACGACACACACAACAGACCTGGTGGTCTGACAAGAAGACCAAGCTCTCAAAATGGTACAAGAGCTGGGAGTTAGACTATGCACCACACAGCGGTCCAAAAGAGCTAGACCTACCAAGAGATGTCCTAGCCAGACTACTTTCTATCCGGACCAGACACGGGGATTTCGCCTGGTACCACCGAAAGTACAACCACAAGGATGCAAACCTCATTTGCTCATGCAGACAGGACAAGACACCAGAGCACCTCGCGCTTTGCCGCAAGACCCTAGGGACCTTTAGCAGATGGCCACTACGACCGCCTATACCACCATCCAGCCAGGCTGATGGCCTAGCGTATACTGCAACACTAGTAGGAGATCCAGAGGCCCTTGAAGCCTTTGTTAGACTCACACAGTACTACACCAGGATCTGCCCCCGCTAGCTCTTGCAGTCTTGCAACAGCAGCAAGCAATGCAGCACCTAGCAGAACTAGGTCCAGCACAATGGCTGCGACACCCCCACCTCCCCCCAACACACACACACACACACACACACACTCTCTCTCTCTCTCTCTCTCTCGGCACACAGATGCCTCAGAATGCAAGGAAATCACCCTAATGTACATACATCGCTCAGCCTCCCCAACTGGAAGGGGAGCTGTAGTTCTGAAATGGTAGCAATACCCGCGCAGGCAAGAAATGCTTTCTAAGGTAGTGTGTTAGCACTGTAATTCCATAGCTTAGCACGTCGTATATGCCCTTCGGGAGGCGAGATGGTGGACTTAATCCCCATCAACAGACGAAAAATGAATACCAACCAACCAACCAACCGATGGATGCCAACGTTATCCTTCGTAGATTTGCCAGCACGCCAGAAGCTGAGAGAAGCTCATCATCAGGGCTCTCTGACAATGATTGGAGAAAGATGGACCGATTGGTTCGAGCTGTTGTGAAGGATACCGAACAGACTGAGTCAAAAAAGCTGCGTTCAAGCGTTCACCATCTCTCTGTGCAGAATGAGCTTTTAAAGCATGAGAATGAGGGCTTAAAGGAGGCTCTTCAACACAAAAAGAAGCACAAAAAGAAGCACAAAAAGAAGCACAAGAAGAAGGGCAAAGCTCTTGACCTTCAACAGCGCCAGGAGTATCACGGTAGCGCGGTCCACTGGTCTCCTCGCAAGCTGCGTGAAGCTCGAGCTAGAGAAGTAGTACGGGAGCGAGATGAGATGGAGGAGAAACTCCAAAAAGCACGGGCCAAAAAGCAGCGCGAGGAGGCTCAACTGCAGCGTCAAGTTGAGCTCGAGGAGAAGCGTGTGGAAAGGCAGAGGTTCAAGGACGTCAGGGAGCAGGAAAGAGCTGAGAAAGCAGCTGAACGCGCGCGCAAAGTTGAAGCTCAACACCAAAAAAAATCTATCCAACAAGCTCAACAACGCAAGCGTAAAGCCTCACGAGTAGTCTTACCAAGTAACAAGCGTCAAAAACGCGCTGGCGCTGCTCACGCTGGTGTTCAAGCTGGAGATGAGCTATCTGCTACTCCAGCCAAAGTCACATCACGTGGCCGCAACGTCAATCTCCCACAAAAATATAGATAGTACAAGTTGATCGCAAGCATCTAATTACTACAAAACTATATTTCTATCAATATTAAACTATTGCGTGGCGCTGTACAGCCTCATTTTGAGATTGGGCATGTGGTGTTCTGCGGGGCACACTGTGAATCCGGGCACACTGCGCACGGGCACGTTACCGTGTCTGTACACTGATCGGGCCGGTTCAGTGATCGTGCCACCCCCACCAACTCGGTCACCTACTTTGACCCCCCCACCACCACACCACCACGATGACCTGAAGACGCGCTTCTAGAGATAGATTCCTTGGGTCCTGGAGATACTTTTTCATACCGGAGTCTTGCCACAAAACACTGTTGTTCCCGCGAGACGCTGCGGAAACACCACCGTGGGGAAGCAGTGAGCCGTAAGGAGGCATCTGAACGTCGCAAACTTCTTAACCCCCACGATGAGGCAGAGCTTATACAATATATCACAGATCTTACAAAGAGGCACTGCCCACCTACAAGGCAAATGATTATTAATTTCGCGACGCCCTTGTGCCAATGGGAGCCTTCTAATACCTGGGTTACAAGGCTCTTGCATCGCAATGACGACACACTTCTCACTGCCTGGACTACCCCCATGGAAAGCAATCGTCATAAGGCTGATAACTCTGAAAGATACCATCTATACTTTGGTCTTCTGAGCAAGAAAGTGGAGGAGTTTGATGTGGAACCCGAGAACACGTACAATATGGATGAGAAGGGCTTTATGATTGGGGTAATTAGTACAACAAAGAGAGTCTTTGATAAGGAGCTCTATAAGCAGAGAAGGTATAAGCAACCTTCTCACGATGCCAATCGGGAGTGGATTACCGTTATTGGTTGTATAGGAGCTGACGGTACTACCCTCCCCCCTGCAGTGATCTTTGCCGCAGCCGGAGACAGTGTGCAAGCCAACTGGGTACACGATATTGACCCAGAGAAGCACTCTATATACTTCTTGGTATCACGAACAGGCTGGATGAACGACGATCTAGGCCTTGCCTGGCTTGAGCAGGTGTTTGAGCCCGCCACCAAAGGGAAAGCTCGGAGAAAGTTCAGATTACTTATCCTTGACGGCCACGGCAGCCACGTGACGCGGAGATTCTTAGATTACTGTGATGACCACCGGATTCTGGTACTGGTATACCCACCGCACGCTACCCATACGCTGCAGCCCTTGGATGTGGCGTGCTGCAAGCCCTTGAGTCAAAATTACTCAACCCAGCTTGTTGAGCACAACTATATAACTGAGGGAGACATGCCAGTGGGCAACGCAGACTTTATAAGCCTATTCTGGCCTGCCTGGGTTGATACATTCACAGAAAAGTTGGTATTGAGTGGCTTTGAATCCACAGGAATCCACCCCCTTGAACCCGACGTTATACTCGATAAGTTCAAAAAGTCAACTTCACCACCACCTGTGACGCCCACACCGCAGACTGGGCCTCAACCGGCTTCCTCTGGGCCCAATTGGCTAAGGTTCAAGTCAAACTTTGACCGTGCAATTAAGGATGGGGACCCCGGGGCTGCAAGTGAGGCTATTGCGGTGGAGAATGTAGCAAATTAAAGTGCAACTGCGCAAAGCAGTAATCAGAGTATGAAGTGTATTGTTGTCCTGTCTTGTTGTTCTGCTTGAGCTGGCCTCTTCAAGGCTAGCAGCAGGGTCTGTTTACATGACGTATCTCTGATGCTTGTAATGGGAGAAAGTGCTCATGAAGGTGAGGGAGGAGCGCCAGGACAACACACGTGACACGCGCAATGCCCTTACCTCCCAAACCGTAACACCAAGAGCAGCGTGAAAAGGACGATCGCGCGGCTGAAAAAGCACGCATCAAGGCACTCAAGGACGCTCAAAAAGTATCCAAATCGCCTAAACAGGCAAGGAAGAAGACCTCAAAGAAGCCGCAGTCAAGAATATCAAAAGGTGGTAGTGGTGCAACGAGGCGTCGTCCACAGGTGGTTCATGAGCCTGGCTTGGCGCCCCAAGGCGTCACAACCCGCGCTGGTCGCATGACAAGGCCTACAAATAAATTGAGATAGCCAAAAGATGCGCAAGAGTCAATATTATAAACCACTAGCTTCTTGTATATCAATAGCTACTCTACGTATTTGTATAGCCTCACTTTTGTGGAGGTGAGAAAGTTGGTGGGGTGGCACGAACAGTGAACCCAGTGCTGGCAGAAATTAGCCAATCGGAAGCAATTCGATATCGGCAAATT
The DNA here is from genome assembly GCA_009982855.1 of Lizonia empirigonia. Classification (NCBI taxonomy): domain Eukaryota; kingdom Fungi; phylum Ascomycota; class Dothideomycetes; family Pseudoperisporiaceae; genus Lizonia; species Lizonia empirigonia. The sequence continues at coordinate 39,108 of JAADKA010000014.1, read as the reverse complement.
GCCGATAATTTGCAATCGTGATTACCAACTATTGGTGCACGGACAGTTAACTACATCTCTGTTGAGAATACAGTCCGCAAGTGACTTGGTGGTATCAGGCGGAGGAGTAGTCACATGATTGGTGGCACGTGTAGGTGGGTCCTAGCGGGGAGCTTGGACGCAGCTGCACGTAACACGGATCTTCGAACTCGTGAATAGCTCTAAAGTCAATACAACACGAATCGTACCACCACTACCGTTGTGCCTTAGAAGAGCGCTCTATTAGGTAGTCATACTACTACTAATAGTGCCAGCTTCTCAAAAGGTTATGAGCCCGGGTTTACGCGCTTGCGTGTGCATTGTGAGTGTCCGGAGTGTCGTTTCTTCGATATGGGCAGCAAGCTGGTATATGCGTGTCTGCGCCAGAACAACCCAGGAGGTCGTCGCCTTCTATATTCTAAGACACTGGGCCGTCGCCCTGGCTGCCGCGAAGGGTATTAAGTCCTGAAGACACTGGGTCGTCGCCCTGGCTGCCGCGAAGGGTATTAAGTCCGAAGAAAAATGGACTATCGTCCGGAGAAGCTGGGAGCGTCTCGAAGATACCTTGGGCGAGTTATACCCAATTCCGACGCGCGAGTCGAAGAGAGCAATGGTTGCTCTTTCCCTTTTCAACCAACCTTTTGACAACGATTCGAATACCTACCTACCGACGGTAACCATCGATTCTTCCGAAAACGACTCGAATTGCCTGCCTATCGATGGTAACCTTTCGAGCCCTTCTTTTATACCGGTAGCTACAGTTCGACAGCTACTTTCGATTCCTCAAACTCGAAAACCTACCGTTTGACGGTGCTCGAGGTTTTTTACTCTCTCGAACTCTACCCACCTACCCCCACCCGATTTCTCGATCGATTTTTTATCTTCTTTCCAAAGGATTTCGTCAAATAAACGCAAAGAAGCAAAGGCTTATATAACGATGGGGGAGAGTAAGGGTGTTAGGGTCTGGAGCCCCGAATAGGACACAGACAAGGAGGCAGGAGCGGAGGAACGGAGCGGGGACAACAAGAGAGGAGAGCGTACACAGCTAGAGTACTAGGAGTACCAAGTTGGGGGAGCGCTGAGACAGGAGAGCGTACACAGCTAGAGTACTGGGAGTACTAAGCTGGGGGAGCGCTGAGACAGAGGAGAGCGTACACAGCTGGAGTACTGGGAGTACCAAGCTAGGGGAGCGCTAGGACAGAGGAGAGCGTACACAGCTGGAGTACTGGGAGTACCAAGCTGGGGGAGCGCTGACTCTCACGTAGGAGTCGAGGGAGAGTCGGTATGTTGGTGATATCGATTCTACCTTGATTTTCAAATGCGAAAATTCTCTCGACCTTCTCTCTCGACCTTCTTTCTCGACCTTCTTTCTCGACCTTCTTTCTCGACTCTTCACTCGGCCGACACCTCACTTTACTTGAGGGACTCGCAACGTGACGGCCGCTACAGGGTGACAGGGAGGTTTCATTCTTGTTGACAAGGCACATAGAAGTCCGATTGGCTACGAGAGTAGCCAGATCAAGTCCTGGAGTTTTACTATTCTAGAGGGTGTTCTAGCAGTGGCTTGCCTTCTTAAGACAATTGCACTTCTGGGGGAGTGTTGGAAAGTGGAATTGCACTGTCCTAATCAGGCTAGCACCACGTGACCGATAATCCTGTATTTAGCCCCTGAGTAGAGCAGACTCCAATCTACACACTTACATGCCATGACTTCGATGGTGTAGAAGATGCCCTTTCCCTTCAGCTTTAGCTTGCTATTACGGAACCATTTCTCGTGGTTCTCCTTCGTCAGCTTTGGGATCTTGGGCTCCATGTCGTGTCCGTCGTCGCTGCCCATCTTCGCGGTTGTGCTTTTGACTGTCTGTAACGCGTCAAATGCCGTGTTTGTGTGTGGTTTGTAAACGTTTTGGCGTCTGCGCCCTTCAGCTTTCTCTAGCTGGAACCGTATGCTCGTTTTCCGTGTGCGAGAAGCTCGTCTCGTCTTCCGTGTGCGAGAAGCTCGTCTCGTCTTTCGTGTGCGAGAAGCCCGTCTCGTCTTCCGGTTTCTCAGTGCTCTACGGTTCGGCGACCCACCAGATCAAGGTGATCTGAAGACACGGAAGACGAGACGAGCTTCTCGCACACGGAAGACGAGACGGGCTTCTCGCACACGAAAGACGAGACGGGCTTCTCGCACACGGAAGACGAGACGAGCTTCTCGCACACGGAAAACGAGCATACGGTTCCAGCTAGAGAAAGCTGAAGGGCGCAGACGCCAAAACGTTTACAAACCACACACAAACACGGCATTTGACGCGTTACAGACAGTCAAAAGCACAACCGCGAAGATGGGCAGCGACGACGGACACGACATGGAGCCCAAGATCCCAAAGCTGACGAAGGAGAACCACGAGAAATGGTTCCGTAATAGCAAGCTAAAGCTGAAGGGAAAGGGCATCTTCTACACCATCGAAGTCACGAAGCACGCATACGCCTGGATTGCACGACATGGAGCTGGCACCTCCACATCAACTGCCAACACCTCTCAAGACCCGGCCGGCACTGTCAACCCCACAGAACAAGCAAGCGTCCTGGGCCTGACAAGCGACTTCGAACGACTAGGAGGTACATGGAACGCTGAAAAGGCAAAGGAATACGACAAGGATGAGGCCAAGGCACTGTTCTACATTACAAACAGTCTCCTTGATGATGACGACGCTCTCGCAGACGAGTACGAGACTGCATCTACCCTCTGGACCGCACTGAAGGTTAAGTACTCAAAGACTGATCAGTTAACAGCCAATAACATCATGACTAAGCTTCAGAACTTCACCTGGAAAGATGAGAAGGATGTCGACTACACGTGGGCAAAGTTGAAAGAATACCGCCGCAAGATTATTGCAGCTAAGCCTGCTGCTAAGGGACTCTACAATGATGAGGCACTTCTGCAGATTATGCTACACGCTCTTCCACAGAGCTACGGATCAGTGATTGACTACCTCGACGTCCAGACCTCTCTCACGGTTGACGAAAAGATTGCTGCACTCCGCACGAAGGAGCTGCGCCTGAACGACACGGCCGAGCACGCAAATGTAGCATTCCCGAAGTACCGCCACCCGAACTACCGCAGAAGCTCGGACTTCTCGATGCGCGACCGACCCCGTTCTACATCGCCTGGATTAGGCCCATCCACAGGATGCCTGCATTGTAAGGGAGAACACTGGGCCCGAGACTGCAAATACAAGGATGAAATTCAGGAATTAGGAAGAAAACTTCGAGAGAAAGACGAAAGAGCTGAGAGACGCGTAACCACGTCGAAGAGACCTCCTAGAGATGAGGATAAGAAGCGATCCAAGAAACCTGTTAAGCCTACAGCCAGGACAGCCTCGAAGCGCAAGCATGGGTACGCAGCCAAGAATCAGGACTCTGACTCTGGAACGGACAATGGCTCCTCAGGCACGGACAGCGAGACCAGCCACGAGTCTACATCCGTGGACACAGAAGGTACACAACACTGCCACATCTCTGCGGAACAAGCTAGTAAAAGCACACCCGCGAACTGGGTTGCTGATACTGGTGCTTCATCACATATGACTGATAAGAGAAACCTGTTTAGAGGACCGCTAAAGCGCACGCCGCTCACCACTATCCAGGTTGGGGGAGGATTTCTCTATTCTACCCAACGTGGTACTGTTATGATGAAGGCTCTGGATGGGACTACAGGATTACTCCGAAAGGTTCTCTACGTACCTAAGCTCGGCGTGAATCTAATTGCAGCAAAACGGTTATGTAAGGAGGGACTTCAAGGCACTTTTGATGACAAGAATATGTATTTCAAGGACGAATCAAGAATCGCAGTACAAGCAGCACAGAAGGACGGTCTGTACATCGTAAGCCACATTGCAAGCAAGTACTCGGGAAAGGCGTTTATTGCAGGCAAGACTCGGACTGACAGCAACGATCAAAGCACTGCGGAGGAAAGTCAGAGTGAGACACAACCCGAGACACAATCCGACCAGGACCCAGACGAATCCGAAGAAGACAAGTCCAGGAAGAAAGATCGCCGGAACTACAGGTTGATGCACAGACGATTTGCTCACTACGGCCCAGCAATGCTACGAAACCTGCATAAGGTAACGACAATTGAAAAGATCAAAGTACCCCCAGCCCACAGGCGTCTCTGTGACCCATGCCTTAAAGGTAAGATGAGGAACAAGATGAACAAAACCCTAGCAGAACATAAGGAGGTACTAGCACTAGTATCTCTTGACTTAGCTGGACCGTTCCCTACATCACTTCGCGGAAATAACTACCTTATGCAAATGATCTGCAACTACTCCCGAAAGAACTGGTCTATACCACTGAAAACCAAGGACCAGGCTATCCTAGAGCTACGCAGATGGAAGGCAAAGGTAGAGCTCCAGACTGGGAAGAAGGTGAACGCCTGCAGATCAGATAATGCGCCAGAACTAAAGCTTGTAATGAACCAGTGGGAGGCTGAAGACGGGGTCCAGGCCGACTACACTGTGATTGCGAGCTCGAATCAAAATGGACCAGCAGAGCGAAGCATCCAGACGGTCGAACATGCAATGAGGGCAATGCTTGATGATGCACAACTTCCTATTGAGTTCTGGGACGAGGCCGCTGAGGCCGACGCCTACATCCGCAACAGACTGCCAACAGGACCGCTAGTCGAGGGACAACCCACGTCTCCAGAGCAGGTATTCTCAGGGAAACGCCCAGGCGTAGACCACGTACGAGTCTGGGGGAGCAAGTGTTACACCTATCTCAATCCAAAGACGCTGCCAGCGAAAGGGAGATCAGACAAGCTAATGCACCGTGGTCGAGCAGGCGTCTTTATGGGATATTCTGAAACTACAGACAAGCAGTTCAAAGTCTACTCTCCTGACCTTGGATATACGCATAGAGTCAGCGTTATCCAAACTGATGAGAAGGTGCCAGGAGGAAAGCTAGACCTGAACTTGAGAGTCAAATCAGGTCCAATGGGCACATCCAATGAGCTAATCCCACGGAAGGCTAGAGGAAGACCAAAGAAGAACCCAAATCAACCAACCAAGCCTGACGCCCCGGATGTTGATATTGAACCGCAGGCATCACCGCCGCCATCACCGCCGCCACCATCGCCGCCTACGCCAGCACCTGCGCACTCATCACCTACTATCACTCCACCCGCGCCAACAGTAGAGAATGAGAGCGAAGAAATGGAGGTAGACGAAGTTACCAATCCAGTAGCAGCCGAACCATCAGCCAGGTATCACTTCAGGACTCGGACCCAAAAGAGAAAGCGAGATGCATTTGACGACATAGAGGATGAACATCGCCAAGCCAAAATTGTCAAAGCTATGCTAGCTGTCCTACGAGAGAGCCGAGCTGACGAAGACCCCACAACTGAAATCCCGACATCTACCCACCACCATGAAGAGTCTACACACGAGACGATTGTTAAAGCCTTCTATACGGTGATTGTAAGTGGAAACCTAGATGTTACGGGACGAGCAGAACTTAGCGGCAAAGCTTTCGCAGCAACAGAAGTTAAAGGTATTAGAATTCTTCAGACTTATAAACAAGCTATAAGCGACCCAGAGAACGCACTGAAGTGGAAAGAAGCAATTGAGGAAGAGATCCGGACTCTTGTAGGAAATGGAACATGGGAAGAGCTTATTCCACCCCAGGGTGCAAACCTCGTTACTACGAAATGGGTTTTTACTGTTAAGCTTAAAGTTGATGGCACGATTGAGAGGTTTAAGGCTAGACTTGTTGCCCGGGGGTTTAGTCAACAGCACGGCATTGACTACACCGAAACTTTCGCTCCAACTGTCAGATAGAACGAGCTATAGTGAGGTCGGATCTGTATAATCGAGCAGGGACCACCTAGCTTGGCACACTAGCGAAGAAGTTAGAACCAGCCGAACACGGTGGGGAAAAGGACACAACGATCAATATCATCAAAAATTGCATTTACATCTATTCATCATACAATCTGACAATTAAGAGTCTCACTGCCTCGACTAAATACCATACAAACGACAATGACGACGCAACGCGACGCAACAGTACAGCTGCGCGAAACCAGCGACTGGCGCGTATGGTTTATGCAGCTGCAAAACAGAGCTGCAGCTTATAATATATGGAACTATATCAGTCCTACAACAGCCGCTCCGCTACGGATAGAGCCGATATCACCAGAACTTATTGCGCATTGGTTCGAGTGATTTGTAGTATCGTTCTCGAGCTTGCTCTCGCTCAAGCCTTTCCTCAATTCCCACCTTGGCTTTAAGGTTGGCAATCCACTCCGTAACCGGCTGCCCTGGCTGGCAGCACGTGCGTTGTAGGTGAGGGGTAACAGTCGATTGTATGAAGGCGATGATGTGTTGGAGACTTGATTGCTCCTTCTCGTAGTTGTGACGGTCGCTCTTATATTTCTCGAACTTGAGCTTGTATATTTCCGTGTCTTCCTTATATGCTCGCTGGCCCGCGGCCGTAAGGTCGGAGAGGGATCGTGGATTTTCGACGTTCGCCCCTGGGGTGTATTCGCTGATTTCGGGAAGTTCTGGTGATATCGGCTCTATCCGTAGCGGAGCGGCTGTTGTAGGACTGATATAGTTCCATATATTATAAGCTGCAGCTCTGTTTTGCAGCTGCATAAACCATACGCGCCAGTCGCTGGTTTCGCGCAGCTGTACTGTTGCGTCGCGTTGCGTCGTCATTGTCGTTTGTATGGTATTTAGTCGAGGCAGTGAGACTCTTAATTGTCAGATAGTATGATGAATAGATGTAGATGCAATTTTTGATGATGTTGATCGTTCTGTCCTTTTCCCCACCGTGTTCGGCTGGTTCTAACTTCTTCGCTAGTGTGCCAAGCTAGGTGGTCCCTGCTCGATTATACAGATCCGACCTCACTATAGCTCGTTCTATCTGACATAAGTAGCTTAGTAGTTATAAAAAGGATTAAGTGAAGATAGAAAAGTAAAAGAGTTAAAATAGAAGAGTTAAAATAGTAATGAATTAAGAAAAGAGAAAGTAAAAAGAAAGTAAAAAGAGATATTAGATAATTTAAAAAGCTTTAATAGAAACAAGTAAAGGTGCAAGAAGTGAAAAAGAGGAGAGAAGAGGTGTGAACGGTCTCTAGGAACTGGATTCCAGCTACCTAGTCAAGATGCTATTTACAATCAAGGTAAGGAGAAAAGGAGGAAGCTAGGTAGCTTTCTGGCGTTGCGAAAGCTGGCGCACGGTCCACGTGCTCACGGGAAAGGCGGCTAGGCCACAGGGCCTAGTCATATGACCTCGGGCTCAGCCCGTTACATTACCCCCCTCCTTTCCTCTTCGCGCGTGTCTTAACCCACTTCTTCCAGGCGTGGGTCTTGCGAACGTTGTCTACAGGCTCCCAGGTCGGTTCAGTGTAGTCCTGCCATTTTACATGTGCTTGTTTAAGTGCATTCCTCCCATGTTTTGTTGTTCTTTCGTCCAGTATTCGTTCAACTATCCATTCTTCTTCTCCATCTACAAGAATGGGGCCTGGCTGGGTGTTTCCAACCTTTTGAGATGGAAGAGGGTCGTTTGGCGCGTATCGTAGCAGGTCGACATGAAAGACAGGGTGGATCTTTCCGGGAACGTCGAGTTCATAGGAGTGCGAGTTGACTTGTCGTGTTACCTGGTACTTCCCGTGAAGCCAGTCTAGTTTCTTAGATGGCCTTGTCGTCTTTACGTTTCGTAGGTTGAGGAACACCCAATCTCCCTCTTTGTACTGGGGTGCTGCTGTTCTTGTCTTGTTAGCCTGGCGTTGCTGTTTCTCCTGCGCCATGGCTATTGCAGCTTGAGCCCATTCTGTTGCGTTCTGAAGTCTCCCAAGGAAACTCTCTGCCAAAGCCTCACCGTCCTTCGTTGCTCCATTCTGAACCATACGTTCTTCCACCAGCTGGATCGGCTCGTTGTGGTATCCGTGCATGAAGAAGAAGGGGCTCAGCCCGGTAGAGGAGGCTTCACGGTTGTTGATTGCTCCTATGATAATTGGAAGTAGTAACGACCAATTCTCCTGCGTGTAGGTGGCCCAAATGCGAATCATCTTCTCAATCTCTTGGTTCATTCGTTCGGTAGCACCATCGGTTTGCGGGTGATATCCAGTCGACAAGCGTTGTTGAATGTTTAGGAGCTTACAGAAATGCTTCCAAAGGTCGCTTGTGAATTGGGGGCCTCTGTCACTTGTAATTGCCGTCGGGATGCCGTGGGTAGGGTAATGGCGCTCAAAAAGTCGTTGTGCAACGGCCTCTGCTGAAAGGTCATGCATACTTTCCAGTTCGATTCCTTTCGTCAATCGATCAGTAATTACCATGCAGTTTGTAGCGTTGTCTCGTCCTGATGGTGGTAGATCGGTGATGAAGTCAATCGAAATCTCTCCCCAGATGCGTTCAGGGATTGGCAGCGGTTTAAGCAAGCCTTTTTTCGTTTCTCTCCATATCGTATTTCTTCCGCAGATTTCGCAATTCCGGACAAATTGACGCACGTCGCTTGCAGCGCCTGACCAGAAGAATTGTCTCGAAAGAATCGCGTAGGTGAGATCTCGTCCAGGGTGACCGGTGATGTGCGAATCGTGAATGTCTTGGATAATCTGTGTACGTAACGGTTCGCCACTTGGAATCCATACTCGACCTCTAAACCGCAACAAGCCTCTCTGGTCCAAAGTGCACTCGGCCATGCTCACTGACTTCTCCTTCTGTAGTTCAGTTGGGAGGTTGCGCTCTCTGTTTGCCACTAGAGTCGTAAGTTCCTGGTAGAGTTTGTCTTTCTGACGGTTCTCATGCCAGAGCCTTTGCATGCTTTCGTCCTCGAATAGTCGTACTTCTCTCGTGAAATCGATATCAGCCAACGTGTCGAGAGAACGGATCTGTGTACTCCGTAGGTGCTTGTTTTGAAAGAGTCGAATGAATCGGGATCGAAGTCGTTCATCGTCGTAGTCTGCAGGCAGGTCCTGTTCTCGTCGTGAAAGCGCGTCTGGCTTTCCCATAGTCTTTCCTGGTTTCCATTCGAGAGTAAAGTTGAACCGTGAGAGGAATTCCGACCAACGCACTTGTCTTTCCGATAGCTGTCTCTCTCGATAGAAGTACTTCAGGTTCTTATGATCAGTCAAGACAGTGAACTTGGCAGCCATGTGTAACTCTGGAGTCCAAGCCTCTAAGCAGCGAACGATAGCGAGGAGCTCCTTGTCGTGGATGGGGTAATTAGCTTCGGTTGCAGAGTGCTTCTTTGAGTAGTAGGCAACAGGTCGCCAATCGTTGTTTGCATCTTTCTGTAAGAGCAGGCCACCGGTTGCATGTCCTGATGAGTCGGCTTCTACCAGTGTTTCCTTGTCTGGGTCGAAGTGGGCCAGTATTGGTGCTGTGATGAGGAGTTCCTTGATCTTCTCAAATGCTTGATTACAAGCTTCGTCCCAGCGGAATACAACCTCTTTCTTTGTCAGATTGAGGAGCGGCTCGGCAACATCAGAGAACTCCGGGATGAAAACTCGGTAGAAATTGGCAAATCCAATGAATCCTCGAACAGCTTTTACTGACGACGGCGTAGCCCATTCGCGAATAGCGATGATCTTGTCAGGATCGACTCGTATCCCGTTCTGTGCTTCGATGATGTATCCAAGGTACTTCACTCTCTTTGTCTCGAACTCGCATTTGTCGATATCCACCTGAAGTCCCGCATCGGTGAGGCGCTGAAGTACCTTGCCAACCTTCTGCCTGTGATCCTGGAGCGATCCTGACGAATAGATCAAAACATCGTCAACATAAGCTGAAACGAAGTCGTCAAGGTAGTCTTGTAGTACACTGTTGATGTAACGTTGGAAGGCGGCAGGTGCTCCCGTCAGTCCAAAGGGAACTACGCGCCATTCAAACAACCCATATCTTGTCCGGAAGGCTGTCTTCCATTCTTCTCCTTTTGCCAGTCGAATCTTATGGAAGGCCGCGATAACATCGAGCTTCGTGAACCATTGCGCCTTAGCAACGTTTCTTAGTGTCTCGGTGAACAATGGTAGTGGGTAACGATCCTTCCTGGTTATATTATTCAAGGCCCGGTAATCTACGCAGAATCGAATCCCTCCTCCAGGCTTTTTGACCATTAACACCGGTGCAGCGGCAGGAGAGTTGCTGGCTCGGATGAAACCCTTATCCAGAAGCTCAGTAAGGGTTTTTCTGAGGACAAGTAGCTCTTCACGGCTCATACCGTAAAGAGGTCCCCAAGGAATGGTCTTCTCGTTTCCGTTCTGGTCTTTCTCAAGCTCGATCTGTAGATCTACTCCTTTACGATGAAGCGGCAGTTTACTGGCGAGATATTGGTCGAAAGCCGTCAGCCACTTGTGGTACTGGGGTGGGAGCTTAGTTCTTGGGTCTGATCGTTGTCGTGGCTTCAAAGCTTTCTCAATGTCTGCTATCGAAACGGCGTACACTCCCGTGTCGAGATCGATGCCGTTTTGTCGGTTCGTTTTTCGACTTCTTCTCACTTCAGCCATAAACGCAGCGGCCATAACCTGGGTAGCTTTGAGTTGCGGTGGATGGTAAGATGTCTTCTTGCGATTCCAGACGCGAACGTTTGATACGCCAATGTCTAGACAGCCTCTCCTCGCAGAGATAGTGACGTTAGCGTCTTCCAGCCACGGTTTCCCAAGGATTACGTCGTATGTAAGGCCAGGAACGACGTAGAAGAAAATGCGTGCTTGTTGATGTCCGTCAATATCAATTGCGGCATAAGTGACAGTGTCCAAGATCGTAGTCGACTCTGTGTTCTTCCCAGCAGCACCTTCCAATCGTCGTGGTGTTATACGTAGGGATGGCAGTCTCAGAGATCGAAAGAGTTGTTCGCTTATAGCGGAGTAGCAAAGGCAGCCTGAGTCAACAAGTCCAGTAGCAAAGTCTGTCCCATTGATTCTGATGTCTACAATGAAGGGATCACCGTCCATCTTAGCTTCTCCCAACTCTTTCCATTCTCTCTGAGCTGCCGCGTCGTCCTATTGATCTGGATCAACTTCTTCGGTGTCTTCAACGGCAGCGTTTGATACCAAAGTGCTTGAAGCAGCTCTGATCGTGGAATGTGATGGTCGGATAGCAGCTGCTAGCGGGCAGGTAGCTATCCGGCATCCGCTACGACCACACCTAAGGCAGCGCTTGTCGCGGCGTCGGGCATCAATCTCCTCCTGGTCCACCCACTTGGCTCGCTTTCCAATCAACAGCTGGTCCTCCGGACGCATGGAATGATAACCGTTTGTGTTTGTTCTGTTACCAATGCGAGTAGCGTTGACTTGGGTCTGGGCTGCAGGTGTTGGTTCCCATTCCATCATATCCTCACGGGAAGCTGACATGGTCGCTCTGTCGCTCGACGTCACCGGTAGCGGAGGGAACAGGTTGTCTTCGGTCGTACGATTACTGTGACGGCTGGCCTTCTTTGTCCACTGACCAAACAGTTCCATATCATTGCTGAGATCTACACACTTCTGAGCGAATCCTGCGTATGTGCTTGTCTCGGTTCCTGAAGTGCCGACAAGCCTGTCCTTCATCTTACTGCTCAGTGCATTGCGCAAGTAAGAGATTTTGGCATTTTCGGGCCAGCTCTCTGCGTCAGCGTTTGCCATTTCTTTCTCAAACCGCGGGTAGAAGGAAATAAACGTCTCTTCGTCCTTCTGGCGTATCGAGTAAAGGTTCTGGATCGCCTTCTCCTTCCGATTTCGTTCGCCGTAGAGGAGCTCCAGACGATCGAGTAGCCCGCAAGGGTTTGGAAATTCTTGTTTGACTTGCATCTCGTAGTATGTAGTCACATTCGTTTTCGCTGCTCCTTCGAGGCGCATGTAGACGTAGCGCAATTGAGCTTTGAGGCTTCCGATTGCTTGCGCATCTTCCTCAATCTTGCCTTCCATCTCCAACCTCCATCCTCGCCATTGTGATTTGTTGCCACCGAACGTAGGAGGGTGGGGCAAGCTATGGCGTGGCTTTGTGGTCATGGGGACGGACGAGTTCATGGGTTCTGGCCTCGGCGTTGGGACGGTAGCGGCGTCTGTCTCGTGCTCGGATACTTGAGATGTCCCTTGCGGTAAGGTTTCCAGCCTCTCCATTCTGCTGTTCATGTCTTCGAGCTTCTGTAGCAAGAGCTGTAGCAACAGGTTGGAGTCGTTGGTCAACATGGCGGTGTCTTCGGTTGGGTCTGTCATGGCGCTGATTAATTTTTTCTTCGGTAGCTGTGGCAGGCCACGGTTCTGTAGGTTCTTCTTGACCTTGATTGTATGTGAACGGTCTCTAGGAACTGGATTCCAGCTACCTAGTCAAGATGCTATTTACAATCAAGGTAAGGAGAAAAGGAGGAAGCTAGGTAGCTTTCTGGCGTTGCGAAAGCTGGCGCACGGTCCACGTGCTCACGGGAAAGGCGGCTAGGCCACAGGGCCTAGTCATGACCTCGGGCTCAGCCCGTTACAAGAGGATTATAGAGAAGATAAGAGGAAAAAGAAAGAAAGTAACGTAGTTTATAAGCGAGTGAGCCGTACAAGCGAGTGAGCCACCCCACCGACTTTGCGCACCTCTACACTTGAATTAATTATGACTCAACCAACTCTTTCTCAACACGCTTCTCATGAGGCTGATATACGTCTTGCGATATTAGCTCTTGATACAAATCAAATCCAGACTGAGCGACGTGCTGCAAGCACGTTTGAAGTCTCTCGAGCAACGCTCCACCGCCGACGCGCTGGGAAGCCTACCCGACGCGATTGCCAGCCCAACTCAAAGAAGCTCTCTCAGCGAGAGGAGGAGGTGATTGTCAGACATATACTCGACTTGGATACACGTGGATTCGCGCCTACGTACGCAGCTGTACGTGATATGGCTGATAAGCTGCTCGTGTTGAAGTCGTACTTTAGTCAAAGACCGTAAGCACTGATTCTATTGGTTCTCGGGATGAGTAAGGTATCTGGATCGGTAGGGTTATCACCTAAGCAAAGCTCGTGATGATGGAGGTTGCACTGAGTAGTATAGAGGGTACTATCTAGCTCGAGGGCAGGTTGAGATTCCAAAGACAAACTTGATTGACGAGGTTGAACACGAACCATAAGGGTTGTGTTCCTACTTGCTATATACTTAGGAAATATGCATGGTGCTCTGTCTGCTCTCTTGCTCTCTAGAGATCAAGAGATCAAGAGATCAAGTCGTGCTCTCTTGCTCTGCGGCTGGGGAGAGATCTAGAGAGCGCGGTGTTGTGTGCTCTCTCGCGTTGCTTCGCTAACGAGAGCGACCCTGGTCGTACCACAACACAAAGTGGGGCTAGGCTGCAACGGATCGTAACAGTACGGCCCGCAAAACAAGCCTGAGGGAAAGAGAGTGCGAGACGAGCATAAAAAGGCTGAGAACATCGTAGAAAGATTAAGACAGAGCATCCAGCTAGCTCAAGCGATCATGGGAGAAGCCCAACAAGAGCAAGAACTGCAGGCCAACAAAAGGCGAAAACAAGCTCCTCAATTGCAAGCTGGTGACAAAGTATGGCTGAAGCTTGGCGATCACTTTAAAACTAAGAGGCCAAGTAGGAAGCTTGACTGGAAGAACTTGAAGTATACAGTACTTGAAGTTGTAGGACCGAGTGCAGTTAAGCTAAACACTCCTGGACGAGTTCATCCAGTATTTAACGTTAACATGCTGAGGCTCGCTTCATTGGACCCGTTACCTAGTCAGCCACAAGATGACAACGAACCAGAACCTATTGAAGTGGATGGAGAAGAGATGTATCTAGTAGAGGAGATTCTAGAGGAAAGAGGCCAGGGACGCAGAAAGCAGTACCTTGTAAAATGGGAGGGCTATCCTGATCCAACTTGGGAACCAGCCTTAAACCTGAAAGACACCGAGGCTCTAAAAGATTGGAAGCACGCCCTACAGAAGGGGGCTGAGCTTAAGAAGGGGGGTACTGTAAGAGGCTGAAGCCTTGATTAGTAGTACTCGGCTTGTAGCCTTCGTTAGCGTGTTGTTTGGTGGAACCCTCGGACTTTCATCGGTGCTCTAGGAACCTCTGGAAGTTTCTCGAACCTAGCACCACGCGATACATAAACTCAGCACAAGCGTAGTGTAGTTTCTCCATCGAATTCATTACTGTTTTACCTTGCACTTATGGTTAATCCATCGCACCCTATCCCAGGGCCTCAAGTCGACCAAGCTCTATCCCAGGGCCTCAAGTCGACCAAGCTCTTGGTTGCGTTAGGGGTATGTTTTAGTTAGGGACGAGATATACCGGACACTGCGTATTGTTCAGCATAGCGGCTTGGTTGAGTAGCGTTCGCAAGTCGGTCGCGTTAGATTCCTGCAAGCTAACAGCTCCAAAATTTGTATATGTTGATCAGCGCGCTGAGTTGCATGTTGACACCAATTTGCAACCGCGCAGCTGATAGGGTTGATGGTGTTAGGGTTTCGTGTTCAGAGGTTGGGGTTAGGTTTGTGACGTCGCAATACCCCAGACCCCAGGGTTCGGAGTCGTTCCGAGATAGCGAGCAGCGACCGCCAACGCCAGATACGCGATTAGCTGCATCACGTACCCTGTGGCGCACGGCCGGTTCCCAGGGCACCGAACTGGTCGGTGTGTAGTAAGCCGAATTCTGGCTTCTGGAGCACCGAACGTTCGGTGCTGCTTACACCGCGTTTTGACCGGTTACGCCGAATTTATTTCGGTGCTCTGGAAACCAAACCTCAGAAGTGAGTATACCTCGTGCTGCGAATAGGGATAGACAATTGAAATCTGATTGCATGGTACCTGAAGCTACCACGCCCAAAATAAGCAATGTAGATATCAATTCATCTCTGCCCGTCCCAAAGCTTCCTGACTAATTAACCCTCTCTTGGTCCTGGGAGTTTTGATGGGTGTGGTGCATGTTGAGGGTCTGCCTTCCATCCACCTAGCTTCTGCATTCCACCCCAAGGTACCACATACAAATCCAGGCCAGTCTGATGCACGCTAAGGGCTCGCTTTCCATCCATCTGGTTTTTGCACCCACCTGGTTTTTGCACCCACCTGGTTTTTGCACCCACCTGGTTTTTGATCCTACCCCAAGGTACCACATACAAATCCAGGCCAGTCCAATGCACGTCAAGGGCCCGCCTTCCATCCGCCTGGCTTCCATCCACCTGGCTTCCATCTACCCGGCTTCCATCTACCTGGCCTTTGCATCCTACCCCAAGGTACTGCATACAAATTTCGGCAGATTGATGCAGGTTGAAGGTCTGTTTTATAGCCATTTCTCTTAGCTCTCTTGATTGGTATTCCCTCTAGCTCTCTCGGTAGGTATTCCCTCTGGCTCCTGGCGTTGTTCTGCATTAATTATGTATACACATAGTAGTTGCATCCTACCCCAAGGTACCACATACTAATTTCGTCAGTTCAGTGCATGTCAAAGGCTGGCTCTGCCTGGTTTTTGCATCCTACCCCAAGATACCACACACAAATTTAGTCAAGTTGGTGCACAGTGGCGGCCTGCCTATAGTGGCTCCTTCTGAGTCCCTGGCCTCTTCGGTGGTTGTTCCCCCTGGCTCCTTTGGTGGTTGTTCTCCCTATCTCCTTCTGCTTTAACTATTCATGGTCGAATGAGTGCATCCTACCCTAAGGTACCACATCCTCATCTAGGTCAGGTTAGTGTACACTGGGTGGTCCTTCTTGCTAGCTCCTTCCGCTTGGCCTCTGTCCCTGACCGTCGCATCGTACCCTATGGTACCAGGTACGATTTTATGCTGTGTTGGTGTATGATGTAGGGCGTACTAGCAGGCGTTAGGTGTTTCTGTCGACTTCGTTATAGAAGCCATCCTTCCCTACAATGCGCTGCCTTGTGCCTCTACCAACGCTTATAGTAACTATCCCTACTACCCCTACTATCAGTCGCGCTTCAAACCAGTATCGGTGAAGGTTCCGGAGTTTTGTGTAGCAACCAGTCTCCTGAGCAGTCTCCCACTCCATGACGTATGCAAGATCCCATGGGTTGTTTCCAAGTACTCTGGCAAAACACCGCACCTCGCCAAATCGGAGCGTACGATCGGCGTCGCTCCAGTAATACGCAATGTAGCAGTTGTTTCGATTTACTCCTGTAGCTCGTTGTGAACCAATCGACGTAACAAGAGCGCCACTTACAATACGGTAGCTGCTGTATATACGTGTTTCAGCATGACTGTAGTGGTTGATACCATCCTTGCCAACTATCCAGTCCCGTAGCTGGTTTCTGATGTATTCCCCCCGCAAGACAACGTCCATCTCCTGGACCAGGCCTGCGCGGATGGGCAGCGTCTTCACATCATATGTGTTTGTCCTGAACAGAGCTATGGTGTACCTGTCGTCGTCAAGTACCCCATCAATCAGACTGCGTACCATGTGCGGTGGGCTATCAGCTTCTCCCTTGATGTATCCCAGGTAGCCTTCAGGGAGCCATTGTGCAAATATTGAAGCTGGTCCCCAGTTGCGGACGTCACTTGCTATATGTAATAGCGAATGGCGTTGCAGTGTGCAGACAGATATCCTTGGAAGAGAGTCCTGGTCTCTGAGGTCGGTGTAGTAGAGCTTCTCATGGGTAATTACAAACCTTTCTGCCAGCGTCTTGATCTCTCGAAGGTGCGTTGGTCGTATAATACTGTTTAGGAGTAAGCCATACAGACGGCTTAAGTCAAGAAAATTCCTCCAGTATGGTAGTTCTATTGCCCCCTGCATGACAGCTGGACCGTATACCAGTAGGAAAGCCTTCCACTCCGCTGTTTTGAGCTGTTTCATGTCTTCAAGCGCTATCTCCCTTGATGGAGGTGCTATGTACGCTGGTACAGTAGCCTTTGCATCTCGCATAGCGTTACTGATGTGCTCTTTATCTTGGGGAGTGACGCAGTATGACCCTTGGTTGCTTGCTGAAGCGAGTTTAGGCCACTTCGCACCCCACAGTAGACGGAAGACGTCCTGTGACAAGTTGTGGGCAATGCAGTGCATAGTGTCAACTGGAAAGCTAGATGGCCAGTACAACGACGGTATCTTACGCAGTAAACTTCGACGCGTTACTCCCTTCTCGTCGTCCGGACTCCTGGTAGAGGGTACCCAGTTGTCAATGAAAACGTCAAAGTGCTGACGAAGAGGCAGACGGTTCGCGTCGATGTTTGTGTGCGGCATGTAGTAGTGACCTGCGCCATCTCGAGTGCCCTTCATCTCACATGTGCGGCATGCGTACACGGCGTTGCCCGGTTCCTTCATACCCATGGCTTTGGCAACCGCCCTACCGTCGCCGGTGACCAGGACAAGATGGGCTCTTAGTGTGAACTCGGAGTTGCCATCGCTAGCATCGATAGCTGAGACGCCGTGGGTGGACAAAAGCCGACATTCGTCAACAAGTGGTTGCAGGAAGGTGTCGAGTGTATGGTTATCATACCCGCCAGGTATTACCATGCTGAGAAGGGTATTTGACTTGGTAAATCGCACCTTCGGGCTCAGGTTGAGTATGTAGATAAACACCACCATAACCTTGTGTAGTTTGGAATCCACGCGTTTGTTGGTTAGGGTAATCTCATCCAGTGACATCTGCAGCGCGAGTTCCCTTTTGTCGGCAAAGTAGCCATTGTCTCTGAGACGCTGGTATATCAGTCCATCCGTCCAATCAGTCAGGTTGGTAGAAGGTTGGCGCTGATGACACTCCTGCAGCTCTCTTGCTCGGATGGCATTACAGAACTGATCAAGGAGACGTTTCTGGAGTGGGATATAGTCGAGCTGCGACATTGGTACTAGAGCCTCGTCTGGGTTGTTGGCGGGCTTATAGCGATCCTCGTTGCACTTCTCTTGCCTGCCTTTGGCTACGAACTGGCACTGGGTCTGTGTTGCAAACGCGCCAGTGAAGGCCATATGCCCAAGTCTACATCTGTCTATCTTCATCACAGGTATGTTGATGGCCTTACGCACCCTACGGCCGTACGTGTCGCCGTCGTGAATGTGTATACCATAGAATGTGTCCATGATGCGTTGAAAGTCCTTCCACATCCGTCGGCCAATTTGGCGGTAGAAGCGATGAAGTTCAGTGTGTTTGATGAGGTTGTTATCTGGATCCTCGCTGTCCATCTCCGCCGTGTCAGAGTCAAGGTCGTTGGCAAGAATCTCAACCCCTCTGTCCATACCAAATACGTCGAAGGGGTTGTACACATCGTCAACCCAGTTCTGGATGTTGCGGGCGTCGTCCTCGTCCTCGTCCTCGGACTTATCCTCCGCACTGTCGTTGTACATACCATGTACTCGACTATTGTCTGCTACGTCACTGTCGTTGAGATCTTGTGGTGGCGGTGGTAGATTGTAGTCGTCTGGTGGCAGCGGTTCTCCAGTAGTCATGGCAATGATGACGTCTGGGTCAAAGCTATGATAGTTGTTCTTCTCTTGAGCTCTCTGGAAGTGCTTCTGGAAGGTACGCATGTTTACTACATGGTCGCCGGAGTGTTTTATGTAGTTGCGGCACTTGCAGACACGCACTTGGTGCACTTGGTGCACTTGGTTGGAGTTGCCAGCCATAAGGTATTGTGATAAAGCCAGACAAACCAGGGTTCCGCTTGTTTTTGATGGGACGCATCTACTAGCACTATCCACTAGCACATGCTCTGGTTACTTGGTTTGCTGCTAATGCAACCTATGGATGCATGGCTTGCATTGAGGCGATCGTCCACAGCTACACCATGCGGTGGATCGCTTATGGGTCGAGCCAATGAGTGGATTTTCTGACAATCCGATCGCTCGGCCAATCAGAGAGCTAGAAACTTGCTTAGTAATCAGATCTTCGAAGTTGCAATGCAATACACCCACCTTCATGATGCTTCAAGGCGTCGAACTTTTCGAATTTTTCAACCACCACGCGATGCCTGTACCTCCACCAAAGCAGAGAGGCTCTGTCGACACCTCCCGTACGCAGCGCGCTGCAGTTATTACCTTGCGAGTAGTCGCAGAGTGGACTTTTGAGCGGATTAGCAGCGCGCTCGGCATCCCGAAGAGCACCTGTATTGGTATTGTCCGACGCGCAACTGATGCCACCAAGAACGAGGATATCAACGAGCTACTTGACTATACTGCCCGGGAGAACAATCGTGAGGTAGCTGGCACTGCCTCGACCAAGATATGGCCGTACTCAGCAGAGTCCGTACTGATCCAAGACGCAGCTTACTGGTATCCGCGCGAGACGTGGCATGAAGCCGTACGCAACTACACGCCGTTCGGAGAGCTTGATCGCACCACGATAGCTAGAATCTGCCGCCTACACCCTCATCCTTCGCGCGATCAGCCGCTCTCTCGAGTGCTAGAGGTCCATAAGCCACCTCTTTCGATCGATCTCATGGATCTACGTGTCGATTACTGCCGCTGGTGTATCTTCTGGCTCGACAAAGGCGCTCTCTTCGTCTTTACCGATGAAACGTTCATCCGCGCCGGCGGCCGCCCACACAAACGTCAGAAAGTTACAGTCGTACAGGGCCAGCCTACAGAGACTCGGAGCCAGTATTTAGAGCCTATACACTTCAGTATCATGCAATGGGGCGCTGTCTGTGAGGATCTACGTGTCCCCTTCCCTCTGCTGCTCTGGGAGATGGAGACACCAGAGGAGAAGGCTCAACACCAGCTAGAACTCGACCTGGAGAACCTCACCGAGCGTCAGATCGGCATCTATCAAGGCTTACGAGCGCGCCAAAACGATACAATTGAGCGTACGATACTCAGCGAGATCAGTAGCAATGTAGAGCTTCACAACCAAGCCAGACGGGCTGCCGGCCGTACAAGAGGCATGAAGCGAGCCCCCAGCCCACAACGAATATTCAAGCCCACAAAGCTTACGCGAGGTGTAAAAACCAGAGGTATAGACTGGTTTCTATACCGTAAATACGTCCTCCACGATCGCCTCTTCCCATACCTACGAAAGCTTCAAGAGCTGAACCCTAACCGGCCGATAGTCGTCGTAGAAGACAATGCTCCAGCACATACAAAAGCAGCTGAAATCTGCACTGCTGAGTACGCGTTACGTGGTATCATCAAGGCTCCACACCAGCCAAATTCGCCTGACTTGAACCAGATAGAGCCTCTTTGGGACTACGAGAAAGACCAATTAGATGGGCGTTTTCAGCGATCAAGTAGTAAAGACGCAGTACTTGAAGGTAGAGCTCTTATACAAGACGAGTGGGCAAGAATTGGGCCAAAAGCCCACCAATTCTGTCAGGGTTTTCGCGGCAAATTGCAGCAAGTAATAGATATGAATGGCGACAAAAAGTATCATGGATGAAGTAAGCGTCTCTCTAGCTGTTCAAAACACCAAAAATTATCTATAAACGATCAAAATTGAGCTCAGAAATGGCTATGAAAGCTACCCTCTTCTTCTCGAAGTAATGGTGGTGTTCCTATACAAATTGCTACCAAAACAAGTGAGATCGTTCATTGGCCAGAGGCCCTTGTTCGCCACTGAATCCACCGGAAATCAGCCATTGGCTCGACCCATAAGCGATCCACCGCATGGTGTACTCTGATCCAGACTTCCTGGACAGGCTTTCTGGACAGGTAGTCTTAAGCAGTCCCCCGCACGCACTGTTGTCACCACTACAAGATGTCGAAACTTGGGGCTGGTTGCCTCTCTGGCTATCCATCGTGGAAACCAGACTGCACAGAAGGCAAGCACGAGTTTTTCCACATTACAACCATGCGAGTAGGCAGAGGCAGAGTAGCACCTCGCCTTTCATGCGACCGAGACACCCTTCGACTTCCACCAAGTCACTACAAGTAAGAAGAGACGTCTAGTGGAAGTGCACCAGCTGGATTCTAAGAGCATCCTACCTGAAGCTACCACGTACTAATAAACACTGTTTTGGTGCTACGTGCACGCCACTTGTGCAGGCTAGCCACAGTGGGAATAACGTCATCGCTATGCGGCACAACCCAAGTGCGACCAACTTTTTGACTTACTGACTGAGAAGAGACAATCTGGCAGCAGCGCATCTGTGGTATTCAGAGAGCATCCTACCTGTCAATGGGGAAGAAACTTGATTGTATTGGCTTAGTGAGTGGAAGAGCTGAATACAGGAAGGAGCTGCCAAGACGCTAGTTGCGGAGATCACGTGTACAGGTATCCACCACACTGACACTACCCGAAGCTATTACGTACTAATAAACGCAGTTTTGGTGCTACGTGCACGCCGCGCATCCGGACCAGCCACAACAGGTATAACGTCATTCTCTACGCGTCACAGTCCAGATAATGTCAGACTGCACACCCGCCTGGCGTGACCAGGACGTGGACGTCACCATCTCATCCGACCACACGCAGGCTACTGATAGCGACGCTGCCATAGACAGTGACGTAGATGAAGATACAGGTCACATATACAACGCAAACAGCGAGGGACAAGACAGTGCTCTGGAGGACAGATTTGTGGCAGACAGCTTAAAGGTCCCAGAGCGACAGCTGCGTACGGAGATCCATGTCAACCATTTACAAGAACAGATTAGAGACTTGCAGGAGGTGATAAATCGTAGTCGACAAGCCCGCCCGCAAAACGAATCATTACCTCAAGTCAACTCAAGCGCAGCTCTAAGACCCCGCCGTTCAACCCGGGTAAGGACTGTAGCGCTTCATGCCAACGATATACGCGAGTCTCTAGTTTACCAGTCAAGGTCACCGATGCCCACCCAAGTCTCCGACAGCAGTCGATTGAGACAGACCAGGTCAGCGCCCACACGCAAGACCAAGGCCGTTTCAAGAGCGCGAGAGGTCAGCACAGGTGATAGACCACGGACAAGGGCAAGGAAGCCGCTCAGCGACACTGTCTATCCTCCTCCCTCAGGTCGTAGCTAAGCCCAAAGACCAAGAGATGCCCGTTCAGTGACCTGCACCAGGCAAGGTCCACCAACGGGGCGTTTTATCTGTTCTCAACTGCAAAGCCACCACAACACCTTGCAACACCTCAGCCTGCGTGGCATAGC
This sequence comes from Lizonia empirigonia, assembly GCA_009982855.1. Taxonomy (NCBI): domain Eukaryota; kingdom Fungi; phylum Ascomycota; class Dothideomycetes; family Pseudoperisporiaceae; genus Lizonia; species Lizonia empirigonia. The sequence goes on along the minus strand of JAADKA010000014.1, from coordinate 17,139 downwards.
CACCAGTACACGAGGCTGCGCGGAGAGCGGCGTCAGGTTACAGCCATGAAGGAAGATCCGCGTCCCATCCCAGGACGTCGCCGCTTGTCAACGTTTCCTACACAGCTTAGTCAATACGCGCGGGATAGGATACAACCAGACAGCCAGAGGGTACAGGGTCCTTGCCCAAGTCCAAGATCCAGCGATGAGACGCACAAGGTCAGCAAGTTAGAGGCCTGCAAGATAAAGATGCCTCCGTGTGTATGCTCACTTAGACAAACTACCCCGGGTCTCCCCAGTGCATTTCTTCTTTGTGAAGCGGCAGCGAGCGCAGCTATCGCCGGCAGAGCGCATCTTGACTCTCGCAGTACTCTTGTACTTGTAGCACTCGACGACACCATCCCTTATACACCTGTAAAACCTCTTGCTGCCTTGAAGTACCACGCCAGCCGAGGTCTCCATGATGCGACCCACATGGTTCGCGTTACCCTTCTCCGCCCCGGTGAGCTTCTCGTACGCCTCAGGACTGACGGACCACCACTTGCCTGCCCATTGATGTGGGAAGCGCTTGTTGGCCGTCGTGCCGTCAGACCCCACTCGTGGGATGATCTTCTTCTCTTTGCCGTCAGGCAATGAAAAGTGGAACCCAACGCGAAGCTCATCAGGTACAGCACGCGTACGCCAGTTGGCGGCGTCCTCGGAGGTTGGTGGGAAAGCGCAGCTATAGCTACGCACGCTCGCGGGGTCAGCAACTTGATCCGCGTACTCGGCGGCGGACATGTCGAGGCTGCGTTGCATCGCGGTTAGCCACACTCACAGGATGAAGGAGACGATGCCAGACTTACACATGACCTATCAAAGCATGTCCCTGTATTGTACAAGGATAACCGGGCAGCTGCACCAAGTCATCAGCTGCACCAGAGGATGCCCCTCCAACACCAGCGGCAGCGCCAGAGTCGCCCTCAGTCTCAAACCCTAAGGTCGCACCTGCGTGTGCCTGAGCGTCATCGGCGCTGGGAATCACCCCAGACGCGCCTGGCTCCTCGTCGGCGAAGAAGTTGTCCGCCGGCTCAAACCCACCCATAGGGGTGTCGTCGTCGCTGCCAACGTCCGGCACTCCCTCAGTCGCAGAGATTGCTGGTGTCTCGGCCGCGCGTTTTCCAAGTGACCTAGCAGATGTAAGTCGGGCAGTGGGAATACTGCGGTGACCCAGAGTGGACGTAGTCCTATACAATGTCAGCACTGAAGTAGAACACAGCGTTATACATACCTGTCTGTGAACGTCAACTGGGCAGCAAGAACAGGTTCATGCTTTTCTACATGGGGTCTGTGAATGAGCAGTCCTTCGACCATCCCACCTTGGAGCCTGTAGAAGCCCTGACTGTAGAGCTCTTCCTCTGTCTCACTACCAAAACCACCGAAGAATCCCTGACGCAGATACAGAGGAACTTGAGCAGACATGTTGTTCTGATTAGGTGCAATTGATAGAAAAAGCTTGATAACTGGGTGTGGGCAATTTTTTACGCCTATATCGTCTTTTCTGCTAAACAGCAGCGCATTTGTTATAGCAGCAGTAACGTCCTGCGGAGAGGTACGTAGCACGAACAGGCACTTAGAATTGGCCTAGTATGTTGCTGTAGGATGGCAGCAACCTTGTCAAAGGACACAGTTGCTTAGTGACGTAGAGATACTAATGCATCAAGCGAACTGTATCACTGTCCACCAAGGTCGCCTACCGCGAGAGTCGCTACCCAGAGCCACTATTCGCCATCCCTACCCCTACAAGAGTCGCTATCCCCATCGTCCACGAGAGTCACCGACCGCGACAGCCGTTGTCCCCATCGTCTACAAGAGTCGCTATCCCCACCGTCCACAAGCGTCGCTGTCCAAGTCACCACCAACAACTGTCGTCGTCCAGCTTCGCCATCCACAGTCGTTATTGCATATGATCAATGTCTAGCGTCACTGTCCCCTGGCGGTCAGTCAGTAGATATGAAACCCTACCCTCTTCAAGGAAGCGCTCATGGCACTTCACTCAACGAGAGTTCCCACACCCCCCCTGCATTGCTGCAGGAGTAGCCACTCGAGCAGCGTAAAGACTTAACAGGCAGAGAATCAGCAACGATGGGAGTGGTGGCAGTGGTGGCAGTGGTGGTAGTGGTGGTAGTGGTGGTACTCAGACCTTGCGCAAGAGCACAGGGCCGCCAGAGGGGAGCTCCGGGCACCGGCATACAGCCTGGATGGCCTATCCCAGGGCCTCAAGTCGACCAAGCTCTTGGTTGCGTTAGGGGTATGTTTTAGTTAGGGACGAGATATACCGGACACTGCGTATTGTTCAGCATAGCGGCTTGGTTGAGTAGCGTTCGCAAGTCGGTCGCGTTAGATTCCTGCAAGCTAACAGCTCCAAAATTTGTATATGTTGATCAGCGCGCTGAGTTGCATGTTGACACCAATTTGCAACCGCGCAGCTGATAGGGTTGATGGTGTTAGGGTTTCGTGTTCAGAGGTTGGGGTTAGGTTTGTGACGTCGCAATACCCCAGACCCCAGGGTTCGGAGTCGTTCCGAGATAGCGAGCAGCGACCGCCAACGCCAGATACGCGATTAGCTGCATCACGTATACAGGTAGGAAGACGCGTCCACAACACAATAAATAACGTAGAGTCCGTAGTACCTGGCAGTCCATTCCAAAGAGTCATTTCACGTCATATCGTAAGCTTGAAGTGCCATTATAACCGTTGTACCATCATGGCAGAGAGCAACGTCGCAGGCGAGCATTTTGAGCATTTGGTCGAGTACGCGTTGGCAGTGTGCAAAGAGTGCCGACACGGCGTTTTGCCCAGCCAGATCAAGAGCCATGTGCAGCGTGTCCATCCCGCTAAGCGGAAGCAAGCCAAGGCCATAGCAGAAGAAGTTGGCAGTTGGGCCGGTTTGATCCAGTATGCCGGCGAGCTGGAGGTGCCCAGCGAGGTGATCGAGCCCATCCAGCAGTTGCCAGTGTACCAGGATGGATTGATATGTCGATTGGTCCCCGACCGTTGCCGCCAGCTATTCCGGAGCGAAGGCGTGATGAAGAAGCATTGGCGAGTCGCCCACGAGTGGTCGCCAGCAGGGAAGGGTGGACACCCAACCCGGGTTGAGCAGAAGAAAATACGAGACCGCATGAACCAGTATTGCAAGAAAGTGCATTGCCAGCGGTTGTTGGTCCAGGGCCAGGGTTCGCAGTATTTCGAGGTCCACCAGCCGGGCGACGATGGCCCAGAGGCGGTACCCATTGATGGCGACGCAGCGTGGGCGCAGGTGGGCGAGCAGATGGCCAAGGCGTGGGCCAACGTCGAGATGCGGAAGCAAAACACCATCCAGGAGGGAGAGAGAGACGAGGTGAACCCGTGGTTGGAGCGGACGCAGTGGTTGCCGTATTTGGTGGGCATGGAGCGGCCCGAGTTGTTGGCGTGCATCAACGAACCCGTGGCAGAGCCCGATCCCAGGCAGGAGCAGCAGGCCGAGCCCGTAGAGGCAGCGATTTGGGCGGCGATGGAGGGATTGGCGCGGTTCAGTCAAGCGTCCGTCATCCACCGGATCGGTGTGTTCGTGCGATTAGAGGCGATCCGCACAGAGAAGCACCAGACACGGTTCCAGCCGTTGCAGCCGTACATGGACGAGAAGTCGATTGGCGACCACACGCGGCCGTGGCAGCAGATATTGATGTTTTTCGCACGGACGCAACGGGAGCACGCGTGGAAGAGTCCAGAGTATCGTTTCAGCCGCCGGCAGCGAGAGGCATGGGAGGCGTTGGTCGAGGCGGCGGAGAGAAGCGGAGAGGGAGAGGAGGGCGGAGAGGAAGAAGAAGAAGATGAAGAGGAGGAGAAAGAGATGGAGGTTGAAGACGGAGAGGACGAGGCCATGGCAGACGTCGACGAAGCCATCGACGAGATGGAGACAGACACAGCCGAGCCCAGCACCAACGCCATCAGTGAGCCAGAGAGGTTGTCGAGCATCCAGCGGGCGTGTTTGGAGTTTTGCATCGCGTTGATGAGCCAGAAGATCACCCGCAGGGAGTACGACAGCCCGTTGGTGTGCGCGTTGGCCGTGTTGGGCGTGAAGGAGGACGGTTGGAAGGGCGCCGAGCAGTATCCGCCCGTTTTGTCGGCCGTCATCCAGGTGGCGCGGTTCATGGTCGTGCAGCAGGCGTTGGAGATGTCAGGCCCGTTGGACGACGACGGGTTCGACAGCGACAGCGCGTACGAGAGCGACGACAGCAGCAACCCGCCCCGACGCCGGCGCAAAGGATGTTTACAGTTCGTGCAGGAGATGATGGACCGGTTCATGGTGCGCGGCAGCCACAGCCCGATGCAGTGGATGTTGGATTTGCGGACGTACGGGTTGAAGATCCATTACAACACCACGTCACGCGGCCACGTCGAGTGGGTTATCCATTACAACACCACGTCACGCGGCCACGTCGAGTGGGTTGGCCGGGACGAGTTGTTGTACAAGAGTTTGCCGTTCAGCATGGCACAGTTCCGCGGCATGGTGCATGGATTGGCGACAGAGAGTCGGCGGTTGTTGATGGACGAGTTGTTGTTTGGCAACAGCAGGGCCGCCGAGCCCATCCCCAGTGTGCCGTGGGACGGTTTGCGCGACAACCCGACCGACGAGCGGCCCGGGTGGAATTTTTTGAAGGACCACCGCACCCGCATGCCCGTCGATGGAGAGAGGTGGTTGTTCCAGCGGGTCGGGCAGGACGCCGCCATCAGGGACCGATTCACAAAGCGGGGGACCCGTTCAGGCATCAACACGCAAGAGGTGGAGCGGTACATGGATCGAGTGGTGGCGTTCCGGGAGAAGTTGATTGTGTTGATGCACATGGCGGGCGGACAGCCAGCGAGAGGCCCAGAGATGATGAGCATCCGGCACAGCAACACGGTCAAGGGCGGGCACCGCAACATATTCATCGAGGACGGCATGGTCGTGTTCGTCACGCGGTACCACAAGGGATACAGCGTGAGCGGCGACGTCAAGATCATCCACCGGTATTTGCCGCGTGAGGTGGGCGAGTTGTTGGTGTATTACATGTGGTTGGTGTTACCGTTCCAGCAGCCGTTGGAGGCGATGGTGTGGGAGAAGGAGGTGATATCGTCGCACATGTGGCCGGCAGACCCGAGCGGCCGCAAGTGGACGAGCGACCGGTTCCGAGAGGCGTTGAAGCGCGAGAGCAGGATCGGATTAGGGTTGGAATTGACGATCCCAGCGTATCGCGAGATGGCCATTGGCATCAGTCGGCGGTTTTTGCGCGGGTCCACCGCGTTTCGAGCAGACGAGGGAGACGGGAACGAGGAGTGGAACGAGGAGAACACGTGGTCAGCCATTGCGGACATGCAGGCAGGGCACACAGTGCACATCGCGGGGATGATATACGCACGAGGCATCATGGAACAGGCAGGGGCCGTAGCAGACAAGAGGCAGCCGTTCCGTATGTCGAGCACGGATTGGCACCGGTTTTTGGGGTTCCAAGCAGGCGTAGACGACGACGACGGGTGCAAGAAGCGCAAACGGGCCCCATTCGAGAGCGAGGCAGACGAGGCAAGGATCGATCGGTGGGGCCGGTTGAGAAAGATGGACACGACCGCACAGCTGCAGCGGATGATGGGCAAGGCGGCCGAGTTTCGCGGCGTGCAGCAAGAGGCCATCGACGCCATCGTTGCCGGCAAGAGTCACGTAGTGGCCGTGATGCCGACCGGGGCAGGCAAGAGCATGTTGTTCATGTTACCAGCATGGGCCGAGCAGGGCGGTACGACGGTGGTCGTGGTGCCGTTGATCGCGTTGCGAGGAGACATGATGCGGCGATGCAGGAAGTTGGGGATATCGTGCGCCGAGTGGGACAGGCGACGCCCGCCAGATGCAGCCGCAGTCGTGTTGGTGACGCCCGAATCAGCGGTTGGGGAAGAGTTCGCGACGTTTTTGAACCGGTTGCGAGCAACGCGGCAGTTAGACCGGATCGTGATCGACGAGTGCCACATGGTGTTGAACCGCCGGTATGATTTCCGCAAAGAGATGCAGAAGTTAGGCAAGTTGGCAGCCGCCGAGACGCAGATGGTGATGTTGACAGCAACATTGCCGCCGAGCGAGGAGGACGAGTTGTTCCGACGGATGTACGTCGAGCGAGATCAGGTCGATTTGTTCCGAGCCGAAACCGCAAGGACGAACGTGGCGTACCGCGTGATCAGGGTGGGCAAGGCGGCGAAGAAGAAGGAAGTGGTAGAGATGGTGTTGGGCATGGTGCAGCAGAAGTTGCGCAAGCACAAGACGGGCAAGGTCGTGGTGTACGGCAATTCGGTGGCGAAGGTCAAGGAGTTGGCGAAGAAGTTAGGTTGTCACGCATACCATGACAAGGCCGTAGGCAAAGCAAGCATGTTGGAAGAATTTGCCGCGGGCAAGAAGCGTATGATGGTAGCAACAAGGGCGTTAGGGATGGGCGTGGACATAGCGGACATGCGGTGCATTATACACATGGATTGGCGGTTCACCGTGTTGGATTACGCACAGGAAAGCGGGCGTGCAGGACGAGACGGGTTGCGCAGCGAGGCGGTCATGATGGTGCAGGAAGGAGAGCAGCGGGCAGGCTCGGACAAGCAGGCGGAGGTGGAACAGCAGTTGGTGCGAGGGTACGTGGAAGGCATAGACGAGACAGCAAGGTGCAGGCGGGTGGTGTTGGACGGATATTTGGACAGGCGAGAGAAGGAGCGGGTGGTGTGCGAAGAGGGAGAGGAGAAGTGCGAGGTGTGCAGAGGAGCAGACGGCGAGGAAGAAGACGCGGAAGAGATGGTGGACGAAGAGAGCGAGGAGGACGAGGGAGGCAGCAGCAACGCAGAGGGTACGGACACGGTTGAGGCAGAGCTCGAGGAGGCACAGCGGGTGTTTGAGCAGCAGCAGCAAGCACGACGCGGCCCGCGACAGACGTTGATACAGCAGCGGCAGCAAGAGTTTGCCGACGTGGAGTGGTTGCGCAGGCAGTTGGCGTGGTGGACGAAGCGGTGTGGGATATGCGAGGTAGCGGGCGACGGACAGAGCGAGCACGACGTGCGGCGGTGTTGGAGGCCGGAGAGCCGGCAGGCAAAGGAGATGATCAAGGCGGTGGAGGAGAAGATGCGGTTCGAGGCGTATTCGGGTTGTTTTTGGTGTGGGGTACCGCAGGAGGTGTGCAATCGATGGGAAGACAACGGACGCGGACGGTATCAGAGGGCAGACGGAAGGGATTGTCGATACCGAGGGGTGTTAGTAGGAGGGTTGTTAGGGTTGGTGTACGGGGGCGAGGAGGGAGTAGTAGAGCAATGGGCTGCGCGGTTGATAGAGCAGGGTGTGGATGCGAGCTCGATAGAAGGATTGATTAAGCATTTAGGGCGCAAACAGGCGTTGGAGTGTGTTGAAAGCAACAGGTTGGTAGGGGAGTTTTGTTGGATTACGCGGTTCATGGCAGAGTAGAAGTAGTAGGGGTAGTGGTAGCCAATGAAAGAGTATTTCGTTCACAATTTATAGAAGCAGTGCAGCCGAGTTGGGTTCAGGCCAGGCCGCAGGTCGAGGGTAGTGGAGTTGGGTTCAGGGCGGGACGGAAGTTGCGGTCGGGCCCGGACGCAAGTCAGGATAGGGTTAGGGTTCGCCGTATTTGGGTTGAGCAGAGAACAGCATGTAGAAGGACACAGAAGCCGACAAGAAGGCCCACAAGCCAAATCGTTCCCCAAGTGGTTCCCCAAGTGGTTCCCCAAGTAGTTCCGCAAGTGGTTCCACAATTCGTGCGCCAAGCAATGCGCCACCCCAAGTAGTCCAGAAGTGGTCCCCCACCCCAGGCGGTCCGAAAGTAGACCCCAAGCCCAAGTGGCCCGAAAGTGGACCCGCGCGCAAACCAAGGGAATCCATATCAGTAACCCGAAATCAGTAAGAGTTGATTATTTAAGAAGAGCCCACAACGCAGAAAGAGCCCATGACCCAGGGAAAGCACGCAAAACCAAGTAAGTCGCCGACCGAAAGCGGCCGTTTGTATTAAGGAGAAAGCACAGGATGGAGACAAGGAAAAGTTGGGAGAAGTAGAATGAAGAGATGAAGAGGCATTCGAACAGGTCAGCAAGGGGTTTAAGGAGATAGAGCAGAATAGGGACGACATGTAAAAAGGTGTTTTGGGCGTGTACATAGTATTGTTACAAGATAGAACAGTAGTTAGAGGAAGTTTAGCAAATCCGATTGTGGTGCCGCAGCTGCAAAAGGCATTCCCGACCCGTAGATGCCGTAGTGCGTAAGAGAAGGGTGGGCGGTAGGCCCGTCAGATGTCACACAAGAGCGAAGAGGCAGGTGCAGAGTTGGGTGGAGAAGAGCGGCAACCCGTAGCAGAGGGTAGGACGCAGGTACAAGGCCCCGCAAGCCGAGGAGGTTCACGGTCAGCAGCAGACAGCAGGGACGACGTCATCAAGCCGTCAGAGAGAGCAAAAAGAGAAGTAGAAAGTAGAAAGTAAGCGAAGGGCGCGCAAGGTATTACAGGGTGAAGTTGAGTTCAGAGCCGGACGCAAGTTAGGATTAGGGTTATCCATATTTGAGAAAGGTAGACAACAGGACAGAAGCAAAGGCGGAGGCGGTAACCCGGATGCCGTTAGCCGTTAGCCGTTATCCGTTACGGCAATCGGTAACGAAAAATTGATTTGGCAGTCCGCAACCGCAAGCCGTTGAATTTAAAGAAAGATGGAAAGATCAAAAGATCAAAAGATCAAAAGACCAAAAGATCAAAAGACCAAAAGATCAAAAGATCAAAAGATCAAAAGATCAAAAGATGAAAAGATCAAAAGATCAAGAAAAGTCAAGTTTAAGAAGTTTAAGAAGAAAGAAAGATAAGCAGAAGAAAGACAAGCAGAGTAAAGAGAATAAAGAAGAGAGTTAACGTTAAGAAAGCAACAAAAGCAAGTAAGTAAGAGAACAAAAAGTTAAAAAAAGACCATTACAGTGTTACGATCCAACATACCAGGTATGGGGAGCGGCAAGTTATGAAGGAACGACGACCAGTCAGTCGTACGAGGCTCTCAGGTGGGTCGCGTGCCAAGCACAGGTCACGTGAGTCTCACGAGTCTCAGAGCGCCAAGCGCTCAACCCCGCACCAAACCCCACGTAAGACTCCGTAGGAATCTCACGCAGTCCCATCAGTCTCAACGAGTCCCACGACCGCCAAGGCGAGTGAGACCCGTAGGACTTCGTAGGACGGATGAGACGCCCCAGGTATATAGCATTAGACAATGAGCTCCTATAGCTCAGTGTGTTCAACCTAGTCAATCAAGTTTGTCTTTGGAATCTCAACCTGCCTTCGATACAGATAGTACCCTCTATACTCTTCAAGTGCAACCCCCTATCAACACGAGCTTTGCTTAGTTGATAACCCTACCGATCCAGAGCCGGCACTCATCCCCGAGAACCAATAGAATCAGTGCTTACGGTCTTTGACTAAAGTACGACTTCAACATTTTGAACACCCCCAAGATGAGTATCGCTTCAGGATCACGCTCTACCCCCCGCTCCGACCCCATGGACGAAGACAACGTTAGCGTTGCCGAGGAACTTCCCCGCAACGTCATGAACGTCAACAGACCAGACCTCTACCATGGAGATCGCAGCAAGCTCGACGACTGGCTCATCCAGTGGGACCTCTTCTTTCTATTCCAAGGAGAGCGTGTGCCCGAGGACAAGCGAGTCACCCTCGTCGCAAGCTACATGCGTGGCCCAGCATTCAAGTGGATCAAACCTTTCCTCATCAAGTACCGAAACGACACCCTCGACTCAAGCGACATTAACGAGTGGATGGAAGACTTCGATGAGTTTAAGGACAAGATCCGAGTCGTGTTTGGAGTCACCAACGAGCCCGCAATCGCTCGACGTGACATCCAGCGCATTCGACAGACCCAATCCGCTGCCGACTACGCCGCCGAGTTTCAGCAACTGGCCGCCAACACGGAATGGGACGAAAATGCGTTGATGACCATGTTCCGACAAGGGCTTAAGCCTAAGGTCAAGGAAGAGCTGATGCGCACCGGCGCCAGCACCGACACCCTTGACACCCTCATGAACACGGCCATCGACATCGACACCAAGCTCTACGAACTTCAACAAGAGCTTCGAGACGACCCACGAGCACGCGTCATCAATACTGATCGACGCCCGCCGCCACGCAACCAATGGCGCAACCCGATCGCGGATCGAGGAAACCGGTACCGTCCTAACACGGGACGACGTATTCATAGTAACACTCAGAGTGGGTACTATGGACCGGAAGCCATGGACTTGTCAAACCTCAACAAAGGACCAACAGCACCTTCGGCTCGTTGGAATGACAAGGGCAGGGGTAGTAGCAACAAACGTGGCACGTCAAAGGACTGCTACAACTGTGGCAAACCAGGCCACTTTGCGAGAGACTGTCGTCAGAAGAACAAGGTTCTCCGACAGCTCAATATGATTACCAGCGGTCAGGAAGAATGCGACGCTGATGCCAGTGAATGGGAAATTCTCACTGATGACATTGGACGACTCATGGAAGATCCAGAGTCCGGTCCCGATAACGATGAAGGATACATCGAACCGACTACGCAGTACCGCGCACCAACACCCCATCCGGACTACTACGAGGATGCGGTAGAACATCAACAGCTTTCAAGACAGCACGAGAGTCGCAAGGAGCGACAAGCTCGACGAACAAAGCGGCGCGATTCAAAGCTCGAGCGCGAGCAGCAGGCCAACGCGGAAAACGACGCAGCTTACGCACAGATGTGCCAGGAGCTAGTTATTCCAAGCGTTGAGGACGACTCAACGGAGAATTGGTGTGAGAAATCACTACGCGAGTACCACGAGCGATGCGCTGCCACCAACCGAGAAGAACAGGAGAAATTCCTCCAGCGCTACGCTATAACGGCAGAAGAAGCACCCGAGTACGAGTCATCACTCTACAACCTAGACCCGCGCAACCCACACCATAGGACACTGTCGTTTACTAGCTGCTTCAAGGATGGATGCGGCATCCACCATGCGGACAAACTAGGAAGTGGATTCTTCCCAGGATGGAAACACCTCTGCAAGCGACACTGGACCCGATGCTTAAACGACTACTGCGAGATGCACCTTATCGACAAGCGAGAAAACAAGTGTTTTCCAGGGAACGACACCCCTGAGTCTCGCGGAGCCCAGCAATTGGTGATCAACGGAAGATGCACCAATGCCCGATGGCAACATTGCCTCAACCCTGACTGCACGACTCACGAAGGAGTAAAGCAGCGTCACGGGTTTGGAGAAGAGAATCCTTTTTTAGGATTGCGCCAGAGAGCGCCAGGGATCGATCCATCAACAGTATTGGGACCGATCACCAACTAATCAGACTACCCGTTCAGATAAACGGAAGGTGGATGAAGGCACTCTTGGACTTTGGAGCACAGTCTAATTACATCTCTTCGCGAGCGGTACGGCTAGCTGGACTACGCCCTACTCGGAAGACGACATCCTACCCGCTCAGAGTTGCCAATGGAGAACCGATGCCTGAGGAATCCGAGATCACACACGAAGTGACTGCGGTACCCCTCCAGATCCACAGACACCACGAGGAAATAACCCTAGACGCTTTTGGGATGGCCACTCACGACGTCATATTAGGACTTCCATGGTTAAGAAAGCACAATCCGGATATCGATTGGAAGAATCGACGGCTTTCGTTAGAACGATGCGACTGCGGCACCACCGCATCGAAGCCTACGCAACGCACGCTGCAGTTGGTAGATGAGAAGACGATCAACAATATCGCTTCGCACAAGACGCGCCAAGTTAGAGCGGTCGACTCCACAGACACCGAACGCCCCACGGGTCACGAAGTGAGAGTTAAGGAGGATCGGAGTGCACCTCCTGACATCCCGGATGAATACAAAAGCTATAGAGAGCTTTTCCGCGATGATAAGACGGCTTCGGCATTGCCCAAGCATAAACCCTGGGATCACGAGATCGTGCTACAGGAAGGAAAGGAACCGCCTTTCGGGCCCATATACGGAATGTCGGAGAAAGAACTCGGCGTACTACGCGAGTATCTCGACGAGAATCTTAAGAAAAGATTCATACGACCATCAGAATCCCCAGCGGGATTTCCCATTCTGTTCGTACCTAAGAAGGACGGAAAACTACGCCCATGTATCGACTACAGAAAGCTCAACGACATCACGGTCAAGAATCGATACCCGCTACCGAACATATCAGAATTACAGGATCGGTTAGCCGGAGCACAGTACTTCACCGCATTGGACCTAAGAGGAGCGTACAACCTCATACGGATGAAGGAAGGCGAAGAATGAAAGACGGCGTTTAGAACGCGTTACGGTCATTACGAGTATTTGGTTATGCCATTTGGGCTAACCAATGCGCCAGCTACGTGTCAGGCCCTAATCAACAACGTGCTACGGGCACACCTCGACAAGACAGTAGTGGCATACCTAGACGATATCTTGGTATACTCACGGACCATGCCAGAACACATCCAACACGTCAAGGAAGTTCTGAAGTGCCTAGCACAGGCAGACCTACGACTTAAGCCAGAGAAGTGCGAATTCCACAAGGACGAAGTAGAGTTCCTAGGATTCGTCGTAGGCAGATACGGAGTTAAGATGAGCGCTACTAAGACACAGGTTGTGAAAGATTGGTCAACCCCAACGAACGTCAAGGGAATACAGGAATTCCTTGGGTTTGTCAACTTCAACCGACGCTTCATCAAGGACTACTCCCTGAAGGCCTTGCCGCTAACCAAGCTAACGCGGAAGGACATACCATTCAAGTGGGAAAAAGCGCAAGAAGACGCTTTTCAATCGCTTAAACAAGCATGTGTAGAGCCACCCACGATGATTACATTCGAGAGCAACAAACCTCTACGAATCGAGACCGATGCCTCGGATTTGGCATTAGGAGCATGCGCAACACAAGAACGAGATGGACAATGGCACCCGATCGCCTACTACTCAAGAAAGTTCTCAGGACCGGAAGAACGCTACGATGTGCACGACAAGGAATTACTCGCAATCGTCTCAGCCCTGGAACATTGGCGGATCTACGCACAAAGCTGCTCGGAGCTCACCATCTACACGGATCATAAGAACCTAGTACATTTCACCACCACCAAAGTACTCAACCGACGCCAAGTGCGCTGGTCTGAGATGCTTGGACAGTACAAGTTCAAGATACTGTATACGCCAGGAAAAGATAACGGCAGAGCCGATGCACTAAGTCGCAGACGCGACCTTGCAGGAGACAAGACCATCAACGAGTTCGCAGTGCTCGGAGTTAATGACGATGGGTCACTAGGACCATCACAACAACTCAATCAGGTTATGCAGGTTCAGCAGGAACAACGCATACCAGCCCAAGTACCAGACGAACTTCAAGAGGAAGTTATAAGGAGTCACCATGACGACCCACTCCACGGACACCCTGGTATCACACGAACAGTGGAACTCATCAAGCGACACTATGAGTTTCCAAACATGAAGGACAAGGTCACCAAATTTATCAAGCAATGCGTCAACTGCCAGCAAAACAAACACAGCACGCACGCCAAATACGGAGAAGCACAAGCAATGGAGCCGCCAACGGCACCCTGGACGAACATCACGATGGACTTCGTCACACAACTACCAATCTCCAAGGACCCTGTCACAGGATATGAATACGACTCGATCTTCAACGTCGTATGTCGATTCACGAAAGCTGCCGAGTTTATACCATTCCGACACAGCTACACTGCAGAGCAACTCGCTCGCGTGTTCCTGGATCGAATAGTACGACACCACGGCATCCCGGAATCGATTATCAGCGATAGAGATAAGCTCTTCACGTCAAACTACTGGACTACGCTGTTAGCAGCAATAGGTACCAAGAAGAAGCTATCCACGGCATATCATCCGCAGACGGATGGACAGACTGAACGAGTAAACCAGACAATGGAGACGTATCTCCGCATTTACTGCAACCAGCAGCAAGACAACTGGGTTTCACTCTTGCCTATGGCGCAAATCGCATACAACAACAAACTATCGGAAGCAACGGGCGTCACGCCGTTCTTCGCGAACCACGGGAGACACCCAAATCTCTTTACCAGATCATTGGACAGCAGCATCCAAACGGAATCAGCGATCACCTCAGTCGAAGCACTGAAGGAAGTACACCAGAAATCGCTTGATAACATCGCCAAAGCTCAGTCAAGGAGCATCTCTTATGTTAACAAGAAACGAAAAATGGCGCCTCTGCTAAAGGAGGGGGATAAAGTGTATCTCCTCACAAAGAACCTACGCACACGGCGACCAACGAAAAAACTGGACAAGGTCAAGGTCGGACCATTTTTCATCTCCAAACAAATTGGCCCAGTCAACTATCGACTAGAGCTACCCAAGGATGCGAAGATTCACCCAGAGTTCCACGTATCACTATTGGAACCAGCCGACCCCAAAACGCCAATCCAGAAAGACTTCCACTACCAAGCCGACGGCGAAGACGAGTGGGAAGTCGAGGAATTAATAACGCATCGAGGAACGGGACCTAACAAGGAATATCTAGTCAAGTGGTTAGGATACCCAAACTCAGAGAACACATGGGAACCAGCTACGCACCTCACGAACTGCCGTCAGCTACTACGCCAGTATCGCCAAACTCCTAGAAACTCGACCAATCCACCACGGCGGCCTCGGCAGGCGCCTCGGAATTAGCCGAAGCAATGGCTTGGTTAAGCCGCTCCAGCTCCTCGAGACGCTCGAGCTCCTCGGCATCCTCACGACCCTCGTCAAATATTTCCTGTTCCCGTAGCTTCAAACGCTTTTTCTGTTTATGCAAGCGCCGAAGCTTCGCACGAGACGCACGCGACCGATCCTGCGACTCCGCCACAACCCGCTGCGCTTCAGCTATCGACGCTAGTATCGTCGCCTGCGCAGTACTCACGGCTTCCTCATCTTTTTCCATTTGAGCTTCAAGAGCTCCCTCTTGCGCTTCGAGACGCGCTATCTCTCGATCGATTTTCGAAAAGTCCGGCACAGGGATATGCGCCGGCAAACACTCTTTTACTCCATCACGATAACAATTTCCACATCGTGACGACAAAGACGACATCCGACACCCCAACTTCTTCTGGACACAGTGGCTACACGCAACCATGGCTAGAACCCCTTCAGCGTTGATACGGTCACCGCGTCGATGGCGAAAGATGGTACTGCGAGAAGACATCGCGTTAGCCTATGAGGACATAAGGCCAGAGAGAGGGAGGATAGTGTTACGATCCAACATACCAGGTATGGGGAGCGGCAAGTTATGAAGGAACGACGACCAGTCAGTCGTACGAGGCTCTCAGGTGGGTCGCGTGCCAAGCACAGGTCACGTGAGTCTCACGAGTCTCAGAGCGCCAAGCGCTCAACCCCGCACCAAACCCCACGTAAGACTCCGTAGGAATCTCACGCAGTCCCATCAGTCTCAACGAGTCCCACGACCGCCAAGGCGAGTGAGACCCGTAGGACTTCGTAGGACGGATGAGACGCCCCAGGTATATAGCATTAGACAATGAGCTCCTATAGCTCAGTGTGTTCAACCTAGTCAATCAAGTTTGTCTTTGGAATCTCAACCTGCCTTCGATACAGATAGTACCCTCTATACTCTTCAAGTGCAACCCCCTATCAACACGAGCTTTGCTTAGTTGATAACCCTACCGATCCAGAGCCGGCACTCATCCCCGAGAACCAATAGAATCAGTGCTTACGGTCTTTGACTAAAGTACGACTTCAACATACAGGTGCAAAGAAAAGAAAGAAAAGGCGAGTAAAGAAAGCAGAAAGAATAAAAGAAAAGGTAAGTAGTTTAGTAGTTTAGTAGTTTAACAAAATTGGTAAAAAGAAGAAAGAAGAAGTAGAAGACAAAGTGGATAGAGCATAAAGAAAGTAGTAGAGAAGAAAGAAGAAGTAGAAACAGAGTGTATAGAATTTAAAGAAAGTATTAGAGAAGAGTTAGCAAGTACGTGTTAAGAAAAAAGATTTTAAAAAAGAACAGAGATGAAGTTCAAAGAGACAGATAAAGAGAAATAAGAAAAGAAATAGAAGTACACAGGTAAAAAGAAGAAATAAGCAGGTTAGCAGTTATAAAGAAAATTAAGAGAAGACAGAAAAGTTAAAGGGTTAAAATAGAAGAGTTAAAATAGGAATTCATTAAGAGAAGAGAAAGTAAAAAGAAAGTAAAAAGAGATGTTAGATTATTTAAAAAGCGTTAACAGAAGCAAGTAGAGGGGCAAAAGGTAAAGAAGATAAGAGGGGAAAAAAAGAAGATAGAAAGAAAGAAGAAGATGGAAATAGAAAAGAGAATATATAAAGATAGTTAGGGTAATAATAATAGAAGAGAGTAGAGGTTAGAGGTGTTAAGGCAAATGTTATAGGTATAAGAGAAGAAGAATAAAGAGATAAAAAAGGCAAGTAAAGAAGTTAATTAAAAGAAAAAGGTAAGTATTTAGATAAAGAAGCAAGAAAAAGATAGTTTTAAAAGAATACAAAGGGAATAAGAGAACAAGCAAGAGAAGAAGAAGAAAGGTTATATTAAAAGAAAGGAAAAGAAAGAGTAGAGACAGAAGAAATGGTAGAGTAGAAAGCAAGAATAGGTATAAGAAGAAAGAGAAAGATGAAAAGTAAAATAGATAAAGTGTTTTCAAGAGAAGAAAGTAAAGAGGATTGTTAGAAAGAAGAAAGAAAAGAAGAATTAGCGTTTTAAAATTAGAGTAGGGTTAGGGTTTTTTTAAGTAGAGACAGGGTTAGGGTTTTAAGTAGAGACAGGGTTAGGGTTTTAAGTAGAGACAGGGTTAGGGTTTTAAGTAGAGACAGGGTTAGGGTTTTAAAGAAAAGACACAGTTAGGGTTTTAGATTTAAAAAAAGAAAGAGAGAAAAGAAGTAATAGAGTAGTTAAGAATAGATAGAATAGATAGAGTAGATAGGATAGATAGAAACGATATAAAGAAGTTAAAGCAGAGAAAAAAAAAGAAAAGAAATAAAAGCAGAGTTAAGTAAGGAGGTTTTGTTAGTTTGTTAGTTTGTTAGTTATAAGTAGGGGATGTGGGTGGGAGCCCGTCCGAGGGTTAGGGTTAGGGTTAGGGT